>CM076851.1:140672251-141287093 GCA_039519185.1 Astragalus membranaceus | reverse complement strand
CAAGTTTAAATTAAAATATATGACTATTATATTAATATCATATTCTCTAGGTTCATGGGTGATTCAAAAAGATCGGTGAAAAACAAAGCTAGAGTTGAAGGATCGATATGTTCTTCTTACCTACACCGTGAAACAACACATTTTTGTTCTCATTATTTCAAGAATCAGTTTGCTCCTGGAAGCAGTCGAAATGAAGTGGATACTGAATGGCGACATCCTTTGGCTTTGTCTGTCTTTTGTCTACCCGGTCGTCCATCTGGGAAGGAGTCAACTCACTGGCTAACAGATGAAGAGTTAAGTTCAGCACATGTTCATGTGTTGATAAACTGTACTGAGGTGCAACCATTTATTGAGTATGTTCCTCAACATTAACAATCGATCTTTTAGTTAATATAAAGTAGACAAGTGTAACAATTAAATTATTTCTTTTTAGGGAGTTCTTGTCATCAGAGGCAGTACGTGAAGACCAATCTTCTGCTCATATTCATGCGCATTTTCCAATGTGGTTTAGTCAATATGTGTATTCCCTCCCGCCAAATCCTACCAACCAACACTTGAGGAACATATCAGACGGTCCTCGAAGATGTGTTAAAGAATGGCACACATACTTTGTCAATGGATACAAATTTCACACCAATGAATGGACACAGGGCAGAGAGACAGTCAATAGTGGAGTGTGCATGAAGGGGGTCACTGGAGGAGGTGAAGATGATTTTTATGGTGTGGTTCAACACATATATGAACTTCAGTACCCCCATCTAGATTTTAGTCCAAAGGTAGTGGTTTTTTATTGTAATTGGTTTGATCCGTCTGCTCGAGGAACAAAGGTGAATCCAAAGTCAAATACAGTGGACATTAAAATGAATGGTAGATATCGACCGTATGATCCGTTCGTCATTGCACAAAATGTGAGACAAGTCTATTATGTCCCTTATCCATCAATGCGGACTGATAGGCGTGGTTGGTGTGTCGCAATTAAAACAAAACCAAGAGGTCGCATTGATCAGACAAATATTGATGACACGGTGGAAGATGTGCCATATCAAATGGAAGAGATGTCTAATGTAAATGAAGTGATTCAAGTTGAACCCATTGTTCGTTTATGTGATGAGCCAAACACCGGCGATGAAGTTGTTGATGACGAAGATGCTGATGGTGAAGATGCAACAGACCACATTGGTGTATCAAGAATTCACTCCTCCGATGATGATGATTTTGAGAATGAATGGGATTCAAATTAGTTATTTGTGTTTCAATCATTTATATAATTAAGGATGTAATTTATGTTAATTTCAACAATTCTATTTTTAATGAAGGATGTTATTTTTAATGAAGGATGTTATTTGTTTGAGAATGAATGGGATTCAAATTATTTATTTTAATGAGTTTTGTATGTTTATGTTAACCTTGTTTGTATATGTTTGTTTGTTTAAATGTATATGTCTAGATACAGATATGGCATCTCATGATGACTCAGGATCCGATCATGACGGCGCATATGTTCCTCCTCCACCTCCCGATGCCGCCAGCACTAGCAGGCGGAAGACATCTACTCGCCTAGGGCGCCGTGTTCAGCCTACGCGTGTTGTTGTTACTACTGGCGGATATTTGCCACCACCTGTGTCTGAGGATGGTGCTAGTACTAGTACTGCAGGGGGCCCATCGATTCCTGTTGGTACTGAGGGCTTATCCCCGACACATGTTGATGCGGATGGGGTACGCACATTCATTGATGGGACTGATGTGATTAGGGTTACACCTGATGGGCGTATCATATTGCAGATTGTTGGCGATTCGTAAGTCTATATATATATATATATATATATATATATATATATATATATATATATATATTATTTATAATTTATTTTATTTGTTGCCCTTTATATAACTTAATTATATTTGGTGTAACAAAATTCATCTTTTTTTAATGCAGTTTTATTCCTTCGAAGGCTTCAGCTACCGCCATCACAAAAACAATCAAGGAGAATTTTACCAAGAGCTGGAAGAACTGGACGGAAGTTAGAAAAGATAAGGATGCAAATAAGAAGATGTTAAGATCATTTTTGGTAAGTTATTCGATTCTACGAAATAATTAATTTGGTGTATTATCTTATTGACTTGATTAATTAATTATTGCCTTATAATTAACAACATTATTGTAAATTTCTTAAATAGGAAAAATGTACATGGTATCCAGGGGAGCAAGCCGCAGTTGAGAGAGTGTTCCATAAGAGATGTTCTCATCGCTATTCTGAATTGATGCGGAGGGCGCGCAATACGGGTACGAAGCCATCTTATATGGGAGACTCAACTTGGGCTGAGTTTAATGAGTATTGGCAGACAATGAAGCATTTAAGAATTATTGTGAGAAAGCCAAGAAGAACCGTGCTTCTGAAAAAGGTGGCTGCACACACACGGGGGGAGTGTTAATACTGCAACGCATTACATGCGTTTGGTAAATTTATTACTTAATTTATTACTTGATTAATTAATTAATTATTTATAATAATTAACTAGTCATTTTCAATATGTGTATTTAATTAATAATATATATATTTATGTACATATATAGGTGGAGAGGGAACAAAGGCCAATCACTTTGCCTGAGTTGCATTGCCACATGCATATGGTGGAGGAGACTGGTGAGTACGTTACAGATCGGGCGAGGCGTATTCAGGTAAAACTACTTTTACAATTATATATTAATTAATGTTTATTATTTATATATATTAATAATTAGTTATTTATTTGTTGGGTTATTTTTTCAGGAGAGCTTCGAGGGTGGGATGGCTGAGTACCATCAGTCACAACAGAGCAGTGGGGCAGCTGTCGATCCAGTGGAGGAGGCTAGAGTAGCTCGTGATGTTTGGGAGAGAGCAGTTGGTCCCCAAAAGACTAATCGTCTGGTAGGATCAGGTGGTATTGGACCGGCTGCTTTTCGAACAAGCATTATTCCGAGTCTATCAGATTCACATTCTGGATCCTCGACTGGTCGCAATTATGTTCCCAATGCTGGTGAGTTGAATGATGTTAGGCAATTGACGCAGCAACTGAGCGAGGCTCAGCGTCAGATTGTCGAGCGGCAGGAGCAAAGCGATCGGGAAATGCAGCGCTTCGGATCAAAGGATCGGGAAATGCAGGCTTCGGGATCGAAGTGATCGGGAAATGCAGGCGATTCGGGAGCAGGCTAGGGTAGCTGAGGAGCGCATGGAGGAGCGCTTTAAGTTATTGCAGGATCAGATGGTCTCAGCACTCGAGGCCATCCTCATCAGCATCCTACCCGCCGCCGCCACAGCAGCATTACTACCAGCAGCAGTATGCACCCCAGTATCCCCAGCCGTATGCAACCCAATATCCCCCGCAGTATACACCGCAGTATGCGCCGCCATTCCAGCCATACCAGCAGCAAATCAGTCACCCCGCCAGCCATACCAGCAGCCCCAACATCAGTCACCCCTGATCCAGCCAAACCAGCAGTACCCCCAGCAGCGGTCACCCCCGCTGGACATTGATCTTAATGTCCAAATGTCATCGCTCAGTGCTTTACTTCAAGATGATACATATTATAATAATGTTGATGACATTGACCGGCAGGCACCCCAGTAGCTTTAGATTATTTTATTTTTTTGTATGGATATTTTATTAATTGTATGGATATTTTTTTGGTGATAATATTTTACTGTTTTCCCAATTTTTATTTTTTTAAATTAAAAATTAATTAGTTATTGGATTTTATTTTTTATCAATAATTAAAAAAATTAATAAAATAATATATATTTTTAATTAAAACGATTTTTTTAAAAAATAAATTTATTTTTTAAAAATAATAATAATTTTTTTTTAAAAAAAATGGTACTTTGCGGCGGATTTGTGTCGTTTGCGGAATTTTCAAAAAAACGTTTTTTTTAAAAAATTATATTCATTTTTTTAAAATAAAACTGGTACTTTGCGGCGGATAACGGGAACTTTGCGGGATATTGGGCGTTTTCCGGCGGATATTTTGCGGGAAAAATTTGTCCCTTTCCGGCGGATTATCCGCCGCAAATTTGCGGTGGATTTTGCGGCGCCTCTAAATCCGCAGCAACGCGTTTGCTTCGAGCTGGCTACCGGCGGCAAAATTCCGCCGCAAAGTTGGCTTTTGCGGCGGATTTTGCCCGCCGCAAAGTCCTAATTTTCTTGTAGTGTCAAATCAAAGCCCTTTGTTGTGCTTAGAACCCCCCAAAGATTGAGGAAGTTGTTAGTCTATCTATCTTTTGAAAAATCCTTAGCTTGACCAAACATGAACTAAATTATTCAAAGGCTAAGAGAACCTTTTTACTTAGTTTTGGGACTAATCTAGACTCAGTGGGCACACACTCACACAAATGAGTAGTAATAACTTTGGATATTTTGAGAACAAAGGCTTAAAGAAAAAGTCCTGAAAAATGAAGTTCATAGAGTGCATCATTGAAAAAATCATTTTCTAGAAAGAAATTAGCTGATCTGTTCTTCTTAATTATGCAATTCTTGTTTGTGATTTTCTTTGTCATTACTTGAGGACAAGCAATGGTTTAAGTTTGGGGGTGTGCTAACTCTATTTTATATGGAGTTATTTATACGCATCTAAACCTAAATAATTGCTCTGTTCGAAGTAAAAATATATAGTAAACAAAGTTTTATAAATAAAATAACAACATTCAAAGTTAAAAGAGGGTTATGCATATAACTTAGCATCTTGCATATATTTTGGTATTTTTGATGTGTTTGTTCAATGCACTTGCATGTGATTCCCCTGCATTAGCAACTCAACAATGCACCTGCATTCGATGCACCTGCACTCAAAACAGACTGCAATGCTTGAAGAAATCCTAGAACATCAAGATGCTCAAGCACTCAGCTGATGATGTCATGCTTAGTCATGAAAGCACATGCAAGTCACAAATTTTGGCGCCTACCATAAAAGATAGCTTTGAAGAGTCACTCACCTAGGGACACATGGCCATCCATTAGAGGACCTCCCTTCTTGGTTGAGTGGAGGATCTGCATTACTTTTTGGGCTGAAGTGACTAAACGCAACCATAACTTTGTTATCAAGCAAACCCTCTTGTGAAGGAAAGATCCACTTGAAGCCTATATAAAGACCTCCATCTCTCATTCCGTACACTAATAGATAGCTTTAGATTTAGTTTCTCATTCTCTTGTAAGAAGGCAAGAAAGGAATTGACAACTTCTTTCTTTACTTCCATACAATCACGTAGTGCTGGCTGATGTAGTGAAGTGAATGCTCCCGCACTGCTTGGCAACTTCATTCAAAGGAACTCCAACCGTGTAAACTCTTACCTTGTTGTTTTCCTTTTGTGATATCAAATATATGAATATGATTTGTTCTGTTTATATATGCCTTGTAATGTCTAGCATGAACTAAACTCTTTTAGTTGGGATGCTTTAACCTTATAATGATCTTTTGATTAAGTTATTGTGTTTATATGTTGATGTTTGCATTTTAGTTCTTGCATGATAACTCTTTCATATTCATCTTTAGAATTGGCCAACTAAAAGTGAATGCAAATCATAATAAATACAAACATGGTTTATGATTAGAACTCAAGAACTAATATGGATAAGTGTTTAATAAAGGAAACTTTGTTAATTCAATGCTAAAACCTAGACATATGATAGCATAGTCCATAGGGTGATACTGTGGGTACTTAAAATACAAGAGTGAACTTATTTCGCATCTTAGACATAAGAGCTTGTAATGAAACTCTGAAGAAAGTGACTGAAAAGCACAATTCTAATGCAACAGCATCCAGTGCACCTGCATCACATATAACACAATACTATAGAAAGTGACTTATCTGGTAAAGAGCATCTCAACTATATATCATTCTCACTTGACTACATTCTCCATTTATTTAGTTTGTTTACCTTCTGTCACCACACCATCAATATTGTTTGTTACTTGGTTACTTAATACTAATTTCTCTATATATTTAAACCTTAAGAATTAATCCAATCCCTGTGGGAATGATACTCTACTTTCACTTTATTGCTTGTTGTCGACTGTGTATACTTGCACAGCACCTTTTCGCACACCAAGTTTTTGGCGCCGTTGCCGGGGATTGCCATTAATTTTTGTTGTTTAGATATATAGTAAATTAGTGTTTATTACTCTGGTATTTTGTTTCTGAATGCGGGAGCACGGGATGCTCTAGCATTAATGCACAGGACCAAATCACCAGAATTCAGATTAGATCCTGAAATAGAAAGAAGATTTAGGAAGTTGCTTAGACTCCAGAAACAAAGACTCCAAGGCTACAGAATTACAATGTCTTAACAAGGTAAAGGAGAAAGATCTAGACCAGGCTCAAATAGAGGATCACTTAGAGGTGGTCCTGGCTCACATCATGAACCTGAGGATGACCACAGAAATCAATTCATCAACATGGTTTGGAACCTGTCATTATTCAAATGGAAACCTGTCATGAACCTGTCATTATTCAAATGGAAACTTTTTACAATGGTTTGGAACCTCAAACCAGAATAATGCTTGATGCATCACCTGGAGGAGTGTTACTAAACCTATCTTACAATGAGGCTTGTGAATTGATTGAAAGAATTGCAACCAATAGCTCTAGTTGGCCTACTGAGAGGGTGAGTACACAAAAGAAAACATCAGGGGTGCATGAAGTTAGTGCAATATCAGTCTTGTCTACTCAAGTAGCCTCACTAACCAACATGATCCAAAACCTCAATCCTACTAATGCTCCTGCATTCAATGCAGTTGTATTAACAGAAACACCTGTAGCAGCAATAGAACAAGCCCCTCCAGGAACTGTTAGTTGTGTATATTGTGAAGGAGGTCACTTGTATGAGGAATGTCCTAGCAACCCTATTTCTAACAATTATGTGGGATATAATAGGAATAACAATCCTTACTCAAACACCTATAACCCTGGATGGAAACATCACCCAAATTTTAGATGGAGCAACAACAATGCTGCTGCACCTAATGCAGCTACACCTGTTTCACCACCAGGATTCTAATCTCAGAACTATCAAAGACCACCTGTACCTGCCAATGATAACTCCTTAGAATCCATGCTCATATCCTTTATAAGTGAAAAAAAGAATAGCTAGGCACGCCCAAGATGCTTCAATCAAAAATCTGGAGAATCAAGTGGGGCAATTGGCAACAGCTCTGTATCAAAGACCAAATGGTTCACTACCATCCAACACAAAAGATTCCACCTCACAAAGGCAAGGTAAGGAACAGGTAAAACCCATTTCCCTGATAAATGAAAAAGATCTATCAGAACCATATGAGGATGAGATAGAAGGTGAAGGTAAGGTAGAAAAAGAAAAAAATGAAAAAAATAGAAAAGAAAAAATTCACAGAATACCGAAGCATCTGATGCTTCTGCATTTGATTATGCTCAGATACCCAGGTTAGTCCCCGAATACCCTCCTCCTCCTTATCTACAAAGATTGAAAAAAGCTCATGAGGAGAAGCAATTTACCAAATTCCTTGAGGTACTAAAATAGTTACACATCAATGTGCCCTTAGTTGAAGCACTTCAACAGATGCCAAATTATGCAAAATTCATGAAAGATGTGCTAACAAAAAGAAGAAGACTAGGGGAATTTGAAACAGTTGCTATGTCAAAAGAATGCAGTTTGATCTTGCAAAACAAAATTCCTAGGAAGTTGAAGGACCCTGGCAGTTTTACAATTCCATTTTCAAATGGAAAATTTTACACTGGTCGTGCATTATGTGATTTAGGTGCAAGTATCAACTTGATGCCTAAATCAATATTTACACAACTTGGAATTGGAAATGCTAGGCCTACAACTGTGACACTTCAATTAGCAGATAGATCAATAGCATATCCTGAAGGAATTATAGAAGATATTTTGGTTAAAATTGATAAATTTGTGTTTCTCGCAGATTTTGTTATTCTTGATTTTGATACAGATAAAGAAGTCCCAGTCATCCTTGGAAAAGCATTATTGGTAACTGGAAAGACACTCATTGATGTACAGAAAGGAGAACTGACCATGAGGGTCAATGATCAAGAGGTGAAGTTCAAAGTTATGAATGCTCTAAAGTATCCTAATGAGGATACTAAGGAGTGTTCATTTGTAGACTCTCTAGATCAAGTAGTGCAGAAGCAATTCCACAAGTAGCAAGCCACTTGGTCAATACTCTAGCATTACAGAAAAAGAAAAGCTTATGGAAGAATATGGGTTAATGGAGCTAGAAGACTCAAGTATCCAAGGAAATGTCCCAGCAACTGAAAGTTTTAAGGAAGTGAGGGAGGAAGAAATGAATCAGAAGAAGAAGAGAATGTTAAAGAGATTGAGCCTGAACCATACCCTAAACAAGCCCCCAACAAACAACCAACTCACTCACTCACTCCATTCTCAACCTCACAAAAATTCAACTCCAAGATCTTCTCCCAAATCAGCTACCACCACACCAACCAAAACACCACCCAACCAGCCTATACTGAGACCCTCATCACCAAAATTCACCAAAGAAATTCAGGGCACTGCTGAAATCCACCAACCAGAACCCATCCAACCACCACGTCAACCAGAGCCGCAAGTTGAAATGAACCTTGCTGTAGCATCTGTTGCTACAACATCTGCTAAACATGGTGAATGCTGCAGCAACTGCTGCAGTAATCAAGAATGTCCAAAGACAAGAGCTAAATAAAGGGATACAATTTCTTTCGTCCAACTCAAAGCTTAAAGTACTTCCTGAAAAGCTCAAATCTAAGCAGTCAGGACCATTTAAATTGGTGAGAGTGTATCCTAATGGGGAAGTGGCACTACAACATTTGGTTGATACGACAACGCTGGTTTTCAAATAACTAAAAAAAACGTTGTTGCAGATGATCCCTATGGAACGGCTTTAAGAATAGTTGGCTGAAAGAAAAATATTATTTAAAAAGTTGGACAACAGCCTAAAATTTTTACTAAATAGTAAAATCCAGAGAACTCGATCTCCAACTCCTCTCAGCGTCGAATTCCCTTCTCCATCTAACTCCCCCTTCTCACCCTCGAACTTCATCTCACCCGATTGAGCCACAAACTGGTGATAGAAATCGCCTCTCTACCTCAGTCCTCAAGCTTCATCTCACCCGATTACCAGCAATAGAACCCTAATTCCAACGATAGCAGCGGAAACCCTAATCCTTCAATAGCGAATAACTTCTGGTGACACTGGTTGGCGATTTATCTTAATGTTGATCTTGATCTCTGTGGTTTTGTATTCTGATGCTTTTTATTTACTTACTCTTCGAATTTCGTCGTTTGCATCCATTCCAACGCAGGAATGGAGGCCGCAACAAGCATGATTGTGGCTACTTCAAATTCATTCGATGCTCCATCTGTAGAAATTTCTGCCCTAAGGTACTTTTGTTCACGTTATTTTGCATCTTCAAATTTTCCATTGAATTGAAGATTTGGTTTGGTTTGAGAAAATATAATAATAACAGGATAAGGGAATCAAGCTATTTTTTGTGAGAAACATTTTTGAACAGGCTGCAGCCAAAGAGGTTCTGGAAGCATGTGTTTATGATTGTAAAATTCTTTTCTCTTCTCTTTTTTATGTGTATTTTTTAAGCATATCTATGTTGTTTGATTTAATTTAATTCAATTGATTGTTTCGTTTTTTCCTTGTGTTCAATTTGTAGAATACACTCTTCCAAAGTTGTATGTGAAGATGCAGTTCTATGTTTCCTGTGCTATTCACTCTCACGTTGTTAGGGTTCGATCCCTCACTTATGGGAGGAAGAGTGAACCTTCACAGACTTCATTAGGCGCAGGGTAACTTCTATTTTCACTCTTTACCTTTATGTGTTGTTAATAGTTGATGATGTGTGTTAGACTGTTAGTGATTAAATAGTTCGAGTTGTATACATAGATAATATCATGCCCTTTTTGGTGGTGGTTTGATTATCATGATCCAGTAATCAGAACTCCATATAAAGTTATATACTATATACATAGTTGTATTTTGCTTCTCTGTCTAAGTGGTAACTTGATAGTTCAATTTGGTGATTTAATTGTCTAAGAAAAGAGATCATAGGGATGAGAAAGAGAAAATAAACTCTGCCTTGAGGACAGAGAACCTTCTAAGTAAACAAAATATGAAAAATGAATTGGGGTTCAAAGATTTTCCTAACAAATATTCAAGAGAATGTTGCTGGGTCAATACATCAGAATTTTCTAGGGATGGTGATTGGCAAGCCTATGTTGCTCGAATGATCGTGATCAGTTTCTGTTGCTTTGCTCGATCGATTTCCACTCCAGCTTCTCCATGAACGGTTTTTCTCTACTGCTGCGTTACTCCACCTATTTCCACCGATTGCTCTATACAAGTATGGTTCTTTTCAGATTTCTTCCACATGTCTTTCTGAATCTCATGCTTAAGGGTTTTATTATGGTTTTCATTTCACTGCTTCTGATTTACGTCTTGCAGGATAGGTTATTATGATAATGGATGATGAACAGAAAGGAGCTACTCCTCAGTTATTCGATGAAATTGTTCCTTAAGGTGTTAACGATTAGAAGTGCTTGCCATTTAAAGTTGCCACATCATTAGCATGTGAGTTTTTATTATGTTCTTATCAGTTTAAAGTATGAGCTTTAAGTTTTTATCAGTTTTTTGTATTGGTATTGCCTAGTAGTCATGATCACTTTAAATCTGGCCAAAATGGATGGCACTTACCACACCAAGTCTCAAAAAAGCTGTCCAACATGCTTAGTGGCAATGCAATCTTAGTTAGGAATGCTCTTTACCATCTTTGATAACTACACCATTCTTCTTTGTACCTGAAATAATTTCATTTTGGATATTACTTATGATTTCTTATATGATAACTATCATCTTTGTTGCATTTCTTATAACTATCAGTTACTATACATGAGTTTTGGATTGAGAAGATTGTAAATGCAATAGGTTAATAAACACCGGCAATGTGGGGTGACATATATCATTACTTACCAAATCATGGACCAATTGACATGTTTTGGTTTTAAATGCAAGTCCTGGCTAATTGTTTAAGTCTTCTTTTGTCTTTATTTCTTTTTGGAGTATACTTTGCTTAGAGTTCTTATTTTTTGTGCAGAAATTTCAAAAGGAATGAAGGATGATCGACAAGCACCAACTTGAATAGAGACTAGGATTATTAGTTTTGTTAATATACTGGCTTTTATCGGTGGTGAGCATGTGACCTTTGAGCTTTATTTAGTCTTTTCCCTAGGTTGATGGGATATATTTAAGTAATTTTTCCTTAATATATTGTGAATTATAATGTTAATTTTTTCCACCAAAATTAAAGTAGGAATCTAGGGAGGGTAGGTTTCTATAATACATGTAATTATTGGTTTGTGTAATTAATCATTTTTTGTCTTAAATTTGAATGATATTATACCAAGTTTTTGTTCTTCTGCATATGGATCTAAAAATTCATTATTATTATTATTTTTATTTTTTTATCAATGGCAACGGTTTTGAACTGTTGTATTTGATGTGAATAGACAACGGTTTTATATTAGACAACGGTCCAAAACTGTTGCCATTGACTGCAACGCTTTTACATCGTTTTTAAAGAAGATTTCAAAAACCGTTGTCTTTGTTCCCTCAATGGCAACGGTTTTGTAATGGCGTTGTCTTTGATAGCAAAAAACCGTTGCCTGAAGAATAGGCAACGCCTGCAGATACAACGGTTTTAAAACTGTTGCATAAAGTAAAGGCAACGGTTTTTAGACTTTAAGCAACGGTTTTCAGGCGTTGCCGTTGGGTCAAAATGTTGTAGTGTGGAATTGTTTGATGAAGCCACTGGTTTCACATTCAAAGTCAATGGCAAAAGGGTGAAGCAGTATTATGGAGCACATCTGGTGAGGGACAAAGGCACCACTCATTTCCAAAATCTCTAAATCAAGGAGATAGTCAGGCTGATAGACTCTTAAATCAAGCGCTTATGGGAGGCAACCCATGATTTTGAACTATTAATTATGTCATTTTTGTTCAATTTTATGTTTTTAGAATGTTTTGCAACAGGTGAAGGAATTCCTATTGCAGCTGCATCCAGTGCACCTGCATGGCTCAAATATCCAATGCTCTTGCATCAACTCAACATCACACTTGGATGAAAAATTTTAACTACCAGCACATCAAGACCTGATGCAGGCACATCTGATGCAGGTGCATCCAAAGCTGAAGGCCACAAGAAGAAGAAACAGAAAATCAAGCATGCACTAGTGAGGTCCAGTTCAAGGCTCAGGAGTGGGGCAACAAAACAGTAAAACTTTTGAATGTTGTTAATATTTTGCTTAAATACTTATGTTATATATTTTGCACTATGTTTTATTTTGTGAACTCTAACCCCCCCCCCCCAGATTTTGATTTTAAATACCAGTGGAGACACTGCTCAACTTTAAGTTGGGGGGGGGGGGGGGTAGCTAAGTGAAGAACTTATATATGCATGATAATATATGTGTGTGTTTTAAATAGCTAAGTTAAGAACTTATATATGCATGATAATATATATGTGTGTTTTAAGTAGTATAATATATGCATTAGAGTTAGATGTACATAACTATTTTATGTGAATTCTGTTTTTTTGATAGATTAGATAATTTCTGAGTAACGTTTGAAACTTTTGAAGCATGATCAGTTGAAAATCTTTTGATAAACAAAAACAAATGCACCTTTTTGAAACTGAGTTTTAATGATGAAAGAAAGAAAAAGAAAGAAGCCTTGTTTTTACAAATAACTTCTATACATCAAAACTGAGTTTTAGAAAAGAACATTGCTATTTAGAAAACAATCTGATGCAAAAGAAATTTTTAGTAAACCAAGATCAAGTTGCTAATTTTTTACTAAAAATTTAGAATAGCATAAAGAATTAAGTTTGGGGGTGTTTCAATGAAAATTAAGGCTACTACAAAATATTAAATTGTTGTAAATAGCTATATTTGCCTGAATCATAAACTGTACCCATTCCAATAATGCATTAGAAAAAAAATACAAAATGGAAAGAAACAAAGAAAAAGCTTCTACACATCAAAACTGAGTTTTAGAAAAGAACATTGCTATTTAGAAAGCAATCTGATGCAAAAGAAATTTTTAGCAAACCAAGATCAAGTTGCTATTTTTTTACTAAAAATTTAGAATAGCATAAAGAATTAAGTTTGGGGGTGTTTCAATGAAAATGAAGGCTACTACAAAATATTAAATTGTTGTAAATAGCTATATTTGCCTGAATCATAAACTGTACCCGTTCCAATAATGCATTAGAAAAAAAATACAAAATGGAAAGAAACAAAGAAAAAAGTATGCAAAATGGGGTCAGTGAGGAGGGCAATATAAGCTAAAAAGTCAAGTATGTAGTCTCAATGCATGAGCACTCAATGCTCTTGCATTGCAGAAATACGATGCTCCTGCACTCGATGCATCTGCATCAAGAAAAAACCACAAAAAAATAGGAAATAGTGCATTGACTCAACAGTCTTGAAATACTCAAATCAAAGCTCTTTGTTGTGCTTAGAACCCCCCCAAAGATTGAGGAAGTTGTTACTTAGTTTGACCAAACATGAACAAAAATTTTCAAAGGCTAAGGGAACCTTTTTACTTAGTTTTGGAACTAATCTAGACTTAGTGGGCACACACTCACACAAATGAGTAGTAATAACTTTGGATATTTTGAGAACAAAGGCTTAAAGAAAAATTCCTGAAAAATGAAGTTCATAGAGTGCATCATTGAAAAAAATCATTTTCTAGAAAGAAATTAGCTGATCTGTTCTTCTTAATTAAGCAATTATTGTTTGTGATTTTCTTTGTCATTACATGAGGACAATCAATGATTTAAGTTTTGGGGTGTGATAACTCTATTTTATATAGGGTTATTTACGCATCTAAACCTAAATATTTGCTCTGTTCTAAGTAAAAATATATAGTAAACAAAGTTTTATAAATACAATAACAACATTCAAAGTTAAAAGAGGGTTATGTATATAACTTGGCATCTTGCATATATTTTGGTATTTTTGATGTGTTTGTTCAATGCACTTGCATGTGATGCCCCTGCATTAGCAACTCAACAATGCACCTGCATTAGATGCACTTGCACTCAAAACAGGCTACAATGCTTGAAGAAATCCTAGAACATCAAGATGCTCAAGCACTCAGCTGATGATGTCATGCTTAGTCATGAAAGCACATGCAAGTCACAAATTTTGGCGCCTACCATAAAAGATAGCTTTGAAGAGTCACTCACCTAGGGACACTTGGTTATCCATTAGAGGACCTCCCTTCTTGGTTGAGTGGAGGATTTGCATTACTTTTTTGGCTGAAGTGACTAAAGGCAACCCTAACTTTGTTATCAAGCAAACCCTATTGTGAAGGAAAGCTCCACTTGAAGCCTATATAAAGACCTCCACCTCTCACTTGAAAATCATCTCTCATTTCGTACACTAATATAGATAGCTTTAGATTTAGTTTCTCATTCTCTTGTAAGAAGGAAAGAAAGGAATTGACAACTTCTTTCTTTACTTCCATACAATCACGTAGTGCTGGCTGAATGCAGTGAAGTGAATGCTCCCGCACTGCTTGGCAACTTCATGCAAAGGAACTCCAACCGTGTAAACTCTTACCTTGTTGTTGTCCTTTTGTGATATCAAATATTTGAATATGATTTATTCTGTATATATATATATATATATATTTTCCTTGTAATGTCTAGCATGAACTAAACTCTTTTAGTTGGGATGCTTTAACCTTATAATGATCTTTTGATTAAGTTATTGTGTTTATATGTTGATGTTTTCATTTTAGTTCTTGCATAATAACTCTTTCCTATTCATCTTTAGAATTGGCCAACTAAAAGTGAATGCAAATCATAATAAATACAGACATGGTTTATGATTAGAACTCAAGAACTAATACGGATAAGTGTTTAATAAAGGAAACTTTGTTAATTCCATGCTAAAACCTAGACATAGGATAGCATAGTCCATAGGGTGATACTGTGGGTACTTAAAATACAAGAGTGGTCTTATTTAGCATCTTAGACATAAGAGCTTGTAATGAAACTCTGAAGAAAGTGACTGAAAAGCACAATTCTAATGCAACAACATCCAGTGCACCTGCATCACATATAACACAATACTATAGAAAGTGACTTATCTGGTAAAGAGCATCTCAACTATCATTCTCACTTGACTACATTCCCCATTTATTTAGTTCGTTTACCTTCTGTCTCCACACCATCAATATTGTTTGTTACTTGGTTACTTAATACTAATTTCTCTATCTATTTAAACCTTTTGAATTAATCCAATCCATGTGGGAGCGACACTCTACTTTCACTTTATTACTTGTTGTCGACTGTGTATACTTGCACAGCACCTTTTCGCACACCAACGACCGGCTTAGTCATCGTTTTAGGACGAATGAAACGTACGGCTCGAGAGGCCTAAAATCCTCATAAAATCAAACCACCACACATCAAACCACTTTTCAAACTTCAAAAAACTCCATTTTCAGAAAATAGGGGGACTAACTCGACTGTATAGTCGGGTTAGTCATCGTTCTAGGACGAATGAGCTGTACGGCTCCAAAGTCCTAAAACCCCTATATTAAAAAACACCAACACACAAACTTTTTCTACCCAAGAATTACGTAGCTTTGATTTCTCCATCGCACCTGGAGATACGTAGGAGCGGGGGCAAACTCCCGTCAAGCACAAAAACAAAATGTTTTTATTAAGTCTTTCTTAATTCATTCACTCAAACCTTACAAAATAATAATAGGGGATTAAGTCGACTGTACTGTCGGGTTAATCTGCATTTTGAGATGAATGAGCTGTACGGCTCAAGAGTTTTACAATCCCTATAACTAATTCATAAAACATTAATTTAAAATATAAACAAACAAACATTTTCTACCAAGAACTACGTAGCTTTGATTTCTCCACCGCACTGGAGATACGTAGGAGCGGGGGCCCACTCTCGTCAAGCACAAAAAATTAATAATTTTATTAAGTCTTTTTTTTTAAATTCACAATAAAAAGGGTAAATAAAATATTTTTCACAATTAACATTTTTTTACAACTAATTAGAAGGTAACCTTCCTTAGGAAGGATGTCGTGGGGTGCCAATACCTTCCCCACGCATAACCGACTCCCGAACCCAAATCCGGTCTCAAGGACCCTTATCCAAACTCAAAGGGATTTTCTAATGTTTGCCCTTATAATCAAACATTGGTGGCGGCTTCATTTTTGAACCTTCGAAGAATCCTCACCCGGATTTTTCTGTCGCTACAGTGAGCTTGAAAGTAATCTTAAACAACTCGAAGAGGCAAAAGATGAGAGGATTGCCGAGATTGCTGATCAAGCTTGCACATTTGCCGAGGATGCCTTTGAAGTTGTAGCCCCCCGCCCTTGAAAATTATTTTTATTTTCGTTTTAACATCAGTACTGAGTCCATTCCAGTACCATTGTTTTGTAAGACAAACATGAGGTCCCGGCCGTATCTCGGGAATTTATGTTTTCTTCTTTTCTCTTAAATCGTTTATCTAACCCGGTTTACTTACCTCAGATTACCGATTTTAGATTAGTGTAAATTACCACGTTTAACATATGTTTGATTTGCGTGCTCTCCAAAGGTGCAGTTTACTGGGATTCGACCCAAATCTAACCCACCTAAAAGAGTCGTGACAATACATGGCCACTAAATTTGAGTATTCGAACTCGTATCCCGGTTTCTAGGGAAACACAAACGATCCTAGCGTCAGTCTCATGCCGCCCTTTTTACCGTCGAATTTCATATAATGATTGTGTATAGGTGAACAGAAATGTGAAAACATCCATGGAAATTGAGCCAATTTATTATGAACGACCCTTCACAGGGATCGGAAATCATTCAATCATACATGCATTAAAAGCTGTGGTACTTGCATAATTTTGTGGCATTCCAAGTTCTTGGAATAGGTTTTCCCTTCATGCTTTCCAATTCGAAAGCGCCATTACCGATCTTAGAAGTGATCCAATATGGTCCTTCCCAATTAGGTGCCAATTTGCCTTGACCGGAATTTTTGAAACCTACATCGGCTCGTCGAAGTACCAAATCTCCAACTTCAAAATCCCTCGGTATCACCTTAGCATTATACCAGGACGCAATCCTTTCCTTGACCACGAGTTCATTAAATGAAGCTCGATCTCGGATTTCATCCGCAAGATCGAGTTCTTCTCGTAAAGATTCTTCATTCTCTTTGGGTGGTTTTGGGTGAGTAGTCCTCCGTGTCATTTCACCGATTTCTACTTGGATAACAGCTTCTGTTCCATAGGAAAGTCGGAAAGGCGTTTCTCCAGATGTACTTTGAGGAGTGGTTCAATATGCCCATAGAACATAGGGCAATTCTTCAAACCAGTTACCTTTAGACTTGCCGAGTTGCCTCCTGAGACCCCTCAAAATCACTCTGTTGGCAGCTTCGGCTTGCCCATTGGTATGTGGGTGCTCCACCGAGGTGAAGTGTTGTTTGACCTTAAAATCGATCATGAGTTTTCTGAAACCCTTATCTGTGAACTGGGTTCTATTGTCAGTGATGACGACTTCCGGAACTCCGAACCTGGTCAAAATATTCTTCCTGAAGAACTTGATGCAGTTCTTGGCACTGATGATCCTTAATGGTTCGGCTTCGATCCATTTCGTAAAATAGTCAACTGCCACAATTAGGTACTTGAATTGACCAGGTGCGGTTCGGAAGGGCCCAAGTAGGTCGATTCCCCACCACGCAAAAGGCCATGGTGAAGAGATATTACTGAGCTCCGTTGGTGGGGCCAGATGAACGTCGGCATGAACTTGACACTTTTGACATTTCTTCACATAGTTCTTTGCATAAGCTTCGATAGTCGGCCAATAATACCTGGCTCTTAGGACTTTTCGTACCAACGATCTTCCCCCGAGGTGTTTCCCGCAAATGCCTTCATGTATCTCGGCAAGGACATAATTAGCCTGTTCTCCCTCTATACATTTTAGTAAAGGCGCGGTGAGGGACCTTCTATAGAGAATGCCATTCAAAACCGAGTAGGACGACGCCTTTCTTCTCACCAATTTTTCTTTCTGTGAATTCGAGGGATCGACCCCTGATTCGATATATTCCAGAATTGGTGAGATCCAGCTCTTGCTCTCTTCAATAATGCAGATTGAAGTCAATACATTAAGTTCAGGCTCAATAGTTGGTCGATCCAGTGTTTCCTGGATTACAGACTAGTGATTCCCAAGAGCCTTGGTACTAGCCAATTTAGACAAAATGTCGGCTCTAGCATTCTCGGCTCTTGGGACATGCTTAACCTCTACGTGCTCGAAATGACTTAAGAGTTCTTTAACTCGGGTGAGGTATTTTTGTAAAGTCGGGTCCTTTGCTTCGAACTGGTTCTTGATCTGAGAAACCATCAAGAACGAATCCGAGAGTAGTTCACAATGCTTCACCTTGAAATCCCGGGGAAGTAAAAGTCCGGCGATGCATGCTTCGTATTCTGCCTGATTATTGGAAGTCGGAAATCGGAACGTGAGCGATACCTCGACCATCACTCCGTTAGAGCTTTCTAATATAAAACCGGCTCCGCTTCCTTTGGGGTTTGAGGAACCATCAACATGTAAGATCCACAACTCGTTGTTTTCAGTGATTGGGGTCATCTCTGTGACAAAATGGGCAAGTACTTGAGCTTTCATCGCAGTCCTTGGTTCATATATAATGCCGAACTCAGAGAGCTCTACCTCCCATTTGATCATTCTTCCCGCTAAATCAGGTCGGTGTAGGATCTGACGAATCAGATGATTCGTCCGTACCACAATACGATGAGCGACGAAATAGGGTCGGAGACGACGTGTTGCGATTAGCAAAGCAAGGGTGATCTTCTGATATCGGACCTCTGGGCCTAGCAATGGCTTATTTAAAGTATATGGGACTTTGTCCGGCCTCCGTTTCTCTTATCAGTACAGCGCCCAAAGCTTCTTCCGAAACCGCTAGATACAAATATAAAACTTCCCCCTTCTCTTGGTCGAGTTAGGACCGGTGGTTGCGACAGGGTAATTTTAAGCTGATCAAGCGCTTCTTCTTGCTCCTTAGTCCATTCAAACTTAGCATATTTCTATAATATTTTAAACAGCGGGAGAGATTTGAAAGTAGCATTTGAGATGAAACGAGATAATGCGGCGATCATACCATTTAATTTCTGCACTACCCTTTTTGTAGTTGCCGTTCTCATCTCGGCAACGACTCGGCATTTGTTCGGGTTAGCCTCTATGCCTCATTCCGTAAGATAAAAACCAAGAAACTTCCCAGCTCGGACACCGAAGGTGCATTTTTCGGGGTTTAGCCTCATGTTATTCGTCCCGAATCTCGGCAAATAATTCTATGAGATCGAATACATGAAGATGATCTTCTTTACTTTTTGCTATCATATCGTCGAGGTAGATTTCAATAGTTTGCCCTATTTGTTTCCGAAACACTTTGTTCATCATCCTCTGATAAGTGGCTCCGACATTCTTTAGACAGAATGGCATGACTCGGTAGCAAAAGTTACCTCGGTCAGTCATAAAGGCGGTCTTTTCTTGATCAGGTGGTTGCATCAGAATTTGGTTATATCCGGAATATGCATCCATGAAAGATAAAAAAACAGAAATAGGAGGCGTTACCTACAAGTCGGTCTATGCTGGGAACAGGGAAGGCGTCATTTGGACATGCCTTGTTAAGATCGGTATAATCAATGCACATGCGCCATTTTCCATTACTTTTCTTAATGACTACAAGATTTAACAGCCAAGTTGTATACATGACTTCAGTTACAAAATTTGCTTTAATTAAATCATCCACAGCCTTCGCAGCAGCAACTGCTTTCTCCCCGCTCTGCATCCTTCTTCGTTGAGCTACCCACTTGGCCTCCGGGTTTACTGCTAATTGATGGCAGACGACCTCCAGAGGAATCCCGGGCATATCCTCAGCATTCCAAGCGAAAAGATCAGCATGGCTTCTGAGGCACTGTGTGAGCTCGACTTTCACCTCCTCCAGCAGATCGGCCCCGATCTTCACAGTTTTTGCTGGGTCATCTCCCAGCTGAATCTCGATAAACTCTCCATCGGGTTCCAGGCACTTGATTTTCTTTTTCAGCTCTCGAGCGAGGTCGTCATCCTCTTCATCCTCCGAACTGTCAGGGTCATACCTAGCATCAAGATCGGCTAGGTTGACATCAGCAGCTATTATTTGTTCTTTGCCTTTGATTGACTCCTGACCCTGCTCTGGAAGTTCGACTTCTTCTTTAGCTTTTCGGTCTGCTTTGAGAAACTTATAATAACACCTTTCTGTCGATTCCAAATCGGAATTGATGGTGATGATCTTATCATATAAAGAATAGAACCTCATCTTCAAGTGAACTGTGGAAGTAACCGCCCCAAGTCTACCCAGGATCGGTCTTTCGATGATTCCATTGTAAATGAACTCGCATGGCAGGATCAAGAACTTGGTTTTGACAGTCCTAACCAGAGGTTCATCACCAAATGTCACCATTAGTTCCAGATACCCCAATGGCTTAGTTCTCGTACCATTGAAACCAGACAAGTTGGTTCCCCAGTATGGGGTTAGATCCTCTTAAGAGATCTGTAGTTTCCTTAATAGATCAATAAAAAGAACGTCAGTCGAGCTTCCTTGATCCACCAGCATCTGCTTAACCTGGGCGTTCGCCATCACAGACGGGATTATAAGCAGGATGTGCTTATTGGGATTTCCATCAGGGAGGTCCCAATCTCCAAAAGCAAGTGAAGGGAGATTGGAGATCACGGGACTTGCCGAGGTTGAGGCAACATTCTGAATTTCCTTCCACTTACGTTTCATGGTCTTGCCGAAAGCTTCTTTTGGAAATCCCCCAGAAATTACATTTACCACCGTCAGCCCTTTGGACTTCCGGGTATCTTCTTCTTCTTCTTCTGAGGACCCTTCTTTGGGATTTTTATCACTCTTCTTTTTCTCCTCAATTTGGGGTCTCGACTCTACTTGGTCAGGCTTCTTGACATATTGACTGAGTTTCCCTCGACGGATCAATTCCTCAATATCGTCCTTCAAGGCATTGCACCAGTTGGTATCATGCACGTTACTTCGGTGATACCGATAGTACTTGTTGGACCTTTGACCCGGTTTCGATGGGAGAGGATCGGGGAATTTCACCTCCTTGAATTCGGTAGTAGCACATTCAGCTAGGATCTTTGCTCTGGAACAATTGAGCACAGTGTGTTCCGAGTACCGAGTCTTGGGTTTATGAATCTCAGATTTAGGCTTGCTCGAGTTCGGCTTGACATAGAATCTACTAGCCACATCTTCTTCCTCGTAGTCAATGTATCTCTTTGGAAAAGACTTCCTTTCCTCAGGTCGTCCATCATAAAGTAAAGTCGGAACTTGTCATCCAAATTTCTGACTGTCGAGGCTTCATTATTGAATATCTCAATATAATCACGGAGGGACACGTTTTCTCCTTGGCGAATCGCCTTGAGAACCTCTGTCGACTTTGGTTTCATTTTGGAGTGAGCAAAATGAGAAGAGAAAATTTTTGCCAATTGGTTCCAAGATGAGACCGAGTTTGGCCTGAGACCCTCTGAACCATCCCAAAGCTAATTTCTCCAGAGTTAATGGGAAGATTTTGCATTTTACCTCTTCTCGAGCATTGCGATATTGCATCATCATCTCGAAGTAGTCCAAGTGGTTGTCAGGATCGCCTATTCCATCATATATCTTCAATTCTGGTGGTTTCTCCAAGTGCCTCGGGATCGAGCGGTCGTCAATTCTACTTGCGAAAGGACCCCGAGGCCTGGAGGATCCAACCCTTTCTGGAGAGTTCCGGTAGTGGTACCTACCCGGTGATCTTCCACTACAAGAAAAGAAGCCATTAGCGACCAAAAATTGGGATTAGCGACGGAATTTGCGAGGGAATAGGGGCTGTCGTATTTTTGAGAATTAGCGACGGCATTTTAGACATTAGCGGGGGAATTTCCGTCGCTAATGGCAAAAGTAAAAATATTTGCGAGGGAATGTCAGTTCCGTCGCTAATTTTTTTACTTTTCAGATGATGGGACTCAGTTGCAGGGGTTGGTAAGTGCACAGGAATTAGCGAGGGATACTCCCTCGCTAATTCCCTTGCTAAATTTAACTTTTCAGATGATGGGACTGTTCCCTCGCTAATTCCCTCGCAATTTTTTTTTTCTTTTTTTCCTTAAATCCGTTTACACTCTTCTTTCTCACTCACTCACTCACTCTTCACCCTTCCTCTTCCCTTCCTCTTCACCCTTCCTCTTCCTCTACTCTCCACCACCACACAACCACCACCATCATCACCACCTCCTCTCACACTCTCCTATCTCTTCACTCTTCCAACACCACCACCACCACATACCTCCTACCACTCTCACTCACTCTCTCTTACTCTTCACCACCACCCCACCACCACCACTCTCACTCCTCTCTCTCTCTCTCAATCTCTCTCTCTCTCTCTCTCCCTTACTCTTCTCCTTCTCTCTCTACTCTAAACCACCCATCACCACCACCACCACGCCACCACCACCACCACCACACCACCACCACGCCACCACCACCACCACACCACCACCACCACCACCACACCGCCACCACGCCACCACCACCGTCGCCACCACCACCACCACCACCACCACACATCACCACAAAATTAATAATATAATATAATATTCATTAATTAATAACAAATATATAAAAAAACAAGTCATTCAGCACTGGACACGTGTCATTTTTTTTTTGAAAAACTGCAGTCATTAGCGAGGGAAAATTCCCTCGCTAATTAGCGAGGGATTCAAATTCCCTCGCTAATCCCATTAGCGAGGAGGGGTTTAGCGACGAAACTGATCCCCCGCTAATTCCCTCGCAAATGACCATTAGCGACGGATTTTGGTCATTTTGCGAGGGAAATGTCCGTCGCTAATGACCAGTTTTTTTGTAGTGTTCTGGAGCTTGGTCGTCGACGTTCATGCTTCGGGGATCTAACCCGGCTTCTTGAACGTCAGTGAGGTGATGATGAAGCTAGAGACGAAGTTCGCCCCGATGATTCATCCGAATACGACGAGTAATCCGGTGATGACGGGGATGGACTTGGTGGGGAGCGAGAGCCTCGATCCCTCCAGCTTGGGGAAGATCGGCTTCCTCGACCTCTCCTGCGGCGAGGTGGAGATCGGTGATGGTGCCTTCTCCAAGCCGGGGAGCGACGTCGCCTAGCACTTGTGATCCTACGGCGAGGAGATTGCTGACGAGGTGAAGACCGATCCGACACTCCATTGGTTTGCACCGCAGCGAGGGCCCCCTTCATTTGGGAAATACGAATTTCCTGTTGGTTATCATCTTGAACCTGTTGATTTAACAAATGAACGAGCTGTCGGACAACATCGATTGGAATCGAAACATCTTCCGGAGGAGGAGGGAGACGATTACATCCCGAGTTCCCCGAGGGGTGAGGGAGCGTTACAGCAATTCCTTTCCGGGTAGATTGTGGATGAGCCGAACCTTGATCACCACTCTGATGGAGCTGAACAGTTCTAGGTCGTCCACGAGGTGCCATGCCTGGTCAAGGAAAAGAGACGAGAGCTAGATACTCTCTCACTGTGGTCGCCAATGTTTCATATCGTATCACAAGATCGGATAGTTCGTAGATCATTCTTGACCAGCTCAGACCTCTGAGGGGGGCGTGTACATGCAAAGCCACTTCGACGCTCAAGTCAGTAGAGTGAAATTTCTTGCAAGTACTAGTTTTGAAATGTGTGTACCTGGTTAAACAGTGTTTTCCCTATTTATAGGGGGGTAGGTTGATGTTTATGATCCTCACGGAACCTTTCGATTTGTAACTGAAAAATCGTAGCCGTTGGTGGTGTAACGGTCCATTAATGATAACGGGCCTTAATACCATGGCCCATGAGAGGTTCACGTCGTTAAGCCCAATCCGGAACAGAGGGTATAAGAAAATGGGTCTATGAGTTTCTGTTTTTGGTGATGATTCTGAATTTTTATGGAAGAAAATGGTCAGGGATGAATAGAAGCAAGAATGATGGTACAAGGGTGAGGGTTTGTGTTAGTCAACCATGTTATTAGTGCTATCATTGAGAATTGTTGCAAATACATTCATTTAGTCATGTACATAGGAAATATCTTCATGTATTTAGTCATGTACATAGGAAATATAATTCATGAACTTAGGAAGTTGTAATCTCGTTAACTTTATTGTAAATTGTATTCATTGCTAAAGAGTGTATAAATACAGGATTGGTTGAGTGCAAATCACTCAAGCATTTCTAAATTTTACATGGTATCAGCTTAGCCCTTGCTTAACAACAATCTTCGATCCTCAACCCTCTATAATGGTTGCCACTATTACAACTCCCTATAAACCTTCTCTTCTCAATGCTAATCACCTTCAAGTAGAGGTGTTCGCGGTGCGGTTTGGTTCGGTTTTGAGACAAAAAGTGCACTGAACCGCAAAGTCTAAATAGATGCGGTTTGGTTTGGTTCGCTTCCAAAAAAACCAAACCAAACCAATGCGGTTTAGATTGGTTCGATTTTTAGCGAGAGGAAACATAATTTAAAAATATGTAAATTCTTTAACGAAAAAAATTTGCCAATTAAGAATCAATTCTTTAGCAGAATTTAAGTCTACCAATACATTAACTGAGCCAACGTCAACTAATTCATTAAAATAAGTCCCTAGGCCGCACTACGTTAAAACAAGTATGCCAAATACCCATATATATATATATATATATATATATATATATATATATATATATATATATATATATATATATATATATATATATATATATATATATATAAACTCATTTCTAATTAAACTAGTACTATACCCGTGCATCCGCACGGGCCGATCGAGTTACGTCATACGATTACCTCAAATAAAAACGTTAGTTTGAAATCTCATTAATCTAAAATCAATTGTAAAATATAGATGATGACTTGCATACGGACAGGTGCTGTCGTGTTCTTTTTAGGAATGAATTTAGACAGTATTTAAATAGTCTGAACATTACCCCGTGAAAATAAAGAAAAAGTTAAAGTAGATAAAAAAAGGAGTTTCAAATAAAAATTTGATAAATATTAAAACTAAAAATGTAAAAGTATCATTTAAAAACAATATGTGCATTTATCCCGTGTGTTTTTATATATCAGTGCAGTGTTTTTTTATATATTAGTGTTGTTATCTCATGTTTTTTTATATATCAGTGCAACTATCCCGTGTTTTTATATATCATTGCAATTATCCCCGTATTTTTTTATATATCAGTGCAGTTGTCCAGTGTTTTTTTATGTATCAGTGCAGTTATCTCATAGTTTCAATTGATTATTTGAGTTGATTAGTAGATTATTGTAGATAGGGAAAGATAGATAGTAGATTATCAATAACAAATATTTATCCCGTGTTGTTTTTATATATCAGTAACAATTATTTGTCCTTTTTTAGGTATTAGTGACAAATATTTGTCGCGTGTGTTTTGAATATTAATCAGTTTAAATAGTCATTAAGCCTTCTTGTTTTTTAGATAGTAGTTTTCAAAAACTATAATTATCAATGGCAAATATTAATCCCGTGTTTTTTTATATATCACTGCAGTTATCCCCGTGTTTTTTATATATCTGTGCAATTATCTAGTAGTTTCAATTGATTATTTTAGTTGATAGTAGATTATAGTAGATAGTAAATTTGTTAGATGGTAGATTATCAATAAGAAATAATTGTTTTAAATATTAATTAGTAATTTAAATAGTCATTAAGCCTGCTTATTTTTTAGATAGTAGGTTTGTAGTAGTAGGTTTCAAAAAATTTAATTATCAATGACAAATATTAATCTCGTGTTTTTTTATATATCAGTGCAGTTATCTTGTAGTTTCAATTAATTATTTTAGTTGATTAATAGATTATAGTAAATAGTAAAAGAGAGATAGTAGATTATCAATAAGAAATATTTATTTTAAATATTAATCAGTAGTTTAAATAGTCATTAAATATTATTGTTTTTTAGATAGTAGGTTTATAGTAGACTTCCAAAAATTTAATTATCAATGACAAATATTAATCCTTTGTCTTTTTATATATTTGTGTAGTTATCCCATGTGTTTTTATATATCATTGCAGTTATCTCATAGTTTCAATTGATTATTTGAGTTGATTAGTAGATTATTGCAGTTATCCCGTATTTTTATATTAGATTATTTGAGTTGATTAGTAGATTATAGTAGATTATTGCAGTTATCACGTGTTTTTTAGATAGTAGTTTTATAGTAGTTTTCCAAAATTATAATTATCAATGGTAAATATTAATTATAAATTGTCAAAAAAAATTATAAATATCAATGGTAAATATTAATCCCGTGTTTTTTTATATATCACTACAGTTATCCCGTGTTTTTTATTTATCAGTGCAGTTATCTCGTAGTTTCAATTGATTATTTTAGTTGATTAGTAGATTATAGTAGATAATAAAGGTTAAATATTAGATTATCAATAAGAGATATTTGTTTTAAATATTAATTACTAATTTAAATAGTCATTAAGTCTTCTTATTTTTTAGATAGTAGGTTTATAGTAGTAGTCTTCAAATTTTTTAATTAAAGTAGTGTTTGTATAAATTTAAAAATTTAGTTTTTTTAATTAAAGTAGTGTTTGTATAAATTTAGAAATTTAGTTAAAAGAATTAAAGTGAAGTGATAAGAGAAAAAGAATAATTATTTATGGAAAAAGTAAAGTAAGAAGAAAAAAAAGAAGAAAGAGAGTGTAAAAGAAAAGTGAAAATGAGGAAAGAGAGTGTAAGAAGAAAGAGAAAAAAGGAAGAAAGAGAGTGTAAGAGAAAAGTGAAAAGTAAAGATGAGAAAGGACATTAATATCTTTGATCGAGGTTTGAGGGTTGGGCTGTTAATAACAAGCGCCGAGCCCATAAGAAAATAAGCATAACCTGGTTGAGTGGCTGGAACAAAAAAAATGTATTGGATATAGGATTTTGCGGTTTGGTTCGGTTTGGTTTGGTTCGGTTTCTGTAATTAAAACCGCGAACCAACCGAACCGCGCGGTGCAGTAAAATAACAAACGAACAAAACCAACAGAAAGTGGTTTTTACGGTTTTCAGTTTGGTTTGGTTCGATTTGCGGATTTCTATTAGTTTGGTTCGATTTTGAACAACCCTACCTTCAAGCTGTCCCGAACAAACTATCGTGCCTGAAAATGTCAGGTTACTACTCTCCTCTCTAGCATTGAAATCGATGACCACATTGACGGTATTACACAACCTCAACCTCCCATTATAGTTACTGATGGTGTATCCAACCCCAACCCAGAATACACAAATTGGTTCACTATTGATCAACTCATCATCAACCTTCTTCTCTCATCCATGGCTCAAGAAGACAGTCTCTCTTTTGCCTGTTATGACACTACTCACACACTTTGAATTGCCATTGAAGCCCAATATGCGAACACCTCTCGCTCTCATATCATGTCCATCAAAATTCAGACTCAATGTTGCACCAAGGCCGACAAATCCATCACTGACTATCTCTTATCAGTAAAAAGTCTTGCAGATGAACTCACTGTCATTGATAGCAAAATCTCTGATGATGATCTTACCTTCTTTATCCTCAACTCTGACTATCATGACATTGCTGCCTCAATTCGAACTCATGGGCATTCTTTTACTTTTGAAGAACTTCACAACCACCTACTTGCCCATGATGAATACATTCATCGTGAATCCCAATTGGAAATCCAAGTCCTAACTGCAAACATTGCTTAGAAAAGCTCCACAAACAATGGTTGCGGCTTCTCGGCTTATCCTTCATGCAGCTCCAACTATGGCCGCGACTATGGCTAAAGTAAATCCAGGGGCTTTCCCTCTCGTGCTAATAGACCATCTCCACGTTGTTAATTCAGGGGCTGACCTTCCTTCTAATGAGCGTGGTCAAGCACAACACCTGAAAAAACAAAACTAGGAGTATATCTTTATAAAAAAAATATATTTTGCATATCCTAAAAAAATAGTTTTCACTCAAGTAATTAATTTTGCACTTAGTTCTCACACAACCATCGTATCAACTTCTCTATTATATTTTTAGTTGCGTGTGATTTTTTCAAAAAATTGATCCTAAATCCGCCACCGGCAGCATGCAATTGCAGGTCGGCGATCTATGACTACAAGCACCAGCACTAAACACTCTTTCATCTCTTCTTGTAACGACAATCTCAACGCGAAAAAACGTCGTAATACTAATACTATACGTGTAACAATTTTATTGGTTATAGTGGCATGTGCCTTCTTAAACTTCCACGCTCTCTTATTTTCTCCCCCCCCCCCCCCCCCCTTCCACTATTTCATTGAGTAGTTGACACATTATTTCTGTGTTCTCCCCCCTCCATCATTTTCACCCCTGCCTGAGCCATGGCAGAAAAGGTACGAGGATTTTAATTCTAATTTGAATATAATGTTTTTCTCCAGATTAATAAAATACCCATTTTGATATATACATACTTTGATGTTTCTATCCGATTGAATTGCCAATATATATACTTTGATTCAGGTGACCATAATGAAGCTGAAGGTTGATCTTCAGTGTAGCAAATGCTACAAGAAGGTAAAGAAGGTTCTCTGCAAATTCCCTCGTGAGTCTCTCATCACCTTGCTTAATTTTCATTCACATTAATTTTTTTTTAATGAGAACTCTAATTTTGTTGTTATATATCGTACTGATTTGTTTTTTCTTTTGATGTTGTGAACAAGAGAAATTCGAGACCAGGTGTACGATGAGAAGAACAACGCGGTGACCATCGTAGTCGTATGTTGTAGCCCTGAGAAGATAAGAGACAGGATTTGCTGCAAAGGTTGTGGTGCCATCAAAAGCATTGAAATTGTCGAACCACCACCACCTCCCAAACCCAAACCTGTAGAGAAGCCCAAAGAGCCCGAAAAGCCCAAGGAACCAGAGAAGCCCAAATTACCAGAAAAGCCGAAGGAACCGGAGAAGCCGAAAGAGCCAGGGAAGCCAAAAGAAAAGCCACCGCCGCCCCCGGCGCCGAAGCCTGATCCTTCGCCGCCGGTTCCGGTGTGTCCACCGGCGATGTTGGTTCCAATTGGGGTGTGTTGTACGTCGTGCTATGAGGGCAGGCCAGGTGGGCCATGCTTTGACGGTTATGGTGAGCCCCCAGGCCGAGCCCCATATTGTTATGGTGGGTATTATGGAAGACCGGTTTATGATAGTTACGGTGGTGGCAGGCCTTGTTACGTGAGCCGATGTAATGAATATTTATGTGAAGACAATACCTCTGCCTGCACAATCATGTGATCATGGTTTTTTACTCGTAGTTGCTCTCTCTTCGTTATCAATTCAATTGTATTTGATAATCCCTGGTGGAGGTGGAATTATTTGTTTTTGTAATTACAAATTAATAATAATAAGGGTGTTTCGTTGGTTGGAAGGGATGTTATTGTACGAGGGGATACAGAATAAAGATTATATATATATATATATATATATATATATATATATATATATATATATAAATATGAATATGATATACCACATTTTGATGAGTTTAGTAAAATTTTCTTTTCCGTTCAAATTGATCTTGCTTCTAGTACTAAGTGGAAAAGTGGACTTATCTTGATTTGCTCAAAAAAGTTTGGTGGGGACTTGAATTAGGGGCCCTTACAATTAGGAATTCGTTGAATTGTACGATGAAAACAATAAAGAATTTTGTGACCCAATGACCACACTGATTAATACTCTTAAATTAGATCAGTGTCATGAGTCATGACGAGGACAATCACAATTTTGCTTCTACAACCTTCCTTTCTATTCTGTGTTCTATAAGCAACTTACAAATATATACATATTTCTTTTCACTTGTACTAGTACTAGTATATGTTTACTTCACGGTAGGTATTTTCTGTTTGGAAGCAGACAGCTGAGTGATGTTATCCCATGTTGTCTTTTAGACAAAGTTTGAATAAGCTCCGCCTGATGGTGGTGCTCTGGTTGTTATTGTTATGGATGAATGACCTCATTAGACAATGACAATTTGACAACCATGATCCTCTTCTTTCCTTACCGACTACCTTAGCTTTTTCACACCTTATGTCCTTATCATCCACGAACCTTTAAAAGAATACAGCTCTATAAATTATAAATATATACCGCGGTTAAGCGTGTTTGGATGAGAGTAGTATTGGGATGAGTGACCTCCTGAAAAATCATCGCACCTCTTTTTGTATATTCAAAAAAAAATTATAAATATAATATGTCGACTTCCTCAAATTATGCTGCATTTGAAAATAAATCCAGCTAGTTGCTTTATATTGGAAAAGCATGATTTTTTTAGTAAATAACTTCATTCAATAAATAATGCAACTTTAAGTATAGAAAGTGGCACTGATCTGCCTCTTCAAACAGAGACTACGAAAAGTAAAACTTGAAGGAAGCATGTCTTATGACACAAGTGAAAGGGACTTGACAATCTCCATCCAGAGAAGAAAGTTGCTTTCATCTAAAGATGATGTTGTGTTTCCTCATATATAATTAATGCATTTCAATCAACTTTTAGCTACCAAAATTTTACATAATTTCTTTTCCCTTTTCTTATTTCTTAATTGGTACTAAGTCTTTTCAAGCAACATGATTAAATTATTAAAATTTATTTATAAATCTCAATTTGAACTTCGAATTCTCATTTCAATCTCAACAATTATTTATGTCAGCATTCTAGTCAAATATAAAAGAAATAAAATATTTTTTGTTTAAAACCGTCTTTAAGTGGAAGCCTTTTTCCTTTTTCTTACTCCCTTTTTGAAAGACTCATAAAAAGATTCCATAAATGATAATCTTTTTTTGGCGAAGCCCGAAAGCAAAGTAGAATTATCAACATTAACAATCAGAATTCATGGAGAAGAAGAGAAAAATATGGTTGAGTGAAAGGGACATTATTGCTGGAAAAACATAGGCGTAATACACTAATTACTTACCACTTTGTCTATCTAAAAAAAACATTAACAATCAGAATTCATGGAGAAGAAGAGAAAAAAATGGACTATCCCATTACTACGTTCGAAATTGGATTACGGTGATGATTTGAGTTTGTGGTCGAGTAATAGTCTAAGTGAGTTATCTATTGCTAGTGGTATTTATCTTCTTTCCAATTATAATGCGACTCAAATTAATCTTCTTTGGGCTAAAGTTTGGAAGATTCAAGCTCCTAAAAGAGTTAGAGCTTTTTTTGGCTTCTAGTGCATGACAAACTTTTAACTAATTCAAGGAAGAGTACTATGGGGTTGGGCAATTCCTTTTGTTCGCATTGCGATACTTTTACAAAATGAACTATCCATGTGTTACGTGATTGTCCCCGTGCTTTGAATTTGTGGTTGGCTTTAATTAAAGTTGGAGATCAAAGTGCTTTCTTTGGTGGTGATGTGATGCAATGACTTCACTTTTATTTGATTGAAGCTAGCTAGAATAGAGATGGTGTTGAGTGGGCATCTTGTTGGGTTGTGGTATGTCATTTACTTTGGAGCTGGAAAAATAAAGAATAGCATGACGTGTCATATATTTGCCCTTTTAGACCTTGGGCCGTGGTCACTAATTGTGTGAAGGAGTATCATACTGCAATGGTTGCTTTTGAGTCGATGCAAGATCGTGTCATGGAGCATGTTAGTGTTAAGTGGGATCCTCTTGATGATGGCTGGCAGTATCTCAATTGTGATGGTGTCGTGAAAGCTTCTACTAAGGTTGCTAGTTGTGGTTGTCAAGTGAGAAACTCTAATGGTGCTTGGCTCGCAGGTTTCTCCAAATATATTGGTTTCCATGACCCTTTCATTGTTGAGCTTTGGGGTGTATTCATTGGCTTACGGCTTATTAAATACACAAAAGACTAAAATACCCTAAACATAACATAACATATTATCTAGGGTTATATAATTTTAGTCTCCATAAAATTTGTTGTTATTTTGAAACTTTTTTCCTATCATATTTTGAATACACAAGTCTCAGAAACCTTGTTCTTAGTTCCTTGTTCAAACTTTTTAAAATTTGAAAATATTTCTTTTGAAAATTTGAGAAATAAATTTTGAAACTCATTTTTGCATATTCTTGCGAACTTGTCTTTGAAACTCATTTTTGTATTTAAGATAAATAATTGGAAAATGTTTCGGCAGTTAAATGAGTATTTAAATGGAGACGAATGATAGATAAATATAAGTCCGTCATGAGGGTTTAATTGGGCCCGGAATTGAAATTGTTAGGGACTTAAATGGAGAAGGAGATGAGTTTATATAGGTCAAATAGGAGGGACTAATTTGGCCCAAATTTGAAAATAGGTTTAAATATGTTGGAGGCCCTTGCAAATATAGTGTGTTTTGGTTTAGCACCCTGGAATTTTTTTCTAAAAGCTCCTTGCCAAATACAACTTTTTGATTTAGGCCATTCTGTTAGTGGTCTGTTGTTACAAAAAATGTTGACTTGACTGACGGAATACTTATGTGTCATTTAATATTTATTTTTATTTATTTTAAATGCTTATTTGGCATGCCAACTCATTATTTTTTATTTTTCATTATTTTCTAATATTCCCTTTCTTCTCCACTCTCTTCTCTCTTCTCTCCCTCCCTTACCCACACAATCACCACACCACCACCACCACTCTCTTCTCTCTCACCCACACCACAACCACCACAACCACTCTCTTCTCTCTCTCACCCACACCACAACCACCACACCACCACAACCACTCTCTTCTCCCTCTCTCACTCTCACCGACACCACAACCACCACTACAAGAAAAACGCATTTTTTCGGCGGATTTTTTCCGCTGGTAAGTTTCCGGCGGAAAAAATAGACTTTCCGGAGGATTTTTAAAATAAAATATTCATTTTTTTTAAAAGAAAATCCGCCGGAAATTACTGGCGGAAAAATCCGCCGGTAATGCGCGTTTCCAGCGGATTTCTTATTCCTTCTTACTTCTTCATTCTCATTCTCTCCTATATTATTACTTCTCATACTCTCATTCATTCTTATTCCTTCTTACTAGTTCAATTTTATTCTCTCCAATATTATTTATTCTCATAATCTTTTTCCTTCTTATTCATTCTTACTTTTTCATTCTCAGTCCTACTTTTTCATTCTCATTCCTTTATTCATTCTCATTCTGTTCCATATCATTTTTCTCATATCTACTTCATTTTCATTTTTCTTACTTCTTATTAAATTACATACTAAATTTTAAAATTTGAAAAAATTTTAAAAAATTAATTTTTTTAAAAAAAAAATAAAAAATCCGCCGGTAATGTGCATTGCCGGCGGATTTTTCAAAAAAAAATTATTTTTTATTTTTTTAAAAAATCCGCCAGAAACGGCCATTACCGGCGGAAAAAATCCGTTGGAAATTACTGGCGGAAAAATCCGCCGGTAATGCGCGTTTCCGGCAGATTTTTCAAATAACAGTATTTTTTATTTAAAAAAATTCCGCCGGAAATGTGCAATACCGCCGGAAACGTCACTTTTCCGGCGGATTGGGTGCATTTCCGACAGATTTTTTCTGCCGGAAAAACGCATTTTTCTTGTAGTGCACCACACCACCACCACCACCACCACCACAACCACTCTCTTCTCTCTTTCTCTCTCTCTCACTCACACCACAACCACTCTCTTCTTTCTCTCACCCACACCACAACCACTCTCTTATTTCTCTCACCCACACCACAACCACTCTCTTCTTCTTCAAAGTGTCCCTAAACCAAATCCCTAAAATCCCAAATCTCTCTTTTAATCCTCCTTCTTCTCCATCATTGATTTTTCACCACCATCATGGAACCCACCAAAAATTTCATGATGGGGATGGAGATTTTGTGATTCAGTTTGTTGAAGATGGGGATGGAGATTTTGTGATTCTGTTTGTTGAACCTGCGTTTCCTCCCCTGCACCATTTGGAGGTTGAAGGTTGGAGGTTGAAGATGGAAAAGAATGAGAGAGATGAAGAATAAAAATTAATTAAAATAAAAAGTAATGACTTGGCATTACAAGTCAGCATTAAAAATAAATTAGAAAAAATAAATAAATGACAACTCAGAGTTCTGTTAACCAACTAAGTGTTTTTGTAACGTTGGGTTAGCAGAAGGGCCTAAATCAAAATACTGCATTTTGCAAGGACTTTTTACTAAAAAAATTTATGCAGGGGTTTAAACCAAAACACGCTATATTTGTAGGGGCCTAAAACATATTTAAGCCTTGAAAAGATTAAGGACTAAAATTAATATTAGTTACAGCCAAATTGAACAACAAAATTTTTGTCCGAGATAGATAACTAATTTGGTAATTATAACTAGACAAATTATTAAGTACCATTGTCAATTAGTTGAGTACCGCACCTATAAGGTAAAATGTGATGGTTTTTTCTTTTAACCAAGTGGAAACTTGAAGACTTTTTGTTTTGACCAACCAAAAAATACACTCACAACACATATCGGGTGCAACACCCAAATTTATGTTAAGGGTGTCACCTTATAACTAATTAACTAGTTATTTTTTTCTTTCTTTTTTTTATTGTCAGAAAAAAAAACTAATTCTTTTTTGGTTAGAAAAGAAAAAAAAATAAGCGCACAAAACGCTAGTTCCGAACATTTTCACCATTACACACTCACCACGGCCGGAACCTCCAATCACCTCCGTGCCAGAAACTACGGCACAATCGCAACAAAAAACGGTACGTAAACGAACCGCAAACCAGTATGAACGTCCCAATTCGTTGTTTGCGTGGAGGCCAATTGCTCAATTTGTCTCCAAGCTTTAGATAGAAGAGTGGACCCATTATTGAAATTGTTGTAGATTATATTAAGCGATCTTCTTGACAATCTCCTTCAATGTTGGCTCTAAATTGGCCCTCACTGGATTATATTACTATTACTGCGGATTATTTGCAGCCATTATATAGAGCTAATTGCTTTTTTTTCCAAGAATGGTTCTTACTGCACATTTTGCTTTGTCAGGTTTTGCATTTTGCTGAAATTTTTGGTATTGCCAAATAGGATGCTATATTGCTACTTGTGATTTCGACATTATTAGTTTATTACCATTAGTACTATCTTTGAAAATCTGTTGCATTTGATTCTAACCATAAAAATAAGTGTATACTGTATACCAATACAATGAGTGCATAAGTTAAGAAATGTTGAAGAACATGCAGTGTAAACCCTTACTGAAAATCCATTTCTTCCGTGGTGATTATTTATCATTTTTTCTCTCCAAGTTTACTACAAAGCAGTTAGATCGGCTTTTGCAGCCCCATAGCCCCTTGAAAAAATCCTTACTGAAAATTGGTTTTGAGTTGAGGTCATGCTTTACAATCTTGCACCATACCTGACACAATCTGTTACCCTATGGTACCTTGTAGGGAAACTGATAACAGAAAGCTGCAGATTGTGGTGACTAAGGAACATTTTCAATTGCTGTTAACCGGAGCAAACAATTTTCGAACCAAAGTAGAACTGCTCGCTTTAGTGAAAGCTTTGGGTTGCAACTTGCAAGGAAGTCATAACTGGCTCCCTTTACCAAAGGTTCAGAACTACGATATGATTGAACGAATGCAATTGTAAGTTTGGCTCTCACAAGTTCTGCAACTAGTTTATTTATAGTTTTTGTAATTGCCTGTTGATTCTTGAAATGTAACATCAGGGTGAAGAAATGTGAAACTAATGGTCCCAATGTCTTTGGAACTAAAAGGATAAAAAAAAGCTCTCAATGTCTTTTGTGTGTATTTGATACTTGTAATTTTTTTTTGATTCCTTGGTTGTTGCTCATGTTATTCAATAAACCAATGAGTAGAAGATACTTTCAACTCCTTAAGTGATTCTGTGGGCAGAATTCATCCAGTCTATTTCTCTTTTACAAGATTGTGTGAAATCAGTTTTTTTTAGCCGTTTTCAGATATATTTTTTAAAGGTTAGTAATTTTTTAACTTTTAACTCTCCAAGGAAAAACCAGTTATCTAAGATTTTCCACCGTAGGGAAATTAATTTTTTCTTCAGAAAATTAATTCTTCTACTACAAATAATTAGGGCATACAATCCACTTGTTTTCCAAGGGTTCTTCATGTTCATTTCTAACCTGAAGCATCTGAAAAACTTGAACAAGGTATAAACTCACAATAACAAAAAATACCTGTTATCCAAATTTAGAGGTAGACATGAACACTTTTTGTCTGTACAAACTCCGTTTCGCCAGTGGAAATTTATTTCAAGATACAAATCTCACCAGTTTTGTATTTACAAAGAAAACTCACAATATGTAATTGATAAATAATCCGCCTATAAATATCTCCAAATAAAGAATCATCAACGCTCTTTCATCACCCTGCAGAAGTTTTATAACATTGTTATGGTAGGCTCTTAAGAAAAAGAGAATAAACTTGATAGTTAACAAGCCAGACATTAAAAGAAGCTAGAGAACCTTTTGGAAGAGTTTGTGATTCTGTTTTTCCTGGTATCATCTGGCTTTGTTGATGAACATTCCTTTTCTCTAGCAGCTGCTTCTCTTTTCATTTTCTTCCACTCTACTTCCATGGCCTTGGTCAGTGCATCAACTTTCTTCACGAGCATCTGAAAAGGAAAAATCTTATGTTGATAGCTCAATGTGAGAAGGGATAAGGTGGGAGTAGGAAACAACTGTTACTATTACCTTAATTTCACCATCTTTAGCTTGCAAACTAATGTCTTTGGTTTCACAACACTTCCTCAAATTGATGACATCTTTTTGCAGCCTATCATATAGAAAACCAGACACCACATCATCGCTGCTTGAATTATTTGATTTCTTACTTTCAGAGTCTTCATCGACGTCAACAGTGGTCTTCATTTCTGCTGCTTCTCTTTCATCATTGAGTTGGTTTAAATTTATGACTGTGTTCACCACCATTTCATTTTCCTTTTCACCATTATCAGCAATTTTACTTCTTGACGCCCATATCCCTTTCTTCAACATGTTTTCTGCATATATATTTTTCTTTTTAGTAGAACTTTCCTGCTTTAAATTCCCACCAACACAGTTTGTATTGTTTTTTATACTTGTCTGCTGGAACAAAGGGCTTCCAAGAGAAGATGCTCTTGGTTGTGATGTGGATCTCTTTTTCAATCCATCACTTGTTGTTAGGAAACCTAAGATGTTAGACTTTTCTGCTTTTGGAGACCCCAAAAACACATTTGGAGTGGTTGGACAACTGGAGAAATGTTTCAAGCTTTCCTCCAGCGTTTTTAGTCTCACTTTTAATTTTTCCTGAAGTAAACATCAAATAAATTGTGAAAAAATGATTTAGATGCTTACATGGAAGACAAATAAGTCAGATAAATACCTTCATTTGTGACTCTGCCTTAGCTGTTCTCTCTGATATAGCTAGCTTGTCTTTCAACCGCCGCATCTCTGCCTACATATGCAAAGAGCATAATGGATGATAGACATATTTTTGTACACTTTCACTAACAAATTTTAGGAGAGAGAAGCTGTTTGAATTGTCTTTGTAAGCTTTTCTCACTGAAGTTAGTGCATGAGTATTGGCCTCTCATGGACTCTTTAGTTATGGTAAATTGCAGTTTACACAGTACACCTTCTTAAACTTAAATTTACCTCTTTACATTTATCTTAGTAAATTTTTGTTGTAGTTATTGACTAACATCTAACAGAAATAGTTGAGTAGTATACCTGCATGATTCTTCTCTCTTCCAGCCATTGCTTGACAGGCATGACCTTATCATTTTCATCTTTCCACTCATTAGCAACAACATTTGCAATTCTACTGGCTGAAACTTTTACTCTTGCTAGCTCCCTCTCCAGTGTCCTTTTCTCCTCCTGAAGAATTATGTAAAACCAAGTTACCACATAGATCATCAACCAATAAGTCAGCATATACCACTAGCCTGTAAGATATACCTACTTGTAATTCAGAGATCTGTCTCTGATAATCACGAACAATGTTAGCAGTGGTCCCGTTGGCTAGGATGAGTTCCTCAAGATCATGAATAGTTTGGCTAAGTTTTTCAACTTCCATAATCTTTTGACGGCGGGTTTTCTCTAAAATTTTGTTCTCCTCCTATTTATGGTAGACGCAAATAGCTGAACCTTCTAGACTTTGAAAACTTCACTATAAAAATCAAATGTGAAATAGGAAAAACACAAAATCATACCTGGCAGATTTCAATCTGTCTCTTCAAATCAAAATTTTGATTTTGAACTTCTTCAACTTTTAGAGCCCTCTCTAGTGCACTTTGCAAAATCCTCTCTGCTTCTAGCAGTGCTGACTCTTTGGACTTTGTGAGTCGTTCCAAAGCTTTCTTATCTTCTTGAAGTGTCGTAAGCTATGAAGCCAAATTGGATGTTAGTTTTGTCAGTACACAAAATTCACTTACAGTTTGTTCTTTCCTTGCAATGCATCCTTGTTGAAAATTGTACTACTTGTATATTGTACCTCGTTCCTATACATTTTAATCTCAGCTTCAAGAGGAGCAATGGTATTATCAACTGGAGCATAATCTTCATCCTTTTGATTTGCATGCACCCTTCTAAGTGTTGCTTCTGCTGCATATTGTGCAGCCAATGCATCTTTCTTTTCATCTGTCTGTCTCTTAATTTCTAGATTCTGCATAAAATTGATTTTGAAAAGCATGCATTTTAGGGTCTAGCTTTTTTGGACAGGGTTCATACTTCCAAGAAATACTAGTACCAGATCAGTGCACCTTTTGTTTAAGATGATCCTCTGTAACTCTAAGTCTCTCGTCCAGTTTACTGACTTCATTTCTCAACTGGAAGTGGTGAAAGAGAATTACAGCTATTCATATATTTTGCAATTATACTGAAAATAATTATGTAACTTCATATACTTTTCTATTGTAACATGCATGGCATAATTGTCCCTAAAGCATCAAGCTGCTTGTGACATGTCATGTTCATTATTAGATATGATAATCGAATTTAAAAGAAATACCTCTTCTATGGCCTTATCCTTCAGAGCCTCAGTTGCCCTTAAGGCTTTGATTTCACCCTGACATGTTGCTAGCTCCTTAACTTTTTCTGCAACAATGATCACATTGAGTTCCAAGGTTTATAGATATGAGAATTCTAACGACGAGTGCCCTTAGAGTATTGGTTAGGGAATAAAAAGAAGCTTGTATTGGAAAATATGTATTTATTACATTTAATAGTGCTTAACTAATGCCCTTAAGACACTAAATAGTAAGACCCTCATCGCGAAACCACAGGTAAGAACTTTAATCAAGTTATTCATTTTGGAATGCAGAATCAATGGAGAAGCTATGATTTCCCGAGAACTAGGTAGTACAGGCTAAGGTAATCAATGAAGAGAAAGCATATCAATAATATGATACAAAAACAGTAGAAAAAAACAGTAAAACTTGTCAAAGTGACTTGACTTGATGGAAACTAACTCAAACAGCTGATGAAAAGAGACACATATATAAGAATGAAAGAGAGATAGGAACCTTTGAGTTGGTTTTGCAAACGATTAATCTCCAACACAACAGGGTCTGGCTGGAGCTGGACAAGTGGAAGGTTCTCTCCATATTGTTCTTCACAGCTCCCCATTTCCCTTAATTTCCCTCTCTTTGGCGCTGAGCTGAGAAATACATAGATAACCAAACTTGAATAACAAAAAGGATGGATGACTCACTGGCTTATAATATATATTATGCACAATGCTGCTAAATGATAAAGTAGGACTAGTACAAAAACACCTACAACAAATGGAGGAGGCTCTCACTCTCAAGGTCACACGTAAGATAAATATTAGATAATTATATTAGAGAGATGTTGAAAAACAGCAATTAAGTGAGTGTATAAGCAATTGGTGAAGCAAACTTAACAAATGATGTGATGTAATGTAATGCATAACAGGACGGCCAAGCCGGCTAATATCTTTCTTACTTGATCTACTTCTAACTGCATATTTGACCTTCTCCCATTTCATATATTTCACAACCTTCTACTCCCACTATAGGAACCTTCCAATTTAATTTGCATTATTTTTTTGTACAGGGAAACTGAGCTATTCACCAAAATTAACTCTTTGAACTTGTCATATTTTATGTGTCAGTGATGTTGAACTATTGAATTGCTTAACCGCAAAAACAATTTAGTGATGATATTCTATCAATTTACTTGGATAAGACCGCGACTAACTATAACAAATGAGGCAGCGAACGAGGTTTGCTCATTATTGCCACGAACTAAAGTGGCTTCGAAGAACTAATTAATTTGGGATTAATATTCATTTAACTTGTCATCTCATCTTTGCTTAAAAGTATAATAATTCAATATAATTAAAAAGTGCAATAATAATTAAATATATCTTTTCAGGAAAAAATAGACCCGACTCCAGCTGTCTGTGAAAACGAGACCATAGCCAAATGTCGATCTTCGGCAAGTATACGTTTTTTCTAATTTGATATATAAGTACGCGACAAAGCGAAGAACACTTCTTTATATATATTTTAAAATATAATTAACAATTCAAGAAACGAAGGTGGCAAGTTAGAAACCATGATACTATAAATAAAAGGGTTTTCTGATGAAATTTGATTGAACTTGATGATTTCTCACTAGAATTTCGCTAATACTAACCATTGTTTGATAGTGATGTAATGGAAGTGGGATCAAGCTAAGCTTCAGCTGTCAGGTGGTCCTTTTCTATGTGAAGTGTATTTTATGTTGGTTTGAGTTGGTAGATTGAAACTAATATTCCACGAGAAATTAAAATCTGTTACGGTAATAAGTAAAATGTCTTAATGATATTTACACCCCCTGCAATGCCCAATAACCAACCAATTCGTATTCAGAAAATCTGTCCCAATTAATCAACGGTTCAGATACCTCCGCAAGATCTAACGACCCAAGATCGTCAGGACAAACATCACACAAACTCTATAAATACAACATTCAACGCTCATAAATGTAAGCAATTTCTAAGACTAAACATCGGTTCACTCAGATACTGACTTAAGCGTCGGAGTATTCTTGCAGGTACAACACCGCCATCTCAAGATCGAACATCGCCATCTCAAGATCGAACGCCGCTGATCAAGGACGACATCTACCAACTACTTCGGAAGTACGATACAGAACATTGGCGACCACAGTGGGAGGATTTGTACTCAAGTTTCTCTCCCATTACCTTGATCCACAAATGGCGCCCAAACTCCGTTCAAGACCGGCCAGTCTTGTGGTCGGGCCCAGGGTAGGACTGGTTATACCCGAGCTCGAACCTCAACAAACCCCCGAGGGCCATGTTCAAGACCTTACAAATTCCACCCAAGCTCGGCCACAATTCCCCAATTCGAACCTCGCCCTTTCCCATACGAGCTCATACAGGAATATTTTACCACCTCCCCCCTTGCTTCCAGCCCTGACCGATGCTGTTCAACAGCTCGTCTAGTTGCTGGCTCGACAGGAGGTCGTAAACCAAGAAAGAAGCTGCCGCTTCACTGACCTTGAGGCCGAGGTAGCAAATCTCCGGGCACGGGACGTTCCAGACCAGGAATCACCCGGACCGGGCGCCCCTGAAAAGATCTCCACCAAGGAGAAGACACTATCATCGTTCTCCTCCTCGCCGACAAAGAGGGAATGGTTCCCGTTCTCCTCCGGCTCGACAGTATGATGATCTTGATGAATATCATCGTTCTCCTCCTCGCTGACAACGGGGGAATGGTTCCCGTTCTCCTCTGACTCGACAATATGACGATCTTGATGAACTGGATAACTCCCCCCAACCTTGCTCATTTTTAGCTTCTTCATCACCAATACGACGTTCCAGAAGTCAAGAGGATTACCCTAAGGAGGAACAACCTCGACACTACGTTTATCCCGATCCCCATCACCAGCGTCAGCCACGACCTCAGGCGCTGCTAACCGAGCGAAAGGGCCCATTCACTGCAACAATCGATAGCTACAGAGTTCTGAGGTACCTCGAAAAACCGCCCGGAGGTCTGAAAACGTATGATGGAACAGGCGATCCAGACAGGCACATCGATCAATTCGACACAACTATGCAATACCGGAACGTACCCATGGAGATGAAATGTCGAATCTTCCCATTAACTCTAGACAAAGTAGCATCGGAATGGTTTCGGGCTTTAAGGGCGAACACCATATCCTCTTGGGACCAATTGGCAAAACTCTTTTCAGTTCACTTTTCCCATTCCAAAAGTAAACCCAAGAACAAAGCGGTATTAATGTCCGTTGTCCAAAAGGAGAACGAGCCTCTCAGAGAATACATAGAGAGGTTCAACAACGAATCTTTTCAAGTTCGAGAACTAGACGACACTTTCCGCATTTTCTTCATGGCGCATGGCCTACTCCCCGGAAACCCTTTCAAAAAACATGTCAACACTTGGGAACCTAATACCTTGCAGGATTTCCTCCAACTATCCCGATGTTTCATCAACGAGGAGGAAAGCACCAAGATCGGAAATCCGTCACGACAGGCCGGACCATCAAAACCCCACAACGGGAGAGATAACCAAGGAAACGATAACCGAGGTAACAGGGATCCCCGACCTCGAAATCGTCACCAAGTATACACTGAACTCAACGTCTCCAACGCCCAACTATATGGGGAATGTTGGAATGTCGAGTTCAGAGACGTTTAAACCCCCAAACATCTACCTCCCTGATCTGGACAACGATCCAACAAGTACTGCAGGTATCACAAAAGTAATGGTCATGACACAAACCACTGCAATACTTTGAAAGACGACATTGAAGACTTGATCAAACGGGGAAAATTGTCCGGTTATGTGAAAAAGCCAAGAGCAAATACCGGCGAGGTTAAAGACGAGAGGAACGAGGAGCCAAGAATAAGGGGTAAGCCAAAGGCCGATTCCGACGAAGAAGATCATGATACTAGAACATCGAAAGTACACTCAGTGATGATGATGATCGCATGAGGTTTCGAGCATCAGGAGTCCGGGAAAACAATGAAGCGAAAGTGGAAAGAATTGTTAAGTGTGGCCTTAACCTCAGCTACACCAACCACGACAAACCGACCTCCACTGTCTTTTGGTGATGAAGATCTTATGGATGGGAAGCTCAACAAGCACGTACCCCTCATAATCTTGGCATTCATTGCCAACAAAGAAGTGAGAAGAATCTTGGTGGACCAAGGGAGCTCATCTGACATCATCTTTGTCGATCTCCTTGACAGAATGGGGATCGACAGAGTGGAGCTCACTCCATACAGAGGAACGACCCTATCCGGATTTAACGGATCCCGGACAAAACCACTAGGCCATTTGGAATTGATGGTTTACTACGGAGCTGAGCCAATGATGAGAACCATCAAAACCAAGTTCCTTATCCTACCTTGCGAATCCATCTACAACGTTATCATTGGAAGACCGACTTTAGGATGGCTCGGAGCGGTGACGTCCACCACGCACTTAAAAATGAAATTCCACCCTCTCTGCAATAAAGTTATCACTTTAAACTCCGACCTGGAATCTGCTTCCAGATGCCTCTTCTTATGGACCAAGACCGAGCAAAAAGCTTTGGAGCAGGAAGGGTTTCCCCCTTTCGAAAAAAATACTCCCAAAAGAAGTAAAGCTCGACCTACCGAGGTAAACGCAACAGACATAGATGCAAGATACGATCCTGAGAGTACGGATGATGAAGATGATGACGAGCTGGCAAAAGAGCTCAAGCGAAAAATGAAAAGGCCCCATCCTAATGGGGAGTTCATCGAGGTACAGCTCGGCGATGATCCCTCCAGAACCATCAAGATCGGAGCCGAGGACATGCCCAGGATTCCTTCTGAAGTCGCTTGCCACCAGCTCGCGGTTAACCAGGAGCCAAGTGGGTCGCCCAAAGAAAATGGGCTCAGAGTAGCGAGAAAGCTATAGCCGCTGCAAAAGCCGTAGACAATCTCTTAAAAGCAAACTTCATTTCTGAAGTCAAATACACAACCTGGTTATCAAATCCGGTGCTGGTTAAGAAGAACAACGGAAAGTGGCGCATGTGCGTAGACTACACCGATCTTAATAAAGCCTGCCCAAAAGACGCTTTCCCCAGCATAAACCGACTCGTAGACAACGCTTCAGGCTTTCGATTGTTATCATTCATGGATGCATATTCTGGGTATAACCAGATTGCCATGTTCCCCCCTGACCAAGAAAAAACTGCTTTCATGACCGACCAAGGTAACTTCGCCTACCGTGTCATGCCTTTTGGTTTGAAAAACGCCGGAGCTACGTACCAAAGGATGATGAACAAAGTCTTCCAAAAACCAATCGGCAAGACTGTTGAAGTCTACCTCGACGACATGATCGCCAAGAGTGAAGACGATGGCAAGCACGTCAACGACCTTAGAGTGATTCCGAAGTCCGGGAAAATAATATGAGATTAAATCCAGAAAAATGCACTTTTGGGGTTCGAACTGGGAAATTTTTAGGTTTCTACTTAACAAAAAGGGAATCGAAGCAAATCCCGACAAATGTCGATCCATAACAGAAATGCGAACTCCAACAACCAAAAAGGAAGTCCAGAAACTTAACGGCATGATCGCTGCCTTATCTCGTTTCATATCAAATGCGGTGTTCAAATCCCTTCCCCTGTTCAAGCTGCTGAAAAAAGAGTAAAAGGATTTCAACTGGACCACCGAACAAGATGAGGCCTTAAACCAGCTCAAAAAGGTCCTCTCCGAACCTCCGATCTTGAGTAGACCAAGCAAATGTGAAACTTTATACTTATATCTAGCTCTCTCGGAAGAAGCCTTAGGGGCCGTTCTTGTACGGGAGTTAAAAACCGGACAGAGCCTAGTTTACTTTGCAAGAAAAGCTTTACACGGCCCGGAGAGTCGCTATCAGAAGGTCAAAAAGATCGCTTTGGCTCGCATCATCGCAGCTCGACGTTTTCGACCTTACTTCGTCGCTCACCAGGTGGTCGTACAAACTAATTACCCCATCAGGTAAATCCTGCATAGGCCCGATCTCGCGGGCAGAATGATCAAATGGGCGGTAGAACTATCAGAGTTCGGAATCAAGTACGAAGCCTGAACGGCTATGAAAGCACAAGTTCTGACGGACTTCGTGGCCGAAATGACACCAGCGAACATCGAGAACGATACCTGGATCCTACATGTCGATGGATCCTCCAACCCGAAGGGAAGTGGCGCTGGTATCATGTTAGAAAGCCCGAACGACATCATCATTGAAGTTTCTTTATGTAACATCCCCTATTTTGCTATTTTAATTATTTGGCGTGAATTATTATTTAGTGATTTATTAACTTGTTAAAAGTAAAATAAAATAAATTGAAAGTGATTTGCTTGATTGGTTAATTGAGAGAATTGTGTGCTTAATCGAATTAATTGCTTCACATTGAGTTTATTAGAGCTGAAGGAGTCATAGGGAAAGAAATGTTTAAGTAAGGGGTAGTTTCGTCTTTTGCCATGTCCCCTTTATATGTACCCCATCCAGCTGAACAAGTTAGAAAACACACTTCATTTCCACCTTTTCTGAAAATCAAAAACAGAACCAAAGAGAGAGGGACGGGGGCGTGAGAGGGAGAGGGAAAGAGAAGAGAGGAGAGTTCCTCAAAATGTTCATGCATGCTTAATCCATTGCCACCAAAGTGTTAAGCTCATCTCCTTCTTTTCATTGATACCAAATTCAAAGTCATCCCCTCCTCCCCCTTGAGATCACCGTTGTTGGCCATCAAAGCCTCAGTTAGCCAAAACTGAAATCCAAGCTTGTGCATGTTGAAATGGAGGGCTAGGAAGTGCATCTTAGGGCCAGCAAGAGGTGATAGAAGTGTCAAGCTTGAGTCTTGGAGTCACTAGGAGTGTTAGTGCTTTGCCTATTCGAAATTGTGGGAGCTGAGTTTGATTGGGACAGTTTTGGAGCGATTCCGGAGATAGTTCGTGAGTCGGTGTTGTGATCGAGTCCGAGGAGAGTTCGTGGTTCTCGGGAACGGTCAAATCCTTGAAGTCTCGGCAAATAGGTGAGTTCTATACTCACTAGGGATTTTACAGTCAATTATTTTGTGTTCTGAGTATTAGGTGTCGTGTTTTGAGAAAACCGGTACAAACCGTTTTATGAAAATATCGTTAGGGCGATCGAATTATGTGATTGATTAAGTACTTACGAATGATTGTTATGATTGTTGATTGCTATGTGATGCTTGATTGGACAGTAATTGACTGTAATGATGTGCGTGTTATGTTGGGGTCTCGATCGGAAAGTATATCGGGATCGGAACGGAATGGTATCGTGCAAGAAAACAGCAAATCTGGGCTACTGTAGAACGCGCACGGATCGTGCCTTATGGGGGCACGGACCGTGCTGGCTGTTCGCAGGGAGCCTGGGTTTATTTTTAGACACGCACGGATCGTGCGTCTAAAGAGCACAGATTGTGCGTGAGGTTCGGATTCAAACATTGTTTAAGTCTTTCAGACACGCACGGGTTGTGCACCCCTGGGCACAAACCGTGCGTGGCCTTCGGGTAGCCTCTTTTAAAAAGTGTTTTAAACCGTTCCGAACGATTCCAATTGCTTTCTAATCCTTTCCCCAACCTCACCCATTGATGTTATAGTACCATTGCCATGGAATTGACTGTGATTGATGTTAGCTAATGTTCCGAATCATGTTGACGTTATGAGATCAAGTATGACTAAGTTAGGTTATCATAATGTTGAGTATGGGCGATACATTATGTTGTGGACTAGGCAATGGACAGTTATAGGTTAAGTTAATAACGTTAGTAGTACCGTGTGAGATCACCTAATGATAAGATCATGTTAAGAATAATGCCATTGTTTTTTTTAAGTTCATCGTTATGTTCAAAGATCATTGTTCACTGTTCATTGTTCAAGGTATATTAAAATATATACATCAGGTTAGGGTGACGATCTTAGTTCAGTTTAGTGTGCTAGGGGAGGGGAAGTCATGAGCCCTATGAACCTAGGCCCCATGAGGTTTCCCCACTAGCGATTAGTGGATTGGGTTCACCGGGAGCTTATTTTGCCAAGTGACCGGTGACATGCTAAAAATCATTGTTCATTGTTCATGTGTTGCCCTTGTAACTGCTTATGAGGGTTATGATGACAACGTTTATGTTAGCCACATAGTCAAATATTAAGACTATGAATTATGAATCAGAATAATGAATCAAGCATAATTGAACCGAGAGAGTTAGTAAGGGGTCTCGATAGAAATCACTGAGACAAGTTGTCTCACCCAATCCATGTTGTTGTTTTTCAGAATTGCAGGCTAAGTTGAAGACGATGAGGCATGGTCATGGAGACGCTTGAGGAGTTGCTGACGCTTTTGTTGGTTTTGTCATTTTATGTACCTCTGTATTTCAGTTTCCTTTGTATCTTAAGACTATTCGATTGTACGACTTATGTCTTTCAAGTTGTAAATCGCTCGATGAGTATTGAACACTAGTTGAGGGTGTAAGGACCGATTTTATATATTTTATGTTTAGTTATGTAAGCTCGTTCGATGAGTGATTTATCGAAGTTTAGTATGTGTTCAATATTTTAAAAAGGAAAGTCACTCTGATGTATGCCAGTAGTACATTTCGGTGGTTTCTACAAGTTAGAAATTATCGGGGTGTTACACTTTAACTTTCGGTTTTTTGACCTCGAACAACCAAGCAGAATACGAGGCTTGCATCGCTGGTCTACGCTTGGCAGTCGACCTCCGAGTCCCTCGGGTAAAACTATACACCGATTCTCTGTTGGTAGTCTCCCAAATCAGCAACCAATACGAGACCAAAGAGCCGATCTTACAGAAATATCTTCTTCGAGTACGAGCATTATTAGCTCAAATTGAAACATCAGAAGTAAAACACGTGCCAAGGGCGGAGAACCAAAGAGCTGATATCCTCGCCAAGCTCACAAGAACGAAAGCTCATGGAAATCACATAACGTTTATCCAGGAAATCCTCCACAAACCCAGTGTATCCCCCGGCCCTGAATTTGCCTCGACCATTTACATAATTGAAGAAGCTCACAGTTGGATCGTACCGATCTTAGAATACATCATTGCAGGAGTGGAACCCCTAAACGCAAACAACGCTAAACTCGTCAGGAGGAAGGCTTCTGCCTATTCAGTCTTTATTGGAGCGTTGTACAAAAGAAGTCTCTCCTCCTCGTTGTTGAAATGCTTCGAGGGAGAAGAAGCAGCTTATGTCCTAGCAGAAATTCATGAGCGAATCTGCGGTCAACACCTCGGAGCTCGTTCTTTAGCTCGAAAACTCACCGTGCCAGATATTACTGGCCAATCATGGCGGTTGATGCTAGTGCTTATGTAAAAAAATGCAAAAAATGTCAAATTCACGCCAACATCCACATTGCTCCTCCAACCGATCTAAAAATCCTGTCCTCCACATGGCCATTTGCATGGTGGGGGATAGACCTCCTGGGGCCGTTCTCAACAGCTCCATGCCAGATCAAATACTTAATCATCGCTGTCGATTACTTCAGAAAATGGATAGAAGCAGAACCCCTGGCTACTATCACTGCAAGAAACTGCATCAAATTTTTTAGGAAAAACATCATGAGCAGGTTCGGGATCCCCGAGGTAGTGATAACGGATAATGAGACTCAATTCACTGACAAGGGTTTCAGAAAGCTGATGTTCGACCTAAAAATCAAGCACTGCTTCACATCAGTTGAACACCCTCAAACCAATGGACAAGTAGAAGCGGCGAATAAATAAAATAATACTAAACGACCTAAGGTGACGTCTAGACGACGCAAAAGGAAACTGGGTAGAATAGCTACCTTATGTCCTCTGGGGATATAGGACCACCCAACAAAGCTTCACAGGAGAGACGCCGTTCCGGCTCTCTTACGGCAGCGAGGCGGTCATTCCCGTCGAGATCGGCAAACTCAGCTGGAGAACGGCAAACCCCAAAACTCAAAACGAAAATAGCCAACCCTTAAGAGAGGAGCTCGATCTCATCGATGAAATTCGGGGTCGAGCCTCACTCCAAGAAGCAATCGTCAAACAAGGAGTAACGACCAGGTACAATGCTAAAGTCGTTCCCAGAGATTTCGAGCTAGGCGATCTGGTTCTTCGAAGGGCTGATGTTGGTCTTAAAAATGCTTCCCAAGGAAAGCTCGCACCAAATTGGGAAGGACCTTACCGTGTTATATCTAAGACCGGTAAGGGTGCTTTCAAACTGGAGACCCTCCAAGGAAAAAAGATACAAAGGACTTGGAATGCAACGAAACTGAAGAGTTATTACATTTAAAGGACGGAAATTGTATCAATATCTCCAAAAAGGACACCATATAGGGCTGCTCCTATCATTCTAAAATCGAGTTCCTCATTTAAATGATAAAATCTTCAGTAAACTTTCCCACATTCCACACATTCTTGATTTCATCAAATAGTAATGTACGAATCAAAATTACAGCTTCGGAAGAGACTCGAACCTCGAGCCCCTCAGGTTTGATCTTGGGATCCCCCCAAGCGACCAACCATGGTCGCAACCCTTTGTTGCCAGTTAAATCCGAGCCGAGTCTTGGTAAACTGTTTCAAAGGGACCGGGTTTTCTTGGGTCGAAATATCCTCAGAACGACCATTGGCCACAGCTGCCAATACCCCTATAGGGCGAGTTAAGTCTGGGCTGAGTCCTGGTAAACTGCTCTATAGGCCAACGTTTATGACCACCTCAAGTTCCTCAGGTGCGAAACAATCTCTAAAAAACACCTCGAGTCCCTCAGGTGCGACACAATCTCTAAAAAACGACGTATATGATTTGCAGAATTAAAAAAGCATTCATAAAGCTCGTAATGAGATCCAAAATCAAGATCAATTAAAATATTTTCGATTACAAGCATCTAGGATATGGCTGAGCCCTCAAAACTCCAAATTACATGACGAAGTTCTAAGTCTATGCAAAACTTGATCGGATAAGCATACACCCAGAAATTCTGCAAAATTAAAGATGCTGGAAATCATTAAACAACTGAGGCCGGAAAGACGACGGTTTTTTCCTCCGTCACTGGGTCGACCTTGACAATGCGCCTCCCATCGACCTCGTGATCGGCATGAATGATCGTCGGGTCTAGTGGAAGGGAAGAATGGAGTAAAAGAACCTGCAGAAGGGCACCTTGAAAACCTTCTTTATACATCTCAAGCGCCGCTTCAGCAGCCTCCTTTGCATCCTTCTTGCTTTGTTGAAGGGTAGCTTGAAGATCTGCAATACGGGCTTCAGGGTCGGTGCTAGTTTCCGCCCTCGCTTCCGAGGCTTTCTTCAAGCTATCCTCCAGCTCGGCAATTCGTTCTTCTGACATCCTCACCTTTCTCTTTTCCTCAGCTTCAGACTCCTCTAGAACTTTGCGCTGATCTTCAAGTTGCTTCACGCGAGCTTCGGCAGTCTCGGCACGACTCAAAGCAGTTTCCTTCAATGCCGTAAGAGTCTCTTCGCTCTCCTTCAAAGTCTGAAGCTCGGACTTAGCTCGACCCAGCTCCTTGGTCCTCGTAGACAATTCCTCCAAAAGTTTAAAATGTTTTGACTTCTCAGCATCCAGCGACTCTACAGACATGTCAAGAAAGATGTCAAAACAAAAAGGAAAATCATAAAAAATCAACAAAACCGACGAAATTAACAAAAAACCCACCTTCGGCTCGCTTCTCGTACTTCGTTTTTTCAATCTTGTGAACCCCGACAAGATTCAGGAAGATCTGGGCCGACGCTGCGATGGGATCCTCCCACCACTGTTCGAAATTCTGTTCTAAAAACTTCCCGGCCTGGACTAAACGATCCATAGGGATACCCCGGTATTTATGCTTTGAATATGGGACCCTTTGGGAAATGAAAATCAAAATCGCTTTCGTGAGGCGATCTTCAGCACTCAATCGATCCTCCCCAACAGAATAGGAATGTGTAGATCGGTTAAAATGACCATGACTCCAACCAATAGGGAACTTGGTGGACACCAAAGTCCGACCATCAACTCCGAACTTCCCTACACAGCCGACGGCCTTATCATTAACCGGTTCGACCCAATAGATGAGTTGCTTCCAACTTCCCCTCAGTGAGTCCGCATAAGCTTTGAAGATCTTCGCGCCTCACCTCGAGCGAAAACTGACATGCTCGCGGCCAGAATTATCCTCCCCACTATTCCGATTAAGCTCGAACAAATGGAAGAAAAGTTGGGGCGACACCGGTCTCTCCAGATGAATACACATCAACTCAAAGGCTCAGAGGAAAGCCCACGCATTTGGATGTAGTTGGGAGGGTGCTACGTCCAGCTCCGCCAGAACGGTCTGTTCAAGAGAAGTAAAGGGAGGCCGAATGTTCATATCATTGATCGTCACATGGTACATAGTAAATTTAAGATCTCCTGCCCAGGAAGCCACGTGCTCTCCATCCTTCATACCTTCGACCCTCCAAATATTTCTCTCAGAACGCCCGACGATTTTTCGACCTACTAACTCTAGGTTATGGCCCGAACGGTACAACGATTCGATCTCCAAAGCCTTGCCGGATACCCAATCATAAGGGCGAACCTCCCGCACCGGTACATCATGAGCTCCAGGACCAGTACTGGAATAACGATCGACTGAAGCATTAGAAGCCCGGCTCGTACTTGGCTGGTCCATGCCATCAGCATCATCCTGATCAGAATCATCTTCAAGCACTGAGCTCGTCCCAAAGTCAGCATCAGAGCTCTCCGATTCAGTAGTATTCGAGCTCCTCTGTCTTTCCCCCAATTGAACCTCCTCATCAGAATCCGAAGAGAGAGCCACCACATCGATCCTACGATCTTCCTCCATGGCTTCCACAACATCTGGATCGGGCTCATTAACATCGTCAACCGAAGAAAAACTTTCAACATCAATATTTTCCTCCGCTTGCTCGCTGGTAGGAGCGGAGGGCGTATGATCTTGCTCATCTGGAGTACCGACCATTGTCTGATTCTCTCGATTTTCAGGAACGTCACCACCGGAGGCCATGATCTTTACAAACTCGTTTCGATATCGGTTATATCCTACGGGTTTGTTTGGTCCTCGCCAGATCTAAAACTGCAGAAATGGGGGACGAAATGTCAGGACAAAAAATCGCAAATGGGTTCGCGAACAAGTCGAAACCCGACCTGACGACCCCCACTCTGAGCGAATAAATAAAAAAACTAGGAGGGGCCCAAAACGCAAATGCGAATGGAAAACAAATTAAAGACTCACCTCGAAAAAAAACCGATGAGACGATCGGATCTGAAAGAAATCTTTTTGTCGACCTAATGTTGAGCCACTATCACCTTGCCCGCTTTGCTCGAAGAAAAGCTCGACAACTCAAGACTGGTAATCAGAGCAGAAAGATTTATGCAGCAACAAAACGAGAGGAAGTGACCCCCTATTTATAGTGGGCCGAATATCATGGATTGGGCCTGGAAGTCGAATCAACACGTCCAATCAAAATCCAAAGGTCAGGCGCTAAAAACAAAACGTCATCATCGTTAGCCGCCATTGTAATGCGCGCCGTGTCAGAAACATTTAATGCCTGGCTAAGTGAATCAAGATCGATTAAATGAATCAAGCTCGACAAAACCCATGACCAGCTTAAACCAACCCTTTTGGAGTCCCTCAAAAAGAAAGCTCGGTACATCCTATGATCGACAGCGTGAGGTGACATCGGCCTATCAAGCCAACATCGCCCCTCAGGCGACCAGACTTGGGGGGCCACTGTTATGGTAATAAGTAAAAGGTCTTAATGATATTTACACCCCCTGCAAGGCCCAATAACCAACCAGTCCGTATCCAGAAAATCTGGCCCAATCAATCAACGGTTCAGATACCTTCGCAAGATCTAACGACTCAGGATCGTCAGGACAAACATCACACAAACTCTATAAATACCATATTCAATGCTCATAAATGTAAGCAATATCTAAGACTAAACATCGATTCACTCAGATACTGACTTGAGTGTCGGAGTATTCTTGCAGGTACAACACCGTCATCTCAAGATCGAACATTGCCATCTCAAGATCGAACGCCGTTGATCAATGACGACATCTACCAACCACTTCGGAAGTACGGTACGGAACAAAATATCTATAATTTTTAAAATAGTAGTACTCCCCATCCGTAAAAAAAAAAAAATACAAATTGTTACATCACACAAATTAATAAATTAATGAATGATATTGAAACTAGCTTTTCTCAATTAATAAGATTATAAATTTAACTTTTTTTTTAAAACCTCTATTAAGTTTAAGTTTATAATTCTAATTAATGATATACATTTTGTAAAAATAGAATTCATCATTTTAATGTCCTCTTTATTAAATTGTAGGTTATACTATAGTGCTTGTTTCTCATTCCCCTATCCGGTAATTAGAATTTTCTAGTAGGGGAGAGTGTGGTCGCAAGACACTTCAAACTACACAAAGTGCATGCACAAGAGATAGTCATGGTGAAAATTAACAACAATGACAAAATGATAAAAAATGTAAATAAAAATTCACGCAGTAGCAAGAAGGTAAAGAGTAAAATGATTCAATTGTCAGAATATCTCAGGTCAACTTCAGTTAGAGTTCCAGATTGATCACAATCTAGTTTTCTAAAAATCTCCATCACAATTGAAATATCTTCTTCGCTAATCTTTCCCATTTCCTTCAACTTGTATACAACAAACTCTGCAGCACTGACAAAACAAAAAAATGTTGAATGTTAGCATCTATGATCTAACAACATAGTTCAACTAAATATATATTATTAGAGCTATCTATCTATATCAATGTTTTGATCAAACTTGTGAGACCTCTAAGTCAAGGTTCAACTCCTTTAAACTGCTCGAACACGAAAGATTCAGAGATAATGTCGAGTCATGGTTTAACCGGTTGAACTGTTTGGTTGGATCGATTTTTAATACAATGATCTATATTGTCCTACGTACCTGACAGTTTTGTCTCCATCAAGATCTGCTGCCTCAAGATCAAGAAGGGACAATTTTCTTGTAAGAACCATTTTTGCAAGCAATCTTTGTCTATCTTCAGTATAAACTTCAGCAAGATAAGCAAAAGACTGAGCCAAGCAAATAGTGCTACTCAATATCCAAAACACAGCAAAAGCACGTCCAAAAGTAGTTGAGAAGCTCTTATCCCCATAACCTAAAGTAGTAACTGTGGAACAAACGCAATAGAGAGCATCCACAAAATCTAGATTCTCAACAAAATACAAAAAAGCAATTCCCACAATCATTAGCAAACAAAAAATTGATGCTGCAAGAACCAACTTGTATTTGCTTTTGTTATTTCCAATCTCTTTGGAAAGCTCTTGTAAACCAAGTTTTTCATTTTCACCCTTTAAAAATAAAGCTCTGACCAAAAATATTTCTTGCTTCTCAACAACATAATCTGCTGCTTTACTAAGAATTAAACCACCAAGAGCCATACCAGTGAAGACATAAAAGCAAGCAAGTAGTTTTGCTAACGAGCTATTAGGAACAAGATCTCCATATCCAACAGTAGTCATCGTAACAACGCAGAAATAAAGGGCATCTAGAAAGCTATTTGTTTTTATACCCTCTATTTGGTAACTTATGAGAAAGAAACATAGTGCACCTGTACCTAGGTAGACAGCCAAACACAACAACACTGGTCTGAAATCAAATCCTGCCTGTTGTTTTTCAGTTATGCATTGAGGGTTTTGGACAACATTTTGTTCTTGGAGATAATTGATCTCATTGCCGCGCCGAGGTCTTCTTCTTTGGAGGTCACTCTTCTCATTGAGATTGAGATGAGAGTGTTCACTTGACTCTGAAAGTAATAACTGTTGAGCCTCATCACTGCCCATCAATTTGTGAGAAGCTTAATTTTTTCCTGAGTTCAAATTTAATGCATGGCTAAAAGAAGCTTGAAACGGTTTATGAAAGTAGCAGTAGTAGTAGAGTTTCTGTCATTAAAATCATAATGGAATTATAAGCTTTACCTGCATAAGAAAAAAGGATATAGAAACTTATTGAATATAGATAAAGATATAAAAAATATGGGAAAAAGAGAAAAGAAAATAATCATTTATTCCCACAATGTGTGAAGGCAATGTTCCTTACTAAGCCAATATCCAAAACAAATATGTTTATGTGCAAATCTTTTCCACTCATGTTATCCCTATACTGCATTTTATTTTACCATAATAGTTTTATCCATTTACCATAATAGTTTTCCATTCCTGAACTCGCTGTTTCAGTGTATTGCTTGTAATTGGTATGGGATTAGCCCAATTTATCAATGATTAAAACCGGTTCAGTTGATAAAAAAAAAAACTTTGTGGGGGAGAATCATTCGAGTTTTAAAAAGCAGAGAAAGAAGTAGTGTAACAAATTAAGGAGGCAAAAGAATAAGAGGATGGATGGTGTATTAGGCTACCTGAGAAGGTTGCTTCGACTAGATTAACTTGTTCTGATTATTCCACTTCTTCAAATTTGGTTAAATTAACAAGAAAGCACAACTCTTTTTTTTCAATCTTTCTCATTTGCGGAAGTTCGAAACTCATGAAAAACAGCCAATAATGTCTCTGGCGCTTCCAAGTGGCTATTTTAACACCTTAAAGTTAAAATGCCTGGTTTCTGTTTTATCTTCTTTTGCCATAAAATCCAAGTTAACGTGGACCTTATCCACTCCCATGCCACAAACAAAGCAATTACCAAATTATTGATCCCAATTAGGTATTCGGTTGACGAGTTAAGAAATATCGAAAGAGTATAAAAAGAAAGTCCAAGATTCAAACCCTGAAAAATAACATTTCCCTCACCCTCAACTAACAATGTGTATAAAAAAATACCAATTTATTGTATCCCCAAAAAAAACTAACTCAACCAAAAAAATACTAGCACATTTTTTGGATTCGGATCATATCCATCGCAACCCCTCTACATTACTAAATTCTCCCTATCTCACTCTTAATTTTTTCTCACTCTTCATTATTTTTTACTTATTTAATTAATTTTATGTCAATCTTCATTAATTCTATATATTTTTTTATTAATACTCCTTAGTACGAGACGAAATGAATGACCATGTCTTGCTTTCCACCAAGCACCTATGTTATCCAGCCCTTTTTATTAATTTAAATAGGTGTTCGTATGTTTTGACGGAAAAAACTTCGTACCATATATCACGTATTGCTGATATTTTTGCTCAACTTCTATCTCCTCTTACATTTGTTTCTTGGCTAAATATATATTTTGGCCATTTATCTTTGGGGTTGTGGTCACTTTGGCCCTTTATCTTTTTTTTTTCTCATTTTAGACCCTCATGTTTTTTGTGTGTGTCATTTTGGCCCCTGCCGTTATCATTTTGGTCCCTTATGTTTTTAATTGATTTCATTTTAGTCCCTTATGTTTTTAATTGATTTCATTTTGGGCCCTTATGTTTTTAATTGATTTCATTTTCGTCCTTAAAAATTTGCCTAAAAAAACATAAACATAACGGCAGGGGCCAAAATGACACAAACAAAAAACATGAGGGTCTAAAATGAGAAAAAAAAAAGATAAAGGGCCAAAGTGACCACAACCCCAGAGATAAAGGGCCAAAATATATATTTAGCCTTTGTTTCTTTGAAGGAAATTGGAGAAAATATTGTTTCTCGGGCATGGATCCTCTCCATCACTGTTGTAATTTTGACACATTTAATGATTTTACTCTGCAGGTTGCGAAATCAATTTTCAGGGGTGCAGGAAACAAAGGCCCAGCCAGTGGCGGACCTGGCTACAAGCCAGGGGGTTCAGTTGAACCCCCTGGAATTTTTTTTTGCACTAAACACCCTATATAAATAGTCTAAATCACCTGAAATTTTAATTTTGACACCCCTGAAAATTTGAAATTGTACTAGTAGACCAAGTTTTGCACCCATTTGACACCGGTCTTAAAAAATTTGACACCCCTAACCCCGGGGTCCTGGGTCCGCCACTGGGCCCAGCCCACTTGTTCAGCCCACAGTGGCCAAAAATGGATAGCAGCCCAGCTTGGCTTGCCAAAACGGTTCCTGCGGAACCCAACGGGTCACGCACTGTTGCAATGCGCGGGTTAAACGACCCGCTCCACTTACCCGGGGTATAAAAGGCAGATCTGAAACCCTAGCCTCAGTTTTTCAAGATTCCGGTTACTATTCTTGATCCTCCCTCTCTCTGAACTTCGTCTTCCTCACCTCTCCGAACCAGATCCTCCCTGATTTCTGCAGATTGAAGCACGACTTTGCTTCAATCTTCCACAACAAGGCCTCGTCTAGTGATCCTGCACAAAATCCCTCTGTTTGATGTACGATTTGAAGGTTTCTCAGAAACCCTAAGTTCGTGACAACGGTGAGAATGAAGATCTGCTTCTAGGGTTTTGCATCGGACCTCCTCACTAAGGTAAATCCCTAATTTGTTCTCTGAAAACTTTCTTTTCTTGCTTGATGATTTCTTCACACAAACCCTAAGTTTCTGTGTTTGTTGTTTTCGGTTTATTTCATATAAACCCTAACCTTGTTGCTGGTTTTCTTGTTTATATGAATTGTGAATGGCTGTTTGATGATCATTGTGAGTTTCAACACTTTGAAACACACCCAGAATATTACAAACAGGTATATGATTCTTTGCTGTTTTTCCTTTTCTTTCTTTTTCAGTGTTTTCAGTCACAGAAAACAGATACTAACTACTGGCTTTTCTCTCTGTTTTGCAAGGCTATTTCAACCTCCTGTTGAAATAAAACTGTCTCACAAAACCTTAGAAGGAAGCAAGTTGCAGATCACTCAGAGAAAGAAAGACTTGAAGACTATTGAATGTAAAGAAAAATGCAAACTATTTTTTTTCACTGTAAATCTCTATTACAATTCTATTGTATGTACATAGGCTAATTTATAGCATTCTCTGGGATCAGTTAGCTGGTAGTTTTGAATTGTTGTAACCAACTTTAGTTTGTTACCAAATTAGTTAGGGACTAATTCAGTTTCACATACAGCTGTAATATTAACTAAACAGGGACTGTTTAGCCAATAATTCCTAGCTGTTGGATTAACCTTAATCTAAGGCTAGAATTTAAAGCTGATCTAAGTTGTGGATTACCAACAATCCAACAATCACAACCCCTCTAAATTATTTCTATCTCACTCTTAATTATTTCCCCATTCTTCATAATTTATTTATTTTATTCAGCTTCTTTCTCCTCGTAGCTTGTTTATTTGATGGAGACAATGGAGGGAAAAAGAAAAATTCAAGCACATTTTTTCTGGACTTGAATCCTCTTTATCACAATCCCTTTAATAAGGTTTTAAAAAACGGAGCGCGACACAAAAAACGCCCGCGACAAAACGTTATCGGTAGCTGCCGTTACCGTTACTGACCGCTACAACAGAGTGAAAGAGATTCACCGGAAACGGCCGTGACATACCGCTGTTACAGCCGCGACGACCGCGACGTATTGCCGTTACAGACGCAACAACCGTGGTGTACCATCGTTCTTCAGAAAAAAAGAGATAGAAGCAGTTTTTGGTCTTGCATGACGCCTCCAGCTCTTGCTTTGAGCTCTGATTCATCTTCGATCTCCTCCTCGTTGAGCATCCTTTGATCTCTTCCTCATTGAGCATCCTTCGATCTCTAAAAATCCAGATCTGGTGGTGTGTGTGTCAACGACTGTGTTTTGCTTGCATTTGATGGCAGTATTGTTGAGTGGCTGAGTGGAACTCTTTCACCGTCAGAGTGAGGGCGATTATTGAGTGTGAGGATGATGAGTTCTGTGAGGGTGAGTCTCGTGAGGTGGGTTTCACCTTTCTTCCCGTGCTTTTTAGATGGATTTTTTTATTTTTTTATTTTCATTATGTTTTCTAGACGAGACGCATGTAGGGTTTTTTTTTGGAAAAAAAATTGAGTGGTGGGGTGGGCTTTTTGTAATGCAATGTGTGGTCTGAATTAATCACTTAAATTAATGCTTTTTATTTTCAAATGATTTATTAAATTTTCTTGTGTAAGTTTAATTCTGTATTTAATTAATTCATATTTTTCTTACTTTTCTTTTACCTTAGACATCTTATATAAATGGAAAAAAGCATTAATTTAAGTTATTATACATTATATAACAAAACAAATAATTTTAATATGATTTGTGCAATGTTGTGATTAATTCACACCGCGATGACCGCAATCGATGACGCGACGTCCGCAACAGCCGAAATCGCGAAAGCCTTAACGCGACCGCAACCGTGACCGTGACCGTTATTTAGAACCTTTCCTCTCATTCTCTCTATTAATTTTTTCTCACTCTTCGTAAATTCTTCATATTATTTATTCAACTTTTCTCTCCCTTCTTTACTTGTTTCTCTAAGGCGATGATGGATGGAAGAAAAAAAAATCAAAACTCATTTTCTTGGACTTGGATTCTCTCAACCACAATCCCTCTACATTTCTCACTATCCTCTCTGTCATTCTCTTAATTTTTTTTTCTCACTCTTCATTATTCATATATATTTTTTATTCATCTTCTAACTCCTCCTACACTTGTTTCTTCAATGGAAATGATGGAGGGAAGAAGAAAAATTAAAAGACATTTTTTGGACTTGGATCTTCTCCATCACAACCAGTCTATATTTCTCTCAATTCTCTATATCTTTCATTTTGACTTGGATCCTCTCCATCACAACTAGTCTATATTTCTCTCAATCCTCTTTATCTTTCTCCTAATTTTTTTTCACTCTTAATAAGTATTATAATTTTTTAATCACGTTCTCCCTTCCTCCTTTTACAGTTTTTTATTTGATGGACAGGACAGAGGGAAGAAAAAAATCCAAGTACATTTTTTTGACTTCGATCCTCTTAATCACAACCTATTTCTCTACATTTGTTTCTTTGTTGGAGATGATAGATAGAAGAAGAAAATTCCAACGATATTTTTTTTTGGACTTTGATCCTCCCGATCACCACCTATATATATATATATATATATATATATATATATATATATATATATATATATATATATATATATTTCTCTCATTCCTCTCTATCTCATTCTTATTAGTTCTCACTCTTCATTAATTATTTCTTTATTTTATTAATCTTTTCTCTCCTTCTACCATTGTTTCTTTGATAGGGAGGATTTAGGGAAAATAAAAATACATCCCACTCTTAAGTTTTTCTTACTTTAGATTATTTATTTTAGGCTTAATTACAGTTTTGGTCCCCCTATTATGACCAACTCACGATTTTGGTCCCCAAAGTTTTAATTTGACGATTTTGATCCCCGTATTTTCCCAATTTGTAAAATCAAGGTCCCCCTCTTAATTTGGTCAAAATTAAAACTGACTTTGACTTTCAATCCAACGTGGCAGTCCACGTAGACTGCCACGTAGGCAGCACTGTTCATCTCTCTCTCTCTCAGCCCTCTCCTCTCTCTCACACGCCCCTCTCCTCTCTCTCACAGCCCCTCCCCCCACTGTGACCCCCTCCGCCCCTCTCCTCTCTCTCACAGCCCCCTCCCCTCCCCCCTCTCGCCGCTCACTCTCTCGTCGCTCTCTCTCGTCGCTCATCTCTCTCTCTCTCTCTCTCTCTCTCTCTCTCTCTCTCTCTCTCTCTCTCTCTCTCTCACAGCCCCCTCCCCTCCCCCCACCGAGACCCCCTCCCCCCTTCGCATCTCTCCCCCCTCGTTTTCCCCTTCCCCTTCGCACCTCCCCTCCCCCCTTCGCACCTCCCCTCCCCCCTCTCGCTGTTCTCTCTCTTGTCGCTCTCTCTCTCTCGTCGCTCTCTCTCTCTTTTCTCTCTCGCCGTTCTCTCTCTCGTCGCTCTCCCTCTCTCGCCGTTCAGATCCAGATCGCAGAGGAGGGGGGAGGGGTTCACGGAGGTCGCAGAGGTGGGTGGTGACGGGGTGGCTGACGGGAAGGGGGAGAGATGCGAAGGGGGATGGGAGGTGCGAAGGGGAAGGGGAAAACGAGGGGGGAGGGGTGAGGGAGGGGGGAAGGGTTCACGGTGGGGGGAGGGGTGAGGGAGGAACAATTTTTCTAAAAAAAAAGAGGAACAGTGCGCCTACGTGGCAGTCTACGTGGACTGCCACGTAAGATAAGTCAGTCAAAATTGACTTTCAATTTTGACCAAATTAAGAGGGGGATCAAAATTGTCTAATTGGGAAAATAGGGGGATCAAATTCGTCAAATTAAAACTTGGGAGACCAAAATCGTGAACTGGTGAAAATAGGGGGATCAAAACTGTAATTAAGCATTTCTTTTATTAATCTTCCTCTTCCTCCTACATTTGTTTCTTTGATGAGAGGATAGACTGTGGAAGATAAATCTAACAATATCTTTCTAGAACTTGATCATCTCCATCACCACCCATTTACATTTCTCTCTATCCTCTCTATCTCACTCTTCATTACTTATTTATTATATATTAGTCTTCCTTCTCTTTCTAAATATGTTTCTTTGATGGAGAAGATGAAGGGAAGAAGAAAAATCCAAGCACCTTTTTTATGGACTTGGATCCTCTCCATCATAAATCATTTCTCTCAATCCACCCTATCCCTTTTTTTTCTTATTCTTCATTATTTCTTTATTTATTTCTTTGTTTATTCATGTCCCCCTCTCCTCCTACATTTGTTTCTTTGATAAAAAAATCCAACAAATTTGTTTTAGGGCTTGGATCTTCTCTATCAGCTCCCCATTCTACATTTCTCTCAATCCTCTCTCTATTTCCCTCTTATTTATTTATTTATTTATTTAATTTAATAATCATCACTCTTTTCTGTTTATTTGGAGAAGAGGATGGGGAAAGAAGACAAATCTAAGAACTTTTTTCTGGTACTTGGATTCTCTCTATCACCACCCATGTCTATTAATCCTCTCTATTTCTCTCCTATTTTTTTTCTCTTACTCTTCATTACTTATTTATTTTTTATTCATACTCCCTATACTCCTACATTTGTTTATTTGATTGAGAGGATGAAGAGAATAAGCGAAATCCAAAATTATTTTTTTAGGATTTGGATCCTCTCCATCACCATCCCTCTATATTCTCTCAATTCTCTCTATCTCATTCTTATTTTTTTCACTCTACGTTATTTATTTTTTTTATTTTATTAATCTTCTATCTCCTCGGGTCCTCCTACACTTCTTACTTTGATAATAATTAGGATTTAAAGAGAACAAAAAATCAAAGCCTTTTTTTTTAATTTGGATCCTCTCCATCAGGAGCCTTCTACATTTTTCTCCCTCTCTATCTTTCTCTTCTTCTAAATTTCTATATTTTTTATTCAACTTCTCTTGCCCCCTACACTTCTTGTTTTGATGGGAAGGATGGAAGAAGAAAAATTCAGGCACATTTTTTTGTACATGGATAGTCTCAATCACAATCTTTACGTTTATCTCAATCCTTTCTAACTTTGTTTTAATTTTTTTTTGCTACTCATTATTATTTTTTTATTTATATATTCATGTCTCCTTTCCTCCTACATATATTTTTCAAACTTAGATTCTGTCCATCATCACCTCTCTACAATTATATCGATCATATTTCACTCTTAATTTTTTATCAGCGTTCATTATTTACTCATTTATTTTAGGTTTAATTACAGTTTTGGTCCCCCTATTATGACCAACTCACGATTTTGGTCCCTAAAGTTTTAATTTGACGATTTTGGTCCCCCTATTTTCCCAATTTGTAAAATCAAGGTCCCCCACCCCAATTTTGACTGACTTATCCTACGTGGCAGCCCACGTGGACTGCCACGTAGGCGTACCCCCCACCCCCACCCCCTCCACTGTTCCTCTTCCCCACCGATCCCCCCTCCACTGTTCCTCTTCCCCTCCCCCTCCCACCCCCCGCCTCCGTGAACCCCACCCCCCTCCACCGTTCCTCTTCCCCTCCCACCTCCCACCCCCACCTCCACCTCCGTGAACCCCCCCACACCCTCTCTCTCTCCTTCGCATCTCACCCTCCCCCCACACCGATCCTCCCTCGCTCTCCCTCCTCTCTCAATCACCGTCGCTCTCTCTCCCTTCTCACCACCGTCCCCCCCCCCCTGTCTGTGCGAATCCCTCCCCCTCTCTGTGCGAATCGCTCATCGCGTCGCTTTCGCTGGTTCGCTCGTCGCCGTTCTCTCGCTCGTCGCTCTCGCTCTCGCTCGTCACGGAGGTCGCAGATCGCAGTCGGTGCGAAGGAGAGATAGAGAGACTGACGGTGAGTGAGGTGGGTGGTGCGAAGGAGAGAGAGAGAGAGAGACTGACGGTGAGTGAGGTGGGTGGTGCGAAGGAGAGAGAGAGAGAGAGGCTGACGGTGAGTGAGGTGGGTGGTGCGAAGGAGAGAGAGAGAGAGAGAGACCGACGGTGAGACGAGGAAGAAGAAGGGGTGGGGGGTGTGCCTACGTGGCAGTCTACGTGGACTGCCACGTAGGATGAGTCAATCAAAATTGAGTCTTAATTTTGACCAAATTAAGAGGGGGATCAAATTCGTCAAATTGGGAAAATAGGGGGACCAAAATCGTCAATTTAAAACTTTAGGGACCAAAATCGTGAGTTGGTCATAATAGGAGGACCAAAACTGTAATTAAGCCTTTATTTTGCCTTTATTTTATTAGTCTTCTTTCTCCTCTACACTTGTTTCTTTGATGGAGAGGACGATGGGAATAAGAGAAATCTAACCAAATATTTTGAACTTTTTCAAATCCTCTCTATCTCTCTCTCTTGAACTTTTTCTCTCATTATTATCTGTTTTTTATTCATGTCTCCACAGTCCACCCTCGTACATATGTTTTTTTATGGAGGGGGCGGAGAGAGGAAAAAAACCCAACCATATTTGTTTTGGAATTGGATCCTCTTCATCGCCACCACTCTACAATTATATATATCAATCCTTTCTATCTCACTATTAAATTTTTATCACCCCTTATTATTATTTTTTTATTTTTCTATTAATCTTCTCTCTTTTCTTACACTTTTTTATTTGATGGTGACAATGGAGATTAAAAGAAACATGCAAACACATTTTTTTGGCCTTGGATCCTCATCATCATAAATCATTTCTTTTAATCCTCTGTCTCCCTCTTCTTTTCTTCTTCTTCATTATTTATTTTTTCATTTGTTTTTCATGTCCCTCTTTACTCCTTAATTTGTTTCTTGATGGAGACAATAAAGAGAATAAAAATTCAACAATTTTTTTAGGATCTTCTCCATCCCTACTCCACTCTACATTTCTCTCTGTTCTCTCTATCTCACTCTTTAGTTTTTCTCACTAATCAATATTTATTTTATTAACCCTCCTCTTCCTCCTGCATTTGTTTCTTTGATGAAGAGGATAGCCTATAGAAGATAAATCCAACAATATTTTCTCTCTATCATCTCTATCCCACTCTTAATTTTTTCTCACTCCTCATTATTCATTTATTTATTTTATTAATCCTCCCCGCCCCTCCTGTACTTATTTTTTTGATGGAGAGGATGGAGGGAAGAAGAAAAATCTAAGCACATATTTTTAGGGCTTGAATCCTCTCTGCCGTAAAACATTTCTCATAATCCACTCTAATTTTCTCTCTTTTTCTTATTCTTCATTATTTATTTATTTATTCATTTCCCCCTCTCCTTCTGCATTTGTTTCTTTGATGGAGATGATTAATAGATGGAGAAATTAAATTCCAAAAAAAAAATATAGGACTTGGATTTCTCCATCACCTCTCCGCTCTAATTTTCTCTCTATCTCACTCTTATGTTTTTCTCACTATTCATTATTTATTTAATTTGTTAATCTTCTCTCTTCTTTGTTTCTTTGGCGAAGATGATGGAGGGAAGATGGCAAATCTAAGTACTTTTTTTGGTACTTGTATCATCTCCTTCACAACTCATTGCTCTAATTCCATACTCCTCTTAATTTTGTCATACTTTGTTGGAACATTTACGAACACACTGATGAACACGAATAAAATAGGCTGAGTTGCGGACTAGGTCGCTCTCTTTAAGACGTTTCGCGGCTCTGCTCAAGGTGTGCAAGCAGTCTCTCCTATCCCCGTCGTCCCCAGGATAAAACAGCCTTCTCAAAAATATGATTCTCTCTGCACCTAGAAGAACCACCAAACTCACACCCCCTCTTTTTATTATACTGCTCGGTATCTATCTTTGTTTTCCACGTCAAAGATCACTTGTCTTCCTCTTTTTACTCTTCTTTCATATATATAAATATATATAGGCTTATGTAAAGACATTAAAATATATAGATCCGTTGGAACCGTTTACGGACAAAACAATTAATAGGTTTTCAAAGTATTAAAAAGCTTTAACATATTGAAACGTAAAAAAGAAATTCAATAGTAGTATTAAGTTAGATTGGAATGATATAAAACGGCTCAATGTTTAAAAGGAATGAATTGTAACTTTCATAATTCATACAGGCAAAGGGAATCAATTGAATTAATAATAACTTTCATAGTATAACGAAAGTATCTTACTTATGAAAATGAATTGCAAGCGAGAATCAAGTGATAGGCTTAAAAAATATAAGTTTCAATTCAATTGATTCTTATAAACTAATGTTGTTCATATGTTAATATTGAAAATGTAATAATTCTCAAAATAACATTAAAATAAATTGTTTTATTAATTTTTAAATAAAACATCACAACAATCCCCCACTTGTTTTTAAAAATTATTTCATCGAGCAATAGTTCATACTAATAAGATTTAGCATAAATATTGGTATACGTATACTTGAACCTATACATAGTGATGATGTTTCCGATTCAACAAGAGTAACTCGTAGTCTTGAACTCTATCTAAGACAACATTACACACTCAATCTTTCAGGGTGTAGTTTATAAACCAGTGCATTATGGCCTTGCACGTTATCCCAGTATAGTGAACGCTCTAGCAAGTTTTGCCCAAAACTTCATAGGAAGCAGCCACACTTCCACTTTCACATAGGTGAGTCTATCAAGAGTACTCATGTAGTTACGTACCCCACTCTATATAGAGTATAGAACTCATTAAGAAATTCATTCACTACAAGAATAAGTGTTGTTTCCTGCCATTTTTTCCGACGAACTCTAGTCCGTCGCAATTTCCGACGAACTCTAGTCCGTCGCAATTTCCGACGGATTTTCGACCAAAATGTCGTCGCAACTGTTCAGGAAAAAAGGCGCTTAAATTCTTGCTTACGTTTCCGACCAAAACGTGTTCCGTCGCAAATTTGCGACGACTATTTCCGTCGGAACACGCTAAAATTTCGTCGCAAACTAAATAACCCAATTAAAACTGACCCTCTTCCCTCGAACGCTCTCATTTTACCAAAGCTCAATCACTCACCCTCCTCTGTCGTTCTCTCTCCCTCACTCACTCAGTCAGTCTGCGTCTCTCACTCGCAGTTCCCTCCTCTCCTCGTGCTGAACCACCACACCCGGCCTCCGCCCTCACCAACACCGATCCTCCCTCACTTCTTCTTCTTCCCCATCTGACTACACAAAAATTGAATTTTATCCCTAGAATATCTTTCTTCCAATCAATCGCTGGTCAGTCGTTCACGGCAGTCACGAGCCCTAGAATCTTTTTCTTCAAATCAATCGGTGGTCATTCGTTCACGGCAGTCAAGAACCCTAGAATTTCTTTCTTTAAATCAATCGCTGGTCATTCGTTCACGACAGTCACGAACCCTAGAATCTCTTTCTTCAAATCAGTCGCTCTTTTCTGGTGAGAGTTTTCAAATCTTCGATTTCTTCATTCTTGTTTCTACATCATTCCCTTTGATTTCATCATCTCTTCATCGTTGCTCATTGTTTCTGGTGAAATCTGTTACTCATTGTTGTCCAGCATCACTTCATCGTTCTGGTGAATCTGCCACAGGTTTCATCATTTCTTCATCGTTGGTTCTTCAATCATTTTGTTAGTTTGTGTAAAAATTGTTGCTCACTTCAGGTGCTTCAATCACTGTTAGTTTATTTTATGATTTCATCATTTCTCTTAATAATGAAGTGATTTATATAGTATTGTTTGACTATCTGTGATTTTAATTTTAGGCTGAAGTGATTCTAGATAATGAGTAAATTGTGATTTTCCGAATTTAAGTTTGTCATTTCAGAAGATGTTGGGAGTTGTTTGCGACTCCATTGGTTTCATGTGCCCGACATTGAATTCCCCTGCATTGGTGGGTATGTCTTTCCTTTTTTTACTTGATGATATAAAATGAGGATCAGCTCCATTAAAAAAGAAATTACTCCTTGTCATACCCCAATTTTGTCCGACTATATGAAAAATCCCAAAAATTTTAGCGCTTCGCATATTGTTCTAAATGCGAGTGTATTTGGCACTCTCGTGCAACGGTTTTGTTTGGCGCTCGTTGTTTTCAAAAAAAGAGTCCAAAAAAAATAATAATAAAAATAATAAACGCAAGCGCGTGTCGGTTTCGAGTCGTGTGAGCAAATGCATCGGTGCACTTTTAGTTTTACCGTTTTACGCGCGTGCGTATTCCGATCGCGTACGCGTTCCTAGTCTTAAGGTGAACGCGCGATTCATTTCGAGTCATCGTGTCGGTACGCGTTGTTTTTACCGCTTTTATTATTAAAATAATAATAATAATAATAATAATAATAATAAATAGTAATAGTAAAATAAAATGAATTTATTGTTAGCTGTCCCTTTTCCTAATTTTGTTACATACATAAACAAACAAAAATTAAAAAAGGTGCAGAACAGTACAAAAAAAAGAGTCAACTCTTTTTACAAAAAATAATTAAAAAAAAACAATACAAAAAAGACTGAAACAGCCTGCTGGTGCAATTCGAGAATGGGGCAAAAGGTCCTTTCTCCTTGCCTCTTTGCTTTTCTCATTTTCAGCAAAAACACTCCTGCAATTGGCAGCAACCCCTGCTGCCATCCTTGCTGCTCCTCTCTGCTCCACTCCAACAGCTTTGTCTCCAAAGGGATTTGCTCCCCTGATGCATACCACACCTACACCACAATAAGAGCACTATAAATACACATGAAGCAGTAACAGTGAGAAAAAAAACACGGACAACATAGCACTGATTTTAGTGACAAAAAACACACACATTCACAGAAAACAAATCAGAAAATAAGGGTGAGAGGAAATACACAGATACAACAGAGGAAGAAATAGGCAGACCCATATACATACTGAGGCACACACTGATATACCCAAAAAAAAAGGCTCAGAAACGAAAAGCCAGAAACTGAGAGAGTGGAAGTGGAAGTCAGGATTAAAAATGTAGACTACCTCCGGCAACCGTACGCCTCCGGCCACCGTGCGCCTCCGGCCACTGTGCAAACCACCAACACAGAAACTGAATCTCACTGCCACGACCTCACCATCTTCGCGAACAGCCTTATCCTCCCCTACAACCATCCTGGCCGTCGGACCACCGTCGTACCTCCACCAACAACCGCCACCCTCCTCTCTCCCTATCTCTCTTCAGCCACTGTGACCACACCCTCCTTCCTCGCACCGGACAACCACCAACGACCACCACCAGAGTCACCACGGACTCACCACCCACAACCACCTACGCGCCATAAAGCCACCAACAGCGAACACCTCCGACCACTATAAAGCCACTCACCATCATCGTCTCAACTAACCGAACCCCCCTTTGTCGTCTCTCTCCTCCCCCACCGTCAACCACACCACCGTGAACCTCTCTCCGTGACCCCCATCGTTCGCCGTTCTTCCTCTCCTCGCCATCGCCGGTACCGTTACCACGGTTCCCCTCCGGCGTCGTCTCGCCATCAACACCATATTCGAGAACCTGTGGCCGTCGTTCCCCACCTCCGTTTCTCTCTCACCGAAACCGTCATCACTGTCCCTCTCTCTTTCCTCGCCGTCATCGATGCCGGCGGAGCCTTCGTTCGTCCCTCCTTCTCCTTCGTCCCTCTTTCCCTTCTCCGTCTCCACCATTCTTCTTTCTCTCTCTCCGGAAATTTCTTACCCTCTCTCTCTTAGGAAATGAGATGCGGCGCTGGGAGAGTTTGAGAGTGAAGGGGAATTAGGGTTAACATTAGGGTCTGAGATGGTTGTGTTTTGGGCTCTCAATGTGTGTTTGTTTTTGTTAATTTTTTTCTTCCTGATTACTACTTACACACCCAACATTTAATTAGTACGCCCCAAGGCCCATCCCATGTTTTTTTGTGTGAATAGCGCCCCTCATCTCCCAAAAACGTCACTGGGCCTTCTTTTGCACACCCTGTTTAATTATGCTTCCATTAAAATACCAAATCCTTATTTACACTCCCTGTTTTGTTCATACGCCTCCCTCTCTATCTCAAGTTTAAAGGCCCACCGCTTTTCAGTTTAGGCTGATTTGTTTTGGATCTGAAACTTATAACCCTTTTATTTACACCCTTATTCATTTATTTCACCCCCTGTTTCTCTTTTTTAAAATTTTATTTCTTTCCCCTAAATAAACTTATTTCTTTCACAAACCTAGTTTTTCCCAAATAACGAATAAATGTTTTCCTAAACATAGACATGGTTCGTTACTAATGGTCACTCTGAGCTTAGCTCGTTTGACCGTTAATAACCACTTTAGTTTTCAAACGAGCTATGAGCGACGACCACACTGAGTTTTACTTGTTTGGTCGTCACGAATACCTTTTCCAATTTCAAAATAAATTAAAACACCAACAGACAAACTTTTTCTACCAAGAACTACGTGCGATTTGATTCTCTACCAGGAGATACGTAGGAGCGGGGGGCGGCCGACCTCTGTCAATTGTACTAATAAAAAACCTTTTTTTCCTTTAAATTCATCTCTCTCATTTTTCTCAAAAATTACAAAAAAAAACAACTAGCCGTTTAGTGAGTTTTTTTATTATTATTATAAGGGTAAAAACATTATTTTTGAATTAATAAATGTTTGCACATTTAGTTAAAAGGTAACCTTCCTTAGGAAGGATGTCGTAGGGTGCTAATACCTTCCCTACGCATAAACGACTCCCGAGCCTAAACCTGGTCCGCAAGACCCCTTTATCCACTCAATAGGGATTTTCCAATGTTTGCCCTTAAACTAAAACTTTGGTGGCGGCTTCATTCAAGAAACTTCGAAGAATCCCTCCTCCGGATTTTTCGGTCGCTACAGCTGGCGACTTCACTGGGGATAAATTAAGAGAGTCGAGCCTGGTTACCTAAATGTGTAAGTTTTTATTAGCTTTATATTTTGTTTTTGCCCTTATGCTTATGTTACTTATTTATTAGCATTTTGTTATATTATTGAACCTTAGGGTAGACGACTCTTTTGTTATTATTGTTGTGTAGCTATTCCAGCTTGGTTAGTTTAGGTATTTTGCCCTCATCACACACCTCACCTACACTTTTGCACACACCTTTGAGTGGGGCCCTATACCCGGGTTCGCAAATAACCTAGGACGAGTGGAGATTATTAGTGACAGTCATTCTGGATTTTATCTGTCTGACTCTCATGAAAGTCTCAGCCAGAGTACGCTCTTTCATGGTATCCCACATCAGGTAGCTCGCTATCGTTGTGGAACATATGAGGAAGGGGATTTTAGCTCTGGAGACCTTTGTGAGGAAGTGAATAGAGCCACCTGAGAGATTGATCACTTAAGCGACCCTAGACCATGTTGAAAATCCCAATTTAGACATGACCCACCTAGGACACAGGGGCATTATACTTACTCTCTCTTTTAATCTAGGTTAGCATTTCTCCCAAATAAAATCACTCAAAAAAAAAACATTTCATGCTTCCTTCATTTGCATGCACATGAGGCAACATCATCATACAAAAAAAAATCATCATTTTTTTTATAACAAATAAGGTCTTTCTTTTCATATGCATCACATTACCATTTCCCTACCGTACACCTCATCATCAATCCAATTATCATATATTCATAATTTGTAAATATTGAAAGATCATCATCAAATAGTGCAGGCTTCGCATAATGATGGAATGCATGTTAAATATGTGATATTCTTACATCATTTCACTCATATTGTCATCCTAGTTCAAATACATCATTTCTCTATGCATGCATCATTTCTAAATAAAAAGAAAAAGAAAATAGTGTCATTATTCTTCCCACTCATCACCCAAAATATATAGTTAGCATTTTATGATAATTTGCATCAACTATATGTTGCATTGTTTTAAAAAAAAATCATTTAGAATAACTGGGTTTTCCAAATGAACATTCCTTCAGCATTTCATGCATTTACATTTTCATCATGCAATATACATTTGTCAGGTGTTCATCCATGCATTACATTTTACCAAAAAACAAGGATCATAATCTTATTATCTTATTCTTGCATCAATCATTATCAAATGAAAAGAGAGTGTTTGCATCATCACCACGTTGCATTGCCTCTCTGAAAAAGGGGTCATTTACAATAACTTTTTCTTCACACACTTGACATAGCATTCCATTAGAATCAAACAATCATTTTCCCTGCATGTGTCGTTTTCTAGATAAAAAATAAATAAAAAACATGTCATTACTATTTTCATACACCATTTATCATCCAATAAAATAAATGATAATTTGTAACTTTGCATCTTGCATGACCTCTTAAAAAAAAACTCATTTAAAATAATCTTTTTTTTGAACATCTTACATGTCATTGGAATCAAACAATCACGTGCATTTCATGCACTTACATCTTCATCACACATTTATAACAAAATAAGATCATTCTTTCCATACGCATCTCATTTCACCACCATGCATCTCATCATCTTTAAATAACAGAAATATCATTTGCATTATTTGTCCATCTTGCATATCCACATCAAAAAAACATCACGGTAATACTATGTATTCATTCATCATTTCATTTAAATGCATTATCCCCTCTCCATGCAAAGAAGGGGGTCATTTATTTCCTTCACATCCGCTTCAAGGGCATTACTCACATGCGCCATAAAAAACCAAAGTAAAAGCTTCTATTCCTACATGCCTCAAAATAAAAATCAGAAATTTCTCCATTATTGCATCCTTCATTATCCAATAGCCTTTTGTTAGCTGAAGCATAAGAAGAAAAAGGGGGGTAAACCATACCCATTTAAAGTATCCTTCCGTCACGTTCAAAAATCATCACGCATTTCATTCATATCTGTTGTCGCTCATGTACAACAAACATTCATATGTTCATGCATTATACTTCATTCAAAGAAAACATATAAAAAAATCATCATGCATTCATACTAAAATGATTTTTCCATAAGCATTTCATTATCATTCCCCTACCATGCATCTTATCATCTAGAAAATAATAAAATATCATTCATCTCATCCAAAGTGCATCATCTTGCACATCCATACACCAAAAATAATAAATATCACATCGGTATTATAAAAAATTTGCATTCATTCATTATTTCATTACTCCTCTTCATGCATCATAAAGAAACAAAAACAAAAGTCCTTCATTCTCATGCATCTCAAAAACAGCTCATTCATGCGTCATAAAGAAAACAAAAAACAAAAGTCATTTATTCCCCTCACATCCATCTCAAGGGCATTAATCCTCTCACATGCATTAAAACAAAATTAAGAATCACTTCATTTTCTTCTATTCTTGCATTGTTCATCATCCAATAGTTTTTTTTTTGTTGTTTTGTTAGCCTCTCACTCTAGTTGAAATTTAAAAAAAAAATAATAAGTAAAAAATAAAAAAATAAAAAATCACACACTTTCTTAAGGTTTGATTACGCATTTCATTTACCTGCATCATTGTCTGTGTACAACAACATCCATATGTTCATCCGTTCTGTTTTATTCAAATAATTTTTTCCAAAAAATAAAAAAATGAAACTCATAAGATTTTTTTTTGACACACTGTTTGATGAGAGACGATGCCTTCTTGAAAATATATTTTAATTGATTCCTCTTCCTTGGAAAATGTTGTCATATCCTAACTTGATTCACCAACATCAAGTCCTTTACCCTTCACTCCATATACATCCTACTCATACCCACCACATCCATGGAAACCATCCGCCCACTTAAACCTTCAATGGAATTCACCGATGACTCATTCACCATCATGGTCACTCCAACATTGACCACATCTTCAAACCTTCCTCCCATAGGCTTGACCCTTAGCCACTGCACGCCCCACCAAGGGCATCAGCCAACATATATCTCACCACCGTGATAAGAAGCTTAAATGTCTATTTTGTTAACTTGTGTGGTTTTAGCAAATAAAATTGTTCTATCTTAACCGATGTCAACTCTCTATGAAGCATTTGCAAAATAAACTAGCATGACATGTGTGCTTACTCTTGTTTGAGTCAGTTTTACTACCCCCGTCTTTCCTTCATTTTCAAAACCAGACCCAACCATTCATAAAAGGCCCAGTTCCCACAATAGTATTTCATTCGCTTTCCCCCAGTGATGAAATTTCACGAATAGCACTTTGTATGCTCCATACTAGGGCAGAGTAATGATCACTAAGATTTTCTGTCAGCATTCTAAACACTCGCGCAAGTCCTTTGAGTAAAAAAAAAACAAAAGAAATCCAAAAGAGAAAAGCCCGTTAGGTTGAAAACTCATAAGAGCAATCTAAGCAAAAATTAGGGCATAAAAAAATAATAATAAAGAAAAAGCAAATATATTAAAATGAAGTTTTGTCCTATAGTTACAATTTCGAGAAAATAAGCAATCATGTTTTGAAGTGAAGCTTGGCAACTTTCTCACATCCTAAAAAGAGAAATACCCTTTGCCACCCACTTCGAGCCAAGAAAATCAAAAATCTTTCAAACACCTTAGACAATGATCAATCCCATATCTAACAGCTCGCTCAGCTCGAAAGAAAAAAAGAAAAATCACAAAAAAGTGAAATTAAAAAAAGGAGGATTGAAAAATCCTAAAAACCAAAGCGGTAGAAATTGTGAGCTGATACTTCACACCATCGAGCATATAAAAGATCATTGTCTGAAATAAACCCTCAAACACTTCCTTTGGCCTAAGCACCCTATCTTCCATAAACCCTCAAATGCGCTACAACCGTAAAACAGGTTCATTCTACCATGAAGCGCATAAAAGATTCTTTGTCTCAACCAACCCCGAACACTCTCAGGAGCAAAGTAATCATTTCCTTCATGAATCATTAACCATTGGCCATATTACAATCCTAAGGCCTATTCTGATCAGTGATTGGTTGCTTCCATTTTTCTCAAAGCTTATACTCTAGGACAAAATAATCAAAATAATTTATTTGCTCAAAAAAAAAACAAAGAGAAAAATATTATTACAAAAGAAAATAAGAAAAAAAAACTTAGAAGGGCTTGCACGCTCGAAGTTCATCAAGAGAAGATAACAGTGATCATCAACAAAGTGAATTTTCATCGAACCAAAAACTCTTGACTGTCTTAGCTTGTGGACTCCTTCCCAAGGAAAACCACAAATGCCTACTAAGGCAGTTACTTGACTTATCATATCAAAATGGGGCAATACCTCACCCCCCATTCCACTCAAACTCAGGGAGATTTTTTTTTTAGCATCCCCAAAATACCCTCATCTTTCCCCCCGTTCATATAGTCGTACCAGACTAATTTCCAACCCATTATTCTAACTTTACCCCTGTCACAATCCCACTCGAGATGGGGCAATCTTCACCTTTCATGGATTGGGGCAACCTTGTCCTCTTGTAGACCGGGGCATCATATCCCTCGTCCCGAAAGAATCCTTCTGCCTCTCATTCCATTCATTCCTAGCCACGCGTCACCCCAATACCTGCATAGTTCCCAATCCCCCAACCAGTCTATATCCTTAGTTGTCATTGTCCTCCCTAGACAAAGGCAGACTGTTTCACTCCCCACTATTTGAAGTCAAAATTGGGGCAGTCAAACATTTTTACCTTGGGGCAAGCTTATCTCTCATAAGTTTGAGCCAATAAACCTCATCCTCCACTCCACTCATGTGTCACGCTTGACTATACCCTACATTTCTTGAACCCTGAGTCAACTGGCACATTCATTTGCATTCGCACTGTTTTTCATATTTATTAAGCAAATGCTTCAAAGAGAGAGACACACAATAATGACAATCCCTCTAAGTTGACATCTTAGACTTGAAAGCTTAGCCATCATGGGTCATCATAACCAAATGAGAACCCATCTGCAAATACACATCTCGATCTCTAGAAATGGCACTAATACATTGCTGCAAGCCACACTTTTCAAGATGACAATCTTGAGCTTACCAGAGTTCAAGTCCAAGCCATCAAAAATCTTTCTTCCAAGGAACGATCAATTCAGAATGTTTAGCTCTCTGTTTCCAACATCAAAAGTTTCGTTTCACATCAAACGTTTTTGCATCCTTACAAAACAAAAAGTGTTGTTACCAACAAATCATGCATTAGACATGTCCTCATTATTCTAGAAGTAAACCTGGCATCTGATCATACTCATCACCACTTTCTCATGCAAGTATTGTACATGCATTCACATTCAACTTGTTTTTGCCTACACAATTTTGCTTCTTTCGCATTACGCATTGCGTATCCATACATGCATACCCGTACATAACATGTATTGCTTCAATAAAAAGCCGAATGTCGGTCTCATTATTACCCAAAGTCTGTCTGCATCCCAATCAATCATATCATGGCATCGCACCATGCATTCATGCACTTCCCTTTATTCACCGTGGCGTTTGCATCAAAATATTACATACCTATCATATTCGCATTCTCATTTCATGCATTCATCAAATACCAAAAGACAATAAAGCGAAAAGGTAAAAAAACCTCCCACATCCCAACAAACATCCAATCATTGCATCATACAACATCAAGTCATGCGGCTACCACAACCCTTCATCTAAGCATTACGTGTGCACGTTCACTCATTCATTCATTCATTCATGAAAAGGGGCAAAACAAGAGAAAACCAAAAAGGCAAAAATTATCCACATTGCACCTGTTACTCCCACCAAAGTATAGATCATTCCATCATGCAACCAGCAGCACATCTGCATTCGCATGTCATCTACCGTCGCATACACGGCTTATCAATTTCTGTTTTCGATCAACTTCAGCGTCCATCATTCACGGGCTTTTTGTAGTCCATTTACTTTCGCATTGCACATTCATCACATTGCACATTCATCACATTGCACACATATAACACTTTTTGCTTCGATAGACGCGCCAAGTGCCGGTCTCATCGTTGCCAAAAGCTTTCTACATCACCAATCATATCATTTGCTATGCATTCATGTGTTTCCTTTTATTCACCGTAGCATTTGCATCAAAGTATTGCATTCGCATGATATTCACATTCGCATTGCATGCATCAAGAAAAGAAGCAAAATAAATAAGAAAAAGCAAAAAAAAAAATTCATCCATTACATTCATCATCACACCAAAAAATAATCACCACGGTCACATTTGCATTTCATACACCGTTGTCGACTTTCTCATTCCACCAGGTTCAACACCCATGGTACACCCATTTCATTCATCATCCCCCAGATACCAATCATTGCACGTTCATCACATTACACGCATGACATTGTTTGCTTCGATAGACGTGTCAAGTGCCGGTCTCATCGTTGCCCCCAAAAAAGAGTTTTTTTTTACATCACTAATCATATCTTTGTACCATGCATGACATTCGCGTCAAGGCATTACATTTGCATCTCATTCACACTTTGCATTTCATACACTCATATACCAAGAAAAAAGAGAAAAGCAAAAAAAGACAAAAAGAGAAAAATTGCTCATTCCATTACGGTCATCATTCCACCAAAATCAATCAGCACGACCACATTCCTACTTTATCTGCATTCACACACGTTGTTCGTCAACCTCCATGTCCCATCAACTTCAACTCACAGCATCTGCCACACTTCATTCACTCATCGAACACTTACCATTTCACATACCTATACTGCACGCATACATCATTCATTGCATTTTTAGACATACCAAATATGCTTCTCCCTTCTCAGGTAAATGCATTCATTGGGTGTGTTCTAGGCAGGTACGCCATGTACCAATCCCAATAGTTTGTTCCCTCAAATTCAGTTCTCCAAGCGCTGGTCTCATACTATAATTCAGAATCTCAGTGCCCCTTTAGACCCCCAGCGGTCCCTCAGAGCCCAAGCGCTCCTTCAGACCCCCAGCGGTCCTTCAGAGCCCAAGCGCTCCTTCAGACCATCAATGGTCCTTCAATCCAGATCGCACGTCGCGTTATCGAGCAACCGACGGATCATCCGGCCCCAGGCCCTTCAGACTAGCTGTGTCCGCCTAAAAAACACAGTGCACGTCCTTCGGGGTGCGCAAATCAGGTCAACGACCTGACCTTGCCCCCATGGCCGCTCGAAAAAGGCCACCCCCAAGCAGACCGTTTTACTAGTACCGTTGCTAGTTTGCGCTCCTTCAGACCCATGGGTCCATCAGGCTTAGGCATGCCCTTCAGACCTTATTGGTCCTTCAGTTTAACTCCAATCAATGCGCCAAGCATCGACTGCGAATTAGACCATCAGAGCCCAGTGCTCCTTCAGATCCCCGGTGATCCTTATTTACTTTTTATTCTATGTCAACCCATCATCTTTCAAAAATTTCTAAAAAATAGTCTTGACAAAATTAGTGTTTTTTTATCTTCATTTCTATTTTACTCGGGAAATTTGGAAACTCTTCATATTTCCTAGTAAAATATAAATAAAGAGGGGCAGCTGTCATACCCCAATTTTGTCCGACTATATGAAAAATCCCAAAAATTTTAGCGCTTCGCATATTGTTCTAAATGCGAGTGTATTTGGCACTCTCGTGCAACGGTTTTGTTTGGCGCTCGTTGTTTTCAAAAAAAGAGTCCAAAAAAAATAATAATAAAAATAATAAACGCAAGCGCGTGTCGGTTTCGAGTCGTGTGAGCAAATGCATCGGTGCACTTTTAGTTTTACCGTTTTACGCGCGTGCGTATTCCGATCGCGTACGCGTTCCTAGTCTTAAGGTGAACGCGCGATTCATTTCGAGTCATCGTGTCGGTACGCGTTGTTTTTACCGCTTTTATTATTAAAATAATAATAATAATAATAATAATAAATAGTAATAGTAAAATAAAATGAATTTATTGTTAGCTGTCCCTTTTCCTAATTTTGTTACATACATAAACAAACAAAAATTAAAAAAGGTGCAGAACAGTACAAAAAAAAGAGTCAACTCTTTTTACAAAAAATAATTAAAAAAAACAATACAAAAAAGACTGAAACAGCCTGCTGGTGCAATTCGAGAATGGGGCAAAAGGTCCTTTCTCCTTGCCTCTTTGCTTTTCTCATTTTCAGCAAAAACACTCCTGCAATTGGCAGCAACCCCTGCTGCCATCCTTGCTGCTCCTCTCTGCTCCACTCCAACAGCTTTGTCTCCAAAGGGATTTGCTCCCCTGATGCATACCACACCTACACCACAATAAGAGCACTATAAATACACATGAAGCAGTAACAGTGAGAAAAAAAACACGGACAACATAGCACTGATTTCAGTGACAAAAAACACACACATTCACAGAAAACAAATCAGAAAATAAGGGTGAGAGGAAATACACAGATACAACAGAGGAAGAAATAGGCAGACCCATATACATACTGAGGCACACACTGATATACCCAAAAAAAAAGGCTCAGAAACGAAAAGCCAGAAACTGAGAGAGTGGAAGTGGAAGTCAGGATTAAAAATGTAGACTACCTCCGGCAACCGTACGCCTCCGGCCACCGTGCGCCTCCGGCCACTGTGCAAACCACCAACACAGAAACTGAATCTCACTGCCACGACCTCACCATCTTCGCGAACAGCCTTATCCTCCCCTACAACCATCCTGGCCGTCGGACCACCGTCGTACCTCCACCAACAACCGCCACCCTCCTCTCTCCCTATCTCTCTTCAGCCACTGTGACCACACCCTCCTTCCTCGCACCGGACAACCACCAACGACCACCACCAGAGTCACCACGGACTCACCACCCACAACCACCTACGCGCCATAAAGCCACCAACAGCGAACACCTCCGACCACTATAAAGCCACTCACCATCATCGTCTCAACTAACCGAACCCCCCTTTGTCGTCTCTCTCCTCCCCCACCGTCAACCACACCACCGTGAACCTCTCTCCGTGACCCCCATCGTTCGCCGTTCTTCCTCTCCTCGCCATCGCCGGTACCGTTACCACGGTTCCCCTCCGGCGTCGTCTCGCCATCAACACCATATTCGAGAACCTGTGGCCGTCGTTCCCCACCTCCGTTTCTCTCTCACCGAAACCGTCATCACTGTCCCTCTCTCTTTCCTCGCCGTCATCGATGCCGGCGGAGCCTTCGTTCGTCCCTCCTTCTCCTTCGTCCCTCTTTCCCTTCTCCGTCTCCACCATTCTTCTTTCTCTCTCTCCGGAAATTTCTTACCCTCTCTCTCTTAGGAAATGAGATGCGGCGCTGGGAGAGTTTGAGAGTGAAGGGGAATTAGGGTTAACATTAGGGTCTGAGATGGTTGTGTTTTGGGCTCTCAATGTGTGTTTGTTTTTGTTAATTTTTTTCTTCCTGATTACTACTTACACACCCAACATTTAATTAGTACGCCCCAAGGCCCATCCCATGTTTTTTTGTGTGAATAGCGCCCCTCATCTCCCAAAAACGTCACTGGGCCTTCTTTTGCACACCCTGTTTAATTATGCTTCCATTAAAATACCAAATCCTTATTTACACTCCCTGTTTTGTTCATACGCCTCCCTCTCTATCTCAAGTTTAAAGGCCCACCGCTTTTCAGTTTAGGCTGATTTGTTTTGGATCTGAAACTTATAACCCTTTTATTTACACCCTTATTCATTTATTTCACCCCCTGTTTCTCTTTTTTAAAATTTTATTTCTTTCCCCTAAATAAACTTATTTCTTTCACAAACCTAGTTTTTCCCAAATAACGAATAAATGTTTTCCTAAACATAGACATGGTTCGTTACTAATGGTCACTCTGAGCTTAGCTCGTTTGACCGTTAATAACCACTTTAGTTTTCAAACGAGCTATGAGCGACGACCACACTGAGTTTTACTTGTTTGGTCGTCACGAATACCTTTTCCAATTTCAAAATAAATTAAAACACCAACAGACAAACTTTTTCTACCAAGAACTACGTGCGATTTGATTCTCTACCAGGAGATACGTAGGAGCGGGGGGCGGCCGACCTCTGTCAATTGTACTAATAAAAAACCTTTTTTTCCTTTAAATTCATCTCTCTCATTTTTCTCAAAAATTACAAAAAAAAACAACTAGCCGTTTAGTGAGTTTTATTATTATTATTATTATAAGGGTAAAAACATTATTTTTGAATTAATAAATGTTTGCACATTTAGTTAAAAGGTAACCTTCCTTAGGAAGGATGTCGTAGGGTGCTAATACCTTCCCTACGCATAAATGACTCCCGAGCCTAAACCTGGTCCGCAAGACCCCTTTATCCACTCAATAGGGATTTTCCAATGTTTGCCCTTAAACTAAAACTTTGGTGGCGGCTTCATTCAAGAAACTTCGAAGAATCCCTCCTCCGGATTTTTCGGTCGCTACACTCCTTTTTAACATATTAAGCAAAAATTATCTATGACTTTGGAGGTGCTTCTGGGGGACATGGGAACAGGAAAGACAAGTTTGGCTCCTTCTGGTTGAATGTTTTTCCCTTTAGTATTTTGATTTTCTTTAAGCCTCTTCACACTAACATCGATTCTCAGTGGATTACCGTTCATGTATTTGTGCTGGAATCAACAATTGTTTCTGTTCGGTACCGTATCTCCTGCTACGTATCCGATCTGGGATAGGTAGACCGGTCCGAGATAGTTGGTACGTGTATCCTTGGTTGTCCGAGTTGGTGCTCCGGTCCGAGGTGGGGTGGTACCTGCAATGACACTCCGACGCTCAAGTCAGTGAGTGAGTCAATTACAAGTGAGAGTAGGTGAGAGATGAATACCATTAATGTGAGCATTCAATGCTTATTTATAGGTATCTGGAGTGGAGGAGGGCTGTTGGATCTAGGTCTGCAATCTCCACCGTTGGATGAATTGGACCCTTTGGTGTTGGGCCTTTTTGGTGGATTGGTCATTGAGGCCCAATCCATAACAGTAGCCCCCCAAGTCGGGTCGCCTTAAGGCGAGCTAGACTTGTTAAGAGATTTCGTCGGGCCAAGCTCGGGTGAGATACTTCGCGGCATACCGGGCCGATCTGAGGGTCTCAGGTCGCGCCGAGTGACTCGAGGCTGCCCGCTTTGAGAGATCCCGGTCATGGCGGGATAGAGAGACCGGGACGTGGCCGATGGAAACGAAGCGATCCGGTCGTGGCAGTGCCTTGATTTCTGTGCCAGCTGGCAACGTCATTGATGGGACGCGTCGTTCGAGGATGATTGGGGTAATGATGGCGCTTGGAACGACGCGCCTGTCTAGGGGCTAGTCTTGGGAAACGTAGCCTAGGTCCAGGCCCATTAGTGGCATTCTTACTCCCTATAAATAGGAAAGGGGGATCCCCCTTGGATTGTTTTTCTGCGAATTGCTCTGCTTCCGATCTTAAAGTCGTTCCGGAGCTTATTTCTTTCTTCCGAGTTGTGCTGAGTCTCGGCGAGGCCTTTGCTGCTCGCGACCTGCCTCTGGTGTTCGACGAGCTTCATTTTTCATAAGGTTAGTTTTCTTCTTTTCTTTATTACTTCTGCCTTTAGATCTCGACCGGGTTCTCTCCGGACCCGCATTTGTAGATACAGAGTGGGGGTCGTCAGGTCGGGTTCCGACTTGGTTGTGGACCCACTGTTTACGTATCAACCTGACTCGTCAATCCCCCATTTCTGCAGGACCGATCTGGCGAGGACGAAACAAACCCGTCGGGTTGCTGACATAGATCGCCCTCATTTCGCACAAACAATGGCTTCCGGAATTGGGGAGTCGATGGAAATCCGCGCTAGCCCCCCTGGGTCGGCTATTCCCGAGGTTCCAGACGACCTGGGATCCGCTCCTACTCACGCTGAAGACCGGTCTCCCAGGGTTCCCAGCAACGAGCCGATGGATGAAGGTACCACAGAGGTGGTGGTACTTGATTCGGGTGATTCTGATGCCGAGCCCGACTGTGAAGAACAAGGCAGTACTAGTTGGAGTTCGGAGGAGAGTGAGGAGGAGGTGGCTGAGAGCCGAAACAATGAAGACGGTCTTGGGCATTGCGGGGAGCCCGCCTATGAAGAAGGTGACTCTGACCAATATCCCCAAGCCGGAGTAGGGCCGGTCAATATTCTCGTGTCCCTGCCTCTCGCTGTTCCCCGGGAGTATTCCTGGGTGTCGGAGGCGTTGAGGGGGATTCCGTCCCTTTACAGAACCGGGGACGATATGAGTTTCTTCGTCAACCGCCTTTCCCGGAAGAGTCAGATCTGGAATGTGGAGGGAATGGCTGAAGACCAGCATGTGGCCGTCTGGCCGAAAGCTCTGAAATTTGTTATGTACGGGGTGACGATCCTTGATATGCACGTTAGCCCTCCGTTCACCGCTTTTCAACAAGAGGCTTTGGAGATCTTGAACCTCGCTCCTTCCCAACTACATCCCAACTCATGGGCGTTCCTCCGGGCTTTTGAGTTGATGTGCATTCATCTGGAGAGGCCGATCTCCTGTGACCTCTTCTTCCACCTTTTTGAGGTTAACCGGAGGCACGAGGATGGAACCAAAGATCGGTGGGAACATGTAAGTTTCCGGGCTAAGAGAGGGGTAAAGATTTTCATGCCTTATTCCGACTCTCTTAAGAACTGGAAAAATAAGTATTTCTTTGTGGAGCCCGTGAATGAGGAGGCAGTGAGGCACGTCGGCCAATATTCTGCGGACGGGAAATCATTGGAGTTCACAAAGTTTCAACTGGGGTGGTCTCTTTTCCACTTCAATCGGAGGCCTCATTCTTACACTGTCGGCTTAGGGCGGCTATCCCAGGTTGATAAGGACTCGTTGGCGACGAATTTTGCCGACCTGATCGTCTACCGGGATCCCAAGAAATTTGGGATTGATGTAGCCCGATTGGTCGGGGCCGGGTCGAAGTCTCAAGTAGTCGCCGTTCTTGGTAGGTTCCTTGGTAGATAATCCCGCCCCTTATAATTTTTTGACTGTCGTTTCCTCTAACATTGTTTATCTTCCTCATTTTGTAGATAGCATGGGACCTGACAAGTTCTCCCGCCTGACGGCTCTTGCAGAAAGGAAGGCCGGGGTTCAAAAGGAAAAACCCGTTGCCGCTGTTCCGATCAGCACCATCCCGGAGGCAGAAGCGGATGATCGGGCTGCGGATCTCCTGCACCGAAAAAGGGAGCGCCCGCTGACGCAAACAGAACCTGCTTCTACTTCGCATGCTCCGGCTGCTCGGACTTCAAAAAAGGGGCGTCATGGGAAGCACCGGACTTCTAAGTCTTCCGGCCTTTCTATTGACGCCGACTTCCTGCAGAAGCATTTGGAGGATTCCCGGGTCGACCCGGTTGAGGCGTCTCTCCGGTTATTCCGGCATCTGGCCGACGTCACGAAACTTCAAAAGGTCGAGGCCGAGAATCAGGCAAAAGGTGACCCCAAGTTTCGAGGTGCACTCTTTGATTTTCCTTCTTGGTTATCTCTGTTGTTGACTTCCTTGTTTCTGTTATTACAGGAGCCTTGGTGGAGAGGGACAACGAAAAAAGAGCCCGGGAGGAGCTGCAAAAGAAGTATGAGACTCTGGAGAGGGATCAGGCCGAGCTCAAAGCAGCTGCGGAGAAATTTGAAAAGGAGAGGGACTCTGCCCTTAACTTGTGCATGGAACATGAGGTTCGAATCCAAGATCTCGAGAGTCAAGATCGGCAGTCTTCCGAGGTTATTTCTTCCCTGAGAGCTCGGATTCAGGAACTCGAGGCCGACCTGGAGAAGGCGAGGCAGGCCCAGGTCGGGTCTAGCGTTGATTCTTTGCCTCGGATTGCTGAATTGGAAAAGGAGCTTCAAGAGGTACGCGCCAAAGCAGAAACCTTGGAGGACGAGGTGATGGAGGTGGCTCAACTGGCTATGGACGTGGCCGAGGAGAGCTTTGAAAAAGCCCTTTCTCAAGTCACCGTCATCCATCCATCCCTTCCTCTGGACCGGGGATTTATTCGCTTGAACCATACCGTAGCTGATGGGCGTATTGTCCGGCCCTATCGTGACTCTGATGCGTTCGATATCATTTACCCTCCCCCTTCCATGTCGTGATTGCTGCCGATGGGGAAGTTCTGAATTTGCTGCTTTTTGGGTTCCGGGTGGAACCGGTGGGGGAATAAAGCCCCGGGTTCCGGGCGGAACCGGAATTTTGTAATATGCCATTATCTTTTTGAACTAGAGGACCCGGCCGCATCCGGGATGATTTGTAATGAAAATGTAATTTAATGTGCTTCCGGTTTTATTTACCTCGGTTTTTAGTTTTTATACTGTTGTTTTTCGTTTGTGCACTTGCGTTTGATTCGCTCAAGTGGTAAACGTCGCCTTAAGGACAGTTTACCGGGACTCGGCCCAGATCGAACTCGTCCCTTAAGGTTGTGGCAACCTCGGCCAAATAATCGTGAGATGATCGCCTTCGGGGTAGTTTACCGGGACTCGGCCCAGATCGAACTCACCCCTTAGGATAGCGACAAACCTTGGTCAGCTAAAGGAAAATAGAATAGGCGATAAGATCGGTAGACACCGCAATCATATAGGATAACATCGGTATACACCGTTTGTGCACTCCCACTGTGGTCGCCAATGTTCGGTACCGTATCTCCTGCTACGTATCCGATCTGGGATAGGTAGACCGGTCCGAGATAGTTGGTACGTGTATCCTTGGTTGTCCGAGTTGGTGCTCCGGTCCGAGGTGGGGTGGTACCTGCAATGACACTCTGACGCTCAAGTCAGTGAGTGAGTCAATTACAAGTGAGAGTAGGTGAGAGATGAATACCATTAATGTGAGCATTCAATGCTTATTTATAGGTATCTGGAGTGGAGGAGGGCTGTTGGATCTAGGTCTGCAATCTCCACCGTTAGATGAATTGGACCCTTTGGTGTTGGGCCTTTTTGGTGGATCGGTCATTGAGGCCCGATCCATAACAGTTTCTAAAGGTACCTTATTATCTAAGTGAGTAATATTCTGTTAATGCCTTATTTTCTTCTTCTCGCTAGGAATGCGCTTCGTGGCGCCTTCTCTGCTTCAATTCATTAAAATATCGCCTAGAAGTGCTTTGTAATACCTTAAGTTTTGTTTGCTACTTTATGTGTTCTACCCATGATTTATTTATTCCTTGTGTAATTCTCTTGGCAGGTTGGAGATGATGTGAATGTGATAGATGCCACTGGAAAGTTTGTCATGCCTGGTTAGGCCTTAAAATATCGAACATTGACTTTGTCATACCAATTGATGGGAGTTTAACTGCTGGTTTTGAAGCCTATGAAAAGAAGGCAAAGAAGTCTTGCATGGATTATGGTTTCCATATGGCTATTACCAAATGGGATGAAACTGTTTCTAGAGAAATGGAGCTCATGGTCAAGGAGAAAGGTCATAATGCATTTCCTAGTTGTGTTTTGATAATTTGGTTGACAATGAGACAATAACACTTTGGATGAGTTCTGAGGAATTTATTTCATGTAGAACATCTATTTTTTCTAATTGCAGGTATAAACTCTTAAGTTTTTCATGGCATACAAAGGAGCTCTTATGATCAGTGATGAGCTTCTTCTGGAAGGATTTAAAAAGTGCAAGTCTCTTGGTGCCTTAGCCATGGTCCATGCAGAAAATGGAGATGCTGTGTATGAAGGGCAAAAGAAAATGATAGAACTCAGAATATCTGGCCCAGAGGGACATGCTCTTTCAAGGCCTGCAGTTTTTATGTTTTTTTTCTTTTATAATTTTTTCACAGAATAATAGCATGCGAGGAATTGGTTGCCACTCCTAGGCTGCCACCTGTACCATTGGCTGTTTCCCCTCTCACTCCATCATTCCCTTCCCTTTTAGCTTCCAGCTGTCGTTCCGGCCTGCCCTCTCCCTCTCTTCTCTTTCCTACTTTCCCCCTCTTTTTATATACATGTTTAAGAGGTCTACTTTCCCCCTCCCTATTTATTTGGAGATACTGCCCAGATAAGTCAAACAATGGAGAGGAGAGTGCAATTTACCCTATTTATTTAGAGATGCTGTCCAGATAAATTAAACAATAGCATCTACTGATGTCTGAGAGATTAACAATATGCTATATCAATTTTTGAAGTCATATTTTCATGTTTTTACTCTGTATGCTGGATTATATAATTACTGTACTGTGTCATTGATATTCATTTGTTTAAACTTTGTAGGTTGGCTCATATCATACATCATCATTATTAGTAGCATCCAGACCTCCAACTCCGGGGGTTCTTAGTCGAGGAATTGGTTTGGATGGTCTTTCTAGTGTGTTGGCTGGTCTATGGGGTACTGGAACTGGGTCTACAACTTTAACTGAAAATGTTCACACAATTGCTGTGACTAAAATGGGAAGCCGCAGAGCAGTTCAGTTGGGAGCATGCTTGCTGATAGTGTTATCCCTCGTGGGTAAGTATCTATTATAACTGTTGTTGGCTTGTTGCATCTACCCTTATCAGTCCATTCTATAGCGAATAGCAATTGAACAGAAGTACATTTACTTTGAGACATTGGAGATGAAAAACCATCGGTGTAATTTACCCTTTTATTTAGAAATTAGAACAATTGGCAAAACAAATGATGCTTGTAATGGCCATTTCTAAGGAATGAGAGGCAGTCGACTGTATCAATCTCGTTGTGGCATTCTACATTATCCATAGAGATTTGTAAATGCTTAACTTCAAAGGTTGCTGCAATATGTACTATTCAGGTTTTGGGAGGATATTTTGGTGGGGAATATTCAGTTTTTAGAGGCTTCCCAAGTCTATCACATTTCTTCCAAATTAGAATTCCAATCCAGAATGGATGTTCTTTTATTTCATGGTTCTACTAGCCTCAATAGAATTTTAGCTTCAGAAGTTGAGAAATAGAGAAATTATTGAGTCTGTCTCCTGTTATTTGATTCTCTCTCACGTATTACCCTTGAGAAATAGAGAAATTATTTGATTCTTCTCCTGTTATTTTATGGCTGCTTTAGATGAATTTCATCTTCAAGATGCAGAAAGATTTGGTTACCTTGATGCACCCTTGAGCTTCTCTGTTTTCTTTGTTTTTTATTTTCTTTATTTATATTTTGGAGGATGCTTTTTCCTCACAACTAGCTGAACTTCATTGCTTCATATTTCATCTAGCTTTTATTATAAGAAAACTTCAATGTTGTGTTTTGTTTGATACTTGTTGGACTCAGACACAGCTGCTATTCAACATGTCTTTGCTTCATAGATGTTGGTACTGGTTTTTTCAGTGTGCTTTATCTGCAAATATGGAGGGATATGTCTCTATGTCATCTCCCCTTACTATTGTGTATCTTATGCTTGATTTTAAAGGTGGCAAATTCTGTGATTGAAATTTATCAACCACTATAACACTTATGAAAGATTACAAACAAAAAAAGCAACAGCACACTTCCATCAGTTAGGGAAGGTGTGTGGCTATGAAAACCACATCATGGCATATCTGTATTGTGTAATGTTGGTTGATATGGCAGTTTGTACGAAAATAACATTTGAGTGTTATTCTTTTCGCAGTTGAACTCTGTCCTGAACACAATCTTTTCACTACACATGGTGGTAGCTTTTCTTGTCGCGGTTATACTCGATAATACTGTACCTGGCAGTAACCAAGAATTGAAGGGAGATTAATCCTATGCCTAGAAAGCATACACTATTGGAAGCTTAATTAATGTGTCTATCGGTCCTTTGATTTATTTGGTGTATTTTTGCAGAATTATTTTCAGCGGCTCCTTTACATATAGTCATGGAATGTCCTTCAAGTGATGGAAGTAATGTATTCAGAGCTTCTATGTCGGCGAGTGATTTAATTGGCCATCTTGAACGTTGCCTCACAGAGGAAATGACATCTGGGAATCAATCATTATCTACTAGAGGATCAAAGTATAAGGAGATCCTGGAAGAGATTACACGACATCTGCTGAATGACAATCAGGCTACAGCCACTTCTGATGAAAAATCACTCATGTGTGCTTTTTAGTTGAATTCTTATTTGTTGCATGCAAGCTAAGCTAAACTACAAAAGTGTAGATCATGTGTGCTTTTTAGTGTCTTGTAAAATTAGGCATACCGTAGCTTAGCCCCAATTTGTCAGCAGCAAGATTGTATATGAAACTAGTATGTATAGATATAATTATTAAATAGTATTTTGGATGTATAATTTAATTTTTATTTTTATTTTTTTTTAAAAATTTCCGACGGATTTCCGACTGATTTGCGATGAAAAGGTGTCAGAGTTTGCGACGACTTTGCCACGGATATTTGCGACGGATTTCCGAAGACTTCGCGACGGACACATTTGCAACGAAAAAATCCGTCGGAAAAAAATTTGCGACGAGCGATTTTGCGACGACTTTTTGTCCGTCGGAAAATTCGTCGGAAACGTCAATTTTCGACGAAAATTGATGTGTTTGCGACGAAAATTGCCGTCGGAAATCGTCGATTTTCTTGTGCATGTGAATGTCATCTCCACACTATGAATGAGACTTAAAATTATTTGTGCATGATTCTACATCTTTTATAAGTTGTTATTACCACATTGAACCTATTTTTTGGGATCTCCAATCTATTAAGTCGGGTTACCCCTATAAAAGACAAACTTAATGGGCATCAGCCTTATTCCTCTTGCTAATCCTTTCGTCAAAGGATCAATCAAATCTTCTTCAAACATCATATGATCTTCGTATTTACTTTGTGATAGCCGCGGTTCTATCACAATAGATCCATATGTACTACAAAAAAATTGCCCATTAGCGAGGGATTTTTCCCTCGCTAAATGCCCCAAATCCGTCGCTAATTCCGATTAGCGAGGGAATTAGCGACGGAATCAGTCCCTCGCCAAACTGCTCCTCGCTAGTGGTAATTAGCGAGGGAATTTGAATCCCTCGCTAATTAGCGAGGGAATATTCCGTCGCTAATTCCCTCGCTAATTAGCGAGAGAATATTCCGTCGCTAACTCTGACAGCCACGTTTTTTTTTTATATTAGCCTATTTTTCTATATAGTTATTATTATTATGGTGTGATGGTGGTGGTGGTGGTGGTGGTGAAGGGTATTATGGTAGAGAGAGAAGGAGAATAGTAAGGGAGAAGGATAGAAAGAGAGAGAGAAATGAGTGGTGGTGGTGGTGGTGAAGGGTATTAGGGTAGAGAGAGAAGATAGAGTGTGAGAAGAGTGTGAGGAGGTGGTGGTGTTGGTGTGGTGGTGGAAGAGTGAAGAGAGAAGAAGAGTGTGAGAGGAGGTGGTGGTGTGGTGGTGGAAGAGTGAAGAGAGAAGAAGAGTGTGAGGAGAGAAGAATAGAGAAGAGTGTGAGGAGAGTAGGAGAGAAGAGTGGCGTGAGAGAGGATAAATAAGCTGAAAAGTCAGAAATTTAGCGAGGGACTGACAATTCGGTTGCTAAACACCTGCACGAAGTCCTATCATCTAAAAGCTGTCAGAAATTAGCGAGGGACTGACAATTCCGTCGCTAAACACCTGCACGAAGTTCTATCATCTAAAAGCTGTCAGAAATTAGCGAGGGAATTAGCGAGGAACTGAAAAATCCGTCGCTAATTAGCGAGGGACCTAAAAATCTGTCGCTAATGACAGAATTAGCGAGGGACTAAAAATTCCCTCGCTAATAAGCTTTTTTTGTAGTGATGGTTGGAATCAACTTTTCATACTTAGGAATATCTAAAAGACTATTCCATTCGTCATCACTATATCTTCAAAGCACAGCGGAAAACTTTTGGTAATCTCAGGTGCATGGTCCTTTTAAGGTACATCATGACCCTCTCAGTAGCACACAAGTGCTCATTACTAGAATTAGTAGTAAACCCGTATAGTAAACTCACAACATTAGTTGTAATTCTAGTGCAATCAGCAGCATATTGAAGACTGTAAATGATGCTCGCAAACTCGGACTTTTCAACACTCTCATGGTGTTCTTGAGCAACTTAACACTATGATCATAATGAGTGTGTGATTTACAATAGAAGTAATTTAGATTTACCTCACCAACATCCTTCATATCAAAACATATTTTTGATATTTTTTTTTGACAAAAAAATAATATTAGAACCAAAATTAAGTAATTCATCCACGTGTAGAAAAATAATAGTGCAACTATTATTATCCAAAAATAAGCACTTACCACTTTTGTTAATTTTAAAACATATAAAATCACAAGATTAAACGTCTCATAATTAGAGAGAGCAAAAGTCATCATGTTGGTCGAAATAAATTTCTTTCTTCTAATATATCCAAAAAAAAGTATTATTATTAGAATCACATGTTCTAATAATGCACTGTTAAAAATAGAACCCCCGATAATTTTGCATTTAAATGGAAAACGATTTTCATAAAAATTACTGTCATACGATACAATAATAGTTTCATATATAAATAAAACTCTATGCGCTTTGCTATTATTCACATATATCAAAAAAAATTAATTACTTAAAACAAAAATAAAATGAAACTCAATTTAGAGCAAATTTATTTTTCACGCGTTACTTTCTAATTCTTTACTCTTCCAAAACCTTGGCCTTTTTTTTTCCTTCAAAGCGAAAACCGACCGAAATTTCTATCCTTTTATAATAAATAAAACACAACAATAATTTCTATCAAACGGCCATTAAAGAAAATAACTTCCAATAGGCCATTCTTTCAAAACGAAACTTTTCCAATGAAAACTCTATGTATTAATAACAACACAGTAACGTTTAAAGAAAGAATCACTCTTGATTAAAAAAATAAACTTAAACAAAACAATTCACAAAATAATCAGAATGAAATGCAGAATATTTCTAATCAATTTCAATGTTCAATTTGAACATTCCATAGGTAGCATAGCTTTTCTTTACAAAAAGAGAAATCTTTGTAGGGTAAACTCAACTTAGTTAAGAAGATAATCTCAAAACTAAGTTCTACTTCATCTCTGGAGTATACATAATTTTTTTAATAGCTTGTCTTTCTAGAGGTAAACATTAATTCCACAAAACTTGTCTCAGCAATATAAATGGTGTGAGAATCTTTCAATATTCAACAATAGAATAAGTCATAAAATTTTATTAGAGCAGACATGACGCATTGCGCCATTGTCTACCCACCACCTCCGGATCCTCGAACATTGATTTCATAAACCATAATAATTAGTGTTTCTACAACTCTTATTCTTATTCTAATTGTCATTTTTTTCCGTTCATTTGAGTTTCCAAAATATATCTTTAATTTCGAGAAAGTATAAGTGAAATTGGCAATAGCAAAATACTGAGTATAAGACATACCTTTGGAGTCAATATAAGACATCCGTTTGAAGACCGTAAGACATTCCTTTGGAGACATCAACGAAAGTGTCGTGCTCGACTGAAATGGCAGATAATCATCGTCTTAAAATTGTTGGAACATTTACGAACACACTGATGAACATGAACAGTCTGAGTCGCGGACTAGGCCGCTCTCTTTAAGACGTTTCACGGCTCTGCCCAAGGTGTGCAAGCAGTCTCTCCTTACCCCGTCGTCCCCAGGATAAAACAACATTCTCAAAAATATGATTCTCCCTACACCTAGAAGAACCACCAAACTCACACCCCCTCTTTTTATTATACTGCTCGGTATCTATCTTTGTTTTCCACGTCAAAGATCACTTGTCTTCCTCTTTTTACTCTTCTTCACACACACACACACACATATATATATATATATATATATATATATAGGCTTATGTAAAGACATTAAAATATATAGATCCGTTGGAACGGTTTACGGACAAAACAATTAATAGGTTTTCAAAGTATTAAAAAGCTTTAACATATTGAAACGTAAAAAAGAAATTCAATAGTAGTATTAACTTAGATTTGAATGATATAAAACGGCTCAATGTTTAAAAGGAATGAATTGTAATCCGATTTGCATGGTTGACACAAAGACTTTTACCCTTAAATACGGAGGAAAAACTTCATGATTTGACTCGTACCGTAGGTTCTTACCTATGGATCACCCATTTAGAAAGCAGAAATATGCGTTCATCAAGGGAAATGTTGAAACAGCTGGACCTCCTCGTAGGTTGACACCAGAGAGTATTTCTGCCTGGATTATTTGATTCTATGGAGCATCTACCGGTGCATCTCGCATATGAAGCTAAACTTGGTGGACCTGTCCAATACAGATGGATGTATCCGTTTGAAAGGTCAGTTAATTTTTATAATATAAGAAACAAGTTTAAAATAGATGATTATTATGTTAATTAATATCATTTTCTCTAGGTTCATGGGTGTTCAAAAAGATCGGTGAAAAACAAAGCTAGAGTTGAAGGATCGATATGTTTTTCTTACTTACACCGGGAAACAACCCATTTTTGTTTTTATTATTTCAAGAATGAGTTTGCTCCTGGAAGCAGTCGAAATGAAATGGATACTGAATGTCCTAGACATCATTTAGCTTTGTCTGTCTTTTGTCTACCCGGTCGTCCATCTAGGAAGGAGTCAATTCACTGGCTAACAGATGAAGAGTTAAGTTCAGCACATGTTCATGTGTTGATAAACTGTACTGAGGTGCAACCATTTATTGAGTATGTTCCTCAACATTAACTATCGATCTTAATTAGTTAATATAAAGTAGACAAATGTGTAACAATTAATTATTTATTTTTAGGGAATTCTTGTCATCAGAGGACGTAAGTGAGCAACAATCTTCTGCTCATATTAATGCACATTTTCCAACGTGGTTTAGACAACATGTTTATGCCCTCCCACCAACTCCTACCAACCAACACTTGAGGAACATATCAGACGGTCCTCGAAGATGTGTTAAAGAATGGCACACATACTTTGTCAATGGATACAAATTTCACACAAATGAATGGACACAGGGCAGATAAACAGTCAATAGTGGAGTTTGCATGAAGAGTGTCACTGGAGGAGGTGAAGATGATTTTTATGGTGTGGTTCAACACATATATGAACTTTCGTACTCCCATCTAGATTTTAGTCAGAAGGTAGTGGTTTTTTTTATTGTAATTGATTTGATTCGTCTGCTCGAGGAACAAAGGTGAATCCAAAGTCAAATACAGTGGACATTAAAATGAATAGTAGATATCCACTGTATGATCCGTTTGTCATTGCACAAAATGTGAGACAAGTCTATTATGTCCCTTATCCATCAACACGGACTGATAGGCGTGGTTGGTGTGTCGCAATAAAAACAAAACCAAGAGGTCGCATTGAGACAAATGATGACACGGTGGAAGATGTGCCATATCAAATGGAAGAGATGTCTAATGTAAATGAAGTGACTCAAGTTGAACCCATTACTCGTTTATGTGATGAGCCAAACACCGACGATGAATTTGAGGACGAAGAACATGCTGATGAAGATGCAACAGACCACATTGGTGTATCAAGAATTCACTCCTCTGATGATGATGATTTTGAGAATGAATGGGATTCCAATTAGTTATTTTATGTTTCAACAATATATGTTAACCTATTTTTAATCAAGGATGTAATTTATGTTTGTTTAATTAGTATGTTTATATATTTTTGTTTAGTATGTTTATGTTAACCTTGTTTAGTATATGTTTGTTTGTTTAAATGTATATGTCTAGATACGGTCATGGCATCGTCTCACTCAGGATCCGATCATGACAACACATATGTTCCTCCACCTGTCACGGGTGATGGCGCCAGCGCACTAGCAGGAAGAAGACTTCTACTCGCCTAGGGCGTCGTCGTTAGCCTGCCCGTGTTGTTGTTTTTGGTGGCAGATATTTGCCACCACCTGGGTGTGAGGGTGCTAGTAGTAGTACTGCAGGGCAGTCAGTGATTCCTGATGGTACTGAGGGCTTAGCCCTGATAAATGTTGATGCAGATGGGGTACGCACATTTACTGTTAACCAGAAGGTGGTGAGGTATACAGCTGATGGTTGTATCATATTGGAGACTGCTGGCGATTCCTAAGTATTATATATTATTATTTATTTATTTATTTTTGTTGCCTTTTATATAACTTTTATATAATTTATATAATACAGGTTTTTCCTTCGAAGGCTACAGCTACCGCCATCACAACAACAATTAAGGAGAATTTCACCGGCAGCTGGAAGAATTAGACGGCGGTTAGAAAAGATAAAGAGGCAATTGCGAGGATGTTAAAATCATTCTTGGTAAGTTGTTCTACGAAATAATTAATTTGGTGTATTATCTTATTGACTTGATTAATTAATTTGTCTTATTAACAACATTATTGTAAATTTCTTAAATAGGAAAAATGTACGTGGTTACCAGAGCAGCAAAAAGAAGTTGAGAGAGTGTTCATAAGAGATGTTCCCATCGCTATTCTGAATTACTGCGGGATGCGCGCAATAAGAATGTGAAGCCATCTTATATGGGGGACTCAACTTGGGCTTCATTCAGAGAGTCTTGGGAGACACCAGAATTTAAGAATTATTGTGAGAAAGCCAAGAAGAACCGTGCTTCTGAAAAAGGTGGCTGCATACACACGGGGAGTGTTAATACTGGAACCCATCACAGGCGTTTGGTAAATTTATTACTTTATTACTTGATGAATTAATTATTTATAATTAACTAGTTATTTTCATGTGTATTAACTAATAACACTATATATATATATATATATATATATATATATATATATATATATATATATATATATATATATATATATATATATATATATATAAGGCGAAGCATCAAAGGACAATCACTTTGCCTGAGTTGCATCGCTACCTTCATATGCGAGAGGACACTGGTGAGTTTGCTACAGATCGAGCGAGGAATATTCAGGTAAAACTACTTTTACAATTATATATTAATGTTTATTATTTATATTTATCTTTATATATATATATATATATTGTTTTTATTATATTATATATTATTAATAACTAGTTATTTATTTCTTTGTGGGTTATTTTTTCAGGAGAGCTTCCAGGATGGGCTGGTTGAGTACCATGAATCACAGCAGAGCAGTGGGACAAATATCGATCCTGTGGAGGAGGCTAGAGTAGCTCGTGATATTTGGGAGAGAGTAGTTGGTCCCCAAAAGAGTAATCGTATGGTAGGATCTGGTGGTATTAGACCGGCTGCTTTCAGAACAAGCATTATTCCGAGTCTATCTTCTTCACATTCTAGATCAGAGAGTACTGGTCGCACTTATGTTCCTAATTCAAGTGAGTTGAATGTTGTTACGCAATTGACCCAGCAACTGAGCGAAGCCCATCGTCAGTTTGCCGAGCGGCAGGAGCAAAATGAACGGGAAGTGCAGGCGCTTCGGGAGAAAGCTAGGATAGCTGAGGAGCGCATGGAGGAGTAGGCTAGGATATCTGCGGAGCAGGCTAAAATAAATGAGGAGCGTTTTAAGCTTTTGTAGGATCAGCTGATGTCTCAGCACTCGAGGCCATCATTATCACATATGCCATTCTACCTGCCGCAGCAGCATTTCGGCGGTGCATTTCAGTCGTGGGCTCAGTCCCAGTATTCCCAGCAGTATGCACCCCAGTATTCCCAGCAGTATCCACCGCAGCAGGTTCAGCACCGCCAGCAGCAGCCATACTAGCCATACCAGCCATACCAGCACCCCCAGTAGCAGTCACCCCACCAGCCCAACTCAAAAATCGATCTTAATATCGATGCGATTAGTGCTTTTCTTGCATCAGATGATACCAATTATCATCATGATGAGTCAGGCCAGCAGCCACCCCAGTTGCTTTGAATTGTTTTATTTTGTTGTATGGATATTTAAGTTTTCATTTGTATTTGTTATGAATATTTGAGTACTTTGTTCGATTTTAAATTTGAATTAAATTAAATCGTCTTCAGTTCATACCTATTAATGTTTTTCATTTCGTATATTATTATGATCGATATTATTAATTTTATTTATTAATTTTTATTTTAAAAAAATAATTTTAATTTTTTTAATTAATTTAATTAATTATTTAAAATTAATTACTATATTAAGTTAATTATTAATTTTCATTCCTAATGTTATGCGATTTTTTTGGGAGTTTCCGGCGGATTTTTGAGGGCCATGTAATCTACGCAGAAGCGCCAGGTACCATCACGTTTGCGCACCAGCAAGACTAGAGAGGAGAAAGAGTTGTTACTTGGTTGGATGATGCCCTGGAAGAGCATATCTTGGATCTGTGCGTCTATTTCCTGTTTTTGAAACTGAGGGTAACAGTATATGGTCTTAAATTGACTGGGTCTTTGCCGTGTAAGAGAGGTATGTGGTGGTCTGTGTTTCTTTGTGGGGGACTGTTTGAGGTGGGTTTGATGTTGTTTGGGGAGGCATCAGGTGGATAAGGAGGGTTGTATCTATGGCTTGGGTTGAGGCTAAACGCTTCAACTAATGCATTGAGGCTTCTGTTGGGCTAGGTCTAGAAGTGCCATAGATTTTTTTCATTTGGTTATTTTGACAAAAAGTCATGGTAAGGTTGTTGTAGTCAGTCAAGATAGGACCAAGGGTTTTCAGCCATTCAACGCCCAACACTAGCTCAGCACCACTTAAAGGTATCACAAATAGATCCACAGAAAAAGATGGCCATCCAATATTTGTTCAATATTTTTGCAAAGAAGAGAACAATGAAGTTCTTCCCCATTACCAACCATCACTTGAAAGGCTTTAGATGGTTCAGTAACTCAGTAACTAAACCTAGTTGTTTGGCTATTCTGTCTTGAATGAAATTGTGAGTGTTGCCACTATCTATGAGAGCAGTGAGAGTATGGTTATGGATTTGGCCTTGTACTCGTAGTGTTTGTGGTATAGTATGACCCATGAGGGGATGTAAGCTGATTTGTGGGGTAGGTTCAGGGTCTTGGTTGCTATCAGGGATGAGGTTTGTCTCAGTTGGGGTTTCTGTTTGGACAGAGGTGAGTAGTTCAGTAAGGGGTTCTGGTGGATTGTTAGGGTGATCAGGTTCAGCAAGAAGGAGAAGAAACTGGCGTTTACAAAAGTGACCCAGTTGGAATCGGTCATCACAGTTGTAACACAAGCCCTTTTCGCGTCTTGCTTGGAGTTGTGCTGGTGAGAGCTTCTTGATGGGTAGTTGTTTTGTGGGGTTCGTGGTTGTCTGTGAGCCAGGGGATGAGGAGTTAGGGTTTGTGGTTAAGGCAGGTCGTGTTGAGTGTTTCTGGGTAGGTTGAGAATTAGGGTTTTCAGAGCGGCGTTGGTAAAAAGGACGATCATTCAATTTCTCTTCTTGCAATCTAGCGAGACTAATAGCATGAGAAAGGGAGATAGGTTGGAATACCTGCACTTCACGATGTATTTCTGGCTTCAACCCGGAGATGAAGCAGCTCATGTAAAATTCGTGGGGTAGGCTGACGATGCGATTAGCCAAGCTCTCGAAGATGGCTTGATAGTCCTTCACCGTAGTGGTATGGCAAAGCTTGAATAGCGCTCCCTTTGGATCATCGTACTGAGAAGGGGCGAAACGAACTTCCAAAGCGTGGAGGAAATCTTCCCATGAATGAAGAAGACCGTTGTTGTGCATCCACTAGAACCACGTCAGCGCTTAGCCTTCCATATAGAAACCGGCAATACTGAGGCGTTGATTCTCCGGCGTGCGAAGGAACTCAAAGAACTGTTTGATCTTGAAGATCCAGCTCATTGCTTCCTTTCCGTCAAATCGAGGTATTTCTAGCTTGATGGAAGTGGTTCCAAAGGGGTGGCTCGCAGCGGGTTGCTCAAAATCGAGTGCGGGAAAACCCGGCAGACCTATGCGAGTACGAAGCTGGGCGAGCTCCGCTTGGAACGTTTGCTGGTTCTCTTGGAGTGTGCGCTGGCTTTCGAGTAGCTGCTGAAGGGTATCAGCTAAGTTTGGTGTTGGTGGTGTGGGAGGTGGAGTCGCCATTGACAAACAAATGAAAGCACCAGATGTAATATATTAGGTCACAGACAATGAAAAGGATTTAAAGAAAGCGAGTAGATGCGAAAAATAAAACGTTTCTCCGTGAGTGGAGGGACTCTTTTCTTGATAATTCTTTCTTGCCTTTTATTGCTCAATCATTTAGTACATTTATAGCAAGGATAGAGTAGTGTCAGCTGGTATTCTAACAGTTATATCCTAAGGAATATACCCCCAAATGGCCAGCTACACAAAATAGTACAAATGATGATAAGATCAAACCTAGGCAAGATATTCTAGAGCCTTCTAGAATAGCTCATAGTCATTCAGTCTCTTGGGCTTAGTGGTGTTGCGTTTTGCTCTATCTCTGGGCTTGTGTTTGATGACCGGCCCAGTACCTCCTTCTTTAATTGTCTCATCCTCTAGGCCCAAAGTCTCAGCTGGGTCTATTACATCCCCACAATCACAGCCCCTTTAAGAAACACAGCGTTATTTGATTCGGGAAAAGTTGGGGACACAAAATTTCGGGTTATATACCCTTATCTCAATCCACTTTATCTCTATCTTAATTTTTTTCTTACTCGTTATTACTATTAGTATACTATTATTATTACTATTATTATATTAATATTAATGTCTCCTCCCCTCTTACATATGTTTTCGTTATGGAGATGGCGAAGAGAAGAAGAAAAATCCAACCATATTTTTTCAAACTTTGATCCTCTGCATCATTATCCCTCTACAATTATATCAAATCTCTCTATCTCACTCTTATGTATTTATCACGGCCAAACTGCATTTTTGGTAATTTATCTTTGACCAAAATGTCAACTTGGTATATATTTTATCTTCTTTTTTTTCACGTTGGTCCTTTATCTGCTGCTGTGGCATTTTAAGTGGCACATCTGATTGATATTTCATTAAATTACGTGGCATTTTAATTTCTTTTTAAAACAAAAAATAGAAAAATGAAGAACACTTTGAATGTCTTCAAGAACACCAATAACACTATGAATGTCTTCAAGAACACCAATAACATTTCAATTTCTTGTTTAACTCATGCAATACGAGACGAAACGGAAAAAAACTGGTTCTAACTTGATAAAATTTCACAAGAAATTCAATGGAACCAAAATTAAGCTCAGAAAAGTGCTTATGCGTAAAATCACTTCTAGAGTCAAAAGCTTGAAGGCGAAGTTCAATAAACCTTCAATCTCAACAAATGTGATTTTGCTATAGAGTACTAATTGAATGATTCTTGCTATAGAGCACCAACATGAGGAACATAAGTTTATACTTATAGGGAACGCTATCAATCGTTTTAGAATGATTAATTTGTAAACGCTTAATTAACCACTATAAACCATTTTTAGCAGGTAGGGCCGGCGGGTAGCACCAAGATAAGTTTTTTTGTTGGTATCATCTACGCACAACTGTAGAGATTAATCCCTAAGTCGGGTAGGGCCGGCGGCAAAACACTCTCTCAAGAATTTTAACAATATTGCATTCTCAAAGTTGGATTCGAACCCAAAACTTTAGTTAATCAAAAAGAAACTAGAACGATCTCATCCAAACATCCTTGGATTCGAATGAAATAATTTAGTTTGAGGCGATGCCATCATAAGATAGACCTTTTCCTTTAAATTAAAATTATACTACCCCCAATAAAATCCATCATCAAAAGAATTATTAGCTTTAGGAAAGTCTCGTGCGGGCGGGAAAGATAATGATTAACTCGTCTATACGATACGATTGTTTGAATCAGAAATCTAACATCATGCTTAAATAATTGATTGATTTATCTGCGAACTGTATTTGGAAACGTGTTCACGTGACTTGTGAATATGAGCGGCTATGCCCCTGTTATTTTTTTCCACGATCATATAATATCGCACTAAAACTAATGATAATTATATAACATTCTTATATATTTGTCATAACATGCAGATAGGCATTTGTTTTTGTTTCCAAGTTACAGAAAATCATGGCCTTGACCCTTCTAGAATTATATCGTGTGGAGGAAGAATAAAGGTAAGTAGGTGAGTGTACTATTACACGATTGACGATTCATTCAAATTGAAATTATTACTTAGAAGAGGGTCCTACTTGGGGAGACATAGCATGTCCATGGTATTTCTTTAGCCATAGAATACTTGATAAGGGATTATGTCTAGTCTACTTACTAGAGAGATATATACGACGATTTAATTGTAGAATTAGAAGCCTGATTAATAATGAGTTGGTAATTGTACTGTTCAACAAATTAAGTATATGACAAAATGGGCAACGAAATGCATGTTCACATGATCATATTCAATATTACTAGTAGTCATTTATAATTTGATTTGATAGTGATGGTTGCAATAGCTGAGATTTCTGGATGCATAAAAGTGGAACCATGTGGAAAGGTTATGCATAAGAATAATTGGGTTTAGGCATTGGTATGTTTCTGTAGCTGATCCACATGGCATATCCACAATATAAAAGTTAACTTCCTTCGGGTGTGTTTTGGGAGTTTGGAGAGGGAAAAGGAGGGGTTAAGATTAATAGTGTAAATTCTTTAGTAATTGGGAGAAAAATTATCCCCCTAAATCCCAAACCCCCTCTCCTAGTTTATTTTTGGAGCCCTTCCAAACTCCCCCAAATATGGAGGGTTTTGGAGGGGCTCTAAAAATAAACTAAGAGAGGGGTTTGGGGATTTAATTTCAAGCGAGGGAGTAGGAATTCATGTTGACCACATGACACAGATTTAAATAGAATATTTAGAATTCCAATACAGAAAACAAAATTTTATTAATTATCTACTAACATTTGTCTTTTAAAAAGAATGGGAGACACAATATAATATAGTAATTATTAGGTTATAATAAGCTTATAATCTTAAAACCATATATGTTACAATGTTTTGTTTCACATTTCGAACGTCGATCCCAAGGATTTTGGTTTAATTAAAAATATTAGTGTAATTTGTAACAAAAGTTTGAGCAATCAATTTACTACAAAAAAGTCAATTTTCTTTTCTATTTAAACCAATATTTTGAAATTCGAACTGGTAAAACTCTTGGGTCATGGTTCAATTGTTTTAAATCGTTCGGACTCGGGATAAAACAGTAGTTGAACCACTGAAGTAACTAAACTGTAAACGGTATTGGTTCATGGTTTAACCGGTTAATAGGTCGATTGGTTTAGTTTATAAAACACTAATTTAAACTTGAATTTAAAGTGTTGATATTAAAGTACATTGTTTAAAAGTCAAATGAACATTTTAAAACCAAGAACCAAATTCTAGAACAACCTATCAAACATATGCCTGGCCGGTTTCTCTTTTGAAAATTTGGATACTTGGATAAAAAATTTCATTTGGTCAGGAAATGCAGATTCGAAAAAGCTAACGACGGTTGCTTGGTCCAAAGTTTGTTCTCCCACTCAGGAAGGGGGTCTTGGGTGCGCTCTTTGCGTGCCATTAATGAATCAGCCATGACTAAGCTTACTTTTGACATGCTCTCCTCAAGGGGGAAATGGACTAATTTCATTAGAGCCAGGTTTTATAAGAGGAACATCCCAGTTTCTTATCATGTGAGGTCTTCTCTTTGGGCTGCCCTTCGTGCCAATATTTCCACTGTTCTTTCTAACTCAACTTGGAACATTGGTGATGGTTCCCAGATTTATTTTTGGACTGACAAATGGCTTTTTAAGTCGCTCTCCTTGGTTTTTAGTTTTCCTCTGCAGGTTCAAAAGTTGTTGACCTCGAAGGTCAATGATTATATCATTGACTTCAACTAGCATCTCCCTCCGGAGCTTCAACTTTGGTGCCCATCCATTTATGAAGAAATTATCAGTCTCCCTATTCCTCGCTTTGCAATAGGAGATACTTTAGCATGGGACCATTCTTCTTCTGGTTTGCTATCTTCTAAAGACGCCTGTGAGTTTCTTAATCCTAGACATGTGGTTGTCTTTTGGGCTAAGGAGGTCTGGCGAGCGTCTGTTCCTCCTTCAAACTTGTTTCTTTTCTGGAGAGCTACCCATGACCGCTTGCCTACAGATGATAACTTCAAAAAGCGGGGTTGCACCATGTTCTCCATTTGTTGCCACTGTGGTAAGAATGATGAAACTACCAGTCATTTGTTTCTTAGCTTCCCTTTTTAGATGAAACTACCCCCCTTGGTTTTGCTTGTACTACTTCTTGTTTTTTAATGTAAGATAGAGTGCTCTTTTTCCTCTGGCAAGACGATGCATGGTAGGGAGGTGAGAGAAGCTCCGCTAGGGCTTGCTGGTGAGTGGAGCGAGGTCATCAGCAGGAAGACAAAGAGACTGAGACTGAGACAAAGGTTAGGGAAGATTGATATTGCAAGCAGAGGAAAATGGAGCAACCAAAGGGACATCACATCTTTCTACTTTTCGGCTTTCCCTGATACCCATGGAGCTAAGGAAATGCTTAAAGCTTTCTCTTATTATGGGGAAGCCTTTGAAGTAGTGATACCACCAAAGAGAGATAAGCAAGGAAGGCGATTCGGTTTCGTTAGGTTTCGTCACGTCAAGGACACTCGGTTGTTTGCAATTGTACTAGACAGCATCACCATTGGCTCTAACAAGATTCACGTCAATATTCCAAGGTTCAAGCGGGATTGGGAAGATCGAAACCCTAGGGTCTATGAAGCTAACCAGAGGAAGACCCATGCTGCGCCAATAGTTCAACAAGTCTGGAAGAGAAAGGAGAATAATGGAGGCAATCCTATGAATGAAAGAAATGGGGTGTTCGGTCAGGGCTGGAGAAAGCAACATCATCAATATCCAAGCAATCCTCTACCACCAAAGATAATATACCATAGGAAGATTGATCTATCAGAGATTTGTTTCAATGTCGAGGAAGACAAGATGGCGAAATTCAGTCGGATGTACGTTGGTGTAGTTAAAAATCCTGGCAGTACTTATGTTATCCAAGACTGGTTTTGCTCCAACGGTGTGCTTTCTGTCAAGGCTACACCTCTTGGTGCAAACAAAGTCCTGCTAGAAGAAACTGAGGAAGGGAAAATTCAAGCGTTGATAGTGGATTCTGGCGATTGGCTTCCTGAGATGTTTGAGGATGTGCGTAGATGGAACCCGGAGGTAGCAGATAACGAAAGAGTTGTTTGGTTGAGATGTCATGGCGTTCCAATCCATGCATGGAACGAGGAGTTTTTTGCTTGTTTGGCTAGGAAGTATGGAGTATTCCTGGGTGTTGATGAAGCCACAAGATTGAAAAATACAATGGATATTGCGAGAATCAGAATCAGAACTAGATGTTTTGATGTCTTCAACATGGTGGTGGTGGCGAATATCAACGATTCTCTATACAACATCAAAATAATTGAAGAATGGATTGGCTTGCATCAATGGAACAGTAGCCAAAATGCTGCAGGTGATGAAGAAGTATCGCAAAATGACCTTGACTCGGTTAGTTCCTATGATTCTGAAGTAGATCCAAAATTGTTCTCGGCGGTGGGGGGTGATTTTGCTGCTTCTGAAACGGAGGTGGAGGAAGAGGAAGAGTCTCCGGCGTGCGGAGAGGGTGTTGACGTCGAGGGTGGTACAGTTGTCAAGGAATCAAGTGGAGTTCCCGAGGTACTGCGGCGGCGTATTGTGGCTTCAGGTGATGATTGTTTGGCATTCAAGTCGCCTCCCACGTTTCCTAGGGTTGTGGCGTGTGCCTCTTCGGTTAGTGGTGATGTAAATGCTGTGTCGGCTACCCAATTGGAGGTTAGATCCACTTTTCACGCCGAGCATGTGGAAGGGTGGAGTGGAGCCCTCAACGACTTAAATATTAATTGTGGTATCTTTGGGGGGATTTTAGAAGTGGGTGAATCAAGTAAGGCTGGGGGGTGCAGAAATAAAGTAGGCCCAACAAAACCAAAAAAGAGGAAGAGGATTAGAAAAAAGAAGAAAACTCAAGTCTCCTCAGCCCAATTCAGTTACGATGGTGATCAAGTAACAAATAACATGGGATGCTCTGACTTAAATTGTCATGATATGGCCGTATCCAACTTGCATGTAAATGTGCCTCCTCATCGCTCGGCCGGTGTTGTACGCAACCCTCCTTGTATTGATTCAGTTTGTGGTAATCCTTCTGGTGATGGTTCCCTTCTCAACAACTCCGTAGGGGATTCAGGTATAATGATGGGCAATGTGAGATTTGAAGAGGACCATGATAAGATGATAGCAGGTAAATTATGGAAGATTGCAACCGAAGACCTAGGGGTCACAGGTGAAGAAGTGGAGGAAGTTTACATTGAGAGGATTATAGAAATGGAAGCAAGAGATCATGCTGGCCAAGGTAGGAAGGGGCAAAATACATCAAGGTCTAAATGAAGGTCTATTCTTTGAATATGAGGGGGTGGGGAGGAGCAGAGAAGAGAAGACGTATTAAACAATCAATCTCCTCCGGAAATTTTGACGTATGCATGTTCCAAGAGACAAAGAGAAGTGGGCTAACAAGGAAGATGGTATCAACTATTTGGGGAAGAGGTGAATTTGATTTCTTGTGTAAAGATGCAGAGGGCCAATCTGGTGGCCTACTTTGTGTGTGGGTCCGTGGATTATTCGATGTACAGTCATCCTTCATTGGGGAACATTTCTCTTTCATAACAGCAAAATTTCATGATTCCATATGTTTCCTAGTCAATATTTACTCAGCTTGCAGCCTGCCCGGTAAGAGGCGTATGTGGGATGAGCTCCGTAAGTTGAAGGAGGAGGTGGGGGAAGGTAACTGGTGTCTTGTTGGGGATTTTAACGCTGTCTTGAATAGAGATGAAAGAAGAGGTGCCTCAGCTAGTAATTACAACTCAGAAGTGAGAGAATTTAGTACTTTTGTGGAAGACATGGTTCTCATTGACGTGCCTGCGCTTGGTAAAAAATTCACGTATTTTTCCCCAGATGGTGTCACGATGAGCAGGATTGACAGGTTTCTGGTATCGGATGGATTTATATCCAGGTGGCATATTGCAGCACAATGGGTGGGAGACAGAGATATCTCAGATCATTGCCCCATTTGGTTGGTCAGCTCCATAACTAATTGGGGTCCAAAACCATTCAGATTCAACAATTGCTGGTTAGAGCACAGTGAATTTATGAAGGTGGTGAGTGATTGTTGGTCATCAGCATCATTGCATGGGAGACACTATTATATTTTGAAAGAGAAGTTGAAATTGTTGAAAGATCAGTTGAGGAAATGGAATAAGGAAGTCTTCGGGATAAGGGACCTCTGCATTAACAACATTGTTAAGGATTTGAATGAGGCGGAAAAACTGGCAGCTGAGGGAAGCTCCCCAAAAGCTGAACAGCGTAGATTGTTGAACTCAGAGTTTTGGAAGGAATTACACATCAAGGAAAGTCTACTGGCTCAAAAGTCTAGAGTTAAGTGGCTGGCTGAAGGGGATGCAAACAGCAAGTTCTTCCACGCTTGCATTAATAGTAACAGGAGGAGACTACAGTTAGTCAAACTGCTGGTGGGCGATGTGTGGGTTGATGATGTGGCTGGTGTGAAGAATGCCATCAAAAATCATTTCGAAGAGAGTTTCAGGGAAGAGTCATTCCCTAGGCCTTCTCTTGATGGGGTTAACTTCAAACAAATAAGCAGAGAGGATAATGATATGTTGACTAGACCGTTCACTATGGAGGAAATCAAGGATGCTGCCTGGGACTGTGATGGTAACAAATGCCCGGGGCCAGATGGTTTCAACTTCAATTTCATAAAAAATAGTTGGGAAACTATTTGCCCGGAGATTCTTAATTTCTTTGGTGAATTCCACTCTCTTGCTAGACTGCCTAAGGCCATGAGCGCTTCATTCATGACTCTGGTTCCCAAGATTAAGAACCCCCAAAGGCTTGAAGAGTATAGGCCGATTGCTCTTGTTGGATGCATGTACAAGTTGTTAGCCAAAGTGCTTGCTGGTAGGTTGAAAAGAGTCATATCAAAGGTGGTATCTGAGAAGCAGAATGCCTTTATTGGGGGTAGAAATATTCTTGATGGTGTGGTAGTGGTGAACGAAGCAATTGATTATGCAAAAAGGTTAAGGAAGAAATGTCTCATCCTAAAGGTTGATTTCCAAAAGGCATACGATACGGTATGTTGGAAGTACTTGGATTATATGTTGAGGAGGTTGGGCTTTAATGAATTATGGAGAAGATGGATGACTGAATGTGTCTCCTCCAACTCTATTTCGGTTCTTGTAAATGGTAGCCCCTCCGAGGAATTCATGGCGCAAAAAGGAATTAAACAATGTGATCCTTTGGCGCCGTTTCTTTTTCTTATTGCGGCTGAGGGCCTTGCCGGGTTGGTCAGGAAAGGGGAAGAATCTGAATGCATCAAAGGTTTCAACATTAGTGAGAATCTATCTGTGTCTTTGTTGCAATTTGCCGATGACACGATCTTCCTTTGTGATGGTAGCGAAAGGAGTATTTGGGGGTTGAAAGCGGTATTAAGAAGCTTTGAAATGGTATCGGGGCTTAAAGTCAATTTTACTAAAAGTAACATCATAGGCATGAATATGGATGCAAGGGTGGTTGATGGCATTTCCTCTTTTTTGGCTTGCAAAGTGGGTTCCATTCCATTTAAGTTCTTGGGTGTTCCGGTGGGGGCTAATTCGAGAAGGGTATCAACGTGGCAACCGGTGCTTGACTCCATTACTGCTAGGTTGTCTGCATGGCGTAGCTCAAAACTATCTATCGGAGGTAGGGTAACTTTAATCAACTCGGTTCTCTCCTCCCTCCCGTTGTATTTGTTCTCCATGTTTAAGGCCCCGAAGAAGGTGATTGCGGAAATTCAAAAAATACAAAGAAGGTTTTTATGGGGAGGGGATGGTGAAACAAGAAAAATGTCGTGGGTCAAATGGGATTTGGTGTGTAAACCAAAACATTTAGGTGGATTGGGCGTGAAGGATCTTGAAGCTTTTAATATAGCTCTCTTGGCAAAATGGAGGTGGAGGCTCTTATCAGAAGATGATTCTCATTTATGGAAACAAATTCTAAACTCTAGATATGGTGAAATTTGCTCTTGGCCAGGTACTTTACCTTCAGCTGCTATTACGTCAAAAACATCGCTTTGGTGGCGTGATTTGGTGCTTCTAGGAGATGGTTTTCAACTGGACAGCAACTGGTTTAACTGTGCAACTAAATTAAGGCTTGGTGATGGTACAAAGCTGAAATTTTGGACTGATATTTGGCTAGGAACTGAACCTCTAGCAGATGTTTTCCCTTCGGTAATGCAGGCCAGCGATACAAAAGACTGTTTGGTGGCGGAAATGGGCTCTTGGAATGCATCAGGCTGGTCTTGGAATTTGCGATGGGGTACTGCTGCTGTTGCAGCTGTTGATACCGATGCTGTCAACAGTCTGACAGCTTTGTTGCGCGATGTACAGCTGCAGGTTGGGACTTCGGACAGGTGGATTTGGTTGCCGGATCCGATCCGAGGCTTTTCGGTCAAGTCATGCTACGAGAGGGTGACATGCAGCAGGCGTAATTCTGTTCTGAACAATGAGGATCCTGTGGTGGCAGCTTGTAATTCCTTATGGAAGAGCGATCTCCCCTCGAAGGTATTGATTTTTAGTTGGAGATTGTTGTTGAACAAAATTCCCACTAGACAAAATCTACTCAACCGTGACATCCTTTCCTCTCCGTATGAACAATCTTGTGTCTTTTGCTTCCGGGAAGTGGAAGAAGTCGATCACTTATTCTGCAGGTGTGCTGTTACTCAATCGGTTTGGCGGGGTGTGTGCTTATGGCTGAATTTTAATCAAGGATTAGGCGCCAATGTGCTCAGTTTTTTTCAGCAATTCAGCAAGCTCATTCAAAGGAAAAATGCTCGAAGGCTTAAACACATTTTTTGGGTGGCAACGGTGTGGCAACTGTGGTTGATGAGGAATAGAATTATATTTCAGGGTGGGGTGGCTAATGTAAACTCAGTTATTTATTCTATCAAATTTGTTTCTTGGAGCTGGTTTATAGCTCGGAAGGGGAGAAATAGTGGGGTATCCTTTTCGGATTGGTGTAATTGCCCCATGGGGTGCATTGAGTCTTTGTAAGCACCCTTTTCTATTGAGGTACTCTTTTTTCCTCCTTGGGTCTTTTTCCCAAAGGGTTTTGGCCCAAGGAGGTTTTAATGAGGCCTCTCCCCTTCCCTTTCCTTTGTAAGGGTTGGGTGCACCCCTAGTGCCCCCCTTCAATAGATGCTTGCTTATCTAAAAAAAAAAAGAGTGCTCTTTTTCCTAAAAAAAGACTTAAACATTTATTAATTTATGGTTACTTTTTCCTGCATTATGAAACGTATAACAAGTTAACAACACACTTTTGGTTATTGTTAAATACCTACAATTTTTTAACGGTCACAAAAATTTTTATCTACTAAGAGGAACTTTTACTAACGAATTAATGTACATGGAGAAATATCCATCACTAAAAAGGTCTGTGGGTTAGGTCATATGTTTTTGTAGTGTTGAACTCGTCTAAATTTTATAGATATATATTGGGTTTTTAATACTGGATTCCCACTAAAAGATTCGTGCATACGTTAACTTTGGAAACTCTTGTTCTGTCTAGAATTCTCCATATGCTTAGTTCGAATATTATACACTAGCTACTTTCTTTATGCTATATTAATTTTTTACTACATGAACACTCATGCAGTAATTAATCTCGAGTTCATGTATCCAGTGTATTCTATGCTTTTTTGGAGAAAATGTATTCGTTTCATCGGTAAATATTCATTCATCTATACTATAGTGGTGATTAAAAAGAAAACATAGTCGAAGGGGAATAAAACCAGAAAAACAAAAGTGAAGACGACAGAACAGAAGCATGCAATGCAATGCAGTGACTAGTGACTACACAATTTTAAAACGACATAACAGAACATATAAGACTAAATAGGAAAATAATTAAGGAGCTAGAGGGAGGAAAGTAATAGATGGAACATGCTATATATATGATTAATTAACTAAAAGGATTACATGGATATACAAGACCACATCAGAATAATTAGGCTGTCCTTTATACAGAAGACTTGCTTTGTGGTCTTAAGAATTAATAATATTCATTAATGCATGCATGTACTAGCTAATTAACTAGACTCTAGACCTGGAGAAAAAAAAAGCTAATTAGACTGCAATTGGGTGTCTTTGGGGTTCAATCCTGATCTCCTCCTTCATTTTCCTTATAAATTCTTCAAACTTTCTGTTCAGTTCTTCTGTACTTGCCATTTCTAAGTCGTTTGTTGCCATTGTTTTATCTACAACTTCATCATCTCCCTTCACCATAACTTCTAGTTCATCTTCGTCTTCGTCTTCTCCTTCTTCTTCTTCATCGACATCATCATCATCTACCTCTTCTTCTTCTTCTTCAATTGGAGGAGCTTCCACAAGGGTAACCTGAAATGTGTGCGGTTCAATACCTTCTCCTTCAGTTTCTGATACTGCAGGTTCATGTTGAATTTCTTCTTCAACGTTAACGTCCTCGACCAGAATTGGAGGAGCCTTCTTCTTAGTATAATCTACTTCATCGGAAGATGGAGGAGAGTACTGATGATCTAAGTGATCAAAAGTATTGGCTAAAAAAGCAAGGATGAGATTACAGATGAGAAACATGTATTTCCTTTCAAGTGTGTTAGCGAGCATGGAGAGAAAGCACGTTGAGAAGTAGTGGCCATTGAAAGACCCAGAGAGCCATGCACATAAACAAAATACAGAAATCAAGAAAATAAACTGCACACTTCTTTTCAAAATCTCATACTCATTGTAATTCCATTTCTCATCCTGTTTTATTTGATCATCCATGGAGAATTTGAGACACAACATGGATGGCACTTGGGTTGTGTGGTGAAAACTGGACTATATTTTAGTATAATTAACCACCCTTCTATTCTATTTATAGTAAGCCTTGCTTAACAATATGCGGTGGGATGCTAACTATTTTTGTGTTTTACCAAAATGACCTTGCGGATTGGGATGGTATGAAATGATATGGAACTTTTCAATTAAAAGAATTACATTGTCGGTACCAAATTGGAAGAAACTGTAGTTTTTATTTTTTGAAAAAGCAAACTTTATATATCGATATAACTTGTGTTTTAAAGAAACACAAAAAACCACCATTTAAATATTCCCTCTAAGATAAGAGGAGAGGGAAGGGAATATAATCCAGTGCAGTCACCATCATTTAGGGTTATTTTGCGGCTATTTTTGTCATTTTCATCTTAATATATTTTTTTTATTTTCTCTTTCCTATATTTTTACACTAAATGCAGGACCTGCAGTCACATTGTGACTGTATGTGACTGCAGGGAATCAATATCCAGAGGAGAGAGCCACCTATACCAAAAGCAATACAAAATACAACTATTCAATCAGTGCAACTGATCCACCCCAAGTGATAATCAGTAGAGCCACACATGACACAACATATTACTCCTACCTCCCATAAATACATTCCAAAGGTTTCACACACCACTCAAAGAATAAGCTATGACTCGACTTAGTCTTAGCCAAAAACCAATTTCACAAGTAGAATTTAATTTAAAAGAGGTCTCCAAGAGGTCAAAAGTCTTATTTGAAATGTAACTCCATTCCTACCTTCCATATTGCCCAAATGATAAAATGTCAAATCATGCATGGTTAACTCCCTCTTACCTTTTCTAAGACTCACCTCCGCATAAACAATTAAGAACAAGTTAAACACTAAATACCATAACCTTTTACAGAAGTCACACCTCAAGAACAAATGGGTTTCCGACTCCATAGACTCACTGCAGAGAATGCAACCGGTAGCATTCACTTCAGGGATGACATGCCTTCGAAACAAGTTAATCTGAGTTGTGAGTCTATTTAGGAGGACACGTCAAACAAAAACGACGATTTTAAGAGGCACTAGACTCTTCCATTGCTTATCTAGAGCAAACTTCTCGAGTATAGGGCCATTTATCTATTCTTTTGGTAGATTTAGTGGTTGTTTTCTAGTTGTCACATTCTCCAACAGACTTGGATTTGATGCTGTGAGTATGGCTTATGGATTTGGATTTGATATGCAGTTAGCATGACTTAAAATGAATGGTTGAGATTACGTGATAGTCAAATTGCTATGAGTCGGTAACTACACCAACTGCATCATGTTCTAAATGCATTCAATCCCAATCCACTCTCCAACCACATGTACACCCACTCTCTCTTACACGGTAATTACGACAGAGTTTAATAGTTAACCATCATTGGTGTAAACTACTTTATACTTAATGACAATTCATTTTTTTGACAATACTTAATGACAATTCATATTATAGGCGATAATGACAAATAAGTTATAAGTAGACTCAATTATCTTATAATAACATGACAATTTGTAAATAATTGACTGTTCTAAAGTTTATTCTTCTTCTTTGTAACTAGAGTGCATAGACACCTCACTCGCCCATTCTCTCTCTCTCTCTCTCTCCCTCTCTCCCTCCCTCCCTCCCTCCCTCCCTCTCTCTCTCTCTCTCTCTCTCTCTCTCTAGAAACTACTTCAAAAGCTTCTGATTCTAAACCCTTCAAAAAGTAACTATGGGAGGGAGTAGAGGCAGACCTGTGTATTGGTGAGGGGCCGGTTCACTTGAACCCCCTGAAAAAATAGAAAAATAAAAACTTTATTGTCTTGTTATATAATTTTTTTGAACCCTTTGAAATTTTAAATTTACGCTAAATTACACTCAAGACACAATTTTGAATTTCCTTATTCTGAGTCCCTGATCCACCACCGAATGGGAGTAATATTTTGTGCATAGAAATATATAGATGTGGACATTAATTAATTGATCGTGTTGGGGAAAAAACGACGCAAGGGGAGAGGGAAAGGAGCGAAAGCGCTAGAGTGAAGAGAAAGTTAGGGCAAGACAATGATGCAGTAAAAACTGTATTCTGTAAAAATCGTTCTTCACAAGTATATGTAACTGTACATGCTCCTACGTATATATATAGATAAGCCAGGCCCATGAATTCGACCAGGCCCATTCTTTCGACTAGGCCCATAATAGGCTTACTTACTACACCTATCTATATTTACAAGCAATTGAATTACAAAGCATATCTCAATATTCCCTCTTAATTCACATTGCTAAGTGACATCATTCCAAGCATAGTTCTCAGTTCTTCGAATCTTCCCTTTTGCAATGGCTTGGTCATTGCATCAGCTACTTGAAGTTCCGAACAACAATACTCCAGATTCAGCTTCTCATCGTTGACTTGATCACGCAGGAAGTGATATCTGGTCTCTATGTGCTTCGACCTACCATGTGCGACAGGGTTCTTAGCGAGATCTATCGCAGACTTGTTGTCGATCAACAACTTCATTGCTTCGAGCCTGTGCAGCCCAGTTTCGACCAATAACATGCTCAGCCATGATGCTTGACATGCTGCAAAGGAAGCAGTCACATACTCTGCTTCACAAGAGGATAACGCAACTATACTTTGCTTCTTCGAGCACCAAGAGATGGGTGTCATTCCATGCATGAAGACATACCCACTTGTGCTTTTAAGATCACTCTTGTCTCCACTCCAGTCGGAGTCTGTGTAACCAAACACTTCAGCGCTATTCTTCGACTCAAACTTGCTAGGGAAGAGAATACCATAACTTTGTGTTCCCTTTATATACCTTAGCACTCTTTTTGCAGCTACTAGATGGGAGCTTTTCGGCTTCTCCATGAATCTGCTGATCATTCTGACACTAAACATAATGTCAGGTCGAGTGTTGCACATGTACCTCAGGGATCCCACAATCTGTTTGTAGAGGGTGGCATCTACTTCAATCCCTTCATTATCTTTCGACAGCTTGTTGCTTGTGTCAGTTGGTGTCGAAACCTCCTTACAGTTGATCATGTCGAATCTCTTCAGGATATCAACTGCATGCTTCGACTGATGCAGAAATATTGTAACGCCCAAATAATTTAATTATGTATTTAATTAAATTATTTAGGTATTTTATTAGTATAGTCATATTAAAATAATAATATGATGTTTTATTTAAATCAGGGAGTGGTGTCTAGTGATTAAGTTGAGTAGTAGAAGGAGGCTCGTGATCCAAGAGCCCAATGGCATGGGCGCATAGGTGAGGGCATTAGCTAGGGTTTGGATCACTTGCTCATTTGGAGAAAAAGAAAAGAAAGGAGAGATTGCGAAGAGAGAAGAGAAGGGGACGACGCATCAAGGAGAAAGAGGAGAGGAGCTCTTGTTGCTGTGGTTCTTTGGAGTTTCGTGCAAGGGAATCTCGTATTCGGCAAATCTAAGGTAAGGGTGGGTTCTATCTTTATAATAGGGTGTATGATGGGTGTTATGTGGGAGATAGGCTCTATGTTGCCCCTTTGATTTTGTTTGGTGTTTATTTGATGATGTTTAAATGTATTCATGTTGATTGCAATTGGTGTTTGGTGATTGATCATGGTGAAAATCAGGAAAAAACAATTGATCCCTAGGCGCCATGGGCGCCATTGATGTTGTCGCATATGCTGTCTTGGTTGCTGGAAGGCGCCCTGCTCCTGGGCGTCGAGCCAGTGTTGTTCCTGTTGCTGAATGTGGCGCCCTAGGCGCCCAGTCATGGTGTTCTGTCTTTGGTTGTTGCTGGAAGTGGCGCCCTAAGCGCCCAGTGTGTTTTCGGTGTTGCTGAAAGTGGCGCCTTAGGCGCCCAGTGTTGTCTTGCGTGGTTCTGTGTTGCTGAGAAGGGCGCCCTAGGCGCCCAGTATTTTCTTGTGTTGCTGGGAGAGGCGCCCTAGGCGCCCAGCCGCGTTTCTATATTGTTGGGGAAGGCGCCCTAGGCGCCCAGTGATGTTCCCATTGTTCTGCTGTTGCTGTTTGCCATTTTTGTTTGATGTGTGCGTACAGGATGTTAGCGCCCTGCCATTGGGCGCCTGACTCTGAATTCTGTTGTTGCATGTTGGCGCCCTGTCACTAGACGCCTGATTCTGCTGGTTGTTGTTGCATGTTGGCACCCTGCCACTAGGCGCATGTTCCTGAGTTCTGCTGCTGCATGTAGGCGCCCTGCTCCTGGGCGCATGTCTGTCTGTTTTGCTGTTGTGCTAGGCGCCCTGCTCCTGGGCGCCAAGTCTGTTGTTGCCACTGTTGTGCTAGGCGCCCTGCTCCTGGGCGCCAAGTCTGTTGTTGCTGATGTCGTGCTAGGCGCCCTGCTCTTGGGCGCCAAGTCTGTTGATGCAAATGTCGTGCTAGGCGCCCTGCTCCTGGGCGCCAAGTCTGTTGTTGCTGATGTTGTGCTAGGCGCCCTGCTCCTGGGCGCCAAGTCTGTTGTTGCTGCTGTTGTGCTAGGCGTCTTGTTGCTGGGCGCCAGGTTCTGTTGGTTCTTGTTGCCTGTTGGCGCCCTGTTGCTGGGCGCAAGTTTCTGTTTGTTGCTGTTGCCTGTTGCGCCCTGTTGCTGGGCGCCAGTTCCTGCTGGATGATGTTGCCTGTTGGCGCCCTGTTGCTGGGCGCCAGTTCCTGCCATGTCTGTTTTGCTAAGAATAAATGTTGCTGTTTTCTGAAAATAACTGTTGATGTTGCTGAAAATAAATATTGTTGTTTGCTGAGAATAAATGTCGCTGTTTTCCGAAAATAAATGTTGTTGTTTTCTGAAAATAAATGTTGCTGTTGCTGTAAGCTATTGTTGCTGTTTTGCTGTAAATTATCGTTGCTCTTTGCTATAAACTATTGTTGCTGCTGTGAATTGGCGTCCTTGGTGTCGGTGGTTGTTGATGTTACGGTCAAATTGTTAGACTGCCCTATAGGTGTTGGTGCTATTGGTGATGATATAACAGGTGATGTGCCTATTTTATTGGCTAAGGTGATAGGTGATGGGTCTATGACCATTTGTTGATATTGGTGTTGTTGTGTCAATTAAATGACTATTGTTGTTGAATGTCTCTGGTGCATTGTTCATGGTGTCGCATATATTTCATATGCATTATTTTGGTGATGATGGCTTCGGCCTTGGAGCTATAGGTGATGATACAGGTGATGATGCCCTTATTGGCTATTTTATTGGTGATGATTGGTACCACATGCATATACCCGTTGGTGTGGGTTGCATCTCATTCATTTACTCATGACATTGGTGATGATTTATTGGTGATTGCAATTTGATGTTGTTGTGAAGCGGTGGATATAGTTGTCGTAACTCTAGCATATTGCCTATCATATATGCTATTATAATGTTAGATATCTCACCCCTTCTGTTTGAATGTTACCCCTATGCTGGTAACGTGCAGGTGATTGCGAGTGAAGGCATGTCTACCTTCGCTAGTAGAGTCGGTGTCGTCGCTCTGATACGTAGCACCCGGGGGGATGAACGCTAGTCTTATTTAGTCGTCTCTAATATTTAATTTCTGAAGTTTTATGGTGATGTTATGATTTCTCATTGAAAACTTTTATTTTTATTCCGCTGCGTGGTGATGGAGTTACTGTCATGTAGACTAAACAGGTGTTTTTGGGGGTTCGTCCCAATTATGACGTGCTATGTATCGTACTACTTTTAAATGGTGAATTTTATTATTGGCGTGTGATGTTTTAATGGTGTAAATGTGGCATCCCTTGTGGGTGTAGTGAAAAATGTTTTTAAAACTCTGATTTTTGTCAAAAAAAATTCGGGTAGAAAATGGGTGTTACAAATATTCCCTTCTTCGACTCTGTAAATTTCATTCCTAAGAAATATGATAAGTGTCCTAGATCACTCATTTCGAACTCAGACATCATCACTTTCTTAAAGGATTCGACTTCGACCTCATTGCTGCCAGTTACTAGTAGATCATCTACATACAAGCACAGTAGCAATTGAGTCGAAGTTCCATTCTTCTTAACATATACACCATGTTCATTGGTGCATTTAATGAACTTCTGAGCTAAGAGAAAAGCATCAATTCTCTTGTTCCATGCCATTGGTGCTTGCTTGAGTCCATATAGGGCCTTCTCAAGCTTGAATACCTTGTCTTCTTGTCCCTTCGACTCAAAACCAGGTGGTTGGCAAACATAGACTTCCTCCTCCAGAGGTCCATTGAGAAATGCTGACTTTACATCAAGTTGATGTAGGGGCCAGCCTCTGTGACTTGCCAATGCCACTACCAATCTTATTGTTTCGATTCTGGCTACAGGGGCAAAGACTTCATTGAAATCCAAACCAGGTTTCTGCAGGAAACCTTTGGCTACTAACCTGGCCTTATACTTGGCCACTTCTCCATTAGGTTTGACTTTGGCCTTGTAGACCCATTTCACACCTATTGCCTTCTTCTGCTTTGGAAGTTCGACTAGCTTCCAAGTACCATTTTTCTCTATTGACTTCAACTCGTCAATCATGGCTTCCTTCCACTGTTTGTGATTCAAGGCTTGCTCCAGGTTCACTGGTTCTGCTTCAGCCATCAGTGCGAAGTGTGTCAGATCTCCCTCTGCTGTAATAGCAGAATCTGGGAACGTGTCGAATCCTTCTAGCCTTATTGATCTCTGCCTTTCCCTCTGTGACCTTCTGATAGGTTCGACAGCAATGGGTTCGACAGGTTCTTCGGTTTCAGTGGCTTCATTCTGATCATCCAGATCCTGAACTTCGTCGATGTTCATCACTGTAGGTTTTTCATAGCCTTCTTCCCAGTTCCAATGCTTCGACTCATCTACTATGACATCCCTGCTTCTCACCACTTTCTTCGACACAGGATCATACAGTTTGTATGCTCCTGTCGAATGGTAGCCAACAAGGATCATTTGTTGTGCTCTATCATCTAGCTTGCTTCTTTGTTGCTCAGGGACATGTCTGTAACATAATGAGCCAATTATTCTGAGATGCTTGACACTTGGCTTTCTTCCTAGCCAAGCTTCTTCAGGTGTCCTCCCAATCAATCTCTTTGTAGGGCACTTATTCAGAATATACACTGCTGTGGCTACAAGTTCTCCCCATAGACTGTGAGGAAGCTTCTTTTCTTTCATCATGCTTCTCACCATGTCGAGGATAGTTCTGTTTTTCCTCTCAGCAGTTCCATTATGCTGAGGTGTGTAAGGTGAAGTGACTTCATGTACAATTCGTTCATTTTCACAGAATTTTTCAAATTCATGTGAGTTGTACTCACCACCTCCATCAGTTCTAAGGGTTTTGATTGCACATTCACTTTGCTTCTCAATCATTACCTTGAAGTTTCTGAACACTCCCAGTACTTCACTCTTCCTTTTAATCAAGTACACCAATGTCATTCTAGTGTATTCGTCAATGAAGGTGACAAAGTACTTGTTCCCTCCTAATGAACTTACCTCAAATGGACCACAAACATTAGAAAATATCACCTCCAACTTCTTCTCTGCTCTGCTTGGCACCTCTGACTTGAAGGAGTTTCTTGGTTGCTTCGACTTGCAGCAACACTCACATACTTCGACAGGTACCTTTACTGTAGGCAACCCATGAACCATCTCCTTTTCATGTAGTTGACTCAAGCTCTTGAAGTTTAGGTAGCCAAATCTTCTGTGCCACTTCCAGTGCTCCTCTTCGACAGTAGTTTTGAGGCATTTCTCTTCGACTACTTGCAACTTGATCTTGAAGGTTCTGTTACTCTGCATCGACACCTTCAGGATCATCTTCTTGTTTGAATCCAACAAGCTAAGACAGTTATCATCCATCTCGACAGAGAATTTCTTCTCAATCATCTGCCCAATCCAAACAAGCAGATTGCTCTTCATCATTGGTACATAAAATACCTCTTGAATATAGCACCACTTACCATCTTTCGACAGGAACTTTATGGTATCAATTCCTTCTGCAGTGACTCTGCTGTTGTCTGCAAATCTAATTCTTTTGCTTATCTGCTTCAATTCGACAAACCATTCCTTGTGGCAGCACATGTGGTTCGAACATCCTGTGTCGAGATACCATTCGACAGACTTCTCTTCAGTCGAATTTGTATCTGCCTTCAACAACAGTAATTCTGGGTCAGTAGCTGTCATGAGGGATAATTCTTCATCATCATTGCTGGCTATGTTGGAGGCATCACCAGTGTTACCACTGCCCTGCCACACACACATAGCACAAGTATTTTGAGCATCACAAGTGTTTCCACATTCACTAGTGTTCCCACTGTTTTGCTCGCTACTTTCAGCAATTTCTTCATTGAGATGAATGTCTTCTTCAATCTCATCTTCGACTGCCATTAGCATTAACCCTTCTGAGTCTGAGTCAAAATCTGTGTCTCCATCACTTGCAAATTTGGCTTCAGCATCTTTATCTCTAGGAACCTTCTTGTTCTTGCATTTGTTCCTATAATGCCCAAATTGCTGACAGTTATAACACTGCACTTTCGACAGATCTTGCTTCTTCTTGTCGAAAGATCCTTGTTCTTTCTTCTTGCTGCTTGATCCCTTTTCTTTACCCTTCTCTTTCTTGTTGTTTACTTTCCAGTTTTTCTTAGAGGAGTACGATAACAAGGCTTGTTCAGTTTCTTTCTCTGAACTTCTCTGCCTTATTCTCAATTCATGAGCCTCTAAGGAACCTTGAAGTTCATCTAACTTCAATTCATCTAGGTTCTTGTATTCTTCAATAGCAGTAACAACATAGTCGAATTCCTGGGTTAAGGATCTAAGCACCTTTTCGACTTTACTTGTTTCCGACACAGTTTTACCATTGCCTTTCATTTGATTAGTTAAAGCTACTAACCTCGTAATGAATTCTCCAATTGATTCTCCATCTTTCATCTTCAAGGCCTCGTACTGTTTTCTGAGCGACTGTAGGCGTATCTTCTTCAGTCTATCTGCTCCTCCATACGAGTTCTTGAGGACATCCCACGCTGCCTTTGCTGAATCGCAATCAATGATCAGGTTTAGGATGTTGGAATCAACACTTTGGTGAATCAAGAACAACCCTTTTCCATCTTTCTTTCTCAGCGAATGGTGGTTGTTCCTCACCGCTTCAGTGGCGTTTGCTGCCAATGGTGGAACACCATCATTCACGACATCAAGAACATCTTGATATCGAAACAGGACCTTCATCTGCGCGCACCACCATTCGTAATCCTTTCCATCAAAAATGGGGAGGTTCCCCGGAATACCTCCACCAGAGTTATCACGCGTTGCCATGAGTCTTGAAGGATCTTTAAAGCTCTTGATACCAGTTTGTTGGGGAAAAAACGGCGCAAGGGGAGAGGGAAAGGAGCGAAAGCGCTAGAGTAAAGAGAAAGTTAGGGCAAGACAATGATGCAGTAAAAACTGTATTCTGTAAAAATCGTTCTTCACAAATATATGTAACTGTACATGCTCCTACGTATATATATATATATATAGATAAGCCAGACCCATGAATTCGACCAGGCCCATATTTTCGACTAGGCCCATAATAGGCTTACTTACTACACCTATCTATATTTACAAGCAATTGAATTACAAAGCATATCTCAATAGATTGGTGATAAACAGAGGTTCTTTTAATGCTACATTTGTCCTATATCTCCTTCTTTTACGATTTTTGTTTGTGCAGCCACTCTTATTTTTTTTTAAACTAAGGTATCATCCATGGTGACTGTAGAGATTAATCCTTCGAAATATCTAAGATCTATTTAAGGGGTTGACCTCTCCCAACAAATGTTTTTCCATACGCACTGGTCAGGAATCGAACCCAAGACCAAATGATTAAGGGACCCAAGTATGTATCACTTGTGCCACATCATGTTAGTAAAGCCTCTCTTATTTGAAACAACCTATTACTGAAATGAAATAATATCTGAGCGTTAGTCCTTGATCATGCATGAGCACTTCAATTGTCTCTGGCAAAAGAAATAATAGAAGCATCAAATCTTTTTTCGTTATAATTTAGCATTTGCATGCCCACACATAATATCCCTATTAAAGTGTATGAAAACTCTGTTTACCATTCTATATAACCAAAAAATTAATTAAGACTCCAATGTTTAATTTTTGGTTAATCTCTCTAAGTGTATATAAGTTCCCTACTAAAAAATGTATATTAGAGAGGGGGAACTTGTTTGAATCTCTTCTTAAATTTTGTTGTTCAATTCTTAAAAAATTAAAAATTGAAAAACATGCTTGTTTTGCTAAATTGTTTCTTTTTTTTTTTGATAAAATTGTTTCTTAATTTTTTATGTTTAAAACTAAAAAATCAAAACAGATAATAGTTGTTTTAAAAAAGCTATTTTTAAAAACTAAAAAAACAAAGCACATTCAAAGATGTTCTCAGTGGCGAAAAATGTGAAATTTGTCGCTATTTTCATCATTAAATTATATTACATTAGAATTAGTGGCGGATTTTAATTTTTCTAACACTACTTGTTGGTCACTAATTTTTATTAAGGCAATAGTAGTTGGAGTGTCTCTTGTATTCCCTTAATTTAATAAATTTTACTTGGATAGTCTCTGATAGTTTTGCTTCTTTATTTTTACCTTTGTTGGGAGTAAGGACAAATTATAACCATACATTTCCACTAAAGAAAAAATGGAAAAGATCAAGAAGAAGATATACCCTTAAAGTTGATATAATTATTGTTAGTTTTTCACAACCTCATGTGAATTGTAATGTAAGGACAATATATGTTCTGCATCTTAGGTTCTGGCCTACATGTCCGGATGTTTAGAATTATGGTTGTGAATTATATGATATTGATGCACGCTAGTGTTTCATTGTGGTACGTACGTTTCACTACTGCTTCACAGGCCACAAGCAAACTAATCAAAGCCAACCAGTAGTTATTGTCAAATCGTTTAACTATGCTTTCCTTCAGACACGCGTTTCAACGACGGGGAAGCTCTGCATCAACTAGAACTAGTTAGCTTCAAACACGTACAGCTTTCTGTTCAAAAATAATTGCCCCATGCATTACCAAAGAAGAATCATCATCAACCTAAAGAAAATAGGGGAATCTATCAGTGCCATGCGGTTTGGTTTTATATTGTCTCTATTATGCGGTATATATATGACCTCCCTCAGTATTGTTATTGACACTGTTGTGTACATATTTGAGGTACTCTTTTTCTTCTTCGGGTCTTTTTTCTGTGGGTTTTAATGAGGTTCGTGTAATTGTTTGGGTGGAGTATCCCTTATATTTCCTTCAATAAAATTTTTGCTTATAAATAACGTTTTAACGACGGGGAACCCCGAATAGAACTAGCTAGCGACAAACACATCTTTCTGTTAAAAAACTGTCCCATGAATATTAAAAAAAAAGAATCACCATCAACCTAAAGAAAATAGGGAATCTATCAATTCAATGCTACTATGCTAACTTTCCATAAGATATATAGGAAGGCAATATGGACTACCTTACTTAGATTGGTGTATTAACCCGCTAGAATACTTTCTAAGGCTTTATACTTGATGTTATGGATTTGATCATTACTTCTTCATTATAAATACAACTTTTTGGTTATAAAAAAATAAATAAAGACATGTTGGAGATTTCCAAAATATTTAATTGGATCATTTTTTTAACAGAAAAATTGCAAAATTGTATTATATATAATGTGTATTTTAAAGAATTCAAAAATTTGTATACAGTGTTACCCTTCACGCTCAAAAAAGGGCTGTAACAAAAAACAAAATCGATGTACAATATTAAAGAATGTTTAAAAACTAAAAAAACAACTCATTCAAATGTAAATGAATGAAATTGAAATTCGTTTATTCTCATTTAATAAGGATTTTTTTAGCGAGAAGAAGGAAGAAAACCTCGTTAAAACATTCTGATGCAAAAAAAAACATCAAGAAGAGAAAAGAGTATTTTCCTCTAATTTTATTAAAATAAATAAATAAAAAAAAGGACAGACGAGAACCCAATGGAGACTAGACCAATACCCTCGGCAAGAAAAGAAAATGTAATCAAAGTGGTAATAGAGAGCCCCTGACAAGACCCCAGACAATCCATTATAGAGACAAATAAAAAGTAAAATTTTAGTCAGATCAAAAAGAGATAGAGACAGAATTTGTCCTAGAGCGGGTTTTTTAGCCTACAATTTTCTGGACCAATTTATTTTTTTACCAAAATTACTTCTTTAGTGTATTGGACACAACCGGTTCAAAATTATCATACTGAGCAACTACTCCTTGATACTAGTAGCCATAGAATTAGCAACATATCATCTAACACATAACCTCAATGTTTTCCTATAATATTCTCATATCAGATGCTACAACACTAGGTTAGAAGTAACATCAGACTCGAGGGCATTTAGCGAATCTAGCTCGGTAGTGGAGTACTAGAGAATGAATCAAAATTAAGAGTCACTCTCAAAACAATTAATTAGCAATATGCAACATCATTTAATAAGGTTAATGGTTTAACTTCTTTTAAAAAATACTCATTATTAAATAATAGTTTATACTCTTAATTAATGACATCACATTTAAATTCGCCATACAAATAGGGGTAAAATTGATATGGATCATTTAATACATCTTAAAAATAGTCTTTTTTCCTTATATTTTGAACCAACAAAAAACACTTTATATTTCTTAGATTTTGGATCAGAGTGAGAATTTTTGAAATGAAGTTAAACTTTTAACCTTATTAGATGATAATAACATATTTCAATGTCATTCCTTATTTTGTACTATTGTGTATAAGTTTGTTTCTTGGACTAGATGGAGTAATACATTTCATCGACGAAGGAGTAGTAAATTAAACATCTCTCATGATTCAAAAAGTAATGTTATTTGGACCAAAAAAGTGTACCCAAATACTAATACATATGAGATACAGAGGAAATATGTGTAAAATTAATACATTTATTTTTCTATTTTAAATTGAATATATTATACACAATACACGTATAACACTACACTTAATTTAAAATAAAAAGTAAATATTTTTTTGACCAAAAAATAAAAAATAAATCTATTATACACGTATTTCTTTCGTATACCATACGTATTCATATTTTGGTATTTTTTTTTTGTCCTAACATTTCTCAATTCAAAACATAGAGTACTGTATCATGTACTGGGGTGCTCGTGTGGTGGGGAAGGAGCACAGGCCTAGGCTGAGAAAGATAATGAGTGGCTGAAGCGCCTCAGCCTGAATGGAGAAGAAAAGGGCGAGACAAGTCACCAAATCACGCCGCTTATCCGTATCAAAAGCACTGAAATGCCCCAGGCCCAGCTGCTTCGTCTTAAATTTTCTTTTGATAAGTGCTTCCTAATAAATTAAATTAAAAGTTTCTCTGACTCATGTTTCATCTAGGGTGTCAAAATGGATGGATTGGATTGATATGGATATGGATTATAATGGATGGATTGGAGAAATCCATTAAAAAATTTATATCCATTAGGATTGTATCAAACAAATCCAATCTAATTCATCCATGGACAAAAAAAGTCCATCCAATTCATCCATTAACAACTTTTTTATGGATGGATATCCGATCCATCCACTAATACCTTAAAAAAAAATCTTTTAATAAAAAAATCTTTTTATGAATTTTTTTTTTTTTAATGTTGCAGCAAAAAAAAATTACTTTTTTTTGACAAAAAAAAAATTATATTTAAAAATATATATTTATATATAATATTGTTAAAATATAAATATATATTATATATAATATAAATATATAAATATATATTACATATAATATAAATATATATTTAAATATGAGGTGGTGGTGGAAGCGGCGGCCGGCGGCGGAGCTCCGGCGGCCGGCACGGCGGCCTACGGCGGAGCTCCGGCGGCCCACTGTGGTCCACGCGGCGGCGCTCCGGCGACCGGCGGTGGTCGGCGGTGGTGTTACGACGGCTCTCCGGCGGCCGGCCGCCAGTCATGGTGGTGCTAATTATAATATTATATATATATTATATATTAATATATATATATATATATATATATATATTAATATATAAATTAATATATATATATATATATATATTATATTGTCAAAAAATATATAATATATTTTTTTTTCTGAATTTTAAAAAAAAAAAATTGGAAAAAAATTTTAAAATTGGAAAGTCATTTTAAAAAAAACTGAAAATTGTTTTTAGAAATAGTTTTTTGTAAAAATGTATTTTTTATAATTATCCAATTGATTTTAGTCAAGAAAAATAATTATCTATTGGATTTTGATCTTATACTTATTGATAATCCATTGGATTTAAAAAAATTAATGGATGGATCACAACCATCCACAAATCAAGTGGATGGATCCAATTCAATCCATTATTATTTTTTTGTTTGTAACGGATGGATTGGATGGATTTTGCTATGAACGGACCGGATATCCAGTAGACAAATGGATCACTTTGACACCCCTAAGTTTCATCCACAGGGTGGTGCATGCAATTAATCTACTTCAGTTTTCACACCATTAACTGCTTCTTTCCCAGCAAAGCGTTTAATCCAAGTTATTCTTGGTTCGACCTACCTACTATCACTTCATACGCATGACGTTATCGACTACTTTGCCTGCCTAATACGAGTATAATACTACCATGCATCTTCATGGTCTTCAATGTTTAGTTGCCTAATAATTCACATTGAGTATATAAAGAGTGACTTGTGTTATATTGACATCAAAATACATACACCTTATGTGATACGGTCAATGGGTGGGTGATAGAGTTATCTCGGATCATTGCCTCATTTGGTTGTTGCGATCTTCTAAGGATTGGGGTCTAAGCCTTTTCGTGTTTTTAATGATTGGTTTGAGCATCCTGATTTCAAAGGTTTAGTAGAGCAGTGGTGGAAAGGATTTTCGATTAGGGGCAAAAAAGGATATGTTATTAAAGAGAAACTCAAATTGTTGAAAGCTAAGCTTAAGGTTTGGAATAAAGAGGTGTTCGGTCAGATGGATCTCAGTATCAATTCTTGTGTTTCTGATATGAATGAACTTGATCAGGTTATATTGCAGAGGGAGGAGCGTTGGAAGATGTGGCTAAGTTGAAGGTGGCATCCTCGTCGTTTTGGAAGCAGATTCATATTAAAGAGGGTATAATCAAACAAAAATCTAGAGCCAACTGGATAAGAGAAGGGGATCATAACTAAGTATTTTCATTCTTGCATAAAGAATCGTAATAGAGTTAATTAGATCGTTTCTCTGGATAAGGATGGGAGGAAGTTGGAGGAGGTCAAGCAGGAAGTGAAAAGATTTTTTGAAGGTAGTTATGTTGAGGAGCAGTTTCAAAGACCAATTCTTGGAGGTATTGAGTTTGGTAAGATCAAAGAGGAAGTGTGGGGCTGTGATGGGAATAAAAGTCCAGGGCAGATGGCTTTAATCTTAATTTCATTAAAAATTGTTGGGATGTGGTGAAGGAGGACATCTTGGGTTTCTTAGGTGAGTTTCATGCTAATGCCGTGATACCCAAATCCATCTCAGCTTCGTTTCTTGCTCTCATTCCCAAAAAGGAAAATCCTCAAGAGCTTAAGGAGTATCGCCCGATTTGTCTCATTGGATGTATCGATAAAATATTGGCTAAAGTGTTAGCTAGTAGATTGAAAAATGTTTTGCCTGGGATTATTTCTCCATGTCAATCGGCGTTCATTCCGGATCGTCAGATTTTGGATGGGGTTTTGGTTGTTAATGAATTGGTGGATCTGGCAAAGCGAAGGAAAGATGAGTGTATGGTTTTTAAAGTTGATTTTGAAAAGGCTTATGATTCTATTTCTTGGGGCTTTCTTGAGTATATGATGAGAAGGATGGGCTTTGGGTCGAAGTGGGTTAATTGGATTAAATCTTGTCTTCATAATTCTTCGATGTCTGTTCTCGTCAACGGGAGCCCTCCTAAGGATTTTATGATGCATAGGGTTCTTAAGCAAGGGGGCCCTTTATCTCCTTTCCTCTTTCTCATTGCGGCCGAGGGTTTAACCGATATGGTTCAGAAAGCTGTGCGTGAAGGATGCTTTTGAGTTTCAGGTTCATAATAGCCTTAGCTTTTCGATGCTTCAGTTTGCGGATGACACTATTTTGATCGGAAAGGGCTCCTGGGACAATTTGTGGTGTATTAAATCTATTTTCAGAATTTTTGAGTTGGTTTCGGGGTTGAAGGTGAACTTTCATAAGAGCTATATTTATGACATTAACTTAACTGATGACTTTTTGGAGGCGGCTGCAACTTTCTTGTCGTGCAACACTACTAATATTCCTTTTAAGTTTTTGGGTATTCCGGTGGGTGTCAATCCTAGAGGAAGATGTACTTGGGTTCCGATTATTGATAAGGCGAGAAAGAGACTGTTATCGTGGAGTGGGCGCTTCTTGTCTATCGGGGTAGAGTGACTCTCATTAACTCGATTCTCAACAGTATTCGGCTTTTTTTGTTCTCTTTTTTCAAAGTCCCCAAGATCGTTATTCAGGAGTTAGTTAAGATTCAGAGGGACTTTTTGTGGGGTGGTACTAGAGAGGGTCGTCCAGTTTATTGGGTGTCGTGGGATAAGGTTTGTAGACACAAGAAGGATGGAGGTTTGGGGGTGAAGAATTTGGAAGCTTTCAATGTGGCTCTTCTGTGCAAGTGGAAATGGAGATGCATCACCGACAATAGGGCAAGTTGGTGCCAGCTTCTTTCTCATCGCTATGGGGATCTAAGGGATTTCTTCACAGGGGTTCAGTTGCCCACAGGTGGCATGCACTAAGGATTCTTTATGGTGGAGGGATTTACTTCTTTTGGAAGAAGGTACTTCTTCTTGGCAGGGAGCTTTTGTGTCTGCGATCAGGCCCATGGTGGGGAAAGGAAATCTAATTTCCTTTTGGGGTCACAAGTGGGCTAGCAATGAAACATTTATGAATTTATTTCCTAGCCTTTTTGCTGTGGCTAAGCATAAACAGGGTAGCATTTTGGATCACGGGTTTTGGCATGACAACATCTGGCATTGGAATTTTGAGTGGAGTCGCGAATTGTCAGGGGAGGAGAGGGATGTCCAAGAGTTGTTTTTGCCCACTCTTCTTCCGTTTCACCCTAATGAATCAGAGCAAGATCATTGGCGATGGAGGCATGAAAACCTTCATTATTTCTGTTAAATCTTGTTATGCTCTTTTGTTAAATGTGATGCAACGGGTGAGGTTGGATAGTGATATTCAGAGTGCTATTGTTGATATGTGGCAGCTTTCTATACCCACTCACTACAAGAAAAACAGGATTTTCCGGCGGGCAAAATCCGCCGGAAAAGCCATATTTCCGCCGCAAAATTGGACTTTGCGGCGGATTTTTTAAAAAAAAAATTGGAATTTTCCGGCGAATTTTCCGCAAAATTAGAATTTTTTTTTTTTAAAATCCGGCGCAAATGCCAAAAATCCGCTGCAAAAGCCAACAAAAATTTTTAAAAACCGCCGGAAATGCCTAAAATCCGCCGCAAAATCCAAAAAAAAAATTTTAAAAATCTGGCGGTAAAAAATTTGAATTTTTGAATTTTTTTTTCAATTTTTTCGAATTTTAATGTTTAATTTGTATTTTAATAAAAAGTAAGAAAAAATGAAAATGAAGTGGAATATGAGAAAAAGTGATATAGAAAAGAATGAAAATAAATAAATGAATGAGAATGTAGTAGGAAGGAATAAGAATGAAAGAGAATATTAGAAGAGAATGATATAGGAGAGAATGTGAATAAAGAAGTAAGAAGAAATAAGAATTAAGGAGTGAATGAAAAAGAATGAAGAAGAAATGAGAAATATAGAAGAGAGATATGTAGAGAAATTTATGGAGATGAGAGTATAAGAAATATAGAAGAGAGATATGTAGAGAAATATAGAAGAGAATGAGAATGAAATAAAGAGTGAAATGAGAGAATGAGAGGAGTGTAGGAGAAATTTTTATTTATAGGCGAATTTTTTCCCTCCGAATTTTTCGGCGGATTTTTGAAATTACCGGCGGATTTTTTGAAATTTTTTTGGCTTTTGCGGCGGATTTTTTGGCATTTGCGGCAGATTTTTTTAAAAAAAAAAAATTGGCTTTTGCGGCGGATTTTTTAAAAAAATATATATATATTTTTGGCTTTTGCGGTGGATTTTTTGGCATTTGCGGCGGATTTTTTAAAAAAAAAATTGGCTTTTGCGGCGGATTTTTTTAAATAAAAAATCTAAAAAAAAGTTTTTTTTTTTTAAAATCCGCCGGAAATACCCCAAAATCCGCCGGAAAAGTTTGCGGCGAATAAAATCCGCCGGAAAGTCCTAAAATCCGCCGAAAATTCCTAAAATCCGCCGGAAAGTCCTGGCCGGAAAATCCTATTATTCTTGTAGTGACTAAGGTGGGAGTCTTTGGTTGGAGATTATTGTTAGAAAAGCTCCCAACTAGGGATAACCTTGTTTCTAAGGGCATAATCAATGATCCTCATGAGGTTTGCTGCCCCTTTTGTTTCGAGCAGGATGAGTCGATTTCACATCTATTTTTCTTGTTCAGGTGTTCCAGGATAGTGTGGCTTGCTATTCAGAATTGGTCCGGTTTGGAGATTCCAGATACTTTAGTGGGGGTCGATCATTTTCGAGCTCATGGCTAGCAATTGGAATCGAAGAAGGCGCGTAGATTGAAGTATCTGATATGGATGGCTGTTACTTGGTGTTTATGGATACATCAGAATCATATTCCTTACAGAGGTTTAGTTTATAATTCACAGGGGGTTGTTAACCATGTTAAGTCAATAACATGGACTTGGTTTATAAGTGTAGAAGGTCGTAATTCCACTTTTAATATTTCTGATTGGTGGGTTAATCCTTTTGTTTGTATGAACTCTATATAGGTGGTTCTTTGACTCATTCTTCCTGGGGTACTCTTTTTCCTTTTTAGGTCTTTTTCCCTCGGGGTTTTGGCCCAGGGAGGTTTTAATGAGGCCCTTTGTATCTGTAACGATTTGGGTGCCCGTTTGCATCCCCTATTATATATATATTTTTGCTTATAAAAAAAATATATATATACACACAAAAATCTTAGTACATTATTTTACATCGAATTTTTTATTTCAAAATATCATTTCTCCTATATAAATTATATATCCATTTATGGTCGGGCTTGCTTTTGCTACTCAAAGGACTGTTATCGTCTCCTTCTTCTTTCGCTAGCTTTTGCAGGTTACTAGCGAGCAGAAATATTGAAAGCATTTCAGAATGAGACTTGTTTTGAAAAACACCAAAGCTGGAAGGTCAAAGAGACGTTGACATTCTAGATCATCTAGTTGTTTTCGAGGGAAATAGATCAACACCAGTCACTTCTAGGAAGCTACTGCATTCTGCTGGTATGATCATATAACTCTTTCTTTACAGTTTATTATATAATTCCCAGTTATCATATAAACAATATGTTGTATATATATATATATATATATATATATATATATATATAGATGGTGATGATGATGGGGACAGGAGCCGCATAGGCAGAGGATGTTCAAACGAGGACATAGTGATAAATCAAGGGCAAGTAGATCCCCTTCCAAGTGGAATTCCATCCTACGCAGTTCAGATATAACAAACACGTGCGCGGGTGATGATTATTGCAACATCGCAAATATTTGAGTTCGTTGTGGATGGTTTAGCTCCGCACGTTTGATAAATCCCAGATTGTTTCGGAGAGTTGAATATGATGATTGTCTAGTCAATGGTGGAGATCCACTTGGTCCAGGGAAAACTATCTTCTTTCACTATGCTAACACTTACCGCTACTCTCTTTCTGTTGCATCTGTCGTTTGCTTGTCATCATGATCAGAATTGTAATTAAATGGAACTCAACCCATTTAATAAACAAAGATACTATTAGCTTTTATATTTTATCTATGTATTTTTTTTGGTGAGAAAAAGGGCTCAAACGCCTAAAACGTCAAAGAGGGACGAGCAAGGTCACGAGAATCTACATCAAGCAATTGGACTAAAAAGTCCGGAACAAAATCAAATATTACACAAGAGTCCCTTACCTGTTGAGATTCCGTTGCCAATCTATCAGCAACCACATTGAATTCGCGACCAATTTGCTGCCACTTGACTTCAATGCCATCTTTACCAATGCCCAAAATTCCCTACAGAAGACGATGAATTGGGTTGTTTGGACTTCTTCCTATTTCCAGCAACTCAATAGCTTCCACTAAATCGACTTCAACAATCAGCTTCCTGTAGCCTCTTCCCCACGCCAAGCTAATTCCATGGTAAATCCCCAAAACTTTGATTTGAGAACAGAACAAGCTTCGAGACGATGCGAGAAAGCGAACAACAAATTACCCCTGTGATCGTGTAAAATTCCACCACATCCAGCAGAGCGACCATTGTTAGTGACAGATCCATCGCAATTCATCTTCCACAACCCTTCAGGCGAAGGTTCCCAATTATTCACCACAGAGCCATTCACCTCGTCTACCACAACAATAATCTAGCTACTCATTTGAGTAGTAGATGCAAAATTAATTAATAAAAGAATAGTACCTTAGAACTTCAGAGTATTACGGAAGACTTCTTCAGATGGAAATTAATAAAAGAATAGTGAAGAGAATTGAAGTGGAGGAAGTGAAGGGCGTGGAAGAGAGAGAGAAACACCAAATGAAAAGAAAACTTATTTTATTTCACAAGTGATATTTCAGTAGTTGAGTTCTTTTACAACTGAGGCTCAATTGCCTTATATAGAAAACTTAAGGCTTACTATTTAAGCCAGTCAAGACCAACTATTACAACCGGTAACCGGTAAAAGAAAAGAAAACAGTAAAAGTAGAAAATTACAAAACATCATAATTAATGCCGGGTACACTTGGGGCCCCATCGACGCACTAAAAATGACAGCAAAGCTAAAAACAAGACTACATAGTAGAAGCATTATTACTTAGTGGAAGAATTTCTCTCCACTATCTCCAATTGTGGAAAAAGGATGTTTGCCGACACATGGAAGCATTATTGCCGACACCAATTAATTAATTAATTAATTAATTAGTTTTTGTCTTTTCCTTTATTCTTCTGTTGAATCATGGCTTCAATCAGAGAGTCCCAATAATCTTCTGGGGAAGGCTCTGGCTGAGATTCTCCAGCTAAAGATTCAAAAATATTTGAATCCATGGATCCATGTGATGGACTCGTCTTCATAGAAGAACTGGTTTTCATAGAAACAATTTCCTCATTAACTTCAAAAGTTTTGAAGCATTGATTTTTTATATGGTCCAGAGTTCTAGCCATAATTTTCTCCTCAGATTCATTAGGATGAATCTTTTGGTAATAATTTTTTAAATGGGCCATATCAAGACCTTGACCAAATTTTTCTTTTGGAATCTTCTGGTCTTCATCAATAGCTTCTTTGATTTTTACTTCCATTTTATGGAGGTCTTCATTGTTAATATTAATCCACCATTTTGAGAAGAAATGTCTTCTAAGGATTGGATCGTTGTAATTGTTCCTTGTGATGGTAATTGCCCATCTCCAAATCCAAGGAATCTGAAATTTGATAAAGAAAAAACATGGACCTTGTCCTGTGATCATTTTTGAAGCATTTTTCAGAAATAAAGGATTATGATCACACCATGAATTATATAAATTCAATAGATTTTCTGGTAAAACTTCTATTGAAGGACCAATTTTCCTCCACCAATTAAAAAACCATTGTGGTATTGGTTTGGCCAGAATTTCTGGGTTAGCACTGAAAAACTATGAGTGCTTATTCTTCGGATTTTGATAATAAAATGCCAAAGTAAATGCTTGGATATAATCCCAATAATTGAAGTGAACATTTTTTCCTTCAGCAATTTTAATTGCCTTATCTCCATTTGGATTTAAACCCCATTCTCTGGGTGTCAATATCTTATTGATATGACATTTACTGTAATTAATAAAATTATCAGGATTATTATTCTGATAATAATGAGTTATAGTTACTGATTCAGTAACTCGAAGTAAAACTTCTAAATGTGGTCTAGACTTACCATTAAGTCCAGGATATCCTCTAGATTCGAGGTATCTTGTTTTAATTGACCATCCATCATTAGGAGTCAATTCCATATCATCTTCTTCGACATACATTATGTCCTCAGTGATTGGATTTTCACAATATTCTGTGACTTCATTAACAAGATTATCATTAATCACTGTATCTTTGTAAGAATTTGTCTTATTTGAAGAAGATATATCTTCTTTCTTTTGTGACCCTGTTAATTGTAACAGGTTTCTGTTTCTATGAACAGTAGTCCAATCCCCTATTAGGGGAATGTTTGATTCTTGATAGGGCAGCATATTGTTGCTCATATTTCCACGACCACGACCTTCATGGCTACGGCCTCTACCCCTATTGGGGGATGTCATTTCCCTGCAAAAATTCATGAGTTAAAAATTTGGTAAAAGAATTATTTCCTTTAATAAAACATGTTTGTTTTTCTTTTTTAGAAAGAATACTTTTCATTTCATTAAGAATCCTAGTATGAGGATCAGTAACAAAATTAAAAGTTATTGTTTTATTTTTAATAATAGTAGTGATACCATTTTGATTAATGTTAATAGGCATCAAACTTTGCAAAAAAGGAGTACCTAAAATAATCCTGTGAGTTAAATTTTTAACTAAAATAAATTGAGTTGGTAAACAAATATTTTGATTGCAAATATAGGTATTAGAAAGTTTATAATTAATTTTCAGTCTACTTCCACCAGCTTGAGTGAGAGCTTGAGTGGTATTTTCAAAATATTTTGCAGGAATAATATTTTCCTGAATACAATTAAGATCAGCACCACTATCAACTAGTGCTATCTCATTTTCTAAAATAAAATTTTTATTAATAACTAAAGTCACTTTCACAAACCATTTTTGTGAAGTTACTCTGTCTAATATAGATAAATAGCTCTCACCAGTATCATTCATGCTAGTAGGAATTATGGAAGAAATATTAGAAGGAATTTCCTTCATTTTTTCAGGAATTTCTAAAGAAGAAATTCTAAGAGATAAATTGACATTATCTTTTTTAATCTGAGCAATTTCAGATTTTAAGAGATTTATTTCTCTTTTCAAATCATTAGTAGAAACAGGAGTTTCTTTAATGTTTGATTGCCTAAATCTAGACAAAACCTCACTTATCTGGTAAGGTGCATCTATGATTAGAGGCGTTTCTTTTTTGGAATTTTCCTTGATTAGGAATTCCATCATTTTTTTTTCTCAGACTATTGTCTGTAATGGACTCCAAAATTTTTAGAGCTTCTTCTTGTTCTTCATTAAGAACATTTAATCCATTCATTTCAACAAAGGATCTCCAATAATTCAAATTATTGCATTGACAGCTATTGTTGTCAATATCAGAATCTGAAGAAGTATCATCATTGATACATTCTATGTCATTACTAGAAGAGTCTTGTTCTGATTCAGAATCGATTAATAGAACTTTTTCTAATTGGGTCCTTAATCGCTCATCCTCCAAGGCGTTCAAGGCTTTTTTAGTCCAGCATTGGTTGGCATAATGTCCAGCCTTGCCACATTTGTGACAAGTAATATTCATTTTCTGGGCTTTCCTCTTTCCTTTATTTTGGAAATGTTCATCCTGCTTGGGCCTGTTTTTATAAGAATTTCTGGGATTTTTCTTATTAGAAGAACTATATATATCTTTTTTATAAGCTTTATTATTAAAACCTTTTTTCTGTTTATTTAAACCAGGTGGTTTATCCATGTCAAAAGCAAATTGTTCACAAAATTCTCCTAATTGATGTTTTTCAGAAAGCTTTTGTTTCTTTAACTGATTTTTTAATTTTATGTCATTACATAAAGATAATCCTTCATTAACACATGTGCTAATGATTTGACCATAGGTTAAATTAGCATAGTCAATATTTAGCCCATCACAATTAACCCTTAAAGACTGTCTTACCTTCTCAGCAAAAAGATGGTGTAAACCGTCTACAAATTTAGACTTCCAATGAATAGAATCAGGATTGGATAATTGAAAAACTCTAGACAAGAAAGTATCCTTATACCACCTAAAATGGGTCAAAGAAGGACACCTTAAATTTTGTAAAAGAGTTTGTAATTTTTCCGCTATGGGAACAGTTGCTCCTACAAAATTTTGTAAGATAGATAAACACAGTGTATAAACTGCATCTTCTTCATTAGTAGTAATAGTATTACCACTACTTGATTCTGTTTTCACAACTACCTTTTTGTGAGTTAGAATCTCTTGTTTTTGCGATATGGTGACATATTTATCCCACCAACCTCTTAATTGGCCGACAAATCCTGTGGCTATAAATTGAGCAATAGAACTATCGCTATTACCATGCTGTTTACAAACAGTAGAATACATAATCATTCTATGTATCATATCTATGATTTGTTTATCATTTAAACCATCAATATTCCATTCATAAATGGATTTACCAGAATAAGAATTCTGATAATTATCATTTTCTTCAAAAAGAAGATCTTGAGGAGAAGGCCTTTTATAGTAATATTTTTCTACAGCCCTTGTAGTATAAATAGGATTTATACCATTCTCTTTATTGATATCTTGATTAGCAAACATTTTTGCTAAATCATTAATATCTTCATCATCTGGAGTATTTTCAGGGGTACCGAAAATATCTTTTTCAGATAAAACACTCAAGTTAAGATTCTTAAGCTTTTGTTCAAGAATATGAACAAATTCATTTGTATTATCCTCCATCTTAAAACCTGATATAGGTAAAGGAGGTTGAACCAAAGGAACTTCTGCAACCACTGATGCCTTACCTTTGTTTATTTTTTCTAAAATTAATTTCTGTTGAGAAATTTGATTTTCAAACATCTCTTTTAAGGATAATAAATCTTTCTCAAGAGAAACAATTTGTTCTCCTAAACAATTCAGAAAAACATTGGTATAATTCTGGGTTCTAACTAAAGAACTTAATTCCTTGATAGTAACATGGTTACCTTCTATACCTTTGAGAAAAGTAAAAGATCTTGCTTCTATATCTTTTCCTTCTAAGGTTTTACCTATATTTAGGTCTCTATTTGTTGGAGGGAAAAAAGAACTCATTTTTTCTCCTTTTATTGTTTCCCAATCATGTGGTTTGAGGATCAAAACTTCTTTCTGAACCTTCTTAACAAAATAATTTGCAAACCATTTGACAAAAGGAACATAATCCTGGATTACGGTCATTTCTTCATAATAATCATCTTTAAACTTATTTAGTTCATAAGATGAAAATTTCTTAAAATACCATTGCCTAAATTCGGCATACTTTTCTAATTGAAATTCTCCACTGATGAGCTCTCTCATCTTACTCCCTGGGGAGAAATCTATTTTAGAGCTCATGGTAAATTAAAACTCATTTCTGACTGTGTAGGTGATTCCCTACTTTGAGAATTATTCTTCTGATAAATTCCATGGGGAATTCTATTCTCACTAATTCTAATATTTTCTACAGTTTCTATCTCGTCTATTTGTTGAGATACAGAGGTTCTAGGTATTTCACTAGGAGTTGTATAAAGCTCACTGGCAGGATGTCTTGCTGAAATACTTCTAGGTATTTTAATAGTTCTTTGGGGATTAAATTTTATTTCTATGTCCCCTTCATTGGTTTCAATGATTTGGTCTATATTCCTATTCATGATAGGTCTAGGTTCTATGGCTTGGGGTAAAGACCATGTTTCTGGGAAATTTATTTCTTCCCATCTAATTAGTTTATTAGTAACTATATTAGAGGTCAACAAATTTGTTTGGACCAGAGTAGTAGTTCCTGGAAAGGAGGCTTGCTTAACTTTTGGGTTAAGCGTACTCAAAACTTTAAAATAAACTCTATAACATATTGCTATAAGCTCACTACCTGGGTTAAAATTATAACCACTGGTATGTATAGTAAGCTGCAAAGCATCTAAAATATTTTTATCAGATAAAGATAAGCATAAATTTGGTGCTACATCAAAATAGACAGGACCATGGCATAGGCTGGTTTCTATTAAAGCAGCTAGAGAGGATTTAAAGTCTCTACTTCTTCCATCTCTAACATATGCCATTATACTAGCATTTAACCCTGATAAGGTTAAAGGTTTGAAAGCAATTTGTATAAGTCCAATATGGACAAATTTGTAATCTTTAAAAGGGAGTAAATCTTTTTTACTCAATAATCTAATAGTCTGGGTATTATCAGAAATTTGTATGGTTTGTTCTATGGTCTTAATCGCATAGCGAGATAAAAGATCAAACATACCCATTTTATATATTTTCTTGCAAGGGACTGAAGGAATAGTCCACTTGTTCAATTGGTCCAAATTTTTTGGATATTCCATTAGCTCTTCATTTTTGATAGAGCTATCTTGATGATCATAATCATCGATTTCCATAATGATAAAATTGTTGTGGATAAACGAGATACAGGACTAGACCCTTTCTGGGTAAAATAATTGAACTTATGAAAATACTATACTCTAAATATCTTATTTGTCATCTTTGCAAACATTTCTGTTTAAATTTCAACCCGAAGGGAAATAAGGATTTCTCCTAAATCAAAGATGCCACAGAGGTTTTTAGCAAAAAAGTGTTCTTCGGGAAATCATCTTGTTCAAACGCCTCTTCTGGGCAAAAACGATGATGTTAAGAACACACACTAAAAACATTTTGTGTATCAATGTTTCGACTGAGTGAAACACCAAAAAATACACAAATAAGATATTTCTAGCATAATTGTTTCATATGAATAATTACTTCTATTTTATTGATGGTTTTCATCCAACCATGCATGATACCCACATGTTTCACTTTCTAATTGTGTTGTCTTCTTTTATTTTTTTAATACTCGATGACTGCGTACATCATTTACTCCCGCGGAAACTTCAGCCACATTTACAATAGAACCCTCATCATCTTCTTCAACTCTGTATAGGTTCTTTTATTTTAGTGGTGATTTTTATCTAACCCTGCATTATATCCGCATGTTTCCCTTTCTCAATTTGTTTTCTTTTTTATTTCAATCATTTCGCAACAACGGGTATTATAAGCCTATTTAAAGTAGTATTTATATTTTTATCTTTATTTTATAGTCGAGTATCACGTTGTAGCATTTATTCACGCGAGAACTTCAGCCACATTTACAATAGAGACTCTCATCCAAACTTAAAAATGTAATTTTACACAAACTAAATTACGGATGCACGGGTATTAGGACAAGTCTAAGTATACTACGTTGTGGCATAAAAATAATGAAATCAGGATCGAGGTGGCGGGTTGGGGAGGGAAAAAGTGGGGTATAGAAGAAAAGGAGTAGTGGGAAGGATAGTCGGGATAGGAAAAATGGGTTATTTTTAAAAAAGAAAAATAAAGGAGGGCATGGATAAAATAATAGGAGGTGTTAGTAGCATTTGGGGTACGAATAGTACCTTCTTGAACAAGAACACTTGGAAAAACCATGAAACCCTACTTCATCGGCTTCATAGATTACTAGATTACCTAATGACACATCGGCTTCATAAATGTTTAATATGATCTCTAGTCTTTTTTGTCGACAGGAGGATTGTGTGGTTAGCCATTTTTTATGTAAACTGAATATCCCTATGAACAACTGCAAAAACTAGTCCTTCGAACTAGGTTATAGATCACATAGGTAACAAAAATCTCCCTCGAGTATTTTAATACTACATTTCCATGGATCAAATTCAAATTTGGGACCATTTGATAAGTTAAAAAAGACCTCTACCATCTCATCTATTGACTCTTGAGTTTGAATTTGAATGGGGATCTATTTATAGTTTGCAAATTTTGCTTTTATAAAATTGATTTTACATACCAAAACAATCAAGAAACGAAACACTAAACCCAAGCACAAGGTGTGCCAAAGATCAGCAACATGATAGCCTAACTAAAAGCTAGTATGCAGAACAACCGATAGAGTAAATGACCCACCAAGACTCATTATGATCCCACAGAATATTAAAAAAATTGGCAACAGTAGTGCTGTCAAGAAACATTCAAGGATCCCCTCAACAGACTTCCCTCTCCCAAGATAGCAGAATTGATAATTCCTGTTATAAGTAGGTGAATAATGTAGTAGTGCTCCAAAAACAAATATCCTTTAAACCATACATATGCTTAATCCTTAGATTATCACGGAAACATGCTTTATCCAGCTCTGGAACTATGGTAGTTAGTGACATTTAATTGTTTGGCAATAGCAACAGTGTGACATGTTTTCACTAGTTTTTACCTGACAAGGATGAAATACAAAGTAGCCTGTCACGTTTATCTCAAATAAGATATTACAGAAATAAAGGCCTGAAGGGGCCTTTCCTAAGAAGTTGCAGCAAAGCAACTATATATCTAGTAATTATAATCATAAGTAAAATCAGAAACACCAATCATGGCAGAAAGTACTTGAGAAACAATGTAGAAGCCACCTCCAAGAATAACAAGGATGAGAATTGCAGTGATGGGGTTCTTGAGAAGCTCAAAAATAGGGAGCAAGATGGTGTAAAGGGCACCTGTGCTAACAGTGAGCGCATAAAGTCCATACCTCCTTACGTTGTCCCAAAACTCTTCAACAAGTGGGCCTTCAGGGCCCAAAGCAAAAGCCTTCTGATCATCCATCCCACTCAGAAACACTAAAATTCCCAAAGAAATAGCTCCCATTATCACAATCCTCGATTGACGATCCTTTTCAAGTTCCATTGATGACACCCTCCTTGGTAGTGCATCCTCTGCAGTTGTTGTGTTCTTGAGGGTAATTGGTTCTCTTAGAGTGATTGCAAATTTTGAAGGTGGGTGTTTCAAGTTTTTCCCATAGGATGCTACTACTAATTTGATGATGGGTTGTTTAACAAATATTTGAGAAGTAGAGCAATAGGGGTTGGAGGGGAGGCTTGGAAGATGGAGCTTCAGTCTCAAGCTGAGATTTTTCATCTTGTTCTTCCTCTTCTATCACTCACAGGCACAGCTAGCTAACCTTTTAAGTCTGTTCGATAGCAATAGCATCATGTGGATGTACACTACACCAATCCTGCCTTATCTTTATTTGTTGGATTTTTATTAGATACTTTGTTACAAGTGTGGGGTCCAGCGGTGGACCTTCGCAAGTCACCAATTTGAGAATGGTGTGGGGAACAAAAAGGATAATAAAAAGTAGGACTAAACCCAATTTTTCAGCTTAAACTTTCACTTTTATCTCCTACTTGTTGATTATTAAACGAAACTAATAAATACTTCACTAAAACCTCTATCATCTGCGTACAATACCAAGTGAGTTAACAGCGTCGACTAACTTAGAAAGTGGATTCTCTGACGTAAAATCGGAAAGGTGTTTCTAACCTTCATTGATTTTCGTTTGTAGGATTCATCAAATCATTTAAAAATCGTAACGTTGTAATCTTTCTTTCTCTCCAAGCTTTTTCAAGGCCTAACTTGGTTCCAGTAAATCAGAACGCACGAATTATGTACTTGTCATTTTGCAACCGCTAGTTGCCACCAGTTACACCTCACCTCTGCCTCATCTCCGTCGCGGCTACTCCATATCCCACTTTCACACTCTGCCACTCCCCACTGCCTGTCGCAGCGGGCGGCAGCCGTTCCTTCACCTCCTCCTTGTTGTTGAGGAAATATACATGTACACCATCACATGTTTTCGACTTTTCGTGTTTTCATTTTTTTAACAGACACTAACTCTGCTACTGGAGCAGTTGGAGTGGCTGCGACAGGGTGGAGGCGATGGCGAGGCGGCAGCGATAGCATGCTAGCAGAAGCGGGCAGATGGGGGTACTGTGTGCTGGGGTTAGAGGCAGCATTTGTCTTTGAAACTGGATTTTTTTGAAGTCAAAAAACAAAAGAGAGAAATGTTTGCCACATGGCAGTTTCAAGATGGTTGGATTGATCAATCGAACTAGATTAATCAAAAAAGTCATTTTGCAAAACCATGTGTTTGTTTCCGAAGTGGGGTGTGTAATTTCCTATTTGGTAAAATACCAAAAGCATATTTAGTGGTGGGAATACGGCAATTTATAAAAGCATAATGTCAAGTAGTAAATGAAAGAGAAAGCATCAATAACCAGAAAAAAGGAAATCATAGAAAATTGGGTTTCTTCATTTAAATCTAGAGTTAATAAATGCAAAGCGAACAATTTGTATTCCTACATACACATGTAGTTGAGAAATCTTCTATTGAGAACCTGTATCCTAAAAATAACAGCAGACCTGGAAGAACAACTAAACGGTGGTCCAAATGGTCAATTACAATATTTGTGTGGCTATTTATTCTTTCTATTGAAATAAATAGATGCAGAACAAGGATCTATATACAACTATACATAATAAAAAAATTGCTCACTGCCAAAATTGGATGGCTCCAGTATGCCAACAAATAAGGAGAAACAATATGAAAAGTTCAGTTTCCATGCTTTCCTCAAGAGTCAGTTTCAACACCTCACCAATTCTGCAACTGAGAAGCAATGCTTTTCTCGATAGAGCGATATTGTGTGTGCATGTATCTCTTAGCTTTCTCGGAACCAGGCTGTCCAAGCCACTCGTCATATAAGCCTTTTATAATGGGATTATCGAATGGTTCTGCTTCCAGAACCTAGCATATAAAGAAACACAATCATTACATGTTTAAAATTCTGCACAGCTGACAGTTGAAAAGCAATAACAAATACCTGTAAAATTATTACACACTAACTAACAAGTTTGAAGCAGAATCAATTGATTACTTTCAAGGTTAATCACGAAAAAAAAATTCAACATCCAAAGATGCCCCAACGTATGTTTTAGACTTTTGATGTTCCCATTAAACCATGCACCTTAATGGAAGTGAAACTTGTAATGCAGGCAAGGAAAACTTGAAATACTAGCTCGTCTAGACAATACTTACATTTTCCATGTAAACTGATTCTAATAAATGACTCAGTTCTTTAGGAGATTGCCCTGAAATTGGTTTAATTTGACCTCCTCCATTTAAGCAACCTGCTTCAATGAGCATTATTTTTCCAGTAAATACCAACCCAATTCGGAGCCTCATGAAAAAATTAAAAGCACAAAAAACCAACAAATAAATGAAATTCCAGATAAAATAAAAACAGTACCTGAAGGGCATGCCATGATTTCAAGGAAATGATAATCACTTTTGCCAATTTTAAGTTTTCGTACAATGTTTTGCAGGTTCCGAAAACCATAGCAGAGAGCAAATTTCAACACTGTTTTTCCCTCCACCTGCATAGACAATATATATGTAGAACAGTAAGTCAGCAACCAAATGTACTCCTCTTGGAAAGGGTACTACCCAAATTAGGATTTGAATACTCTTTAAAGGAAACAACATATATATATATATATATTTATATGCATTATGTAAAGATTCAGCGATGTTTGGGAAAGAAATATATATTGCATGTGTCTATCTCATCTAATACATTGTCTCTCATATTTTATTTTTCTATCTCGCCTTTCTCTCTCCAAAATTGCCTAAAATCACCAAAGTCATTGCATCTCAAAGTCACTGAATCCAAATCCTATATTCTAAAGGGGCCCATTTTAAGCTGGAGTAAGATAATCCAAAATAGGATAAAATCTCTAAACAGAATTTAATAATAAATGATCCCAAATTTTTTAAATTAAAATCCAAAATGACAAAAACTAATAGCTTAATCCCCATCATAATGTGACATATCATTATATGAATATATAGAATATATAGTATATACCCAAAGTAACCAGAGAAAAAACCTACGGGTACGCAGGACAGGAAGCCCCTAAAGTTATCTTCAATATACACCATAAACTTCATAACAGCAAGCAGAGATTGTGGGTTGAAGAAATAATCATGGACTTGTATTCATACAGATATTCTTCTTAAAAATTTACTCAACCTTTTATTATGCATAAATACCAAACCTTTTAATTATGATCAGATATTCCCGTGCCCTAGGTTATGATAAAAACCTGCAAGTCCTTCCTAGTGTGTGCATGTACATATGTATTTGTATGTGTATATAAAGAAGTTCACAAGAACTTGCCTCCAGAGTAACTTCTTGAAAATCTGAATTTCGAATGTTTCTAAAGTTCAAAGGCCCATCAATCTCTCTTCCAAACAGTGTTTTCGCAGCATATCGGAAGATTGTTTCTGCATAACCTCCAGAGCTTCCACGGACCCCATAGAGGTATCCTTCTTCATTAATATTTGCAAGCCTGCAAGACCACAATATATCTTAGCATGTTGATCAATAACCATATGAAATAAAAAATGGAAGCAAGTGGTTTCTTACAATTTATCCAGAGGAGCCTCTTCTAAGCTTTTAAAATCAACTTCTTTTGACTGAAAGATTGAACCCCAAACATGTATTAATATAGACATCTTTAGTCAAGTGGAAGAATTCGCCAAAAAAATGACGATATGGATAAAGAGTTCCAACCTGAATCAATTCCATAATCTCTCCAGTAGTCAATACTGAATCTACCTCTGATATCATGTTAACTTCACCTTCATGCCCTTGAACATGGGACTCCAATCTGAAAACAAAGTCATCCCTTGCAGCCTCAAGCTTTTTATCATAACAAGGCATCACAGTGACATGGTATACTTCTTCTGGCCTGTTAAAAACAATTAAACAAGCATGTCACTAAACATACCACTATGGGAATTGCGACATGCCATAATCAGGGGTTGTCAGCCATCATTAAAAGATAAGATGATCCACACAACTTCTAGATAAATGTGTTTTCCCCTCTCAAGTTATAATTTGAGTTAATACACAACCTGAGTCCCATACTTTGGCACACATAGCCCTTTATGATAGCTCCAATTGTTTGCTGGGGACTCTTCACTGATGAAATGTAAGGTAGAACAAACGATCCAAGTTGCTTTTCTGCATAGCATATCCAACCTGCATATAGATGATCACATCAATAACCAACTGGTTGGTACTTATCACTAAAAGCTGCTCCACAAATTGAAAGTAATTTTGCACTTTCTCCACCCTTTCTAAGTCTAAAAATAAAATAGATTGAAGTAATCATTACAGAAATGAGGCGCGATGTATGTGAAAGAGATAGATCACAGTTAATACAATACAACATCTTCAAAAATCGGTTCAATTTCTTACTCCACATCAACAAAACAAAGCATTATTCCCAAAGTTTCAAACACGTCAAATATATCCCTTAGTCATGTATTTTTTTATAAATCCGTATGTTATGTAATTTTTAATACACTGCACTGTGTTGCGTTTTGGATTTGGCTTAGTCATTCTGCATGTCTCAAGTCATGTCCAGCATCCAAGTCTATGTGTGATAAATATGGAAAAGGGCTGGTGTATGAGAGGAAGAAAAAGAAGAATGGGCGTATGATAGTTAAGGTGAGTCATATTGTAGGGGAGGAATTCCCACTAACTAACTCATCATGAGATAGTTGTGTGAATGGGCGCCTGCTGAGGTGGCAGTACGTGTGGGAAGGGAGGAGAGAGAAAAGGTGCTGGGAATATAGGAGAGAGGGTCAGGTTGTTAGGATCATCTTGGATAGTGTTTGTGGAATTATTTCCATAAGAGAGAAGGCCTCTCGAAGTGCCATTGTTCATAGCCTATACTGCACTATTATCCATTTGTAAGCAGCTGAATCTCTTGATTCACTGCAATTTCATTCACATATCATCAATATATCAGAATTTCACATTGAATCCAGCTCAATCCTTGGCTATTATTCATTACTTAATTCTATACTAAATTGATTGTATCAATGTGCTTCAAGACACTATTGCCAACACTATGATAGTTGAAGTTATATACCTGGGCATGCTGATGCAATCATAGGTAGGCTTGATTTGCTCCTCCCATCATCTACTGGATTGTTCTGTCTATACCTTGTGATAAATTCTACGCAAGATTCAATAAGGGTCAAATCTCTACTGCAACTAGTATCAAAAATTTCCTTCACTCCCAATGATTTAAGAAATCTTGTCAGCTTTTTGAAAGCCTGAAATATCAAAAAATTTACTCTCAACCCTAGAGGAATAAGAAGGTTGAACTTTTATTCAAAACTAAAAAGAGAACATTACAAAAAAAGTAACCAAAATTATGCATGAAAGCAATATCAAAAGTGTCACCTGAAGTGGAGAAATGCCAAAATGACCTGCAATTGAAGCCCTCGACTGGGGAGAAAGTGAGACAATCACAGTCTTTCCTGTATTGATATTGGATAGGAACTCATCCAAACTTTGCTTCTCCAGCATAACTGTCTCTGCTGATGTGATACATCCACTGCGATATATAAAATTTACACGGACATTATCAACTACATCATAGACTTAATATCAGAATCAACACCAAACTTTAGCAAACCATGTGTGCACTTATTGGATTGAAGACTGGATCAAACCAATAATTATACATCCAAAGCTTTGACCAAGTTGCCTTTCTATCAGTTTTCTCTTCAAATGTTTGCAACTTTTAAAGAAACAGGGGACAGTTTGGTTTCATTTCTTGCTTCCATTTCTGTTTTCACTTTGGTTACAAAACTGTCACCTTATTTTCACGTTGGAAATTCCAAAGTGTTTATAGGAAACTGTGAAAATTTTTACTGTTTTTACTCTTTCCTATGGAAATCTTGAAAATAGGAAATAAAGTGAAAACAAGGCGACATTTTTTGTAATTAAAAGCAAAAATAGGAAATGAAAACAAAGAATAAAAAAAATCCAAACAGGCCCTTTTATTCTGAAATCCCAATAGAGAATAAAATACTTCTGTTGAAACTTTGCAAGTTGTAAATAATAATGCAACAGAACAAAAACTATATAAGTCCGAATTCATAACTGATAGGATATTAAAATATTAAATAAATATAGTGGGCGGTTACTGTCTTGTTGGCGGTTAGTGTCTTGTGGGCGGTTACTGTTTGTGTTTAGTAACTGCCACAGGCTGTCTTGTGTTGTATTTATATTGTATTGTCCAGTCATTAGGAGTAGGCAAGTTGGTATTTGGAAGTTATTTCCCTTGGGAGGCCCTGAGCATCTCGAATCGCTCAAGAACTTGGGAGAGATTAGGCCTCTCGAAGAGCCTATTATCATATTAATCTGTCCATGGATTCTGTTATCTATCAATAACCAATTAATGAGGTTTTCATTGTTTTTCAAGTGAAAGCTTGGTCCATTGTCCAAGGTGAAAGCAGCGAATTCTAGACCTTTGAAACACAAAACCTTCAAGTATTAAGCGCAACTTCAGTACTATTGGTGAGTGGGTGACCAGTTATTCTTTCTTCTCCAACAAAATACAGTTGTTTTTCGTTTGTCTCCAATTGCCGAGCTCAAGTGTACCAAGTGATCCAGCATAACAGAATCAGTTTGGCTTTTTCATTTTCATTTTATTCTTTTCATCTGATTTCTACCACTCCCACCCACTATAAAAGGGAAGTTGATCAGGCATCATACGATACATCAGTAATTCATTTTATCTGGCTTCTCTACTCTCTCACTTTACTTTTGATCACCGGAAGTACTTTTTGGTTAAGTTATAATTTTTTATTGGTTAAGATTTTTGATCACCAGAAGTATATTCCTCTCTAATATATTCTCTACTCTCGTCTCTAAATCCCTGTGACAGGAAGCTGTAAAGTATTTTTCACTACGCGCATTCACCAAATATAAAATATAAAATACACTAACAAATCCACCAACCAAATCCATCCGCTGATATACGCCAAAAACCAGGCGAATGAATGATACAGAGAACAATGGAAAGAGATAGAAAGACTAACCTGCATGCCAAACAATCCTTAAGCGAAATTTTAACAGGTTCTGACTCCACTTGTTTTTTAGCAATCGAAACCTAGCAAGGAAAAGAGAAATTAAAAACAAGTTTACTGAGCGAAGATAAAAATAAAGAGTGATAATTGAAATAGATACCTCGGGTTTATCGGGCTTTTTCAATCCCTTGAGGGAGACTATGCATGCTTGTGATGGCGCAATGTAATCATTGAGATCCCCAATCCGGAGTGCTGCCGAGAATTTCTCCGACATCTCTCACAAGTCACAAGTGCTCGACAATTTCTCTAAAGATAATTTAAGAAACCAGAGTTAGGGTTTTTATTTGATTCAAAAATGGCCACAAAATAGTGGTGGGGTGGGTATCCATGCCTCATTGGGTCAAACGGAAGGAAGGCCGTACAGAAAATGATAACTGCTACTCAGTGTGATGATGTGAGTGGGGAAGTCGTTCCCTTACCTGTACTTGTCTATTGTTATTACTGTTACATAGTATCTTGGCCTTTTCCAAACATTTTGTTCCAAAAGTGGAAAAATAATGTGTGGTCATGACTTAGAGCTGTCAGTTCGGCCCATGTGGGCCAGGCCATCCCAGCCCTGGCTCACGTGGGCTGGGAGCCAAAAGGCCACTCATGCAGAAGCCCACAGGGTCAAAAAGCCCACAAAGCCCTGCCCTGATTTTCTCCCCAAAAACTGGAAATATTTTGGCTCACCCCATTGGGCCAGCCCATAGAATGGCTGGTTGGCTCACTTGGCAGGTTTAATGTTGACGAAAATTGACTCTATGCTATGTGTAAGGCTATATTGGTGTTTTTGATGATACCCAGTTTTAGACTTTAATATATTATAATTATAAATTATAAATTATAATTAACTTTGGCATTGCAGTTGAACAAAGGTCCTGGCAATTACAAAGAAAGGGTTGCTGCCAAAAAACTAGAAGCCTTGAAGTCTCAGCAATTTCAAAATGGAAACATTGCAACTCCATACCCATCAACTCACTCCACATGCTCTAACACAACCCATCACACACTACAGTTACTTTCTTATATATTCATGTATGTATTGATGTGTGTACATGCTGACATGCATTATAGAAGGTCCCTGTGTTTGTGAACTGGGAGCTGCAGCGGTAGGTTTCACCGGAGTAACGCTGCTGGAGGCTAGGGAGAAGCTTCTGAAATAGGGTTCTCCTTTTCCCCCAAATTTTTTTATCGGGCGAATCTCTCCCCAGATTGAATTTAGATTTTGTGTACTTATTACTAGGGTGAGCATAGGATAGGTTATAAATTATAATCAACCCTATTCTGGCTTTAAATCTTGATCGGGCCAATATTGAAGCCCTAACCGTCCCTTAATCAGTGGCGGATCCAGGACCTAGGGTCAAGGGGGTCAAAAAAATTTAAAGGCACACATCACTAAATTAACTTCAACATGTTGATCATTAGGATTAGGATGATATGTGGTAAATTTTAATTCGCTTTCCGGGATCCGATAGCAACTCATTTAAATTAACTTCGACATGTTGTTGTTGTGAACTTGTTCCACATTGCTCGTTTGATAATGATGATCTCGGTCGCTTTGCTATAAATTTATCCATTATCAATAAACAAGTAAATTCAATCTTGTGGTTCAATCCTATTCCATGTACATAACATATTCATAACAACATATTTTTACCAAACAAATTCAATCCATGTACAAAATTCAATCAATATTCAAGTAAAAATTCAATTACAATTCATTTCAAATACAAAACTCAATCAAAGATTCAAAAAAACAATCATAAATCCTAAACTACCCAGCGCACTCCCCACGTCCCACCCCAAAATTCAATCAAAGACTAAGTTTAATTTCTAAATTTCAGAAAGACCAGAGAGACGCACACACACGTAACCTAAAAGGCACACAGGGAAAGTTCTGATGAACAATCGAAGAACAGTCAATAACTAGAAGAACAATCAATAACCAGAAGAATAATCACTAACCAGAAGAACAATCAACTTTAGGGAATTTTGATTTTGCAACAAATTGGAAAACAATCAACTTCTGATGAAGGAAACTCACTAACCAGAAGAAGAATCGATGGAAGCGGAGGCGTGGAGCACAGACTGAGACGGCGGAGCAAGAGTAGTAGGCGTCGGCGGATCTGAGCAGAGAGAGAGGTTGTGTGACAGGCCGGCGGCGACAAGCGTTTGTCACAGAGAGAGGGGGGGTGTAACGTGTTGTGAGTAAATGGGATGGGTCTGTGAGTGTGACAGTGGTGCAAATTAGAGGTCTAGTTGCAAAAATAATTTTTTTGGGGTCGATATACTATTTTTATAGGGTAGTAAGTGAAAAATAAAGTTCCGGGGGGTTTAGATGACTCCCCAAAAGTCCATGTGGGTCTGCCTCTGTCTTGAGTCTTGACCCGACCAAACTCGATGATATACAGGCTCAATAAGGATCGGTTGGGACGGGATGGGGATGTAACCCAAACCTGTGAATTCTCATAGGCCCAAGTGGTAACTAATTTTCATTTTCCATGAGTATAAAATTAGTTTGAAATATGATATAATGCTATGTTTTCAAAAGTTTGAATTCAAATCTTCTATGTGATTAATTCAAATATTATAATATACAGTAGTACACCATTCGATTGAAGCACAATGACAACAAAATATTAGGTATCTGCTCTGGGAGTCTACTTTTACTATTTATCAATACAAATCACTCACTATCAAAATAGCAATCTTAAACTAAGCAATCAGATGATATTTAAATAAAGGCTTAAATATATGTTTGGTCCCTACAAATATGGTTATAATTCATTTAAGTCCTTGTAAAAAAAATTAAAATGGCCCTTGCAAATATTAAACGTTTACAGTTAAGCCCCTCTGTTAACTTTCTAATCAAAAAAACTGACGTGGCTAACGGAGATAACATCAGCATGATGTCGTGACCGGGATCCCGACGTAGACGGCTCAAAAATAGTTTATTAAAAGGAGTCGCCACCCAATTTATTTAATAAGGAAATTGAGAAAAACCTACCTTTAATTTATTGGTCTGCGTAAACTAGGTTGGATTCGGGAGTCGGTTATGCAAAGGAAATGGCGAAAACCCAATTTCACTACACCCCTAATACATCTGTCCTAAGACAGTTACCCTAAATCTGATTGTGCAAGTATTAATAAATTACTTAATTATTTGTCTTACCCCAAAAATAAAATAGAATAATATTTAGTAGAAAAAATAACTAATTATTTACAAAGAAATAAAATAAGAACTAACTTAGAAAAGTTTAATTTTGACTTGACGGGGAAGCCCCGCTCCTACGTATCCTCAGGTGCAATGAGGAACTTAAAAGTCACGCAGTTTTTTCTAAAAAATTTTGTTGGTTAGTTGATTTTATTTTTAAAGGGGTTTAAGATCAAAGCCGTACAGCTAAAGTCTCTTAAACCGGGATTGACGAGATGTACATCTCAGTCAAACCCATTTTTGTAATTTTTATGAAAATAGGTGTTAAAGGAAAAAAAACCTGATTATTTATCAGAGAAAATTAATTTGGCTTGATGGGGAGGCACCGTTCCTACGTATCTCCGTGTGCGGAGAATCAAAGGCTACGTAGTTCTTCTAGAAAATATTTTTGTGTTAATTGATTTTAACTTTTGAAAGGGTTTAAGATCAAAGCCGTACAGCTAAAGTCTCTTAAACTAGGATTGACAATATGTACATCTCAGTCAAACCCATTTTTTATTATTTATATGAAAAAAAGGGAAAAAAATACTTTGAAGTGATCTAACATTAATTTTAATTTTTTTTAGAAATACATAAGAAATAAAAATAATAACACTAATGAAGGGGGTGCAGAACGGAAATAAAGGGGGTGCAAAAAGCTTCAGCCCAGTTCGACCATTTGGGGTTGGCCCGTGTAATCCAGATCTGTACACTAGGGGGCGCTGCGCTATTAACAGTGGGGGTGTGAAAAGCTGCAAGCCCAATTTGGGCATTTTCTTTTTTGGATTCATGTCCTGCGAATCTGGGCTTACAGGGGCGCAGTATTACTGAAACAGGTGGGTGCAATTATTAATCTGATGTTTTAAGTTAAAAAATAAATAAATAAGCAAAAGGGAGTATAAAAGGAAATAAGCACTCATGCTAACCCTAATTTTTCATTCCTCTTCTCCGGCAGCCGCCAACATTAGAAAAGAAAGAGAGAGAGAGAGTTTTTGTGAGGAGAGAGAATAAGAAAGGAAATGTGAAAGAGAGAGGGAAAGAAAAAGGAAAGAAACGCAGGAGGGAGAAGAAGGAGGGAGCGACGACCAAAGGTTGGGGGAAGTGCGCGACGGCGGCGGTTCACGCCAGGGAAGATGACGCCGGTGATGGTCACCGCCTGCGGTGGTCAGAATCTGCAGGTTTGTTTTTTTTTTATTTTTTCGGTTCTTTTTCTTGTCTCTTCATTTCTGTTTCTAGATTATAGTGTTCCTTCTTTTCTCCTCCTCTAAATTTCGTTTCTTAAACCTCTAAAAGCTTAAACCTTTTTTTGTAACAAGCAAACCTTTTTTATTATTTTTTAGCCATTAATCTGTTTTTTTTTTCATGTTATTTTCGATTTTAGTAAAACAAATGTTGGATCTGAACCTAAACCGAAACCCTAATTTTTCTAGCAAAGCCCTACACATTTTTTTATTTCGTTTATAAAGGACAAAAAAAAAGGCAAACACATGAACCTATTTTTTTAAACCTGAACCTAATTTTGTTTATCTAAGGTCCAATGTTAAAAACGGAAAAAAAAAAATTAACACACATAGGAATAGGAGAGACCAACCTAATTCTCCAGCTTCTGAAATGACTCACTTTTGCTACGATAACTGCAACTGCTCATTTATCTTCTCTGGTTGTTTTTCTTAGTGCAAATTTTCTGTGTCAACTTGTCCTCTTTACTGTTGATTTTGCTGGCTTTTATAGGTAAAAAATTGAATCAAGAATTTATGACTCAAAGATTTTCCTTCCATTTTCAGGTTATGGCCAGGTCAGGACCAGCTAGAAGAATCTTCCTCAGCAAGCTAGGGTAGAGTGCGGCTGTTGAGACTAGGGTTGAACCAAAACCCTCAGCAGCGTTGGCCGGTTGACTCTGGGCTTCTACAATTTTTTTCTTGATTTTATTGTGTTTTATTATTTTTGGGCCCTTTTGAGTTGAGGCCTATTCTTGTATTTTTGTAATTTGGACTAAGTCATATAAATGCATGTAAATAGACACTCCTTTTTTGTAATAATAATTTTTTCTTGCACCTCCCTTTTTATTATTATTTTCATTTTTAATATATTTTTGTTCAACCACCCAAATAACGCAAAATCGGTAAATGAGCGCAAAACGACCTATCCGAGGGATTAATAATCGAATATACGTGAAAAACATATTTTTATGATGATTTTTTTTTCTAAAAATTGAAAAAAAATACTGGTGGAAAATTGGGTGTTCACACATGACATCATCAATGATTAACAGGGAAAGATTAACGGAGAAAGATTGAAACGATTCAGTTCCGCTTCAGACTGTTCCAAAAAAGGGAATAATTAACGAAGAAAGATTGACACAATTCAAAAACGATAATCTTTCTCTGTTAATTTTTCTCTGTTAATCATTCATGATGTCATGTTGATGTCATCTCCGTTAGGCACGTCTGTTTTTTTGGATGAAGAATTAACATAGGGGCTTAACTGTAAACGCGTAATATTTGCAAGGGTCATTTTAATTTATTTTTTTACAGAGGCCTAAATGGATTATGGTCATATTTACAGGGGCCGAACATATATTTAAGCCTTAAATAAATTAACACACTTGTTAAGTATGTGGAAGTCGAGCAGCTTGAGGTAAAACATATAACCGTGTATTTTAGCTTTTGGTTGTGAGGACTACTTCGTTACTTGCATTATTGCATCTATAGATATGCTTTAGGGCCCGTTTGGATCGGCTTATTTGAGCCTATCTACTGGCATAAGCACTTGTGAAATTGTTTGGGAGAGCTTATGGAAACAGCTTATGACATATTCATAAGCTGATTTCAGCTAATTTCCATAAGCTCTAAAGGATAGCTTATGAAAACAACTTATAGCATATAGGAAAGTAGTTTTAACATTATTTTATCATTTATTATATAAACAGCTTATGTATAAGCAGTTATATGATAAGCGCTTATGTCATATGCGCTTAATTAAGTTGTTTATCCAAATGGGCCCTTACTTAAATCTTCCGCTTTTTTTTTGTTTTTGGGTTAGTAACTTGCTTAATCCAGAGGTTATGTATTTTGCAACATCAGCACAACAGGTAAGTTTATCTGCTTTGTCATCAGGAATTTCTATGGAAATTTCTTCTTCAAGAGCCATAATAAGCTCCACCCTATCCAAGCTGTCCATGCTCAAGTCCTTTTGAAAATCAGTTGTTTCAGTAACCTACACAAAGTAAGGTCAAGTTTTCCACAATGCTGGCATTTGGCATAAAATATATTTTACCAATATTAGTCTCCAAATTTGAATAGTAATAACAGGAACATGGACTGTCCAACAACACTGGAAGATAGCCATATAAAAAAGTAAATGGCTTTCGACCACATTACTTAAATAGCTTTGCAGCATAAATTTTATCATACTTCTGGACCAGTCTGATTACTTGGTCTAGCTAGTATCAGATCAGAGTTGGCACCTGCTAAAGAGCCCCAACATCTCAAATGTACAATTACATTCCCATCCTTGGCAAAAAAAATATCTTTCGGTTGACCTTCTCAAACTCACAAAACTCAGTATGGACTTCTTTATGCTTTGCATATTTGAGAAATCTGCAAATGATACAAGTACAAGTTCAAATTGGCGTAAGCCAGTTGGTGCGACGGAGCATAGTGATTAGGGATGGTGAATCCGGTAACCACCGTGATTCACTCTGGAGCACCGTGAGTGTGGTGGCTCGTAGAGGCGAATCTAATAGAATAGTGAGAGGTGAATTTAGTTGAGAGAGAGATTGTTGTAATCATTTGTACTTTTCATTAATGATCTCATGAGTATAAGTGCAATGCTGGATTCCTTCTAACTGAAAGGAATATCACTAGATCTCGTTACAACAAACTTAGCCAGCTAATTCCCACTAAAAGGGCTATTTGGTAAAAGCAACTGAAATTACACCAATTGAGTCACATATAGGTAAAACAGTAAAAATAAGCAGTAAATTGATAATTGGTAAAGTGACTCTATCACAATACCCTCCCCTTAAGGAGAACCCTTGTCCTCAAGGGTGGAAGTTAGCGAAATTCTTCTGCAGATTGTAATAGAACTCCCATGTAGCCATGTCTGCTGGGAAGTTCTTCCATTTGACCAGCACCTTAGTAGCAGGTAGCCTTCCTCTCTTAACCAGTTTGCGCTCCAAGATAGCTTCTGGTTCTCCCCTAGGATACAAAATAGTGTTAGCAGCAGGCAATGGTTGCATTGAGACACTAGTAGGTACAAGACACGGCTTCAATTGGGAAACATGGAAGGTATTGTGTATAGTAGCATCTGGTGGCAGCTCTGGTTGATATGCAATGGCCCCAATTCTATCAAGGACCTTGAAAGGGCCATAGTTCTTTGGCATCAGCTTGTGGAAGGCGTTTTTGCGCAGAGAAAACTGCCTGTAGGGTTGCAGCTTGAGGAATACAAAGTCACCAACAGCGATGCTTCTATCAGTCCTGTGTTGGTCCGCTTGTTGCTTTATATGATTCTGGGCTCTGAGTAAGTGAAACTGGAGCATTTTCATGGCATCTTCACGGGCTTTCAGGGTTCTATCAACTGTGGCAGAGGAAGCACTGCCTGGAAAGTAAGGGGGGTGGATGGGAGGTGGCTGGCCATAAAGAACCTCATATGAGTGGACTGAATTGATGAGTGATAGTGAGTGTTGTACCACCATTCAGTAAGTGGTAGCCATTGAAACCAAGTAGCAGGAGACTCACTGCACATACACCTCAGGTAGGTTTCCAAACCCTTATTCACGATCTCAGTTTTCCCGTCAGTCTGTGGGTGGTAAGCACTAGAACGATGAAGAGCAACTCCCTGCAAACTAAAGAGTTTAGTCCACATTTCACTCACAAAGATGGGGTCTCTCTCAGTGGTGATTGATGAGGGTAACCCATGCAGCATAAACTCAGAATCTAGGAATATTTGGGCAACATCAACAGCTGTGTAAGGGTGTGCAAGTGCTAAAAAATGACCATATTTACTGAGGCGATCAACAACAACAAGTATCACCTGCTTGCCTCTATAAGTGAGCAAACCCTCCACAAAATCCATGCTAATGGCATCCCACACCTTAGATGGAATAGGTAGAGGCTGCAAAAGTCCAGGATAGGCAACCTGTTCACTCTTATTTCTTAGACAGATATCACAGTGCTTGATGTACTTAGAGATTTCTTTGGTCATGTTCTTCCAGAAGAAAATGGATTTAACCCTAGCTGTAGTAATATCTCTGCCAGAGTGCCCTCCCATAGCAGAGTCATGCAACCATTTTAACAAGAATGTCTTAACTTCAGTATCATTGCCAACAACAAGCTTGCCCATCCTTCTCAGAGGCCTTGTGACCAAGTGAATTTTGGATATGGGAGTGTTTATCTCTCTGCAAATCAGTAATGATGCTCTTCAAGTAGGGATCTGTGTTCCAAGTAGCTTGGATATTGGAGAGCAGGTCTATGGCAGCATTATCAAGCAGCATTGGAAGCATTTCAGCTCCCTCTACACGGGATAAGGCATCAGCAGCCTTATTCTCAACTCCCTCCTTGAATTGAATCTCAAATTCATACCCCATTAACTTGGAGACCCACATGTGTTGGGAGGGTGTGTTCAACTTCTCCTCTAAGATATGCTTGATGCTCTTCTAATCGGTCTTGATAATAAAGGGAGCATGAGCTAAGTATGTACTCCACTTCTGCACAACATATACAATGGCCAATAGCTCTCTTTTATACACAGAGAGTGCTTGCTGTTTTGGTCCCAAGGCTTTGCTCAAGTAAGAAATGGGATGCTTATCTTGCATCAGAACTGCTCCAATGCCCTTCCTAGATGCCTCAGTTTCAAGTACAAAAGTTTTGGAGAAGTCAGGCAAGGCTAAGACAAGTGCCTGCATTAGAGAGCTAGGAAGGCAGTGGTAGCTTGCTCGTTCCATATGAAGGCATCTTTCTTTAAGAGATCAGTGAGGGGCTTGGCAATCTTGCCAAAGTCTTTAACAAAGCGTCTGTAGTACCCAGCCAGCCCCAAAAACCCTGAGTTGCTTGATATTCCTGGGCAGTGGCCTCTACTCAATTGCTTGCACCTTGGAAGGATCGGTAGACACACCTGCTTTAGTGATGAAATGCCCCAGATACTCTACTTTATTAGTAGCAAAGCAACACTTGCCCTTGTTGAGGAAAAGATGATTGCTTCTAACCACCTCAAAGACCTGTGATAAATGAGAAATATGTTCATCAAAAAAGTAATTACAAATTTCCTCAGAAAAGCCTTGAATACATGATTCATAAGGGATTGGAAAGAAGTGCATTGGTCAAGCCAAAAGGCATGACTAGATACTCAAAATGGCCACTGTGGGTTTTAAATGCAGTCTTAAACTCTTCCCCGGATTCCATTCTCAGTTGATGGTAACCTAACCTCAGATCTAACTTTGAGAAGATGGCAGCACCGGCTAGTTCATCCATCAAATCCTCTATCAAGGGAATTAGGAACCTATCTTTAATGGTGTGGTGATTTAGGCGCCTATAGTCTACACAAAGCCTCCATGATCCATCCTTTTTCCTCACAAGGACAGTTGGTGATGCAAATGGACTATTACTATGTTGTATGATCCCTTGATTAAGCATGTCCTGCACCAGCTTGTCAACAACCGTCTTTTGCATAATAGGGTATCTATAAGGCCTAAGATTTATGGGATCAGTACCCTCCTTGAGGGGAATCTTATGATCAAAGTCTGGTCTGGGGGTGGTATGTGTTTAGGTTCAGTAAAGATATCCCTATAGTAATAATTCAATATCAGGGGGAATAGAGTGAGATTCATTACCTACTGTGATCATGTTGCAGGAAGGGATATAGAACTGTGGACCAGTATCCTCCACCTGCAAGAAGCATAATTCCGCTCCTTGGTTAACTTCTTGGACCATAGCCTTGTTAGAGATAAGCTTGGTGCTGGGTGTCTTAGCCCCTCTCAATGATATCTTCTTGCCATTTATATGAAACTCCATATGTAACTTGTTGAAATCCCAGAGTATAGGACCCAATGATCTGAGCCATTCCACACCTAAGAGCAAATCACAACAAACCAAGGGTAATACCATTACATCAATAGAGGGCCTGCAACTTATGTCCTCCACCTCCAGTGATGGATATAGGAGTAGTAACTGCTTCCAATCTACACGCTAGTAATTTGGCCATAGCTAGGTCCAAGAAATTGTGAGTACTGCCACTATCAAGCAGTATCTGTAAGGCTCTCTTATAGTACATCCCAGTGACACGCATAGTTTGGTTTTTTGAGACTCCAATTAAGGCTTGTAGAGATATTTGAGGTTGATCAAGGATTTGCTCAAGGACAGGTTCAGTGGTGGATTCTAATGTTTCTGGTTGGGGTTCAGGGTTAGGTTCCTCACTATCATCATCCATATCAAGCACAAGCAACTAAGATTTTATGTGTTTCAATTGGTGGGCAGGGGTAAATTGCTCATCACAGGACATACACAGTCCCTTGGCACGTCTCTCTGCCATCTCTGCAGCTGAATAGGTTTTGCTAGTTTTGGTAAACAAGGGTTTGGTGTTTGGGTTGGTTTCTTTCTGGTTGGGGATACCTGTGTGAGAGCCAACTCGAATTCGTCAATGTAAGCTTGTACAGAACCACTGTGCTTCACCTTGATGAGTGCAGAAAGAGGATCTTCGTACATATCACCAAAGCGCGTATTGATGTCTACTGCATATTGTGGCCATAGAGGATAGATATCCAACTTGCTCTTCATGTAGTTAAGGTGCCATTGCAAGGCTAAACCCTCAAGGTGAATAGAAGCGAGCCTTACCCTCGATTCAGGTGGTGTTTCGTCTAACAGAAAGAATTGCTCGCACTTATACAACCATTCTTTTACCATCTTGCCGTCGAATTTCGGGAACTCCACCTTGGAAATCCTGGTCGAGTACAATCGAGGATCGCGCATTGCACCACGATTATCATTATTGACGGATCCGGCACCCGGAGTGATGATCGGAGCTTGCGTCGTCGGAATCGGAATCGGTATGGGCTCAGGTATAGAGATCGGTTCTGGTACAACCCTTACGACATTGTTCTGAGGTGATTGCGAACAGATTAGGGCACGTAACTCCTCCATTCCTTGGGGTGAACTGCACATTTAGTTGCTCAAGGCGAGCATTCACCTCTGTGTGCTGTTCTTCAACCTTCTTTTCCAATTCTGCGACAGAAGTGTGACTGCGTGTAGCCATGGTGACCAACAGCAACAGGAACGTTGCTTTGATACCAGTTGCGACGGAGCGTGGTGATTAGGGATGGTGAATCTGGTAACCACCGTGATTCACTCTGGAGCACCGTGAGTGTGGTGGCTCGTAGAGACGAATCTAATAGAATAGTAAGAGGTGAATTTAGTTGAGAGAGAGATTGTTGTAATCATTTGTACTTTTCATTAATGATCTCATGAGTATAAATGCAATGCTGGATTCCTTCTAACTGAAAGGAATATCACTAGATCTTGTACAACAAACTTAGCCAGCTAATTCCTACTAAAAGGGCAATTTGGTAAAAGCAAATGAAATTACACCAATTGAGTCACATATAGGGAAAACAGCAAAAATAAACAGTAAATTGATAATTGGTAAAGTGACTCTATCCGAGTTAGTTTGAAATCAAAGAGTAGAAGTGAGAATAAAATGCTGTCTATCCTCCTTTCCCTCAATCAAAACGGTGCATAGTTATACTTTCATACAATCAGTTATAACCAAAAATAATTGATGCTAAGGAAATGTTGTGAGTGCATAGGTCTTAAATAGAACAAAAATAGCAAAATCTTATGTGTCCTTCAAATCAATCAATATGCAAATACCGTCGTCTCGGTAAAACAGAACTTAAGCAAAGATTCTAGTCCAATTGCACATAAGTTGATACCAATGGAACAGAACTTGATTCCCTAAAAAGTAAGAACTTAAGGAAGTCTTGCTTATGAGAAGTAAAGATTCTAGTTAAATCTTCAGCTTTTTTTTTTTGTTTTTGGGTTAGTAACTTGCTTAATTTATTACCAAGTACTACTATTTTTGCTACTTTTTGCATTTTCCATTTTCAGTTTTAGAATGGTTATTTTCCTATATCATGACTGTGATTACAGTTTCTGGAAATGAGGAACAGTGTATTGTTCATTGATTTTCCACTCGTTCTTCGGCTTCAGTTGCTACGGTGGGAGCATACTATGGTAAAGGTTAGTATTATGTTCAAGAATCAATAAAATGTTTAAAACCCTTCATTTTTGGTAATCTCCGCCTATTATTCCATTCGTAAAATATTCTTTTACTTTTTGACACTTGTAAAACTGCAATGGGCATTAACTTAATTGCCAACAGATCAATGACCGCTACGAGTTCCCCTTGCAACTAGATCTTGATAGGGATAATGACAAGTATCTATCTCCTGATGCAGATAGAAGTATTCGCAACCTTTATACACTTCACAGGTATTGCAAAATTCACTTGCTTAAATGCAGGAATATTTTGTTCTGTTTGATGAATTCTTTCATGTATCTGCTGTCTCAATCTTTTTCTTTAATATGCCTATTTTAGAACTACATGGTGTCACACTGTTGGAACCAAAGAATGATGGAAATGTGATTTCTTGTATATTGCATAAGAGTGATTGAATCTACATATAGAGAAGAAGCTTTAACTGATTCTGTTGAAGTTCAGTACAAGTACAATATCAGAAAAACTAATTTGTGATTGACTTAGTGGACTGGGCCGTATCCACTATACAAAGGCCCATTACAATTATATCAACAACTAAAGCTAATGCACCTCCCTTAGGTCCAACATATCCTCCCTCAAACTAGATGCCTATGTCAATCAGCAACTAGTTTGTCTCCTTGAATTCTGTCAAGCCCATCCAGTCTCTGATTTGTTCAAAATCCTTCAGTTTCAATGCCTTAGTCATAATGTCTGCAAGTTGGAGTTCACTTCTGCAGAATTTGAGCTCAATGGTTCCTTCTTTCACAAGGTCACGCAAGTAATGGAATCTCACATCAATGTGTTTGCATCTACCATGCAACACAGGATTCTTAGACACTTTAATTGTGGAGCTATTGTCACACATAATGGAAGTGCTCTCAGTCTGTTTTTGTCCCAGATTATCCATAATCTTCCTCAGCCATACTGCTTGTGTGGCACACATAGCTGCTGAAATAAACTCAGCTTCGGTTGTTGAGAGTGTAACTACTGCCTGTTTCTTTGAAGACCAGGAAACAGCTCCACTTCCAAGCATAAACACATAACCTCCTGTGCTTTTTCTGTCATCTTTATCCCCTGCGTAATCACTATCTGCATAACCAGTCAATACTGTATTTCTCCCTCTGTTGTACTTGATGCCCAGACCAACAGTTCCTTTAAGGTATCTCAGGATCTTCTTGACAGCAAGTTGATGTTCTGTGGTCGGGTTTTCCATGTATCTACTAGCAAGGCAAACTGAGTACATTAAATCTGGTCTAGTGGCAGTGATGTACATCAAACTGCCCACTATCTGTTTATATCTAGTACTATCTACTGCATCACCACTTCCTGCCACAGTGAGACAGTTTCCAGGCACTATAGGAGTCTTCACAGAGTTCACTTCAGACATGTCAAACCTCAATAAAATCTCTTTTGCATATTTTGATTGATTAATGAAGATGCCACTATCATTTTGAATTACCTCTACTCCTAGGAAATAAGTCAATTTTCCTAGGTCTGTCATATCAAATTCTCTTTTCATGGATGATTTAAAGCTATCAAACATGCTATCATTATCACCAGTAAAGATTAAGTCGTCAACATACAAACTTACAATTAATGTTCCTTTGCCAGCCACTGTTTTCACAAACAGTGTGTACTCTGAATGACATTTAGTGAACCCCTCCTTTGTGAAGTAGCTTTCCACCTTGCTATACCAAGCCCTTGGGGCTTGCTTGAGCCCATATAGGGCCTTGTGAAGCTTGAACACTTTATTTTCTTGTCCCTTCTTCACAAACCCTTGAGGTTGTTCTACATAGACTGTTTCTTTGATCTCTCCATGTAGAAATGCGCTCTTTACATCTAATTGATAGATAATCCATCCTTTAATGGCAGCAAGAGCAATAATGGTGCGGATGGTATCCCATCTAGCTACTGGAGCAAACACCTCCTTGTAGTCAACCCCTTGCCTTTGAGAATAACCTTTCGCCACAAGTCTCGCTTTGTGTTTCTCAATTTCCCCTTTCTCATTTAGCTTGGTCTTATATATCCACTTAACTCCAATTGCCTTGTGATGCTTTGGAAGTTCAGTTAGTTCCCACGTATGGTTCTTTTCTATAGCTGCTAGCTCACTTTGCATAGCTTTTCTCCATTTCTCATCGTTTTCAGCTTCCTCATAGCTCATAGGATCATCACCTTGAGGGAGAACAGCAAGGTTAAGTTCATCAATCTCATCATTGTTTGTAATGTAATCTTGAAGATATCCAGGTGGCCTCCTTATCCTCCCTGCAACTGGACTATCTTCACTGTTATTTTCCAGGTCAGTAGCAGCAGAATTTTCTGTGAGAAAGTAAACCCAAGTTTTTCTGCTGAAGTCATCAATAAATGTGAGGAAGTATCTCTTCTTGCTATTGGATTCAGGGGTTATAGGACCACAGATGTCAGCATGTACAAGTTGCAGCTTTTGGGAGGCTCTCCAAGTGCTCTTCTTTGGAAAAGATTCTCTATGATGCTTACCAATCACACAATCAAAACATACCTTTGTTGATTCTTCAATTCTAGGCAACCCTCTTACCATTCCCTTCTTATTCAACAATTGCAGACCTGTGAAGCTTAAGTGACCATATCTATTGTGCCAGAGTATACTTGTATTTTCTACATCAGCAGAAACTTTAAAACAGTTTGGTAGTATCAATTCAACACTAGTTCTAAACATTCTATTAGCTGACATTTGAGAATCAAATAATAGACCTCTAGTTGGATGCACAATCTTGCAAGTATTGTTCTCAAATGTAACTTTCAACCCCTTCTCTTGCAGCTGCCCTATACTTAATAGATTGTTTTTCAAAGATGGAATATAGTATATGCCAGTAACTAATTGAATTATTCCATTCACCTTCATCTTGATACTACCCTTACCCATAACAAGTACTTTGGAACCATCTCCCAGTCTAACAGTTGTTCTATAGTTTTCATCTAAACTAAAGAACCAATCTTTAACCCCACACATATGATTGCTACACCCCGAGTCTAGGAACCATACCTTTAGGTTAGTGGCTTCGTTGCAGGGTGTTTGTGCCATTAGCAATGCTTCCTCAATCCAGTACTTCAAGTCTCTTTCATCATCATGATCTGTGTGAGCCATCAGCAGCAATTCTTCTTCATCATTGTTTTCAGCATAATTCGCGTTCTCCTCTGTGTTGGGACACTCATATTGATAGTGTCCCATTTTTCCACAATGATAACACTCAATGCTATCTTTGTTGAACTGTTGTCTGCCCCTGCCTCTGTTACCTCTGCCTCGTCCCCGTCCTCTTCCTCTGAACGTAGTCGTAGCCTTTAGAGCATGATCTTCCTCTTTAGGTTTCTGTTCATTAATCAATTGTTCATGAACTAAGAGGCTACTCTGCAGTTCATCAACAGTGAGGATAGAGAGCGGAGAACTTTCTCAACAACCGTTTCTTCGTCAATCTTGGAATCACCATGTGCCTTCATCTTTCCTACAATGGCAAGAACTCTGGAGAAGTAATCGGTCACGCTTTCACTTTCTTTCCGACCTAATTGCTCGAATTCACCGCGTAGGGCTTGCAATTGCGCTCGCTTCACTTTGTTTGAACCTTGGTATTTCAATTTCATCGAATCCCAAATTTCCTTTGCCGCCTCCTTCTTGAGAATGGTTTCGATGATTCCCCTTTCAATTGATTGGAAGAGGTAATTCTTGGCCTTGAGATCTTTCAATTTTGCCTCTTCTATCCTCTTCAATTGCTCCGGTGTCGTTGTCTCTGTAGCCACCGGAATATCGTGCTCAACGACTCCCCAATACTCCTTAGATCGGAGCAAATTCTCCATTAACATTGACCAGTGGTCATAGTGACCATCAAATTTCGGAACCGCTGGTTGTGAGAAATTCTTTTCTTCTGCCATTGATGCGAAACGAAACTTCGATGATCTTTCAACGATTTCTTTCTTCTCGGAACAACAATTCGTTTAGGAATGGTGCGGATTCAGTAACAGGCCCCAATCGGAGCTCTGGTACCAATTGTTGGAACCAAAGAATGATGGAAATGTGATTTCTTGTATATTGCATAAGAGTGATTGAATCTACATATAGAGAAGAAGCTTTAACTGATTCTGTTGAAGTTCAGTACAAGTACAATATCAGAAAAACTAATTTGTGATTGACTTAGTGGACTGGGCCGTATCCACTATACAAAGGCCCATTACAATTATATCAACAACTAAAGCTAATGCACCTCCCTTAGGTCCAACACACACAACCCAAAAGCTCCAACCTTTATATATTTTTTCTTGTTTTAAAAGATACTGTGCGATTCATATGGCATGATGCAGCATGGAACAATGGTTTTGCTTGTTTGAATTGGTGGAATACTTGATTAGAAAAACAAAAATGTGGATTGATAGTTGAGTCCTTGAACAGGAAAGTATACTGAAAATGATTATGCATTTTCTACCAAAGTAATAATGAGTGAAACTAAACCTTTCTATCCGACATTTTTGACTCCTCTTATTTTCAACCTATTCAAACAAGGATGGCCTAAATCAAATGATTAGTAAGTAGCAGGGACAGGGTTCTGTTTTAGGCTTTAGAAGACTACAGCTGGACTTCACATATCTGTTTTTCACATATCCAATTTTGTGGAACGCTATCTAATATTTCACATATCTGTTTTTCGAGGTTTCGCTATTTTCCACTATTCGCGATTGACAACACATATGTGGATTGAAACGAGTAGGCGGATTCTTCTCTTTCCAAGGGGCTACAAGTACAAGGGTGATCATATATCACTCTATATAGAAGTTGCAGAGATGGTTGGAGTGTATCTCCAACTTTGAGCTTAACCGATCAGAGGTGTAGCCGACGTTCGATCAGAGGTGTAGCCGACGTTCCATGATACATATTCTAAAATTAATCTTATTCGGTGCATTTTACCTTCTTTTTTTATAGGGAAAAATAATCATGATTGCTTCAGAGTAGGGGTGTGCAAAAAAAAAGGATAACCAACCCCAATTTACTAATTGCACCACACCACAATAAAAAATCCAGAACCATTTTAAGTAGTTTATAACCCAGCCCATATTTTAAAACATAATCGGAGGCCCAATACCATATTTCAGATCCGGTTTGAAAAATAGAACCTCATTTACCCTAGCCTCTTCCTCTAACGTGAAGTTCAGCCTCTGACTAACATGAAACACAGCCTCCGTTCTCTGCGATGGAAGAACCTAATCCCCAAATTGAAAAATCCAAATTCTCTGTGATGGAAGCTTGAAGATCGCTGCCCACCATCTCCGTTCGATTCTCCAACCTCCATTTTTGCTATTGAAGATCGCAAATCGCCACTTCATTGAAATCGCAGCTTGCATGGAGCGAGTCGCTGTAGCGACCGAAGAATCCGGAGGAGGGATCCTTCGTTGCTTTTGAACAATGGAGCCGCCATCAATATTTATTTTTAGGAAAACATTGAAAAAACCTTTGTTTTTGGGTTCGGGGGTCGATTAAGTGCGGGGAAGGTACTAGCACCCCGCAACATCCTAAAAAGGTTACCTTTTAATTTAATGTGTAGAAAAAGTTAGTTTTAAATGAAAATACCTTATTTACCCATTTTGATTGTTTGCGAAAAAGAGAAAGAAAAAAAGAGAAAGGAAGACTTAATAAAAATTTTAGTTTTTTTTGCGCTCGACGGGAGTGGGCCCCCGCTCCTACGTATCTCCGGGTGCGATGGAGAAATCAAAGCTACGTAGTTCTTGGGTAGAAAATATTTGTGTGTTGGTGTTTTTTAATTATTGAAAACTTTGCGAAAACGGGAGGCCGTTCACGGTGACCAAGCAGATAAATCCAGAGTGGTCACCACTAACGACTTTATTCGAAAAAAGAAAGTATTCACAGCGTCAAACGAGCTAAGCCCAGAGTGACTGTTGTAAATACCCGGTTTGTGATTGAGCGCTTGTTCGTTTGAAAACGTGCTTACCGGGAAGCGTGACAAAAAGGAGTCGAAATTATGTTTGTACTTTATTAACTAAAAAAAAAAAGTTTAGGCGGATGTTTGCGATGATCAAACGAGTAACCTCAGAGTGATCACCGCTACTAATTCGCTGTGAAAAAAAAGAAGGTTAGTCCTAATGGTCAAACAAGCTAGGCTCAGAGTGACCATTAGTATCAACCTATTTTTTGTGTGAGTATGGTTGTTTGAAAGAAAGAAAAAAAGAACGGTTTGGAAGCATCACGTTGTGAATAAAAGCGGAAAAGGTGATAAAAGGGGGGTGCAAATAATAAAGGAGTTGTATTAAAAAGGGAGGTGTGAATAGCGTTTTGACGCTAGAAACAGCCGTTGAAGGTGCGAGTAGCGTTTTGACGCTAAAAAACGGTTGATTGATTTCTTTTTTTTATTCTACTCTAGAACACGTGATTCTTGAAGCGCTTTTTTTTCTTAAAAAAAAACCTAGACTAAACAAGTGGTATGAAGAAAAATTCTTTTGTTTTTTTGGTTGTCCTAGTTACTATTTAATAAAAAGGGTACCTTGTTTTTTTTTCTTATTTATTTGGAAGAATGGTCATTTGTTATTATATTTTTTTTTTAAAAAAGGGGGTAGTGACATTAGTAACCGTTTCTTTTAAGAAAATATTTTTTTTTAATATTTTGAAAAGGATTTTGTTTTAATCCGAAAATCAGTAACACGTTTTTTAATATTTTTTTTTTAAAAGGTTTATTTCAAATCCGAAAATTAGTACCTAAATAAAAAAGGAACACATTTTTTTTAACACTTTTTTTTTAGGTTTATTTTTAATCCGAAAATTAGTAACCATTTTTTAAAAAAACAACATTTTTTTTTATCACTTTTATTTGATCCGAAAATTAGTATAATAACAGCAACATATATATCTATAAAAACAACAACTAAACTAAAAAAAAACAGCAATAATATATTCAAGAAAAAAAAGCAACCAATATTTATAAAAACAGCAACTAATATTTATAAAAAAGTCAATAACTAATATTTATAAAAAAAACAGCAACTAATATTTTTTAAAAAAACGTGAACAACAATAATTAAAATAAAATGGCGATGATAATATGAACAAAATTACAATAACTAAAAAAATTACAAAAAAGCAACAATACTACGAATTATTACATTTTGTACCTTGAACAAATCCAGAAATGTTGAAGAAATTTCCTTCTTCGAATTTCTTCAATACAAGTGAACTTTTAAACTAATAAAAAAAATCTAGGAAGGAGGAAGAGAAGAGAAGCCCTAATTTTTTTCCAGAAGATCTTTCCCCCTTTTTTTCTTAAAAACCAAAACCACCCCCGTTTCTTCGAATTTCTGTGACCCTATTTATACAAAAAAATGTTGCCCTTGCTTCTCTTCATTGCATTCTGACTTGCTCCATGCTTGTACAGTGCTTTTTTGACAGTGGCTTGACATGGTGAATAAAAACTTATGAAGGGTATGGGTGTAGCAGAGGAGAGAATGATGGTTTTTTTTTGTGTGAGAAAGGAGAGTGAATCCGTGAGTGAGAGAGAATGATGTGAGGAGAGAAAAAAAATGGAGTTTATGGTTTGGTAGGAGGGGTGTGCGTGGAGATGGGAGAATGGTGAAGAGAAAAAATGAGTGAAGTGTGTGTTGTGGGGAAGAAGTCGTAGGTATGGGGAGAGAGAGGAGGGAAGGGTTGAGTGTGAGTGGAAGAAAGAGAGAAAGGATGGTTGAGTGTGAGTGGGAGAAAGAGAAATGGGTGGGATAGGAGAGTGAGAGAGAGCCGTTGGAAATGAGAGAGAGAGAGAGGAGTAGGCGTAGGAATGGAGAGAGAGAGGTTGAGTGTATTGGGAAGGGAAAAATGGGGAAGTGGGAAGTGTGGGGAAGTGGAATTGAGAGAAAAGAGGAGAGGTGGAGTGTGGAAGGGAGAAAGGTGGGGTTTGACCATGGGATAATAGGGGGAGTGGCCGAATTTTTGAGGGTTTTGGGGGAGTGAATGTGGATGATTTTTAGGGAAAGGGGGGATTGAATGTGGATGGTTTTTAGGGTAAATGGGGGGTAGTCGAATTAGGGTTTTATGGAGGGGAAATGGGTATGGGTTGGATAGTAATTAGGGTTAGGAGGAGTTGGGTTATGGGTTGGATAGGAATTGGATTGGGTTATGGGTTGGATAGGAATTGGATTGGGCTAGGCGAATTGGGCTAGCTATTTTGCTGGGTTGGGCTTCCATGACAGCACCTTATTATTTTTTAATAGACCCCCACTTCCTCTTTGCTTATTTTTATTTCTTCACTTCTAAAAAAATATTTTCTTGTGTTAAAAACTTGTGACAAATAAAATAAAAAATAAAATAAAATAATTATTTTTATCAAAAGTAAATAAAATTTTCTCATTTTGGTTAGGACAAAATTAGCGTATTACAGCTGCCCCTCTTTATTTATATTTTGCTAGGAAATCAGAGGGATTCCGAATTTCTCGAGAAAAATAGAAATAAAGATAGAAAGACTCTAATTTTGGCCAGACTGAGGTATTTTGGTTTTTTTTTTGAAAAATCTATGAAAACTGGGTCGATTTAGACAGAAAGTAAATAGGGAGCACCGGGGCTCTGGGGGATCGCTGGGGATCTGAAGGAGCACTGGGGCTCTGAAGGGATCGTCGGGGATCCGAAGGTCTAGCTCAAAATCAATGCTTGGCGCATCGACCTGAGTTCGACTGAGGGACCGTCGGGGTCTGAGGGACCGTCGGGGTCTGAGGGGCATGCCTAAGCCTGAAGGACCAATGGGTCTGAAGGAGCGCTTCTAGCTATGGTACTAGAGATACGGTCTGGGGGTGGCCTCTTATCGAGCGGCCATAGGGTTAATCAGGTCCGGAACTGATATAACCTCGAAGGACGTGCACTGTGTTTTTTTTTTGGCGGACACAGCTAGTCTGAAGGGCCTGGGGCCGGATGATCCGTCGGCTGCTCGAGAAACGCGACGTGCGATCTGGATTGAAGGACCATTGTTGGTCTGAAGGAGCGCCTGGGCTCTGAAGGACCGCTGGGGGTCTGAAGAATTGGTGCTAACGACACAAAATAAAATTATCTTAACAGACACTTGCAATGAATGATGCATGCGTGCATGTAGTTAAGTAATTGATGACATGATGGATGAAATGTGGAATGATTTTGTTTTTGGCTTTTGCTCTTGGCTTTTTTCTTTTTTCCTTTTTCTTTTCTTGCTCTTTTGCTCTTTTTGCTCTTTAGCTCTTTATTGACTTTGCTGGCATCATCAAACTCGCATGACTCTTGACGTGGGATACGAGGGTTGCCTCAAGCAGCGGTGCCAAAGTGCGGGTTATTTAAGATTCGCTGAAGTGATTATGCGTTTGTCCTTTTTGCAAATTTGTGAAAGATCATCTCTTTTTTTTTGTGATTTTTTAGAAATTTCGCAATGAATATAATGCTTGTGATCATGCACATGTTTCACAATTCAGTATTGTTTACCATGAACGTTATTTTTGCGATAATAGGGAAATGAGAGAATAAAGGAAGTGTTTAATATTCAAATGAAAACAACTGCGCAGAAAATCGCACTGTCTGAAAATTACAATGGGAGTTTAAACTACAAAAAGAAAGAGAAGAAAAAGATACAAGGAAAGCAGATCTTTTGATTGTGTGTCTTTGAAGTAATAACACCAATCGCCCATTACCACAACTTTGAGCCTTCATCGTCCAACTTTTGGAGTCGTTGATTGCCTTTGTAGCTTGAAGTCCAACTTCTGACCCTAATTTTTGCCTGGATTGCTCTTTAGAGTTTTCAGTCCACCGGGTCGCTCTGATTTTTGCCTAGGCCGCCCTTTCGGGTTTTCGACCTAGCGAGCTTATTTTTGCTTGGCTCATCTTTCTCTTTTTTCCATATATTTCTTTAGGCATAGTACTTCTTGACTGCGTCCGAGTTCACTGGGAGTGGGAGGTCTTCACCGTCCATTTTTGTGAGAATCAATGCTCCTCCAGAGAATGCCTTCTTTACCACATAAGGTCCTTCATAGTTAGGGGTCCATTTTCCACGGGAATCCTTTTGGATAGGCAACATCTTCTTGAGCACGAGGTCTCCTTCTTGAAACTGGCGGGGGCGCACTTTTTTATCATAAGCCCTTTTCATTCTTTGTTGGTACAACTGCCCATGACACAAAGCAACTACCCTCTTTTCTTCTATGAGGTTCAACTGATCCAGACGAGCTTGAACCCATTCTGCTTCCTCCAATTTTGTTTCCATTAGCACTCGCAGGGAGGGTATTTCCACCTCGATGGGAAGAACTGCTTCCATCCCATATACTAGTGAGAATGGTGTTGCCCCTGTTGACGTGCGGATAGAGGTCCGATACCCGTGCAAAGCGAAGGGCAACATTTCATGCCAGTCCTTGAAGGTCACTACCATCTTTTGCACGATCTTCTTTATGTTCTTATTTGCTGCCTCAACTGCCCCATTCATCTTTGGACGGTATGGGGAGGAATTATGATGCTGGATTTTGAAGTCGTCACACAACTCTTTCATCATCTTATTGTTCAGGTTTGTCCCATTGTCCGTGATGATCTTATTTGGAAGACCGTAGCGGCAAATTAAATCTCTCTTTATGAACCTGACAACCACTGACTTTGTTACACTGGCGTAAGAAGCGGCTTCGACCCATTTGGTGAAATAATCAATAGCGACAACAATGAAACGATGTCCGTTCGATGCCTTGGGTTCGATGGGACCGATGACATCCATTCCCCACATTGAGAATGGCCATGGTGCTGTTAGGACATTCAGAGAGGCAGGTGGTACATGGATATTGTCGGCATAGATTTGACATTTGTGGCATTTTCTGACGTAGTTGAAGCAGTCGGTCTCCATTGACAACCAGTAGTAGCCAGCCCTTAAGATTTTTCTTGCCATGGTGTTCCCATTAGAATGGGTGCCGAACGAGCCTTCATGGACATCTTTCATAATTCTTTCTGCTTCTTCTTCTGCTACACATCTGAGGAGGACCATATCGTGATTTCTCTTGTAAAGTACTTCCCCATTTAAGAAGAAACCCATTGACAGCCTCCTAAGTGTCCTCTTATCATTCTCGGTGGCACCAGGAGGATATTCTCTGTTTGTGATATAGTGCTTGATATCGTAATACCAAGGTTTACTGTCAGGCTCTTCTTCGATTGCCACACAATGATGTGCCGGTAGGTCTCGATGTTGGATTCGGATGAGTGTCAGACTCTTGTCGTTATTGATGTTGAACATTGATGACAAAGTCGCCAAAGCATCAGCCAACTGATTTTCTTCGCGAGGGAGATGATGGAAAGTGATCTCTTCAAATTGTTCAATCATCTTTTGGATGTGATGATGATAAGGAATTAATTTGGAATCCTTGGTTTCCCAGTCACCTTTTGTCTGGTGGATGACTAAAGCTGAGTCCCCATATACATCGAGCCTTTTGACTTTCCATTCAAGGGCTGCTTTGATGCCTAGGACGCACGCTTCATATTCTGCAATGTTGTTGGTGCAGTAGAAACTCAGTCTAGCGGTAAACGGTATGAAGCGGTTATCAGGAGAGATCAGTACAGCTCCGACCCCGTGCCCGTATAAATTAGAAGCGCCGTCGAATAACATTCTCCATCTTTCGTTGTCTGGAGGATTCCCTTCTACGAATAGAGCCATTATATCTTCGTCTGGGAAATCGCACTGCATTGATTGGTAATCTTCGATGGGCTGGTGTGCCAAGTACTCGGCCAATGCACTACCCTTGATTGCTTTTTGGGTGACATATAAAATGTCGTATTCAGATAGCAGCATTTGCCAGCGAGCGATCCTCCCTGTGAGAGCGAGTTTTTCAAAAATATACTTGACTGGGTCCATTTTAGATACCAACCAAGTAGTGTGGCTCAGCATATACTGCCTCAAACGACGTGCAGCCCAGGCCAGAGCACAACACGTTCTTTCCAACAATGAGTATCTTGTCTCGCACTCGGTGAATTTCTTGCTTAGATAGTAGATGGCATGTTCCTTCTTTCCGGATTCATCATGTTGCCCCAGTACACAACCCATTGACTTGTCTAGCACTGTTAGATACAGGATGAGAGGTCTGCCCTGCACAGGCGGCATCAGAATCGGTGGATTTTGGAGGTATCTCCTGATCTTTTCAAAGGCTTCTTGGCAATTATCATTCCACTTTGTTTCTTGGTTTTTGCACAAAAGCTTGAAGATAGGCTCGCATGTAGATGTTAGCTGCGATATGAACCTAGAGATGTAGTTCAATCTTCCCAGGAAACCACGAACTTCTTTTTCAGTACTCGGTGCCGGCATTTCTAGTATTGCTCGTACTTTGGCTGGATCTACTTCTATTCCCCTCTGACTGACTATGAAACCCAACAGCTTTCCCGATCTTACACCGAAAGTGCATTTGGCAGGGTTTAATCTGAGTTTGAACTTCCTGAGACGTTCGAAGAGTTTTTGTAGATTGACGATATGCTCTTCTTCAGTCTTGGATTTTGCAATCATGTCATCCACGTAAACCTCTATTTCCTTATGCATCATATCATGGAACAATGCGACCATTGCCCTTTGGTACGTTGCACCAGCATTCTTCAGCCCGAATGGCATTACTTTGTAACAGAAGGTTCCCCAGAGAGTGATGAAGGTGGTTTTCTCCATGTCTTCGGGGGCCATCTTAATTTGGTTGTATCCGGAATATCCATCCATGAAGGAGAACAGAGAGTGTTGTGCTGTGCTATCTACCAGGACATCAATGTGAGGCAAAGGGAAGTCATCTTTGGGGCTGGCTCTGTTCAAATCTCGATAATCGACGCACATCCGAACCTTACCGTCTTTCTTTGGGACCGGTACAATATTGGCTACCCATTGAGGGTATTTGGCCACCGCTAAAAACCCAGCATCGAACTGCTTCTTAACCTCATCTCGGATTTTCAATGACATCTCTGGTTTCATCCTTCTTAACTTTTGTTTTACCGGCGGGCATTCTGGTTTTACTGGTAACTTGTGCTCGACTATGTTGGGGTCCAGTCCGGGCATGTCTTGGTATGTCCATGCGAAGACGTCAACATAGTCAAACAATAACTTAACCAATTTCTCTCGCTCGCTGTCTTTCAATGTGGTGCCAATGTTAACTTCTTTTTGTTACCAAGTGGCTTCAGTCTCAAGAGGGGGGGTGAATTGAGATTTAAAACTTTTCAGATCTTTCGAAAACGTTTTTCCCCTTTTCAATGACTTAGATCAATTTTCGCGCAGGTTAAGTGGAAGCGAAGGAATTAGAATATAAAGCAGCAAAGCAGTATAACAGTAAAGCAGGAAAGCAGTAAAGCACGCAGAGATTTATCCTGGTTCGGTCACCTCCTAGTGACCTACGTCCAGTCCTCACACCCTTGTGAGATTTTTCCACTAACCACAAGGCTTACGGGTGCCTTGGAAACCTTTACAGAGATTTGGGCACTCCTTCACCTAGGATACCCCACCTAATGAAGAGCCCACAAATCTACCCAACAAGAGATACCCCACCCTTGTTACAACACATGCAAATAGAAAGATACCCCACTTCCTAAGTACATGCAAATACCCTAGAGAGATACCCCGCTCCCTAGTACAAATTATAACAACAATATAACAATAATGTAAATACAGAAATACCTCTTAGTGTAGGCAGATATTACAACTTGAAGGACACAACCCCAACTAACTCTTAACGTAGGATCAGCTCTTGACGGACCAGCGGTGCGAGAAGAACACAAATAAAATATAAGAGTTTTTCAGAAGTGATAGATCGTGAGAATGGGTTGGTGGATAAATGGAGGTGGTGAAGCCTCTATTTATAGATTTTGAAAATCCAGATCTCACGTTGAAAATGTTTAAAAGAATCGATTCTTTGTTAATTGGAATGGATCTAGGAATCGATTCATTTGCTTGATCTGATCTAGGAATCGATTCTGATTTGTTTGTAAAATGGATGTAATCGATTCTTAGGATCTCCGGGAGGCTAGGAATCGATTCTTCACTAAGTTAAAATATGTAGGAATCGATTTTCAGCTTGCCTGAGACAAGTGGGAATCGATTCTCAGTTATTTGCAAAAGATTGGGAATCGATTCTTCCCTTAAAAAATATTTGGCTCAGAAATCGATTTATGTACTGAAGGACATGACCTGACAATCGATTTCTACCTTTTCTATTTTACCTGAAAATCGATTTTGATATTTGTTTATGCATGAGAAAAATCGATTTTGTTATTTAAAAGGTGATAAGAATGTTTGCGTAAATATGCATGCACCTTTAAAAAACTTTGTGAGTGTGTGAGACTTTGAGATACGAGCTGACCTTCGAAAAGAGCTTACACAATTCCTAAGACTCACCCAAACCCTAAGGACTACCCTTATATTTAAGGACTACCCTTAAACTTGAATCTTCAATTCTTGAGCTTGGTTGACTTGGATTGACTTTTGAATATATGATACTTTTTATCAGTTTTGCTTTGACACTCTCATTCCTTTGGCCATCAACTTGGCTTTGTCTTTTTCATCATCAAAACTAATCCTGCAATATTAGATAACCTGCAACACAGGTATCCACATTCTCCCCCTTTTTGATGATGACAAAACATTTACTCATCTCAAGGTGGGAGGTTAGTTCAAACAGATAATATATATGATGCTCCCCCTATCATGATGCTCCCCCTGACTTATTGACTAGATGCATAATATGCAAGTTCTATATGCTCATATGCAGCCCTATATTTCTCTCCCCCTTTTTGTCATGATCAAAGAGGGTCAATATATGATAAAGTTTGCGAATCGAATGTCACAGCTATTTGACAAGGTAAAAGAGCCATTGCTGATTTGTAAGTGATCATCAAAACTTGAAGAAGAACATATTTGAGACCATGAAGAGAATATTTTATCAAACACAGGTAAAAGCTAATTATGAGTCTCAAAAATCTGTGAAGTAGTTGTTTTAAACTTTATACATTTCATGCTGCTTAGTTTGAAAGTTGGTGATGGCAGCCAGAATATGGGAGAAAAATTATTTTAGGTAAACAACGATTGTGAGCATGCATGTATTTTTCGAAAAATACCAGTGCTAGCAGTTGATTGTAAAATAGATTTCAGGAAAAATAGCACTTTAACTGCAGAAATTCACAAGTCACAATTTCACTTAAATTCACATTTCTTTAAAAAATCACTTTGAAAAACATTTAATTAAAACCTCATTTGAATAAGTGAAGAACCAGGTTTTCTTTTGCAATGGATTTGTGAAAATATCAACTAGCTGATTTTGACGATTCAACTAACTCAATCACACTATTGCCTTTCTAACCATAACCTCTAAGAAGGTGATGTATAATTTCTATATGATCAGTCCTAGAGGGTTGACCAGAATACTTTTGTTGATTCCTGTTATTCTAATCATGCCTTATAGATATTGTTCTTAATGACGCATGAAATTAGTCTCTGTTTCACTAGTCACATATTTGACTTAATAAACTATTTTTAGGCACATTTTCAAAAAAGAGGTGAATAAAAATTTTAACCAATCTGACCTTTACCGGTGATTCTTCCTCTATTTATCACAAGTCACATGACGGATTTTTCCGGGGGTGAGTGTTAAGAACTTTATTGCGTCTCCAGTCATGCGCTTCGAGTCTTTGCTGTCAAGGTATCAATCTGCCCCCATACCTTGAAGCATACCTGCAAAGATCTAAAACAAGGTTCTCGGTACCCAAATCTCTTTGGGTCCTTGTGGGTTAGTGTTTGGTATGGTTCCTTTGGGAACCCACACCTTTTTCATATTTTGTTTACCTCTTGCCCTGCAAACAGAAGCTGTATGTCCAAGTTTACCACAATAATAACATGTAATATAAGGTCTAGTGGAAAATTTTGGTTTATAATGAACATGCCTTTCTATGGGTTTGTTTCTAGGGAATCTATGATGCACATTTTGTAAACTAGACAATTTCCCAACAGTCCATTCCAGTTCATGAATTTTCTTTTCAGATTCAACACATTTATCACAAGTATAATTTTCTTTAAAGCATGCAAGACTATCATTTTCTTTTCTAAGTTCTACTATTTCTTTGTTTAAAGAAGTGATGTCTTTTTCCAGATGAGTGATAGCTTTCTTAGATCTGTCTAACGCTTTAGCTAATTTTAATGATTTATCATGTAATTCAGTAAAAGCTTCATATAATTCATCATAGGCATCTTGTAAAGATTCAGAGTTAGAATATACCTCAGTTTCACTTTCGCTGTCGTGGTCGGCCATGAGAGCAACTTGATCTTTTTCACTTTCTGAGCTATCTGATGAGTTCCTGTTTTCCCATGCTGTGTAGGCTTTTCTACTCCTTTTTCCTTTGGATCCCTTTTTCTCATCTCTTGGTCGTTTTCTTTGTAATTTTGGGCATTCCAATTTTATGTGTCCGGGTTTCCCACATTCGTAGCAGGTTAAAGGACTTAAGTAGTTTTGTTTGCATGAGACTTCTTTGGTTGGAGAATTCTTTTCTAGAGACCTCCTTATGAACCTTTTGAATTCTCTTACCATTAGGTCTATATTTTCATCCTCTTCATCACTTTCACTTTGCGAGTCATCACTGTCGTCGGATGAACTTGAATTTGAAACTTTGAAAGCTAGGTTTTTCTTTTTCTTGACTTTTCCTTCATTCTCTGCTAGACGAGTGAGCTCTAACTCGTGCTCTAGTAGTTTCCCAAACAGAGTGGCAAGAGACATGGTAGTTAGGTTTCTTGATTCAGTTATAGCAGTTACCTTTGGTTGCCATTCTCGGTTTAGGCATCTTAGCACTTTGTTGATCAAGTCTTCGGGAGGAAATGATTTTCCTAATGAACCCAGTTTGTTCACTATGTGAGTGAACCTTTTCTGCATCTCTGATATTGTTTCACCTGTATTCATTCTAAACAATTCGTACTCTCTGGTAAGAGTATTTATTCTTGCCCTTTTCACTTCACTTGTACCCTCATGAGTAACTTGAAGATTATCCCACATTTCTCGGGCAGATTTACAGTTTGAAACTCGAAAAAATTCATCAGTACTCAAAGCAGAAGTAATAATATTTTTAGCACGTAAATTCAGTTGCACTTTTCTTTTCTCATCATCAGACCATTCATTTCTACTTTTTATTGTAAGAATACCATCTACTATGTGTGTGGGGACGAAAGGTCCTTTTTCCACAGCATCCCAAACATCCAAGTCTACCCCTTCAATAAAAATTCTCATTCTTTCTTTCCAATATGCATAGTCTTCTCCGTTGAATCCCGGAGGACGGAAAAGAGATGCACCCTCTTGCGTATACCAACCTGAAGCCATTTCTCTTGAAGCTGCTAGGCCCTTTATACAAGAGTCTAGCTCTGATACCACTTGTTACCAAGTGGCTTCAGTCTCAAGAGGGGGGGTGAATTGAGATTTAAAACTTTTCAGATCTTTCGAAAACGTTTTTCCCCTTTTCAATGACTTAGATCAATTTTCGCGCAGGTTAAGTGGAAGCGAAGGAATTAGAATATAAAGCAGTAAAGCAGTATAACAGTAAAGCAGGAAAGCAGTAAAGCACGCAGAGATTTATCCTGGTTCGGTCACCTCCTAGTGACCTACGTCCAGTCCTCACACCCTTGTGAGATTTTTCCACTAACCACAAGGCTTACGGGTGCCTTGGAAACCTTTACAGAGATTTGGGCACTCCTTCACCTAGGATACCCCACCTAATGAAGAGCCCACAAATCTACCCAACAAGAGATACCCCACCCTTGTTACAACACATGCAAATAGAAAGATACCCCACTTCCTAAGTACATGCAAATACCCTAGAGAGATACCCCGCTCCCTAGTACAAATTATAACAACAATATAACAATAATGTAAATACAGAAATACCTCTTAGTGTAGGCAGATATTACAACTTGAAGGACACAACCCCAACTAACTCTTAACGTAGGATCAGCTCTTGACGGACCAGCGGTGCGAGAAGAACACAAATAAAATATAAGAGTTTTTCAGAAGTGATAGATCGTGAGAATGGGTTGGTGGATAAATGGAGGTGGTGAAGCCTCTATTTATAGATTTTGAAAATCCAGATCTCACGTTGAAAATGTTTAAAAGAATCGATTCTTTGTTAATTGGAATGGATCTAGGAATCGATTCATTTGCTTGATCTGATCTAGGAATCGATTCTGATTTGTTTGTAAAATGGATGTAATCGATTCTTAGGATCTCCGGGAGGCTAGGAATCGATTCTTCACTAAGTTAAAATATGTAGGAATCGATTTTCAGCTTGCCTGAGACAAGTGGGAATCGATTCTCAGTTATTTGCAAAAGATTGGGAATCGATTCTTCCCTTAAAAAATATTTGGCTCAGAAATCGATTTATGTACTGAAGGACATGACCTGACAATCGATTTCTACCTTTTCTATTTTACCTGAAAATCGATTTTGATATTTGTTTATGCATGAGAAAAATCGATTTTGTTATTTAAAAGGTGATAAGAATGTTTGCGTAAATATGCATGCACCTTTAAAAAACTTTGTGAGTGTGTGAGACTTTGAGATACGAGCTGACCTTCGAAAAGAGCTTACACAATTCCTAAGACTCACCCAAACCCTAAGGACTACCCTTATATTTAAGGACTACCCTTAAACTTGAATCTTCAATTCTTGAGCTTGGTTGACTTGGATTGACTTTTGAATATATGATACTTTTTATCAGTTTTGCTTTGACACTCTCATTCCTTTGGCCATCAACTTGGCTTTGTCTTTTTCATCATCAAAACTAATCCTGCAATATTAGATAACCTGCAACACAGGTATCCACACTTTTTTGTCTTCCTCTGTGCCTAAGTTGATCGTTTCAGTTGATTCCTCGTGGGGTTCGATTATTTTTTCCTCTTGTTCCATCATTCTCATTAACTCTGGAGGAGTTTCCCAATTATCCTCAACATCTTCCTCAGTTTGATTGATAGGGTGATCAAAGTTACAATATGGATTATTGGCGTTGTTATTTTCAAAGACATTTTTTTCGGATCTGCATTAGTGTAAATTAACGGAATAAAAACGAAAGAAAGAAAATTAGAAGCGAATGTAACAACAAAAAAGAAAAACGAGAGTTTATTGGGAACTGAAATAACGTTGCATTGATATTAATACTGAAAGGAAAACATGCGTGCCCGAATGAAATATCCTAAGGCCTTGGGCAGAGCCAGAGGATTACATTATAGAAACATTACTTTGAACTAAAAACCACAGGAAAATCAATGATCTCCCAATTCTTGAGTCTTTTGTTTGCAGGACAAGGGCGTACAAGACTGACGATGCCTTCTTCAGCGCTTAGATCGTCCTCAACTGCGGCGATCTGATTGGGGTTCAACATTCCCGCACTCCGAAAGCTTTCCTTGATGTCGCAGATGATGATCCTCTTCGTATTTGGCACCCTGTCCTCAAGCCTGGCTAACCTCCGCTCCTTCTTTTCCTCCACAATCCTTCTCTTGTCAGTGCGATTGGGCCGATATCCTATCCCATGTCTATCTTTGTTCTCCTCTGGCTGTATTGGCGTCAGGATCCCTTGTCCGGTTTTTCCCAAGCCTCCTCCAGCTTGGTAGCCTTTTCCTAACATGAACTTAGCAACCATCACGGCAGTTTTGGATAGCTTGGGTTCTAACATAGCAGATGTATTGGCGATTTCCAATGCTTGGAAGGCAGTCTCGAGAGACTCTTCAGCAGCCTCAATGTAGCGAGTGGGAGCGGACTTATTTATCAGCATTTCTTCCTCACCGAAAATAACCACCAGCTTATTGTTGACTATGAACTTGAGCCTCTGGTGTAAAGAAGAGGGAACTGCCCCTGCCGAGTGAATCCATGGCCTCCCCAAGAGACAACTGTAGGATGGGGCAATGTCCATTATCTGGAAGGTCACCACGAAGTGCTCCGGACCTACTTGCACAGGTAAGTCCATTTCTTCGATGACTTCCCTTTTTGATCCGTCAAAGGCCCTGACTAGTATGGAGCTTGGTCTCATGTATGAACAGTCCACATCTAATTTCTCCATGGTTGATCTGGGTAATACATTCAAAGATGAACCATTGTCAATGAGTACCCGAGCAAGAGAGTAATCTCCACACTTCACCGATATGTGTAGGGCCTTGTTGTGCCCCCTTCCTTCAGTTGGAATCTCATCATCAGTAAAGGTGAGATAATTACTTGCAACAAGGTTTCCGACGATCCCATCAAATTGGCCGACGGAGATGTCATGAGCGACATGGGCCTCATTCAATACTTTTGTTAATGCTGCACGATGGGCATCGGAACTGAGCAATAATGACAACAGAGATATCTTTGCGGGAGTTTGGTTCAGTTGATCAACCACCTTATACTCGCTTTGTCTCATAAGCTTCAGAAATTCACTGGCTTCTTGCTCGGATAACGTCTTCTTTCCTGCATTCTTATCGACAGGTTCCTGCTCTATGCTTTTGCCCTTACGGGTTCGTTCCTCCCCTTCTTTTGTTCGGTCTTCACTAGGCCCTCCAGGGGTATAGAAACGTCCACTTCGAGTCATCCCACCGGTCCCTGAGATGTTAATGACATCAGGGGTAGTCTGAACTTTCACATTGTAACTCCACGGGACTGCATTGGTGCTTTTAAAGGGAAAAGGGACTGGCACTTGAATAGTGATTGGTTTAGGTACAGCGGTGGTTAGCTTTGTGTCCCTTTTGTAATGGATTTCCAGTGGTTTCCGGATACTCTTGCTCTGGTCACTGCTTGACTAGAGAGTCGACACGCCTTCCTCTTTCTTTTGAAGACCTATTTGTATTATGTGTCGGTCTAATAAGTCTTGCAGAACTGGCTTGAATGCTTCACAGGCCCCGACACAAAGGGGGTCAGCACACGAGCCCTTTCTGGTACATCCTTTCATAATGATTCCGAAGTGACACAAATTAGCATGGATGAGGTCCAGGGGTGTGACAATGTCCTCCACCTTTCTGACCAATAATTGCCCTTCAACATTCTCAATGACACTGACGGAGGGTTTCCCGTGCCCCGGCAGAGGGTTAGTGGCAACATTCGGACCATCTTCTGCGAAGCTTAACCATTTAGATTCAATTAAGTCTTGTACTACATATTTCAATGCCTTGCAATTTTCTGTTGAATGGCCAACCGCCCCTGCGTGGAATCCACAGCTGGCCTCTGGGTCATAGCTCCTAGGGAAAGGAGGTTGAAGGGGTCTCATTGGACGGGGAGTGATCAAGTTGTGACTGATGAGGTGATTGAATAGGTCTGTATATGACATGGGTATTGGGTCGAAGTTGGTGGGCTTTCTTTCTTGGTAGTTTTGTGGTCTATAGCCTGAGTTGACTTGGTGAGGTGGGGCTTGTGGTGTTTGAGTAGGTATTTGTAAAGTCTGTCGGGGATTGTTGTAGGGAGGCTTTCCTGATCCAGAGATGGCATTGGTTTCTCCGTCTTTCTTTTTAGGGAAACCTGGGAAGGGCCTTTTCTGATTGCTGGTTCCAGCGGAGCTATATGCAATCTTCCCGTTTCTCCATCCATTCTCCAATCTTTCTCCGATGACGATCATATCTGAAAAGTTTGAAGACACGCTCCCAATCAACCTGTCGTAGAAAGGTGATTGAAGAGTATCCATGAACATTGATACCATCTCTTTTTCTAACAAAGGTGGTACCACCTGTGCCGCCAAACCTCTCCAGCGTTGGGCATATTCCTTGAAGGACTCATTATCTCTCTTCGTCATGCTCTGCAGTTGTGTTCTATCGGGAGCCATGTCAATGTTATATTTGTATTGCCTCAAAAATGCATCGGCTAGGTCTTTCCAGCATCTGATATGTGCACGTTCTAATTGCATGTACCAGCTCGAAGCTGCCCCAGACAGACTATCTTGGAAGTAGTGGATGAGCAATTTGTCGTCGTGAGCAAACGCCGCCATCCTCCTGCAGTACATGGTTAAGTGGCTTACAGGGCAAGTCGACCCTCTGTATTTGTCAAAGTCTGGCACCTTAAATTTTGGAGGGATGACTACGTTAGGGACGAGGCACAAGTCATAAGCATCTCTCGCACCAACATTGGATCCCTCAACTGCTCTCAACCTTTCCTCAAGCATTTGTAGTTTGTCTTGGGCTTGAGGGTTCTCCATAGAGTGATTGTGAGGGAGCCCACTCATACCATAGTAAGGATGGATCATCGGAACTATGGCTGAGTTCACATTTGGGGTATGTGAATGAGTGGGATTCCTGAGGTTGGAACCTTGAGCTTGAGCGTCAACTATCGGCGGTGGAGGGCAGCCAAGTGGGAGTCTTTGTGGTATGACGACGGGGGTCGGGTTTTGAACTTGTGGTGCCCCCGGATTACCATTGTGGCCTGTTGGTGTAAGCTGTTGTTGGCCCGCGACTCCTGAGGGACCGTCTTCTGGACTAGCATTGACTGTCGGAGGTGTGTAACCTTGTGGAAGTCCGTAAGGAGGCCATATGTAACCCTGGTCATTAGTCCCAGTGGGGGGCACTGTATGTGGGATCCCGAGTCCATTGGGAGGAGGAGGGTTGGTAACTTGATTTTCCGTATTCCCAGCGGAGACATCTTCACTTGTGTCTTTGTCCCTCAGAGTTTGTAAGACCTTTAAGATTTCAGCCATCTGTTCTTTCATCCCATCTATTTCTGCCCTAAGCTCTTGATTGCCTAGGTCTTGGGGTGGATTGCCTTGATCCGGGATATCTTGAGGCGGATTGTCCTGATTTTCTTCCATGTTTCTGGCCTGAGAACGAGTCCAATAGCGATGTTGACGCACCAGCTTGTCTTTTACTCTCTGTTGGTGGGACACATGTTATGAGTATATGTATGAGTATATGAATGGATGAAAATGCGAATGATGCATGTGTGCATGAGTCTTATTGTTTTAGGTCGGGAATTGCAAGCGCATCCTGATTTGTCATAAGTACACAGATTAAAGTTCCACAATATTTTCAAGATAAAGGATCAGCATGTGAGACAAACAAACTTCATTGATGGAGGAAAGTACAACATTTTGGAAATAAAACTTCGAAAAGAAAAGTACAATGTTCTTTAAATTTCACTCAAATACATATGGCTTTCATTTTTCCACTCCTCCCTCTTTTTCTACTAGTAGCGCTGCCAGCCTTTTCCCGGAGTTCGGCAATCAGAACCTCGCAAAACTCCATGAATTTGGAAACTTGGACCGGGGTGTTAAACGGGTGCATCGCCGCGTTAGCCTCCTTTAGACGTTTGGGGATTCCTACGATAGCTCGATCAGCCAGCCATGCCAACTTTGAGAATCTGTCTTTCCAGTATAAGCTTTCATTCTTCAACTCTATGAAGACTTCATGGTTTTCTATCTTGCTGACCAACTCCACGAAGCGGTTCTCCCAATAGATGCTTTCTGTCTTCAGCTGGTGGTAGACCTCCTCTTGATATCTGATATGGTCGTTCAGCTCATCAGATTTTTCATGCTCCCTTCTTAAGGCTTGCTGGTATTCTCGGAGTATCTCTTCAATGGTATCTTTATCCTGCTTGATACTTTTCACTTGCTCTTCAAACTCGGCTGCCATCATCCGGGACTCTCTCTTTGATACCATTAGCAGGCTCTGTGCGGTCTTTTCAGCCATCATTGATTCTTCCCATAATTTTTTCCATTTGTATGTATCATCGATGGCTTGGTCCATTTTCAGGTTGCAACGTTTTATTTCCTCTTTCGCTCCTCTTAGGTACTTTTGAACCTCTAGTTTGTTCTTTTGTTCAATCTTGAGCTGCTTGCGGCTGTCTTCAATGGTCACTGACTTACTTGCGTTCTCTTCCTCCAACTTCTGGTTTTTTAGGAGCACTTTCTCTAACTCTGCCTGCAAGCCCTTCTTTTCTTCCTCGGCCTTTGACAATGCCATTTTAAGCTTATCTAAATCTTCGACAGTGGGAAGGGTAGGTTCAGGTATTTCTTCCTCAACCCATAGTGCACTTTGGTAAGGCAATCGGGTGTTTTGGATCCTCTTTTGGAGCCATTGACGAAAGGTGGTTTCCTTATCGCCAGTCTTTTTAGTAAGCTCTTGTCCCTTGCGGACGACCATATCCCACGCTTGAGAAATCTTCCGGAGCATGTCAACCTCTTTTGGGCTTCCTTCATGGAGGTAAAAAGGGATTAACATGTCTTCGGTGGGCGGATTTCGCATGGGGTACCCCAGCTGTCTTAGAGTTAGAGAAGGATTGTAATTTATGCATCCTCTTGTCCCCATGAGCGGGACGTTTTGAAAGCTTCCGCATTGAAAAACTACTGTGGGCCTCTCTTTCCACCATGATGGGTGCCAACGAACCTTATATTCATGAAGGCCCCCCAGCACTTGCAACCATTCACCAGTGTTCATTGTCTTCACATCACACCCTCTGGCGTCTTCAATTGGGCCTTCTACTCTGACTTTGTTAACGAAAGCATGGGTGAGAAGCCAAACATACAAAGCGTGTAGGCAGCAAGATATCCTTTTTCCCCTTAGCTCACTATAATGAGTGAAAGTACAGTAAGTGTCTGCAAGCATGGCTGGAATCGGATCCTTGAAGGATAAGAAGACGCCAATAGCTGTTGTGTCCACATATCTTTCAAGGCGTGGAAATAGGACAATGCCAAAGATAGTCAAAGCTAACACCTGCTTAAAAGGACCCCAATTTCTAGCGTCGGCGAAGGATTTCATTTGGCCTTCCAGATACTCTTGTGGGAATCCTGCAATGCCATTTCGATTTTTCTTCCGGAGTTTCAAGTTCTCTTTGCTGGTTTGTAACATTGAGGCGAGTTTCTCATCTGTGTAGTATTGTCCCTGATACTGGTAGGGTCCCTTGTCTTGTTGAGGAAAGCCGAAGATCTGTGTATATTCTTCCAGGGTAGGTGCCATCTGGAAATTTTTGAAGGTGAAGCATCTTAATGAAGAGTCGTAGAACTGGCTCAAAGCGGCAATGGCATCCGTTTGCACGTCCAATTGTAGTAACATAATAATCTTCCCATACACTCTATCAAAAGACCTGCGCTCGATGGGCGGCAATCGACCAGCACATTCCCTTAGACTTGTCAGATTAGGCTGCTTCACTATAGGGTAGTTCAGAGTTTGGATTGCTTCACAGTTTGATCCCATATTGCCTTGCTTATGACAAAACTTTCGAACCTCTTACAATTCCCGGCAAACCTAAATGAGATGAATAGCATGCAATGTGAGGATTTTTTGTATTTTTTGTGAAATAATGATGATGTATGATGAATTAAAGAAAGACGTTACATGCGTTAATAAAAGCATATTTTGGTGATTCAAATTTTGAGGAGCATTAACCATGTCACATAAAATATACGTAAAGGAAAAAAGAATAAATGGTCTTCATTATTTGATTTTTTTTTGAAAGATAAAAAGTTTTTGCGATGATGTAACAGGTAGGTGAATTGCTTTTGTGTCCTAAACAGGTTATGTCTTACATATAGGTCACGGTCTAGGGTCACTTATGTGATCAACCTCTCAGGTAGTTCTATTCACTTCCTCACAAAGGTTTCCAGAGCTAAAATCCCTTTCACGATATGACCCACAACGATAGCGAGCTACCTGGTGTGGGATGCCGCGAAAGAGCATACTCTGGCTGAGATTTTCATGAGAGTCAGACAGATAAATCCAGAATGACTGTCACTAATCATCTCCGCTCGTCCTAAGTTATTTTTCAGACCCGGGTATAGGGCCCCACTCAGAAGTGTGCGAATAAATAGGTGTAGGTGATGTGTGTGATATAAGCAACCTAAACTACCCAGACTGCAAAAGAGCAAACAGATAGCAATATAAAAGTCTTCTACCCTAAGGTTTAATATGCGAATAAGCAGATAAATGAAATAGACGTGCTAAAAAGACTAAGGGTAAACAAAGGTACTAAACTAACAAATATCCACACATTTAACTAAATTAGGCTTGACCCTCTAAAAAAAAGGTCCCCAGTGGAGTCGCCAGCTGTAGCGACCGAAGAATCCGGAGGAGGGATCCTTCGTTGCTTTTGAACAATGGAGCCGCCATCAATATTTATTTTTAGGAAAACATTGAAAAAACCTTTGTTTTTGGGTTCGGGGGTCGATTAAGTGCGGGGAAGGTACTAGCACCCCGCAACATCCTAAAAAGGTTACCTTTTAATTTAATGTGTAGAAAAAGTTAGTTTTAAATGAAAATACCTTATTTACCCATTTTGATTGTTTGCGAAAAAGAGAAAGAAAAAAAGAGAAATGAAGACTTAATAAAAATTTTAGTTTTTTTTGCGCTCGACGGGAGTGGGCCCCCGCTCCTACGTATCTCCGGGTGCGATGGAGAAATCAAAGCTACGTAGTTCTTGGGTAGAAAATATTTGTGTGTTGGTGTTTTTTAATTATTGAAAACTTTGCGAAAATGGGAGGCCGTTCACGGTGACCAAGCAGATAAATCCAGAGTGGTCACCACTAACGACTTTATTCGAAAAAAGAAAGTATTCACAGCGTCAAACGAGCTAAGCCCAGAGTGACTGTTGTAAATACCCGGTTTGTGATTGAGCGCTTGTTCGTTTGAAAACGTGCTTACCGGGAAGCGTGACAAAAAGGAGTCGAAATTATGTTTGTACTTTATTAACTAAAAAAAAAAAGTTTAGGCGGATGTTTGCGATGATCAAACGAGTAACCTCAGAGTGATCACCGCTACTAATTCGCTGTGAAAAAAAAGAAGGTTAGTCCTAACGGTCAAACAAGCTAGGCTCAGAGTGACCATTAGTATCAACCTATTTTTTGTGTGAGTATGGTTGTTTGAAAGAAAGAAAAAAAGAACGGTTTGGAAGCATCACGTTGTGAATAAAAGCGGAAAAGGTGATAAAAGGGGGGTGCAAATAATAAAGGAGTTGTATTAAAAAGGGAGGTGTGAATAGCGTTTTGACGCTAGAAACAGCCGTTGAAGGTGCGAGTAGCGTTTTGACGCTAAAAAACGGTTGATTGATTTCTTTTTTTTATTCTACTCTAGAACACGTGATTCTTGAAGCGCTTTTTTTTCTTAAAAAAAAACCTAGACTAAACAAGTGGTATGAAGAAAAATTCTTTTGTTTTTTTGGTTGTCCTAGTTACTATTTAATAAAAAGGGTACCTTGTTTTTTTTTCTTATTTATTTGGAAGAATGGTCATTTGTTATTATATTTTTTTTTTTTAAAAAAGGGGGTAGTGATTAGTAACCGTTTCTTTTAAGAAAATATTTTTTTTTAATATTTTGAAAAGGATTTTGTTTTAATCCGAAAATCAGTAACACGTTTTTTAATATTTTTTTTTAAAAGGTTTATTTCAAATCCGAAAATTAGTACCTAAATAAAAAAGGAACACATTTTTTTTAACACTTTTTTTTTAGGTTTATTTTTAATCCGAAAATTAGTAACCATTTTTTAAAAAAACAACATTTTTTTTTATCACTTTTATTTGATCCGAAAATTAGTATAATAACAGCAACATATATATCTATAAAAACAACAACTAAACTAAAAAAAAACAGCAATAATATATTCAAGAAAAAAAAGCAACCAATATTTATAAAAACAGCAACTAATATTTATAAAAAAGTCAATAACTAATATTTATAAAAAAAACAGCAACTAATATTTTTTAAAAAAACGTGAACAACAATAATTAAAATAAAATGGCGATGATAATATGAACAAAATTACAATAACTAAAAAAATTACAAAAAAGCAACAATACTACGAATTATTACATTTTGTACCTTGAACAAATCCAGAAATGTTGAAGAAATTTCCTTCTTCGAATTTCTTCAATACAAGTGAACTTTTAAACTAATAAAAAAAATCTAGGAAGGAGGAAGAGAAGAGAAGCCCTAATTTTTTTCCAGAAGATCTTTCCCCCTTTTTTTCTTAAAAACCAAAACCACCCCCCTTTCTTCGAATTTCTGTGACCCTATTTATACAAAAAAATGTTGCCCTTGCTTCTCTTCATTGCATTCTGACTTGCTCCATGCTTGTACAGTGCTTTTTTGACAGTGGCTTGACATGGTGAATAAAAACTTATGAAGGGTATGGGTGTAGCAGAGGAGAGAATGATGGTTTTTTTTTGTGTGAGAAAGGAGAGTGAATCCGTGAGTGAGAGAGAATGATGTGAGGAGAGAAAAAAAATGGAGTTTATGGTTTGGTAGGAGGGGTGTGCGTGGAGATGGGAGAATGGTGAAGAGAAAAAATGAGTGAAGTGTGTGTTATGGGGAAGAAGTCGTAGGTATGGGGAGAGAGAGGAGGGAAGGGTTGAGTGTGAGTGGAAGAAAGAGAGAAAGGATGGTTGAGTGTGAGTGGGAGAAAGAGAAATGGGTGGGATAGGAGAGTGAGAGAGAGCCGTTGGAAATGAGAGAGAGAGAGGAGTAGGCGTAGGAATGGAGAGAGAGAGGTTGAGTGTATTGGGAAGGGAAAAATGGGGAAGTGGGAAGTGTGGGGAAGTGGAATTGAGAGAAAAGAGGAGAGGTGGAGTGTGGAAGGGAGAAAGGTGGGGTTTGACCATGGGATAATAGGGGGAGTGGCCGAATTTTTGAGGGTTTTGGGGGAGTGAATGTGGATGATTTTTAGGGAAAGGGGGGGATTGAATGTGGATGGTTTTTAGGGTAAAGGGGGGGTAGTCGAATTAGGGTTTTATGGAGGGGAAATGGGTATGGGTTGGATAGTAATTAGGGTTAGGAGGGGTTGGGTTATGGGTTGGATAGGAATTGGATTGGGTTATGGGTTGGATAGGAATTGGATTGGGCTAGGCGAATTGGGCTAGCTATTTTGCTGGGTTGGGCTTCCATGACAGCACCTTATTATTTTTTAATAGACCCCCACTTCCTCTTTGCTTATTTTTATTTCTTCACTTCTAAAAAAATATTTTCTTGTGTTAAAAACTTGTGACAAATAAAATAAAAAATAAAATAAAATAATTATTTTTATCAAAAGTAAATAAAATTTTCTCATTTTGGTTAGGACAAAATTAGGGTATTACAGTCGCAAATCGCAGGTATTTCGTCCTCCATAGCTCGCAAATCGCAACTTGCAGGTATTTCGTCATGAGGGTTCTCCTCTCTCTGTTAAAAAGTTTACTATAATTATAAGCTAGTGTACAACCATTTTTTCCACAAATTATGTAGATATAAATGAAATGACAGATGTTATTTAGTTGTTCACAATCTCCCATTCCAGTGATTGATTCTTTTGGATAATTAGATAGATTGTTGGTTGAATGTGCTAAGTTGCTTATGTTTTAGTGAGTACTAATTCAGATTTGGTAATATGGATCTGTTTCCTTGAAGTGTGTAGATCTGTTTCTGTCATTTGGTAATATGGATCCTCATGATGGCTCCGAGACAGCAGGGCATTTTGTTTCTACTCCTCCACCCTCTGTCAAAAACACTGCCAATATGTTGCCGCCTAAGCGTAAAAATCGTTCGAAAGCTTGGAATCACTTCACTGCAGAGGAAGGCCCATCTAAGGCAGCAAAGTGCAACTACTGTGGTAGTATGATAAAGTTCAACAACGGAACAAGTGCAATGCGAGCGCATTTGCCAAGATGTAAGGAGAATCCGCAGAATGTTGGGAGACATGAATCGATTTCATGCTCAATGCCGGATATTGAAAGAGTTGTTAGTTCTTCGCCTTCGATCTCAAAATTTGACCAAGATGTGAGTTGTAGTGACTTGGTAAATATGTTCATTACAACGGAGCTTCCATTTATACTTGTGGAACATCCATATGTGCACAAGTTCATTAATGGCTTACAACCGAGATTTAGCATCCCATCACGCACCACACTAGCGCGTGATATTTTGAGGCATTGGGACACAGAAAACAAAGTTGAAGAATACATTGTCACAGCATTGTCGTCGCGTTTGTCTCACCACCGACACTTGGACCTCCAACCAAAATTTCAACTACATGTGTCTCACAGCACATTTTGTTGATAACAACTGGAAGTTGCAGAAGAGGATTTTGGATTTTCTTAAAGTTTCTGATTACACGGGTGAAGTTATGGCGAAGACGATTCAGCAGTGTCTAAATTCTTGGGGGCTTTCTCGTGTGCTCAGTGTCACCGTGGACAATGCCTCCTCGAATGACGTTGGTGGCCAACATCTCAAAAATTGGCTTCTATCCTTGAAAGTTGTATGCTTTTATATCCCCTAAATATCCCTTTATTTTGAATTTTGATGCATACATGTAGTGGCATAATTGGTACATTAGAGTACTCAAGAACATAGTGTAATCAAATTTTACATAGACATCTAATAATAAATCATCATCTTTTCAACAGGTGGGAAGGAGGTCCAACAAAGATTCCATGGTCTTTTACAGAAGAAGAAACTATGTATATATTGAAGGGAAAAGTAAAAGTTACTGTTGAAGAGTCAGTGGGGTCTTTTGAAATTGGAGCTGGTGATTTAGCAGTCTTCCCAAAAGGAATGAACATAACTTGGGAAGTAACTGAAGCTGTGAAGAAGCATTACAACTTGAAAAAAGAATGAACCTATAAGCCTTATAACTCTTGTGGCCTAGTTATGCCATTTATGAACTTGATAAAGTGATTATGATTATCACACACTTGCTGTAGTTTGCTAATTGTTGTAGGGATATGTACTTAAGCCTTCACTTCTGTTAGATTGTACCTTTGACATTGATAGTGTAAGAAGTAATTTTTAATCAGTAATTTTTAATCAGTATGTTTGTTTTGGTTGTATGTTGAGTAGGAAAAAACTCACCTCGTTATTTAACCCGTTCAATGGTTTTTTGTGGAACTTTAATCTGTTATTAGGGAACTTTAATCTGTCGTATCAATGTTGCTAAATTTGATGACCGAATTGTAATGGTTTTATTCTAAAAAACCAGTTTAGAAAAGCCAAACCAGTTTTTTCATCTTATAAAGTGTTATAAAACCAGTTGTTTCTGCAGTTAATAACGGTTCTATTCTAAAAAAACTGTTTTCCGCAATTCCGAAAAATCCAGTTTTCTGCAATTCCGAAAAATCCGGTTCAGGGAAGCGAATCGGTTTCAAAGCGGTTCATATTAAGGAAACCGGTTCTAAAATAGGAACCGGTTTAGAACCGAACCTAATCCGGTTTGAAGGAAAACCAGTTTTTTTACAAAAGTGGTTTTGCTAACCAAACCAAACTGCATATGTGGTTCAGTTGGGTGCGGTTCTTGCACCGTGCACACCCCTACTTCAGAGGATATCTTATTCGGTGCATTTTAACTTGTCTATTTTTTATAGGGAAATATAATCTCGTTTGTTTCATGATATTGCAGAAATATGGCACGGGTTCGAGGCAAATCATAATCGTTGGGGTTTCACTGACCACGCGCCTCTTAATGAATTGAATTGGAGTCGTAGTGGATATCCTGTGAATGATAAATGCGTAACTGAAAAATCAAGGAGCAACTTGTTGCATGAACTAGTATTTTGAAAATTTCTATTAACCTATAGATATTTTGAAAATTGTAAAATTTAATTAAAATACTTGTGTTGCAAAAAGTAAAAAGTTAGTATTTTATTCTAATCTTAATAATGGAGTAAAAATAAGGAAAAAAGAAAATGAGATATAATATAAAATATGCACCTGTTACCGCTCTCGTTGCCGCTTCCGTTCCCGCTCCTGTTACCATTCTCATTGCCGCTCTCCTTTTCCTCTCTCGTTGCCTATCCCGTTGTCAGTCTTTCGTTGCCGCTCTCATTGCCTCCTCCGATGCTGATCCCATTGTCAGTCTCTCATTGTCGCTCCCTTTGCCACTTTTTTATATTGTTTGTTTGGAATTTTTGATAGTGGTTAAATTTTTGTTGACAATTGTTAGTGGTCGACAATTTTTATTGATAATTTCAGTAGATTATACTAAGTAGTAAATAGTAAATTCTACATCATTTAATATTAATTAATCATTTTAATTGAATTAATATTTTTTTTAAAATGATTTTGAAATTTTGTTAGTGGTATGATTTTTTGAGTAGAAGTAATAAAGATAAAAGAGAGAAAATGGAATAAATAAAGAAAGAAGATAAAAGAAAAAAAGGAAAGAGAGGACTTTAGGAGAGAGAGAGAGAGAGAGAGAGATGGGGAGAGTAAGGAAAATAATAATAATAAAAAGGAAATAGAAGAGAGAAAAGTAAAAAGGAGAGAGAAGAGAGAAAAAATAAAAGTAAAAAAGTGAGAAAAAAGTAAAGTAAAAGTTGTACTTTTTTGTAGTATAAATAGGTCTTTTACGATTTTGCCCTTGAAATTGGACATATGGCAAATTTGTAAGATGTCTAGAAATGAGATTTTGCTAGCACATGTTTTTATTATAGTAGTATTATTATTTACCGTGCATCTGCACGAGTGACACTGTACGTGTTATAATTTGCTATGAACCTATAGATATTTTGAAAATTGTAAAAATTTAATTAAAATACTTGTGTTGCAAAAGGTAAAAAGTTAGTATCTTATTCTAATCTTAATAATGGAGTAAAAATAAGGGAAAAAAATGAGATATAATATAAAATATGCACCCTGTTGCCGCTTTCGTTGCCACTCCTGTTACCGTTCCCGTTGCCGCTCTCCTTTTCCTCTCCCGTTGCCTATCCCGTTGTCAGCCTTTCATTGCCGCTCTCATTGCCTTCCCCATTGCCGATCCCATTGTCAGTCCCTCGTTGTCGCTCCCTTTGCCACTTTTTTATATTGTTTGTTTGGAATTTTTGATAGTTGTTAAATTTTTTTTTTTTGAGATTAAAAAAAAAAAATTGTTAGTGGTTGACAAATTTTGTTGATAATTTCACTAGATTATACTAAGTAGTAAATAGTAAATTCTACATCATTTAATATTAATTAATCTTTTTAATTGAATTAATGATTTTTTTTAAAAAATGATTTTGAAATTTTGTTAGTGGTATTATTGTTTGAGTTGAAGTAATAAAGATAGACGAGAGAAAATGGAGTAAATAAAGAAAGAAGATAAAAGAAAAAAAGAAAAGAGAGGACTTTAGGAGAGAGAGAGAGAGATGGGGAGAGTTAGGAGAATAATAAAAAAAATGAGAGAGAAGAGAGAAAAGTAAAAAGGAGGGAGGAGAGAGAAAAAATAAAAGTAAAAAATAAGAGAAAAGTAAAGCAAAAGTTATACTTTTTTGCAGTATAAATAGGTCTTTTACGATTTTGCCCTTGAAATTTGACACATGGCAAATTTGTAAGAAGTCTAAATGAGATTTTGCTAGCACATATTTTTATTATAGTAGTATTATTATTTACCCGTGCAGATCGCATCTGCACGGGTAACACTGTACGTGTTATAATTTGCTATGAACCTATAGATATTTTAAAAATTGTAAAATTTAATTAAAATACTTGTGTTGCAAAAGTCAAAAAGGTAGTATCTTATTCTAATTTTAATAATGAAGTAAAAATAAGAGAAAAAGAAAATGAGATATAATATAAAATATGCACCCTGTTGCCACTACTATTACCGTTCCCGTTGCCGCTCCCGGTTGCCGCTCTGCTTTTCCTATCCCGTTGCCTATCCCATTGTCAGTCTTTCGTTGCCGCTCTCATTGCCTCCCCCGTTGCTGATCCCATTGTGAGTCTCTCGTTGACGCTCCCTTTGCCACTTTTTTATATTGTTTGTTTTGAATTTTTGATAGTGGTTAAATTTTTGTTGACGATTGTTAGTGGTTGACAATTTTTGTTGATAATTTCAGTAGATTATACTAAGTAGAAATTAGTAAATTCTACATAATTTAATATTAATCATTTTAATTGAATTAATGGTTTTTTTTTAAAAAAATGATTTTGAAATTTTGTTAGTGGTATGATTTTTTGAGTAGAAGTAATAAAGATAGAAGACAGAAAATAGAGTAAATAAAGAAAGAAGGTAAAAGGAAAGAGAGGACTTTAGGAGAGAGAGAGAGATGGGGGGAGTAAGAAAAATAATAATAAAAAAGGAGAGAGAAATGAGAAAAGTAAAAATGAGAGAGGAGAGAGAAAAAATAAAGTAAAAAAGTGATAAAAAGTAAACAAAAGTCGTACTTTTTTGTAGTATAAATAGGTCTTTTACGATTTTGCCATTAAAATTGGACACATGACAAATTTGTAAGATGTCTAGAAATGAGATTTTGCTAGCACATGTTTTTATTATAGTAGTATTTAAAATTTGTAAGATGTCTAAGATTTTGCTAGCACATATTTTTATTATAGTAGTATTTATAGTATTTATATTTATAGTATTATTATTATTATTATTATTATAGTAGTATTATTATAGGAGTATAGATTCTCTTCTTCAGACACCGTATAACATTCCTTATTTCAAAAAGGTTATTTAGTAAGTAGCTTATAACTCTTTAAGTTTTTTTCCCAAGGAAGGAAGTGCCTCTTGTTAAAAATTGTTTGCTCGGGCCGTGTACCATATGGAAGCATCCCTCTAGCATTACTGAGTTTGTTTTACAAGTTGCAGTATAGTGACACAAGTGTATCAATGGAAAGAGTTAACCAAGTTTTTTAGATGGGATTCAAATGATCCATCCATGCCGCATAATGCCCATGACTTTAATAGTCTTCTTTGTGAAAAACTAGAAGACAAAATGAAGGTAGAGATTTTTAAATGATAGCTTCCTATAGTTATTTTGTCTGGGTAAAGTAGCTTTTCTGTATTATTTATCAAGGCTTCATGTTCCCAGGGAACCGTTGTTGAAGGAACTATACAGAATTTGTATGAAGGCTATCATATATATGAACTATATTGAATGCAGAAGCACGAATTATCAATAAACAATCAAGAAATCATTTTATGGTAGGTACTTTACCTTTAGGACGCCATTGTTCATCACATCATTCCACTGCTACGGTCGCCGCCTCACGCTTACACCACTGTTGTTGAGGTATTGGGGAAAGCAATCGCAAACACTAACTATTGCATCTGTATTGCATCTTTATCTTATTAATCTATACGTATTGTACAAACCTCCTTAATATTTGTTTATAATATTGGGAACCACTAACTATTGTTATAACTAGACCCTCACCCGTGCTCTGCACGGGTCTTGTTGTCCCCAACACTTGTTGCTAAGAGTAACGTATATGTAAAGTAATCGCATGTAATATATGACTGCCACAAGTAGAAGTATAAAAAGAAAGACAACATAAAATTCCCTGGAAACATAAAAAAGTGAAGTTGTTCATAAGTGTCTATGCCAACATACTAAATAAAGGTTACAACCCCCAACAATTTTAGCTACATATTCAAGACACAAGTTACCCCCAAAAAGTTACACTGCAAGTGAAACGACATTGACTAAGTTGGAAGCGCTATCAACGTCCTCATCAGTCATCGCCATCGGTTGGTGCACCATCAATTGACCTCATCAATATCCATATCAATTGCATTGTTAGTGAAAGCAGCAACATGAAAGATACTTGTGACACCAATAGCATCTTCAATAGGGGCATAAACATCGACATTTTCAGCATCTTCATCATTAAGAGCATGGACATCATTGTCAACATGATCTCTTCACCCTATTTGCCTACTCACTGTCTCAGGACCCTATAACAAAAACCACTTCATTTAAATTTCAAACATGATTCAATTTTGTATATGATATTTACTAGGCAGAATAGCACTTTTGGTCCTTTATGTTTGCTCCAGATTTCACTTTGGTCCTTTATCTTTTTTTTGGTCCGTTTTGGTCCCTCATGTTTCGTTTTCGTTTCATTTTGGTCCCTCACGTTAGTTTTGACTAACGGACGCCACGCTGGCAGTTAACTGCTGACGTGGCGTCCTCAATTCATTAATGACATGGCATTTTCTTTTGTTTAAATAAAAAACAAATTAACAAAAACAAAATTAAATCAATTTCCAACAATCTCCATCTCTTCCATCGTCGAGCAATCTCCATCTCTTCCATTTCCAGCAAATCAATCTCTTCCATCTCTCTTCCAGCAACACATCATTCCTCTTCAATCTCTTCCATCTCTCTTCCAGCAACATCAATCTCTTCCATCTTCTCACTGGAACCTTCGCTCCTCTTCTCACTGGAACCTTCGTTCCTCTTTCGTTCCTCTTCTCACTGGAATCAAATATACCCTCTTCTCACTGGAACCTTACGTATTGAGACTGAGAAGATGAAACACGATAAGGGTATGAAGCAGATCTGGAACATCGTTCCTCTTTTGTTCCTCTTTAGTTCCAATTTCTGTTTCTGAATGCAGCGACTTCAAAACCCAGATTTTCGTTTTCGTTTTCCAGCCCCATCTTCAACCTCATTTTCGTTTTCCAGCAACTCTGTTTCAAACCCAGATCTAGAAAACGCATCCCCAACGCATCTCTCCCTTTCCCAGATCTTCTTCCACCCCTTTCTTCTTTCGTTCTCTCCCTCTTTCGTTTTCTCTCACCACGTCTCTTTCTCTCTCCTCACAGCGCTCTCTTCTCTCTCACTGTTGTTGGTGGTTGTTCACGGTTATGTTCACTGTTGTTGGGGGTTACGGTGATGTGGGGGTTCTGGTTGTTGTTTACTGTTGTTGGTGGTTGTTGGCGGTTGAGGGGCGGTGCACGGTGGCTGACGGTGGCTGACGAGGGGAGAGAAACAGCCACTGTTTCTCTAATTTTGTTTTTATTGTTTTTAATTATTTGTTAAATTATGTTTTATGTTTTTAAAATTTAAATAACATAAATAATGATGTGGTAATTATTTTAGAATTAAATATGGACGCCACGTCAGCAGTTAACTGCCAGCGTGGCGTCCGTTAGTCAAAACTAACGTGAGGGACCAAAATGAAACGAAAACGAAACATGAGGGACCAAAACGGACCAAAAAAAAGATAAAGGACCAAAGTGAAAATCTGGAGCAAACATAAAGGACCAAAAGTGCTATTCTGCCTATTTACTATTTAATATTCTATAAAAGAAAAGTTTACTTGAATATACCATTTAAAGATAAATTAATACCTTTCTATGTAACTGTTCTGCTCGTTTATTTACTGAGTTGGAGGTTGATTATGGCTTGAACAATTGAAATGTTTATACTAATATTGTAAAAGGAAGCAACTTATGTTTTATGTGAGGTCTATTAGAACAGTGGGGTGATAAAGATTAAAGGGAACGTAAGATTGGGGGATTATTCTCTACTGGAGTAGAAATAAAGGCATGCGGCTATATATGTGAGGGGCCTAATTAGAAAGGTTAAAATCATCTATCTTTGCTTTGTAATCTTCAAAGATAAGCACATTACTTGATCGGATATCCCTGTGTATAATCGTAGGTTGAACTTTCTCATGTAAAAATTATAACCCCCCTTATTGCGTCAATTGTAATTCTAACTCGCTGCATCCAATCAAAAGTTTGCTCTGGTTGTGCCCCTTGAACTCCCTTTTTACCTGCGATGGAAAGACAACCAAAGTAAGCAAAGGATATTTTATATGAAATATGAGTTAGGACATGATATGAAGCTACATGCCATGCAATTAATATGTCATGAAGAGAGCTCATAGTAGTAAACTGATGCTAGAACATGAAGATTTCCTTCAACAGAGTAACCATGCAACTCAGGAGTGTTATCTGGATCCAAGTCGCGGGCCTGTTTGTTAGGTCACTTTTTTTAACCCTTGTAAACTCTATGTGTTATTGAAGAATTACTCTTGTGATGAGAACAAACTTACAGTTTCAGACTTTCGTTCCAGATAGTGTTGCCGAGAAAAGTAACGAAATATTAGAGGACGGGCTGGCCTATGGTAGCCCCATCCTTAACCCACAAAAATATCAAATTTGTGGGTTATAAACGAGGCTTGCTGGGTTGCCACATGGGTCAAATTGACAACTCTAGTCAGGACAACGAGGGTGTGTGTGCAACTGCAATCCCAACAACATTGGGGGGCACATGTTATCCACGTTCCATGTCGAGTATTAATATTGAGAGTGAGAGAGAGAGAGAGGGAGGGAGGGAGAGAGAGAGAGCAATAGTTTTTAAAAATCGTTCCGAGAAAAATTCGTGTAACAACGTTATTATAGACCTATTTGATTGAAACAACTCTTCTTTTTTTGACACAACGATTGAAACCACTCTTAAAAGCTTTCGAACTTACATGAATATTATGTGATTAAAACCACTCTTAAAACCCTAATTACCATGTGAGAATGACACCGCGAGCGAAATTTTAATAACCAGTACTTCCCCAGATTGAATAAGTGATGATCCAGCAGTTCTTACTCAGGGAATTTTTGGACTTCGATTAAAGGTTTTTTTGAAAATCATCGTGGTTCTGGTATGAATCTGAGGTTTTTGAATTGATTCATAGGGTCTTAACAAGAAAATTCCTATCAATAATAAAAAAAAACAACAGTAAAATAAAAATCGCATTACATACACAAATAAAAAAAAATGAAGTAAATAATAGAATATTCAAGAGGCCTAGACGAATCAATAGAAAAGACGAGTGAGCCGACTTGAGATTTTGGCATTATAACTAAAAAGAATAGCTTTCAGATTTCTATTTTTTTCTTATCTTCCTTCAAAGAAGATTGGAATATTAGGATTAAGTTAAGTTTAAAACTTACACATATCCGTTTTACAAATAACCAGTATTTTAGTATTTTTGTTTGAGCCGTACGAGATGTTTTTTGACAAGACCGTGAACCAAAATTAGAAATCGATAAAACCTAAATTTTTACCGTAACAACACCCATATATCTTGCTAAAGTAGCATCTTCAAAATAAAAACTCTTGCTAAAGTAGACATTACTCATTGAAGAACAACCTTCCAAGTCCCAAATCTCAATGAGGCTTTTGTTTTCTAGCTCTAGAAACTAGAAACTACATAAATAGTTTTTTTGTTACAACTACATAAATAGTTTATGGAAGATGACACCAATGTCCTAGAAAAGAATATTCAATTAGGATGTCAGTAGTTTTACAAAAATAAAAATCCAATATCTTAGGCTAAATTGCACTTTTGCTATAGTTAAATTTCTGCACTCAATACGAGTTGAACACAATTGGTTTGACGCAAATTGGTTGAGAAATGGGCAAATAAGAGACAAAACACGTTTTATGGATGCGAATTGCTTTTTGACCGTGTTTGCGTTTTACGCACTTTTTTGAACAAAATACTTGCCATATTCTGATTTCTTGTTGAATTTTGAGCATTTTAGGCTCAAGAATCGTTCAATTTGGTGGTCTATAGCAAAATCATCATTGTTGAGATTGAAGGTTTTTTGGACTTTAAATTTTTCGGTTCCAAAAGTGATTTTGCGCATAAACAATTTTCTGAACTTAATTTTAGTTCCATTGAATTCCTTGCGAAATTTTATTCAAGTTAGAGTCTGGTTTCATTCAGTTTAGTCGCGTATTGCATGAGTTATTCAAGAAACAAGAAATCAAAGTGTTCTTGGTGTTCTTGAGCACATTCATAGTGTTCTTTATTTTTCTGTATTTTTGTTTAAGAGGACCAAACTGCAACAAAAATAAAAGATAAATGACCAAAGTGAGAAAAAAAAAGATAAATAATTAAACTAGGTAAAAGACCAAAACAAGGAAAAAAACAAACTTAAGTCAAAGATAAAGTAAAAAAGTGCAATTTAAGGGTAAATTCTACGATACTCATTCAGAGTTTGGTGGGTAAGATACATTTTAGGTAAAACGAGTTCAATAAAAAAAATATATTTAAACGTTGTCAAAAAAAATATTTAAATAAAAAAAAATAAAGTGTAATTAAGTGATTGGATTTTAAAATGTTGGGTATCATACCTCTTAACGGGAGTCTTCGGCATTTATTATTGGAGTAAAAAAAGGGATGCAGTAAACTATTTGAGCGATAAGGCTGAAGGGAGCGAGCACGCAGAGCGGAGAAGGTGGGAAAATGGCTTACCGTCTTTGCTCTTCTTCCCCTTCTTCTCTATTCCACGACCCACCCTCCATCGCTTCTTCTTCCTCTTCTCGTAAATTCAAAGTTCGAAACTTTCCCTCTTCCCTTCAAAACCCTTCTCCGCTCCGGCCCCAATCCAAAACACTTCTCCATGTCTCCTTGCGGGAACCCATCCCGCACAAACTAGCACAGGACGTTAACTCCGAAAAAGACACAAGCTTCGAGAACCCAGTTGAAAAATCTCCATCTTCATCGAAAAACAGTTATATCTGGGTCAATCCTAAGAGCCCCAGAGCCAGACAACTTGGAAAGAAATCTTATGATGCCAGGTACAATTCTCTTGCTAAGCTTGCCAACTCTTTGGATTCCTGCAACCCTACCGAACAGGATGTCTCTAATGTTTTAGAAGGCTTAAGGGATAAGGTTATTGAACAAGACGCTGTAATTTTAATCAACAACATGGAGAATTCCGTTACTGCACATCTTGTTCTTCAATACTTTCAACGAAAGATTAAACCCACTAGGGAAGTGATTCTTTACAATGTCACCCTTAAGGTGTTTAGAAAATGTAAGGATTTGGATGGAGCAGAGAACGTGTTTGATGAAATGCTCCAGAGAGGTGTGAAGCCTGATAATGTTACTTTCTCAACTATAATTAGCTGTGCTAGGACGTGTTATTTGCCTAATAAGGCTGTGGAGTGGTTTGAAAAGATGCCCTCCTTTGGTTGTGAACCTGATGATGTTACATACTCGGTTATGATTGATTCTTATGGACGGGCTGGTCATATTGACATGGCTTTGAGCTTGTATGATCGTGCCAGAACTGAGAAATGGCGCATTGATGCTGTGACCTTCTCGACGTTGATTAAGATGTATGGGGTGGCAGGGAATTATGATGGATGCTTAAATGTCTATGAAGAAATGAAGGCTCTTGGTGTTAAGCCTAACTTGGTTGTTTATAACACTCTTTTGGATGCAATGGGGAGAGCAAAGAGACCATGGCAAGCTAAGGCTATTTATAAAGAGATGACAAATAATGGACTTTTGCCAAACCGGGCAACGTATGCATCGCTCTTACATGCCTATGGTAGAGCACGCTTCTGTGAAGATGCTCTTGTTGTTTATAGGGAAATGAAGGAAAAGGGAATGGATTTGAATACACATCTTTATAATACCCTTTTAGCTATGTGTGCTGATGTTGGCTACACTGACCAAGCATTTGAAATTTTTGAAGACATGAAAATTTCTGATACTGGCTATCCTGACAGTTGGACATACTCTTCCTTGATTACCATATATTCCTGCAGTGGCAAAGTTTCAGAGGCTGAAAAAATGTTGAATGAAATGATTGAATCTGGATATGAACCTACTATTTTTGTTCTGACATCACTTGTACAGTGCTATGGAAAAGCCAAACGCACCGATGACGTTGTGAAGACGTTTAATAAGCTCATGGATATGGGCATCAGTCCTGATGATCAGTTCTGCGGTTGTCTTCTGAATGTTATGACCCAAACACCAAAAGAAGAACTTGGTAAGCTAACCGATTGTCTGGAGAAGGCTAATCCGAAGCTTGGTTCTGTGGTAAGATATTTGGTGGAAGGGCTGGAGGGTGATGGAGAGTTTAGAAAAGAAGCATTAGAACTCTTTGGTTTAATTATTGATGGAGTGAAGAGAGCCTTTTGCAATTCTCTGATTGATCTTTGTATCAACCTGAATTTATTGGACAGAGCATGTGAGCTTCTTGACCTTGGGTTGACACTTGAGATATATACAGATATACAATCTAGGTCTCTAACTCAGTGGTCTTTGCACCTAAAGGGTCTCTCACTTGGAGCTGCACTGACTGCATTCCATGTTTGGACAAATGACTTGTCTAAGGCTTTCGAATCAGGAGAAGACCTTCCACCACTGCTTGGAATCAATACCGGTCATGGGAAACACAGGTATTCAGAGAAAGGTTTGGCAAGTGTATTTGAATCACATTTGAAGGAGCTCAATGCTCCATTTCAGGAGGCTCCAGATAAGGCTGGCTGGTTTTTGACTACACAGGTAGCAGTCAAGTCATGGATGCAGTCTAGGGTTTCATCTGAATTAGTGGCTGTATAATTTATAAACTCTATGGTTGTTAGAGGTTCTAACAACAGTTTTTTTTTTTCTACTGATAATGTCTGTAGTGTTTATGCATTTTCCTTAGAGGGAATTTTTGTATTAGCTTCAGAAATAACAGTTGTTTGGACTCATTATTTTCATTGAAATGAAACTTATGCATTCATTGATCAACACGCTAGTTATTTGGACTCATTAGAAATTATTGTTTGAATTTGGAGAGGGGCGTTCCCTACACATGATATTGGTACAACTTGATTAGCTATCCAATTCCACCAGACCATACCATGAGCAGCAGCATTTGGCTGTCTTTTTACATGAATCATCACAGAGCTATTCTCAAAATGATGCAACAACATTCTGCAATCTCGAATGATTCATAATTGGAATGCAGCATCGCATGATTCAACTATAGCCTTGTTCAGCTGCTGATCTATTGCCAATAGGAGAGACCATCTAATTGGAAAATTTGATCATAGATTAAGAATATAATCACCGGTATATATTACATATATTACGTGTAATTACATAAAAAAGCGTGCAGGTCAAAAAATTAGGAAAAAAAATGGGGATTTAAATACTATCCCGCTGAGATATTTTTTGGTTATCCTACCTAAAAAAATTATTTTTAGTTGACCTTAAATGTACGCACGGATCTCGTTCAAGAGATAGCATTGCAATGCATGTTGTTTATAAGTGGTGTTTGGATCCCCTCTTTCTCTTCTTCCTCTCCTTCACAAATTATAAGAAAGGGAGGAGAGAGAATTTTGTTTGGAAAATAGAGATTAATGATGAGAGAGATGAAGGAAATGAGTGAAGGAGAGGATCCAAGTCCTTTACAGTGTTATAGCACAAGTTGGCAAGTTGAGAGAAAAGCTAAATGGGAAGGTAGAGACTTGGGTAGATGCTTTAGAAGCAAATAATTTCAGCTTGAGTAGAACTAAAAGGAAATAATGCAAAAAAAATTTGTAACAAAAATTTTAGATCCCAGTCAAAAGCAGTGAAAACATTCACTTGAGAATTTAGTAAAAGGGACAAAACTATAATACATATTTAATAATTAGAAAAAAGTGACAAAACACGTTTGAACAATACAAAATTGTTTTATAGCAAAAATATTTAAAATGATTATGTTGACTGAAGTTTATAATAGGATTAAATTGCTCTAAAATATTAGGTAACATTCATTTAAAATTTAAAGAATTGTAACAGATACTTTTATAATTTTAAAGCATTATATTTTATGATCCTAACATTTATTAATTGCAATTGTGAAATATATTAAATGAATTAAATTTCTCTGAAATATTATATGTAATTTTAATATTAAGTTTAGTGATAATTTTTAAAAATTTTAAGGTATTATATTTTATATATACTCCAACTTTTCCTTTTTATTTGTCGGCTTTTAAAAAAAAAATTGTTCTTTTTTTATTTGTTGTTTTGAGAGTTTAAGATTATATGAATTGTTTATTTTTGTGTAAAAAAAATAATTGTTTACTTTCCTGTTCTTTTTTTTAAACAAAAAGGTATGGTAGAGCCTCGTTAAAACCTCCCGATGCAAAACCCTCTTTAGAGAAAAAACATCAAGAAGGAAAAAGAGTATTCTCTCTAAACTCATGAAACAAAAAAGATTACAACCAAAAAGAGAAAATAACAATCCTATTCAATTATACTCTTAATTATTTATCGTGGAGAAAGAAATAAGTGTTAATTAAAGGTATCATATGTGTAAAACAATCTTAAATGTTAGAAGACAAGTAAAAAGAAATGGAGGTATAAACATCTATCAATTGCAATAATTAAATATATATATATATATATATATATATATATATATATATATATTTAAGTGGGTTTTTATAAGATGTTTTTATGAAATTTAATATCTGCTTACTGAACACTATTGGACAGTAATTTAGTCTAAAATGTTTAAATTTATTTCATATTTAATAATTATAAAATATAATAGTAGTAATATGTAAGATATTACACTTTATTATGACCTTAAAAAAGATATTATACTTTATGTTTTTTTAAAAGCAACAAGGGGAGTGTAATGATATCATTGTAGAAGGCAGACATCCCAACTAGGTTTGCTCCTTTGCCCCCACCAATCATCTACAACACACCCTAAATTTATTCATAAAAAAAAAAGAATACAAGCAAGGGGACAACAACCAAAATCCTTGCAACAAATGAAAATACAACAATCTAGAGAAATCTGTACTGTGGAAAACCCACCATATTCCTAAAGAAATCACCATCAATAATTCGAGGGATGGTAGGCCTACCAAAAAGATTTTTGAATTTGAACACCTCTGGAAACAAGTTTGTTCCAATAGAACGAGTTTGGTAACTATTCTTAGAAGAATCATATTTCTTTCCTCTTACTGATCAAAAAAAAAATTCTTTTATCTTAGTTTCCTCTTTTGAGATTTTGTTAAAATTGGTTCAAAAGAGTCCTTGACATGTTCAAGAACCTCTTCCTCCTCCATGTCCTCATCATTCCAAAATCTCCCGTGAGTTTTCAAAACTTGCAAATCATGAATGAAGTTGGCATTATTACTACTAAGAGATTGACTAGTAGAAGTAGAATGTATATTATCTAAAACTTGAATTTTGTTGGGTTCAGAACACTATAAATCCATTGCTGGGTTTTTTTGCATGTTCAGAGTTTGATCGGGTATAACTCCCTGATTAATAGCGCCAATAACAATGGCCACTTGAGCAATAACCCCATTCCTATGAGTTTGGTAATAGCGCCAATAACAATGGCCACTTGAGCAATAACAATGGCTTTATGAGTTTGATGTTAGTTATGTAATGATAACCCCGTTTGTATGAATTTGATGTTAGTTATGACAATAACCCCATTCTTAACATGAGAAGTGCTAGCAACACTCTTTTTTACACTTATCTTTTTGAGAAGTGCTAGCAATAGGAACTTGGTATTTTATTAAAAAAGTGGGGATCCCTAATTAAAGTATTGCAGTTCTTTGAGGGTCCGGTCCGGAGGTCCCTATCCTAAGGTCTTAATGGTTAGTTCCTGATCAAGATTTGTGCTGCGGCACTTTTTCCATTGTAGGTTGGTGCGTTAAGAAATGCTTTAAATAGATACACTAAAGATGTTGAAATGAAATTATTTGTGGAAACACAACTGGGGCAGGTAATGTTTTTCATAGTCATTTCAGCTTCCAAATGAGTGACTACTGACATTATTTTATTTATGCTTTGCACGATGGAATAGGATATGAAGGGCCAGTTATTGCTATTCTTTAAACTCTATGAACCTTCAATTGAGAAGCTTTAGTATGTGTTCTACCAACTGCAATTTGAACTGAAATCACATTCCTATAAAAAGTATAACTTCTTTTGTTCCCTAGGTATGTTGGGGGATTTTTGTGATAGGTAACAAAAAGCCAGGAGACATATTGATAGAACTAAATGAACTGGCTGGATTTTCTCCTAAGAAATTGAGCTTTTTGAGGTTAGTATGTGGAACCAACATATCCATCGTATTATTTTCCATTATGGCAATATCAATTGCTTACATTCTGTTATGCATATTCAGGAAAGAAATTTTTTTCCGGAAATCACATGCATTCCAATTGACAAGAAGTTCACTTTTCGTGAAAGTCGGGTATAAATTATCGCTTTAGTTGTTAATAAATTTTGATTAGATTTATATTAGTCAATATATTTGTAACCATGATGTGTCTCTTGTTTACACCACTGTGTTATGAGCAGCTACAGGACGGTGATATCATTTGCTTCCAGAAGTCCCTTAAAGCTGGATGATAGCAATATCGCTATCCAAAGATTCGCTCTTTCTTCGAAGATGTACCAAACCGTTGGGTATATTTTTTTTAAATTAGCTTATAATTTCTTATAGTATGTAAGTTTTTAATTGTTGTATGATTGTATCCTCAATTTCAATAGGAAAGCATGTACACTTATACTGCAAAATAACTGGTGTAACTGTGCTGCAGAGTTCATGAGTGATCGGGAAGCCATTGGATACTAGTTCTGTATTGTCTAATATTTGAAGTCCTTTTGAATTAGCAATTTTGTGTTGACGTGCAGGTTGTCGCTTTAGGACTTTGAAATACTTAAAGAAGAAGGATAAATGTATTAAATTCCCTCTTGACCGGTGAGTTTCTACCAAACATGTGATTCTTTGGTTCTTGTAATCATTTGTGATAGTGTATGTCTGAGAGTTCGATTCTGCTCGATCACAGATATGAATTCAGCCTTGAGCTGTGAGTTTCTGCGAAACATGTGATTCTTTTGTTTCTTTTAATCATTTTGTGAATGCATCTCTAATAGTTTGATTCTGCTCCGATCATCTAGGTCAATGCTTCACACATATGATGATGTTGTTGAGAGAGTCTCTCAACATCTTGGTTTAAATGATCCTTCGGAAATCCAACTCACATCTCATTGCTGCTAGACCCAACTACCTGCAGCCCAACATATCAAGTACGGAGGAGTGGAACATTTATCGAACATGTTATCGGTTCGCATCCACTGTGATCAGGTTGTAACTAGTGCAAATTTTCTTAAAAAAAAAGCTGTTTCATTTTAAAATCTATATGCTAACTTATTGTTTTCTGATTTTTTTCTAGACTTCTGATATTCTATACTATAGAGTATTGGATATCAATGGGAGTTGATTGATGAAATGGCGGACTTGGAGATAAAAAGAGCACGTCTTCTTTTGACAAGAAGAAAGACGTAATTTGTTTCCGCTACTGTAATGAAATGCTCCAATACTGTTTTTACAGTTTTTGAATTAGAACATGACACATGCTCCAATACTCTGTGATCATCATTATGCTATTTTCAGTGTGCTCATTAACAATCTTTCGATGCATTTTATCTTTCTTTTTTATAGGGAAAAATAATCTTGATTACTTTAGAGGATATCTTTTTCGATGCATTTTATCTTTTTTTTATAGGGAAAAATAATCTCGATTGTTTCATGATATTGCAGAAACATGGCACTGGTTCGATGCAAATCATAATCGTTGGGGTTTTACTGACCACACGAGACCAAAAATATACTTTAGTCTAAAGTTTATTAGTGCTATTATTATTATTATATTAAATGTCATAATAATATGTGAAATAATTTGTTAGCATATACCTATGTGTTAACATTAATCAACTTTACTCGATCTTGTTTTATTTTCTATAAATATATCTCATAAAAATATAAATTTAAATATTTTAATATACAAAAATATATAATTTTAGAATTTTATTTTTCAAATTAATGGTTTATCATTGTTATTCAAAAATCACTAATTTTAATATAGAAGGGAAGATAGTGAAAATAGAAGGAAAGGTGATACTAAGCAAGTTAACGAGGGAGAAGAGGTGATCGAATAATGTTTTATAAGGTAGAGTGGTTTTGTTATCCTGTATGCGTATCACGTAACAATCATGTTTGCTTTTCTGTTTAAAAGTTGTTACTAGTTGTCATGGAAACATGCAATTCTATTTGCAAAAAAACATGCAATTCTAATGTGGTAGTTTTTAAAGTAAATAATAAATGAAGACATAAGGTGACTTGTATAGTATTTTAACTAACGTGTAATCCGTTAACCTTTTTTATTTTTTATTTTACTAGCCTATTAAAAGATACATCGATAAGTATTCATAATACGACACCGTCGATCCTACAATTTTGGTTATCCTGGACGAACCAATAAAATGATGCCATTTGTAATTATTTGAATAATATTCTGATTGCATTTTGTTGAAAATCATTAATAATTCATTCATAATTAAAGTCTTTTTAAGAATTATTTTCAATAGAAACTAAAGTGAGATTACTTAATCTAATTTACGACATTATAGGTAGCGATTAAGTTTTTAACAATTTCAATTCAAAAAAATATTTTTTTGTAACAGGAATAAATAATATTATGTTGTATACCTGCAATCATTAGAAAAACACTTAAATGTCTTTAAAGAATTCAATATTATATAAATTGATTTTGATTCGGTTGTTAAAATCTCTCTCTAATGATTTCCAATTCTTCAAATATATAATTATAATTCTAATAACATAAAATATTTTTTATTTAAATATGTCTATTTACTAATAAATAAAAGATATTTTGGTGCCTTGGGCGGTTTCCCCTCTCGCCCATGTTCAGGGCCACCCCTTGTTCTAGTAAACTCATTACTTGACCTATCGTGAATTAAGTTCACTATAGGTTTCGGGTTTTAATTTTACAGCTAATAGTGAACTTAGTTTAGTGAGGGTATTTTTGTTATTAAATTTTATTTTTTAAGGGAGTGTATATAGCCAATATGGGGGTGGAGATATTCACCCTTTTGGTTACTCTTGGTCGGGATCAAACCATGTCTTAGAAGGTTGAAGGATAAGTTACAAATCCATCAAACACTTGTGAAACAGTCATGTGCATTTTATTTGCAAATGAGTAAGTAAAATTGTTGAGCTGGATGTAAAATGGAGAAGAGACAAAGTATTTGTTGAATATAAAATCAAAAAAGATAATTTGGTATTTTAGATAGCTTGTATGTACATAAAAAGTTGTAGTGTGATTTAGTGAATGATAGAAAATTGTGTTTTTGTCCCATCTATTACCACATATTTTATCCAATATTATGACCACTTTCCAAATCAAATATGATATAATTAGAATTCAATATTATATAAATTGATTTTGATTCGGTTGTTAAAATCTCTCTCTAATGATTTCTAATTCTTCAAATATATAATTATAATTCTAATATCATAAAATCTTTATTTTTTGATCAAAAAAATAAAATCTTTATTTAAATATGTCTATTTACTAATAAATAAAACATATTTTGGTGCCTTGGGCGGTTGCCCCTCTCGCCCATGTTCAGGGCCACCCCTTGTTCTAGTAAACTCAGTTTACTTTACCTATCGTGAATTAAGTTCACTATAGGTTTTGGGTTTTAATTTTACAGCTAATAGTGAACTTAGTTTAGTGAGGGTATTTTTGTTATTAAATTTTATTTTAATTTTCCAAATCAAATATGATATAATTAGAATTATATTGTCTCGTCTTTTACTTTCTAACAAATCAAACACACCCTTAGTGTGCTAAAGATATTGTCCAGTTCTCCACGGTTTTATAAAATGGTAGCTATTCGCAGGAGTGTTTTCTGGATGCAAGTTGTGGGCCTGTTTGTTAGGTCACTTTTTTTAACCCTTGTAAACTCTATGTGTTATTGAAGAATTACTCTTGTGCTGAGAACAAACTTACAGTTTCAGACTTTCGTTCCAGATAGTGTTGTCGAAAAGTAACGAAATATTAGAGGACGGGCTGGCCTATGGTAGCCCCATCCTTAACCCACAAAAATATCAAATTTGTGGGTTATAAACGAGGCTTGCTGGGTTGCCACATGGGTCAAATTGACAACTCTAGTCAGGACAACGAGGGTGTGTGTGCAACTGCAATCCCAACAACATTGGGGGGCACATGTTATCCACGTTCCATGTCGAGTATTAATATTGAGAGAGAGAGAGAGAGAGAGAGAGAGAGAGAGAGAGAGAGAGAGAGAGAGAGAGAGAGAGAGAGAGAGAGAGAGAGAGAGAGAGAGAGAGAGAGCATTTGGCTGTCTTTTTACATGAATCACCACAGAGCTATTCTCAAAATGAAGCAACAACATTCTGCAATCTCGAATGATTCATAATTGGAATGCAGCATCGCATGATTCAACTATAGCCTTGTTCAGCTGCTGATCTATTGCCCATAGGAGAGACCATCTAATTGGAAAGCTTGATCATAGATTAAGAATATAATCACCGGTATATATTACGTGTAATTACATAAAAAAGCGTGCAGGTCAAAAAATTAGGAAAAAAATGGGGATTTAAATACTATCCCGTTGAGATATTTTTTGGTTATCCTACCTAAAAAAATTATTTTTAGTTGACCTTAAATGTACGCACGGATCACGTTCAAGAGATAGCACTGCAATGCATGTTGTTTATAAGTGGTGTTTGAATCCCCTCTTTCTCTTTTTCCCCTCCTTCACAAATTATAAGAGAGGGAGGAGAGAGATTTTGATTAAAAAATAGAGATTAATGATGAGAGAGAGTGAAATCATGAGAGAGATGAAGGAAATGAGTGAAAGAGAGGATCCAAGTCCTTTATAGTGTCATATATAGCACAAGTTGGCAAGTTGAGAGAAAAGCTAAATGGGAAGGTAGAGACTTGGGTAGATGCTTTAGAAGCAAATAATTTCAGCTTGAGTAGAACTAAAAGGAAATAATGCAAAAAAAAATTGTAACAAAAATTTTAGATCCCAGTCAAAAGCAGTGAAAACATTCACTTGAGAATTTAGTAAAAGGGACAAAACTATAATACATATTTAATAATTAGAAAAAAGTGACAAAACACGTTTGAACAATACAAAATTGTTTTATAGCAAAAATATTTAAAATGATTATGTTGACTGAAGTTTATAATAGGATTAAATTGCTCTAAAATATTAGGTAACATTCATTTAAAATTTAAAGAATTGTAACAGATACTTTTATAATTTTAAAGCATTATATTTTATGATCCCAACATTTATTAATTGCAATTATGAATTATATTAAATGAATTAAATTTCTCTGAAATATTATATGTAATTTTAATATTAAGTTTAGTGATAATTTTTTAAAATTTTAAGGTATTATATTTTATATATACTCCAACTTTTCCTTTTATTTGTCGGCTTTTAAAAAAAAAATTGTTCTTTTTTTATTTGTTGTTTTGATAGTTTAAGATTATATGAATTGTTTATTTTTGTGTAAAAAAAATTGTTTATTTTCCTATTCTTTTTTTTAAACAAAAGAAATGGTGGAGCCTCGTTAAAACCTCCCGATGCAAAACCCTCCTTAGGGAAATAACAATCCTATTCAATTATACTCTTAATTATTTATCGTGGAGAAAGAAATAAGTGTTAATTAAGGGTATCATATGTGTAAAACAATCTTAAATGTTAGAAGACAAGTAAAAAGAAATGGAGGTATAAACATCTATCAATTGCAATAATTAAATATATATATATATATATATATATATATTTAACTCAGTTTTTATAAGATATTTTTATGAAATTTAATATATGCTTACTGAACACTATTGGACAGTAATTTAGTCAAAAATGTTTAAATTTATATCATATTTAATAATTATAAAATATAATAGTAGTAATATATATTACACTATATTATGACCTTAAAAAAATATTATACTTTATGATTACAAACTTTTTTTTAAAAGCAACAAGGGGAGTGTAATGATATCATTGTAGAAGGCAGACATCCCAACTAGGTTTGCTCCTTTGCCCCCACCAATCAAGTGCAACACACCCTAAATTTATTCATAAAAAAAAAAGAATACAAGCAAGGGGACAACAACCAAAACCCTTGCAACAAATGAAAATACAACAATCTAGAGAAATCTGTACTGTGGAAAACCCACCATATTCCTAAAGAAATCACCATCAATAATTCGAGGGATGGTAGGCCTACCAAAAAGATTTTTGAATTTGAACACCTCTGGAAGCAAGTTGGTTCCAATAAAACGAGTTTGGTATAGGCATGGCAACGAGGCGGGTCGGGGCGGGTTTGGCATTCCCCGTCCCCGCCCCTACCTCTATCGGGGTCGGGTTTTGCATCCCCTAACCCCGTCCCAAACGGGGACGGGTTCCCCGCGGGTACCCGTTTCCACCACAAACTAGTACTATACCCGTGCATCCGCAAGGGCCGATCGCGTTACGTCATCCGATTACCTCAAATAGAAACGTTAGTTTCAATTGATTATTTTAGTTGATAGTAGATTATAGTAGATAGTAAATTTGTTAGATAGTAGATTATCAATAAGAAATAATTGTTTTAAATATTAATTAGTAATTTAAATAGTCATTAAGCCTGCTTATTTTTTGGATAGTAGGTTTGTAGTTGTAGGTTTCAAAAAATTTAATTATCAATAGCAAATATTAATCTAGGGTTTTTTTATATATCAGTGCAGTTATCTCGTAGTTTTAATTAATTATTTTAGTTGATTAATAGATTATAGTAAATAGTAAAAGAGAGATAGTAGATTATCAATAAGAAATATTTATTTTAAATATTAATCAATAGTTTAAATAGTCATTAAATATTATTGTTTTTTAGATAGTAGGTTTATAGTAGTCTTCCAAAAATTTAATTATCAATGACAAATATTAATCCTTTGTCTTTTTATATATTTGTATAGTTATCTCATGTGTTTTTATATATCATTGCAGTTATCTCATAGTTTCAATTGATTATTTGAGTTGATTAGTAGATTATTGCAGTTATCCTGTATTTTTATATTAGATTATTTGAGTTGATTAGTAGATTATAGTAGATTATTGCAGTTATCACGTGCTTTTTAGATAGTAGTTTTATAGTAGTTTTCCAAAATTATAATTATTAATGGTAAATATTAATTATAAATTGTAAAAAAAAAATTATAAATATCAATGGTAAATATTAATCCCGTGTTTTTTTATATATCACTACAGTTATCCCGTGTTTTTTGTTTATCAGTGCAGTTATCTCGTAGTTTCAATTGATTATTTTAGTTGATTAGTAGATTATAGTAGATAATAAAAGTTAGATATTAGATTATCAATAAGAGATATTTGTTTTAAATATTAATTACTAATTTAAATAGTCATTAAGTCTTCTTGTTTTTTAGATAGTAGGTTTATAGTAGTAGTCTTCAAATTTTTTAATTAAAGTAGTGTTTGTATAAATTTAAAAATTTAGTTAAAAGAATTAAAGTGAAGTGATAAGAGAAAGAGAATAATTATTTATGGGAAAAGTAAAGTAAAAAGAAAAAAAGGAAGAAAGAGACTGTAAAAGAAAAGTGAAAATGAGGAAAGAGAGTGTAAGAAGAAAGAGAAAAAAAGGAAGAAAGAGAGTGTAAGACAAAAGTGAAAAATAAGAAAGAGGGTGTAAGAATAAAAAGAAAAAAAAAGAAAAAATAGAGTGTAATGACATTTTTACCCTAAAAAATTTGAGGTGTCTTTTAGATAGAATGGGGGTATTGGTAAAATCATATGTGGTGAATTTGTATAAATCTATAGTAGATTTATAGGAAAAATACAAAAAATATATTTATAATAATTAATAAAATAAAATAATAATAATTATATAATGATAAAATAAAGTTAAAAGTATTAAAATAGATTTTTCTATAGGAAATAGATCAAAATTAAAAATAAACAAAATTTTTGAAACAAAATGAATGAGTAAATATGCATGAAATAAAATAAAATAATTAGTTTATGTTTTGTCGAGCGGGTTCGGGGCGGGGACGGGGTGGGTATCGACATCCCCGAACCCAAACTCGTCCCCGGTCAAAGCGGGTTTTCCCCGTCAAACTCGGGGCGGGGTCGGGTGGATACTCGCGGGTTCGGGTTATATTGCCATGCCTAGTTTGGTAACTATTCTTAGAAGAATCATATTTCTTTTCTTTTACTGATCAAAAAAAATTTCTTTTATCTTAGTTTCCTTTTTTGAGATTTTGTTCAAATTGGTTCAAAAGAGTCCTTGACATGTTCAAGATTCTCTTCCTCCTCCATGTCCTCATCATTCCAAAATTTCCGGTGAGTTTTCAAAACTTGTAAATCATGAATAAAGTTGGCATTATTACTACTAAGAGATTGACTAGTAGAAGTAAAATGTATATTATCTAAAACTTGAATTTTGTTGGGTTCAGAACACACTATAAATCCATTGCTAGATTGTAATGAATACAAATTGTAATATGGGCCTTGCTGAAAATGATGATGAGGAAGAGGTTATTGGGCTTAGTATTAAACACAAGTCAAGAGATAGGTCCAAAAGAACCACTACCAAGCCCAAGAAGTTCAATGACTACGAGATGACCTAGATTGTGCCTGATGTGGCTGCTGAGAACTTGCCTAGGATACCATTTATATTCCATCTGTACTATTCTTAATTAGCTGTAATTTTCTGTCCTTGTTGCTCTTATAACCGTTGGATTGTATCAGATATTTACAGACTATATATTATGCTGATTGGAATGAATAAGGAGGAGAAGAATTTTATGAGAAATTAGAGTCTAGCCCACTCATGGTGCTACTGTTCCTGCGTGATTTCTGCACTATTTTACACTCTTCTTTGCTGTTTTTTCTGCAATTTCTCTAAGAATCTTCATTCTGCAGAATCGTTGCTGCAAGTTCTTCTTCTTATTTCATAATTCTTCTTACATTTTGGTGCTTTCATTTGTTTGGTGATGTCTTCATCCTCACCGCCGCCTCCAGACCTCACTGACCTAGTTCAGCAACTGATCGAGAGCCACCGATCGCTCCAAACAGAGGTCAATCAGATGCGTACCAGATTAGGTCCTCCTGGGTTTCAGAATCTGGGTTTCGAACAGCATAATATTGCTCATCCTTTTGGTACCACTTCCATCAAATTAGACATTCCAAGATTTGATAGAAAGGATGCTATGAGCTGGATTTTCAAGATTAAGCAGTTTTTTGAGTTCCACCAAACTCCCAAAGATCAGCGCTTGAGTATTGCAGCTTTTTACATGGAAGGGGAAGCTTTGACATGGTTTCAATGGATGCATAGCAATGGGTTACTTCATTCTTGGCCAGCCTTTCTCCACGCACTAGAAATACGTTTTGCCCCTTCTCAATATGCTGACCCAAAGGGTGCCCTCTTCAAGCTTTGTCAAACGGGTTCAGTAGCAGAATATCAGGCGGAGTTCGAGAAGCTTGCTAATCGTATTGTTGGTTTGCCACATGAATTCTATTTGAGCTGTTTTATTTTTGGATTAAAACAGAAGAGAAATTGAATGATCGTCCTTTTTACCAACGTCGCTCTGAAAATGCTTTATCTGTTAACACCACTAAATCAAACCCAGCTGCCACTAAACCTGCGTTAACTACAAATACACCAACAGCCAATACCACTCCTAATACCACTGCCAGTAACTCCAAGTCCCTGCCTATCAAACGTTTATCCCTCGTAGAACTCCAAGCTCATCGTGAAAAGGGATTATGCTACAACTGTGATGAACGTTTTCAACCGGATCACCGTTGTAAGCGTCAATTCCATCTTCTTATTTTTCAACCCGATGAGCCGGATGATCCCTTAGGAACATTCAATCAATTACTCGCCATTGAAACCGCACCTTCACCTTTGGATATTCCACAAACCACTGACCCTTCCCCTGACAGTGAAACTACCCCTCAAATTAGCCTACACGCCCTTCTTGGCCATGCTATTCCCCAAACACTACGAGTCCAAGGCCAAATTCTAAACCATATCTTAACCGTCCTAATTGATAGTGGTAGCACTCACAATTTTATCCAAGATAGGATTGCCAAACAATTAGGATTAACACTTGAGCCCTCTAAAGCATTTCAAGTGATGGTTGGTAATGGGGAGGAACTTCATTGTGCTCTTCAATGTAAAGATGTTGAGATTATGCTGGACGGACATTCTTTTTCTGTGGATTTATTTGTGATTCCTTTGAGTGGTGCTGAACTTGTTTTGGGTGTCCAATGGCTCAAAACACTTGGTCCGGTATTGACTGATTACAACAACTTGACCATGTCATTCTCCCAGAATGACCAACTTATCAAAATTCATGGTAGCTCCAAACCTACACCTACTGAGGCCTCACTACACCAATTGAAACGCCTTGTGTCAACTCATGCCATAGACACAGTAGTTCACTTCCATCTTGAACCCCCTACCATAAAGCCCACTGACCAAACAGAACCACCACCTCCTATAGCCCCCCTCCTTACTAAATATGCCTCACTTTTCCAAACACCTACTACCTTACCTCCCCCTAGACCAACAGACCACCACATACCCCTCCTCCATGGCAAAGACCCCATTAATGTGAGACATGATGCCCACGGTTAAAAACCACCGACATGTCAAGATCCAAATTCGAATCTGTTTCTGGTCCTGGTCAGATACCACTGTGTTCGCGCCGGCGCTCCAACAAAGACCGTTACCCTCAGTTCCAAAAACAAGAGATAGAATCCCAAATACAAGACATGCTCTCCCAAGGTATCATCCAACCGAGCAACAGATCTTTCTCTTCTCCAGTTTTGTTGGTGAGAAAGAGAGATGGTACATGGCGTTTCTGTGTGGACTACCGAGCCCTTAATGCTATCACAGTTAGGGACAGGTTCCCTATTCCTGCTATTGATGAGTTACTTGATGAGCTTCATGGCACTAGTTGTTTTTCAAAACTTGATCTTCGGTCCGGCTACCATCAAATCCGTATGGCTACTAATGATATTCACAAGACTGCTTTTCGTACACACCAGGGCCATTATGAATTCTTGGTTATACCTTTTGGCTTGTGTAACGCACCCTCCACTTTTCAGACTACTATGAACACTCTATTACAACCATTTCTCCGAAAGTTTGTTATTGTCTTCTTTGATGACATCTTAGTCTACAGCAAATCCTTGGAAGACCATATTTCACACTTGGAGACTGTCTTTCAGTGTCTATTGCAGCAACACTTCTTCCTTAAGCAAAGCAAGTGCAGCTTTTCTCGGTCTTCTATTGATTATCTTGGTCATATTGTGTCTGACAAAGGTGTAGGGCCTGATCCTGAAAAAATCACAGTCATGGTTAATTGGCCACAGCCCAAAACTCTTAAACAATTGCGTGGATTTCTTGGTTTGACAGGTTTTTATAGAAAGTTTGTACACAATTATGCTATGATGGCTGCCCCTCTCACTGATCTTTTGAAGAAAGATTCTTTTTTGTGGATTGAACAGGCTACTACTGCTTTTGAGAACTTGAAGAAAGCAATGACTGAAGCACCTGTATTGGCACTTCCTGATTTTGAGGCTGAGTTTGTGTTGGAAACCGACGCCTCTGGGCTTGGTATGGGGGCTGTTTTGTGCCAAAATGGCCATCCTATCGCTTACTATAGCAGAAAATTTTGCGACAAGATGTTGACTGCTTCCACTTATGTTTGGGAATTGTGTGCTATTACTTCTACAGTTAAGAAATGGCGTACTTATTTGCTTGGTAGAAAATTTACTGTGTATACGGATCAGAGAAGTCTCCGAGAATTAATGACACAAGTTATTCAAACCCCGGAGCAACAATTTTATTTGGCTAAGTTGTTAGGATACACTTATGAAATTATTTATAAACCCAGGGCACAAAAAGGGTTGCTGATGCCCTATCAAGAGTTCATGAGGCAGAATCTCAATTATTGGCAATCACAGTGCCTCATTGGGACTTCTTACAACAATTGCAAGCTCATTTGGCCAAGGATGAGAAGCTCGCAGATCTGATCCGCAATGTACAGCAGAGACCCGAAGCATTTCCAGGCTACAGCTTAAGGAATGGTCTTCTTTTCTTCAAGCAGAAACTTTTTATTCCACCTGACTCTCCTTTTAAGCAAATGCTTTTGGAGGAATTTCGTGCCTTTCCTCTAGGAGGCCATAGTGGTGTTTTGAAGACATGGGGAAGACTCAAGGAGAATGTCTATTGGGAAGGTATGCGCGCTGATGTTTCTACGTTTGTATCTCAGTGTCAAACCTGCCAGCAAACAAAGTCCACTAATCACAGTCCATACGGGTTACTACAACCCCTAGCTATACCACAAGGTGTGTGGGAGAACATTTCTCTTGATTTTATTGTGGGGCTCCCTTCCTTCCAAAGTCAAACAGTTATCCTTGTTGTAGTGGATCGCTTCTCCAAAGCAACACACTTTGGTACTCTTCCCACTCATTTTTCTGCTAGTATGGTGGCTGACCTATTTGCTAGAATGGTTTGCAAGTTCCATGGAATGCTCAAGAGCATTGTTTCCGATAGAGATCCTATTTTTGTGAGTAAGTTTTGGCGTGAGCTATTCAAACTCAGTGGCACTAAATTAAGGATGTCTACAGCTTATCATCCTCAGAGTGACGGGCAAACTGAGATTGTCAACAAGGCCTTGCAACAATATCTTCGTTGTTTTGTGCATGACAAACCGAAAGATTGGGGTAAGTATCTTCATTGGGCAGAGTGGCACTATAATACTTCAATTCACACATCTACCGGGTATACACCTTACCAAGTGGTAGATGGCAAACCACCACCTAATTTACCTCAATATATTAAAGATTCAACCCATCTAGAGGCAGTGGATTTTGTTGAATGACAGAACTGAGGTGTTACAAATTTTGCACAAGAAGTTAGCCAAAGCTCAAGCCACCATGAAGCTATATGCTGACAAGAGAAGGATTCCTCATCCCTTCAAGGAAGGTGACTTGGTGTATGTGAAGTTGCGTCCTTTTGTTCAATCTTTTGTGGTTGGTCATAGGACCCGTAAGTTGGCCAAGAGGTATTACAGACCATTTAAACTCAAGAAAGCAATTGGAGAAGTCGCTTTTGAGTTGGAACTTCCACCTACGAGCAAAATACACCCGGTTTTCCATGTCTCCAAGTTAAAACCTGTTGTAGGTGCTACGGTTACTGCACTGGATCTGCCTGCTGCGTCTACTGGCAACCAACCTGTGGTTCAACCAGCAGCTATTCTTGATTTTCAATTTGGTGATGATGAGGAACAGCATCGTGTGCTTGTGCAGTGGCAGGGACTGTACCTTGAGGACGCTTCTTGGGAGCCTTTTGCTGAAATCAAGAAAGCTTATCCAAGTTTGAACCTTGAGGACAAGGTTCTTGTGGAAGAAGGAGGGGATGTAATGAATACAATTGGTAATATGGGCCTTGCTGAAAATGATGATGAGGAAGAGGTTATTGGGCCTAGTATTAAACACAAGTCAAGAGATAGGTCCAAAAGAACCACTACCAAGCCCAAGAAGTTCAATGACTATGAGATGACCTAGATTGTGCCTGCTGTGGCTGCTGAGAACTTGCCTAGGATACCCTTTTATATTCCATCTGTACTTCCTAATTAGCTGTAATTTTCTGTCCTTGTGGCTCTTATAACCGTTGGATTGTATCAGATATTTACAGACTATATATTGTGCTGATTGGAATGAATAAGGAGCCTGCGTGATTTCTGCACTATTTTACACTCTTCTTTGCTGTTTTTTCTGCAATTTCTCTGAGAATCTTCATTCTGCAGAACCGTTGCTGCAAGTTCTTCTTCTTATTTCATAATTCTTCTTACATAGATTTTTTTGCATGTTCAGAGTTTGATCAGTTATAACTCCCTGATTAATAGCGCCAATAACGATGGTCACTAGAGGATGATTGTTTACTAGGTCCATTATAGGACTTTTTGCCTTTGAACAGTCTGAATGACCAAACCTTCCTAGTTATTAGCAAGATCCAAAATAAGTGAAAGACGTGGCTCAGGTGTTTACGTTCTAGTAATAATTCTAGTACAAACTTAATTCTAGTAATATTTGTTTGAGTCAAAGGTAAAGAGTAAAGACATTAAAAAATGGGAATGTGAGAGAATCCAAGTGACAAACGAATTAAATGGTATTGCTCATGATTCACATACACTTAGAAACATAAAAATTCAATGTCATTTTGCCATTGTTAATCTTTCAAATCAAGATATGAAACAAGGAGAATCAATCACTGACTTCATTGCTGTCTTCGTTGTAAAGAAATTAATCAATCACTTCAAACTTGATTCAAGGGATAAACTCAAACTTGCAAGAGCCATGACCTGCGATTGAACAAAAAGAAGATATATCATTTGCATTGGTGGTCATATTTGAAATCAGATTAATTAATAGAATCAATTGAAAATGTCATCATATCATATTATTCAGAAATAATTTTACTGACTTGGATCAAGATCAGTGATATATGCAGCAGCTTTGAAAAAGCAGGAACCTCCTTTGTGCTTGAATTTCTGATAGTAATTGTTGAAGGCATAGGAGGCATGGTCCTTCACGGTATTTGGATGGTAACAAGGATGATTCACTAGTAGATGTCTGCAATCTGCTCCACCTATATTACAAGCCCAATCCATCGCCCTCTGCAGATCCTCATCTGGAAACTGCTCATCAGCTATGCACCATTCCTTGTCTTCTCCTGAAATTTTCCCATAATTAAAACTCAGTATTCAAATAATATATTATTGCATTAACAGTCTTTAATTACCTTATCATTCACAAAATAAATAAGTAAATAGCTTTACACTAACCTTGGGTGATGTTGAGTTTACCATATGCTTGAAAAGATAGGGTTGAAAGGAGGAGAGCTATCAAAAAAAATTTGTGCATTGGAGAAGTCATTGTTCTTCAGGAGCTTCTGGTGTGTGTAACCTGGAAATATATGTATTCCATATATATATATAATGGGCATATTTTTATAATTGTTGCCTTGGTTGACTATTATTATTTCATATCTCCAATTTAATGGTCTTTCGCCCGTTGGAAATTCTGTAACTGTTTCCAAATTTAATTCATTAACTTTTTTCATTAATTAAAAAAAAATCATTAATTAGTTTTGATTTGTTTTAATTTATCAAAATTAATTCATTAATTTTTTTCTTGCTTATCAAAAAAAAATTCATTAATTTTTATTTTTCATTTGTGACAAAAAAATTAATTAATTAATTAGTTTTGATTTGTTTTAATTTAAATTAAATGCTTTTTTTACCAAAATTTAAATTAAATGCTGAAAACGGAAAATGTTAGATATGGAAATAACAAATATTTTTGGGTAAACCCCCACCGCACAGACAGCAGTGACTAATCTCTCACTCATTGTAGGTAGAGCTGTCAATTTGGCCCATATGGGCCAGCCCAGCCCCAGCCCCACGTGGCCCTAGGGCCAAAAGGCCCATGGGCCAAAAAGCCCACATTTCATAAGCCCACATGGCCCCAAGCCCCAGTGGGCCAGGGCCAGCCCCAAAACCCTTAATTTTTGTTTAATTTTGTGGATGATGGGGCTGGGCTTGGGGCTTGGGGCCAAATTGACACCTCTAATTGTAGGTGCCTCGAGGGGGCAGGACAGCTGGTCCAGAGTTTTAACGCTGCTCTGTACCCAAGGCGATGATCGAATCCTCAACCATTGATTAATGGAGGTTCAGTCCCAACCGCTGAACCCCACACTCTCGCTTAGATGGAAATAACAAATATGGTACTCGTCCTTCTCGTCAAATCTAATGATAACTTGCCAAATAAGAGTGGACAATTGCACATGGTAAAGAAAAAAAATTCCACAATCGGATTCACTCTGATTCTTGTTTTGGTTAAGATCCTGGTTTTAGTGTCCACTGTACTATATATATATATATATCAAAAATCAAGAATAAATAGTCTAGTGGGTCCATTCTAATCATATTTTCTTTTGCCATGAGGAATCTGGATAACCAAATTTGCAAGCAAGGTATAACAGACTACAAAAGCAAAAGTCAGGATCACTACTGGAACTTCAAATTAAAAAGAAGTTATTCCTGTTATTCGTTTATAGCTTGTGAGGGGTTGGATTAGTTTTTTTAATCATAAAAGGTTGAGTAAAAGGCTTATCCTGTTGAAAGCACAATAGACAAACACAAACTTTAAAAACCATATACCGAGAGCCTTCTCCACAAGAGGCCGAAAGCTTTGGGCTTTTTGGAAGCGATCGTTTGGTTACAAGATTTAGGCATTCAAAGAATTATCATCGAGCTTGATTGTAAAGCTGTTGTAGATGGTATTCGAGGAGTGTGTACTTTAGTAACTGAATATGACTCTACTTTAAAAACTTGTCAATCGTTACTGTCTACTTTAGAAAACTATTGGGTTAGTTTTGTCCGGAGACAAGCAAACCTTGTGGCTCACACTTTAGCTAGAGTATCAATGCTTTATGCTAGCTCCCATGTCTTTAATTGTATTCCACCCTGTGTTACATATTTGATTATGAATGAAATGACATAAGTTTCTTTTGGTCAAAAAAAAACATACCAAGAGCCTCTAACTATCCGTAAAAAATGTTAAGAGGCGATATCATACAGAAATTTTTAGTAGTGGGGCAAAAAAAATTGATATCTTTTTAGAAGGAAAATATTATAAATACTTAAAAAAAGACATAATCTCACAATAAAAAATAATAGATACCCAAATTGTTTAAAAAAACGACACTCATTTAGACGGTAATAATTTTTTTTTGACAATATTTAGACCGTAATAAATAAAAAAGTATCAATTTGGCCCTCAAATATTGGTCAAATTAGTTATTTTTAAATAATTTTAAGGACAATTAAGTCCTCTTTAGAGACTATTTTGACTAATATTTAACTTTTTAATGATTAAACTAAAACTTTTCACCCAAGAGCACTTGGATGAGATGGTAGGGGTCTCTTCCAGCTTAACCAAAGGTCTAAGATACCCATTTTATACCAAAAAAACTAAAAAATTTCATTTTTTATAGAGACCAATAAAATTAGTAACAATTATTTTCACTTATATCTTTTATAATTTTGTGCAAACATTTTAAAAAAGGAGTAGCTTACGAGGGCAATCCTTATTTTAAAATTCACTTATATATTTATTTATGACCCAATATGAAAATCTTCTTAGTGTTTCCTCATGTTTTTGTAGGTTGCACCTCTGTTTCAGCTGATCTATAACAGGTCTTATTAAGCCATTCAATCCCAAGCCTCTCTAGTTCGATTATTGTTGCATGTAGCAGCGTTTCATTAAAATATGCAGATGTAACCTTAATTATAAATTAGTCAATATTATATACTCTCTCGTCTCTATTATAAGGAGATTTTACAAAAATTACAAAGATCAAATAGATTATTAATACAGCGGCGGACCTAAGTTGGGTTCAAGGGGTTCAATTGAACACAAGTATCTCTATATAATTTTTTTTGAATTCTCTGAAATTTTAAATTTGCACTCGTATTCTTAAATTTGCAACCAATTTTTAATAAATCTTTGACGATTTACTCTTAAATAAATTTGGAGTTAGACAACTTAATTCTTTAATTTTAGTAAATTGAGTGAGGATAGTTGAAAAAAATTTAAACAATAACCAACATTTTTGATAATGAATTTTTTTGAACCCCCAGCCTAGGGTCCTGGGTCCGCTGATAGAGTTGTAACTGAATGCTTAACAGAAATGGAAACTGAATTGTGAATGAATTGATTAACTGTGCTTGTGCACCGTAGCAACCTTATATACAATGAGTGCAACTGACCGGTCAATGCTGAGTCAGCTGCTGATGTGGCAGACTATTTACAAATGAGTGATATATCTAATACACTTTGACTATTCTATTTTATATCTCTATTACTCCCCCTTCAAACACAAAGCTGGGAGATGAGAATTGACCACTTTGAGTTTGAACCGTTGATCATTAAAGGCAGTAGTGGGGAGGGGTTTTGTCAAGGCATCTGCAAGCTGAAAAGAGCCAGGAACATGCTGAATGATCAATTTCTTGGTAGCAACCTCCTCTCCAACAAAATGAATGTCTAGCTCCAAATGCTTGGTCATTGCATGAAGTATTGGATTATGAGAGAGCATGACAGCACTTAGATCCCAAGAGGATATGGGCATAGAAGCATGAGAGAGAAGAGTCAAGCCCATTTCAGCAACTTGCCTATGTTTTCTCTCAACAGTCCCATTTTGTTGAGAAGTGTAAGGACAGGTAAATCTGTGAGTTATGCCTAGGGCTGTGAGAACTGGTGTGAAGGGTTTAAATTCCCCCTGAATCAGACTGCAGAGACTTTAGGGTGGCAGAGAATTGAGTCTGAATGAGTTTGTGAAATTGGTGAAAAGCATGTATTGCATCAGATTTTCTCTTAAGCAAGAAAAACCAAGTAAATTTAGTATAGGCATCAACAAATGTAATGTAATAAGAGTAACCACTACTAGATGGAGAGGGAGAAGGCCCCCATAAATCAGTGTATACAAGATCAAAAGGTGTGTGATATTGTGTAGTGGAAGGTGGAGAATGAATGCGATGTGACTTTCCAAGTGAACAAGACTTGCACAGTTCAAACATTTTATTTGATGCAATAGGTTGATTACACAAATTCAAAATAGTTTTAATTGCTCTGCTATTAGCATGCCCTAATCTATGGTGCCAAACATGAAAATTATTAGTATTACTATGAGTAGAGGTACTAGGGGATACACTAGAGGCAGTAACTGAGGAGGGAGCAGAGATAGTGGCTGCTAAAGCGTTTGGCTGGTTCACAGGTGCAAGGGTGGGCAGAAAGAATAGACCATCATCTCCTCTTGAGCCTTGAAACAGAACTTGTTTAGAGACCTGACATTTAACAAGGCAATCTGTGAATGAAACTCAAAAAAGACATTGTTGTTAGCACAAAATTGACCTACTGAGATAAGATTACGAGTTATAGAGGGTACAACTATAGCATTCTTAAGTGTGAAGTGTTTCGTTGGATTGTGTGTGGAGTATAAGTTAAGAGTGCCAGTGCATTGGATGGGAAAGCCTTGGCCATTGCCCATGTGCACCTTCTGTGATCCTATGTATGTGTGACAGTGCTGCAATAGTTTTGAATCATTAAGGAAATTATGAGAGGCACATGTGTCAGCATAATAACCTTGAGGAGTTATCTCCTGAGGAACTTTGAATAGCTCAGCTGCAGATGGATCGAAGGAAGTGTAGGCTGCAAGGGCCTGAGGATTGGCTGTGCCTAAGGTAGAGGCTCCACTAGTGTCCTGTGCCTGTTGCAAAGTAGAAGGCTGGGCAGTGACAGAGTTAGCAGAAGGAGCAGCAGGTGGTGTGTAATTCTCATCAAACCTGTACCAACAATCCAGTGCAGTATGACCAAGGCGATTGCAAACTTGACACTGAGGCCTGTTAGAGGCGTTCCGTGCACGACCACGGCCACGGCCACGACCACGGTGATGACCTGTGCCTTGGTAGCCAGAGTGATTTGCGCCACGTCCAGCACCTGGTTGAGTATTGTTCGGTGAGTCTACATGAAAAAATTTGCAGAGACGGTTGGAGTAGCCAATTCTTGGCGAAACTTATCTAACTGAGCCTCTTGTACCAGCAGCATGGATTCCAAATCAGTTAAGTCAATTGAATCAAGTTTTGTAAACACAATCATAACAAAGGAATTATAATCTTCAGGTAAACCGTCAAGAACGATGTCTACCAGATCCTAATCGGAGACCGTATCTCCGATTGCAGTAGGGAGTTAGCTAGGGCACGAATTTGAGCCAGGAATTCAGTGATGCTGCGGTTACCTTTCTTCGTTGTCTTTAATTCAGCACGAAGTTGGCGCATCTTTGCCTTCAGATGAGCGTAGTAGTGCTTGTGAATCGTATCCCAAACTTGATGAGCATGTCGACAGTTAAGCACACGGGGAAGCACAGAGTCTGAGAACGTAGAGAGTAGCCATGTGTACAGCGCTTGGTCTTGAACGAACCAGCGATCGTACGCTTTAGAGACTTTGCCATTCAATTGATCTTCCGTTGACTCGAATTGTTGTGGAATCATCGGATTGACGAGGAGGCGATGAAGTTTGTGCATCGCAATTACTCCTTCCACTTGCTGATTCCAGATCAGGAAGTTTTTGTCGTCAAGCTTGATAGAGAGTTTGGGACCGATGACGAACTGTGAGGGCATCGTGGCGGCGGTGTTGAAGAGCGGCGGTGTTTGCGAAGAAACAGGAGTCACCACTGGTGACTGCTCAGGTGTTGGTGTCGCCGCCATGGAGATGGAGCACTAAGCTTGAGGATTTTCAGAGGAATGGAGCGGAAGCGGTGAGGAAGAAGAGGCCATGGATCGAAGATGCGAATGATACCATGATAGAGTTGTAATTGAATGCTTAACAGAAATGGAAACTGAATTGTGAATGAAGTGATTAATTGTGCTTGTGCATTGTAGCAATCTTATATACAATGAGTGTGCAGCTGACCAGTCAATGCTGAGTCAGCTGTTGATGTGGCAGACTATTTACAAATGAGTGATATATCTAATACACTTTGACTATTCTCTTTTATATCTCTATTATCCGCCACCGATTAAATGTGATGCAGTTTAACTCTTATTCTAAATATATCCCTAACATTAATTTTTCATATCCACTATATGACTTTCTAGTAAACCTATATTTCACATTAAATAGGGGTATAAAAGAAATTTTAACAATTAATGTGTCTTGAAAAAATATATATTTTTCTTATAATTAGGAATAAAAAATGCACAAAAACTATCGTATAATAGGGGGACTGGAGGGAGTATCAAAAGTTGTTTAACTAAGTGCCAACATAATTTAGCACACTTATTCGTTAATATATTGCATCAGCTCACAGTGCCAGCATGTCCGAATTGGAATGAGAATGATTTGGTTTGGAGAAAGAAAAGGGAAAAGAGAGGGGAGATGAGGTGATCCACCACAAAGCACAAAGCACTCTGGTGGTACATGAGGCGATTTAAGAGTGAAACAAATAGTATTTTGAGAGGATGAGCAGCCCCACTAGAAAAGTTTCTTTTGTTAAAGTTAAGAAGGGAGGATAATATTCTAAAGCAATGAATGTATTTTCAGTTTTCACACGCTTTATATATAGTTTATACCTTCATTCTTCTTCATATATAAATCACACTTTAATAACTGATTATGAATTCTTACTCCCAACTGATGTGCAATAATTTCTCTCCTTTTTCTTTGATAGTTCACTTGGTTTAATTGGTGGATCTGATTGTGACATGCAATGCAATCCCACAAATCCTTCTTTCTATATCTATTACTATTGTTTGTGCTTAGTCCAACGCACACCATGTAAACGTAACTAACTAATTAATTCTAACCGTCGGAACAATTACGAACACACCGACGAACACAAACAAAATAGGCTGAGTCGACGCGGCTCTGCCTAAGGTGTGCAAGCAGTCTCTTCTAGTCTCGTTGTCTCCAGGATAAAACAGCCTTCTCTAAAATATGATTCTCTCTACACCTAGAAGAATCACCAAACTCACACCCTCTTCTCTTTTATTTAACTGCTCGATATCTATCTTTGTTTTTCACGACAAAAGACCACTACTATGCCTCTTTGCACTCTTCATATATATAAATGTATATAGGCTTATGTAAAGACATTAAAAAATATATATCCGTTGAGCTAATAAAAATTGATAATGCATATAGTAACGTAAAACCTTTGATTACTTTCAAAACCAACGGAAATACTATCAAATGAAGAAAAAAAAACGTAAGGATAATTATATCGTATAAATACAAAATGGTACATATTATTCTTTCAAAATAAAAGTAATGTCAAACTAAATTTTTCTGCTATCAAATCGTGGAATGGCTTTATCTCGTATAAATTTATACTAATTCACCACATATGATTTTACCAATTTAGACATTTGGGAAAAGTGACACCGATACTAATTAAGGATAAAAATGTAATTGACTCACTAAAAATCAAAAACAACTTTTCACTTTTCCCAATATTTTCACTTTATCTTTCTTCTTTTTTAACACTTTTTTCTTCTTACACTCATTTTTTTTTTTTCTCTTTCTTCCTACACCATTTTTACTCATTTTCACTTTTCTTTTTTTTTACCAATCATTTTCACTTTTTTCTTACATTCTCTTTTTTCTTATTTTCTTTTTACTTTACTTTTACTTTTCCCATAAACAATTCTTCTTTTTCTCTTATCACTTCACTTTAGTTTTTTAACTAAATTTCTAAATTTATACAAACACTACTCTACTAAAATTTTAACTATCACCTTTTTGGAAAAAATTATCACCTTAAAATTTTAATTTTTCTCTCCAAAATATGTTTATAATCTTATTGATAATCTACTATCACCTCTTATTGATAATTTAATATCTATCTTTTACTATCTACTATAATCTACTAATAAACTAAAATAGTCAATTAAAACTACGAGATAACTGCAATGATATATAAAAAAACACGAGATTAATATTTGTCATTGATAATTAAAATTTTTGAAGACTATTATAAACCTACTATCTAAAAAACAATAAGAATTAACGACTATTAAAACTATTGATTAATCTCATATAAATTTATACCAATTCACCACATATGATTTTACCAATTTAGACATTTGGGAAAAGTGACACCTATACTAATTAAGGATAAAAATGTAATTGACTCACTAAAAAACAAAACAACTTTTCACTTTCCCCAACATTTTCACTTTATCTTTCTTCTCTTTTAACACTTTTTTCTTTTTACACTCTCTTTCTTCTTTTTTTCTCTTTCTTCCTACACTCTTTTTACTTATTTTCACTTTTCTTTTTTTTTTTTACCAATTATTTTCACTTTTTTCTTACATTCTCTTTTTTCTTATTTTCTTTTTACTTTACTTTTACTTTTCCCATAAACAATTCTTCTTTTTCTCTTATCACTTCACTTTGGTTTTTTAACTAAATTTCTAAATTTATACAAACACTACTCTACTAAAATTTTAACTATCACCTTTTTGGAAAAAATTATCACCTTAAAATTTTAATTTTTCTCTCCAAAATATGTTTATAATCTTATTGATAATCTACTATCACCTCTTATTGATAGTTTAATATCTATCTTTTACTATCTACTATAATCTACTAATAAACTAAAATAGTCAATTGAAACTACGAGATAACTGCAATGATATATAAAAAAACACGAGATTAATATTTGTCATTGATAATTAAAATTTTTGAAGACTATTATAAACCTACTATCTAAAAAACAATAAGAATTAACGACTATTAAAACTATTGATTAATATTTAAAACAAATATTTCGTATTGATTATTTACTATCTCTCTTTTACTATCTACTATAATCTACTAAGCAACTAAAATAATCAATTGAAATTACGAGATAATTGCACTGATATATAAAAAAACACGAGATTTATATCTAGTATAAATTTATACCAATTAATATTTAAAACAAATATTTCTTATTGATAATCTACTATCTAACTTTTACAATCTACTAATCAACTAAAATAATCAATTGAAACTGAGATAATTGCATTGATATATAAAAAAACACGGTATAACTGCAGTGATATATAAAAAACACGGGATTAATATTTGCCATTGATAATTATAATTTTTGAAGACTACTATAAACCTACTATCTAAAAAAACAAGAAGACTTAATGACTATTTAAACTGATTAATATTTAAAACACACGTGACAAATATTTGTCAATAATACCTAAAAATGACAAATAATTGTCACTGATATATAAAAAACACGGGATAAATATTTGTTATTGATAATCTACAACCTATCTTTTACTATCTACAATAATCTACCAATCAACTCAAATAATCAATTGAAACTATTAGATAATTGCACTGATACATAAAAAAACACTGGACAACTGCACTGATATATAAAAAAGTACAGGGATAACTGCAATGATATATATAAAAACACGGGATAGTTGCACATATATATAAAAAAACATGGGATAACAACACTAATATATAAAAAAACACTGCACTGATATATAACAGCACAAGGGATAAATGCACAGGGCCGTCCCAAACAATACGGAGGCCCTGTGCAAATCATAAAAGGAAATTAAATACTACAACTTGACAAGACTGAAAAGAAACGCGTTTGTACCTACCTATGGTTGAGTGCTGGAAAGAAACACACTCAAGAGTGAAGACAAGACTGAAGAGACGCGAGAAAGAACACGTCAGGCCGCAGGGAGAAAAGGACCGCGTCAGTGAGGGAAGGTATCAGAGAACATGTTTAGCTTTTTTTTTTGCAAGGTCAGATATATATAGTATTGGTATTGGGCTAATATGGGTGATTTTGGGGCCCCAAAAAATTATTTTTGGGCCGAGGCCCTGTGCTGTAGCACAGGGAAAACTGCTAAATGGACGCCCCTGTAAATGCACATATTGTTTTTAAATGATACTTTACATTTTTAGTTTTAATATTTATCAATTTTTTATTTGAAACTCCTTTTTTATCTACTTTAAATTTTTCTTTATTTTCACGGGGTAATGTTCAGACTATTCAAATACTGTCTAAATTCATTCATAAAAATAACACGACAACACATGTGCGTATGCAAGTCATCATCTATATTTTACAATTGATTTTAGATTAATGAGATTTCAAATTAACATTTCTATTTTAGGTAATCGTGTCATGTAACGGGATCGGCCCGTGCGGATGCACGGGTATAGTAGTATTTAGATCATATGTCCAAACAGTTGCACTTGCATTTGATGTTGCAATTTATCTAAAATTAGTCCGGATGATAACATCTGCCCAACGGTTCACCTCCCACTATACGAAAAGTGCGAATTACCGACGGCAAAATGTGCCGCTAATTTTCCAAAACTCTGTCGCTTATTCTAGAATTCCGCCTCTAATTCAGCATTTCTAACGAATTTTCGACGGACGAAAAAACTGTCGCTAAATGTGGGGTCGAAAATATGTACTAACCGAATTTTCCATCGCTAACATTACCGGCAAGCTAATTCGTTGCTAATTCCAGTCGTTGCTACTGCATCCGTTGTTAATTACGTCGCTATGCAACTGTTTTGCCATTTATTACCTACGGTAATTCCACCGGTAAATCCGTCGGTAATAAGCTTAGAGTTATTCAGATTTTGCATATTACGTTACCTACCCTTAACAACATTAGTCGGATTTGAAATTTATAACCAAACTAAAATATTCTACCAATCGAATTCATATTCAAAACACATTTACAATCGGACCACAAAAATTAGATTCCAAACAATTTAATTAAGGTGCCAACCGATTACGATATCAATAGTGAAAGTGTCAGCCCAATTCATATCAAATCAAAAAGCGCTTAAACTGTTCTACAATAATCCATAATCCTAAACAGTTCTACATCTAAAAAGTGCCAAAAAGTACTAAAACCCAAAAAAAAAACATAAACTACTACTATCAAAATGCCCTAACGACTCTGAGAAGCATCTATTCGAGGTTTGGAACAATGTACCTAACAAATCAAAAGCAACAATGTCAACATCGTAAAAAACACTAAGATATTTTTGCACATTAGTTAAAACATAAATTACCTAGTTGTTGTCAGTTATCCTCTTGATAAGAGGAGTCTCCATCGTCTCTGTCATCTGCATCGTTGCCCTGGTCCTGCTGGGCGAGCTGGTCCTTCTCGGACGGCTGCGACTCAGGTGGAGGTACAGCCATCCCTACATCGTTAAATATCATGCCAATCACTCGATGTTGTCGTGCAACATCAACCTCCAGCTTCCTCTCTCGCTCCCTGGTAGCAGTTATCTCCGCTATCAATGCGTGAATGATTCTGAGCTTCTCAGGGGACAGGCTTGCGCTCGTCGAAGCCTCAAACACTAGTGCAAAAAAGGGATTTAAAGTCAGGCGAAAAGGGGATTTAAAGTCAGGCGGGCGCTTGACTTTTATTAAGTCGACTTTGTATGTCTGGAGTTTTAAAGTCAAGCGATAGCCTGACTTCGTAAGTATGTTTTAAAGTCAAACATTTATTGCGCCTGACTTCGTAAGTATGTTTTAAAGTCAAACATTTATTGCGTCTGACTTCGTAAGTATGTTTTAAAGTCAAGCATTTATTCTTGCCTGACTTCGTATGTATGATTTAAAGTCAAGCATTTATTTTTGCCTGACTTCGTATGTATGATTTAAAGTCAAGCATTTATTCTTGCCTGACTTCGTATGTATGATTTAAGGTCAAGCTTTTATTGAGCCTGACTTCGTAGATATGATTTAAAGTCAAGTGTTTATTCTTGCCTGACTTCGTAAGTATGATTTAAAGTCAAGCATTATTGAGCCTGACTTTAAAAGTTTTTTTTTTTTTCAAAATTTGGTTTAATCTATACACCCTGGTTGAATTTTGGTTCTATAGAAGCGACTCCACTAGGGATCGAACCCAGAATCTCTGGTTCCGTAGACCAGCGCCTTATCCATTGGGCCATGGAGTCATATATCAGGGTGTATAGATTAAACCAAAATTTGAAAGTAAAAAGCATTATGCACACATGTAAATAGAAGTTGGTTTAACTTTTAATCAGTTGGTGGAATTAATAGAATCTGATGGAATATATTCCATTCTATTTAACCCAATACCTCCCTAAGATGAAAGTGATTATCCATTTTATTTCAACTATTTAGATATTCCAAATGAAATGCTCAATACAAACAAATGAGTATGAAACTTGTTTTGTTTTCATTGGTAATGCATCTAAATGTATAGAAATTCACAGATGGAGATGCAAACACCTAATATAGAGAAGAAGAACATGAATCCAGATGCAACTCCAACACATAAGTCTTAGTTTAAGAAACAAATGCGCATATAGGTGTAATGTTAAATAATCACATAGTACCAGCCAGCCAACATCATTATTTTTTGTTCAAATTATAAAACTTATATACATATATGTGCATCTGTTATTGACTGCTTTTACAAACAGATTTTGATTCAACTGGTGGAACAATAACTCCTATTAATATTAACTTTATGCAAACCAAACAGAAAAAGACGCACGAGCTAACCTTCCTTCGTAACTCCAAATATTCTAATAATAGTAGCAGGTGAGTGATTGAGTTCGACAATCGGCAACAATTCTTCACAGCAATGGCACAAGGAAATGAACTCGGAATTTACAGATGAGATGAAATGCGACCTCAATAATAGACTGTCACAGGGAAAAATAAAATATACAAAGAGTTAATGGCATGATTGATGAAAATCAAGAAATGAAGTTGTCTGCCATGAATTGGAAACTAATAACCAAATAACAGGTAAAAAGAAAACTACATATTCTGTACAACTATCTAACAGAATTGATCAAGCAATAACTTCTCCTAAAAATAATAGTACCTGAATTAGCAAAGCAAGGAGCTGATGGGAATGCGGCTTGGGTGGAGCTCTTAGACCCTCCCACTGCAATTCTTCAATGTCTACAGTCAGATGCTTTGTGTATATTGTGATTGCTCATATCGAGGTGACCCCACATCTGGCATACTTCCGTTGGGGTAAAATACACCTTGAGAGATGAAAGTTTGCTGTTGTTGAACTTGAAACGGTGGAGCTAATGGATTGTTTTGGCCAACAGCATTAGTTGGCTGGATATTAATAGAAGTTGGTGCATTGCTTCCATTAGAAAACATATCAAAAAGAACGAGGGCGTTCTGTTGAGACATAGGACTGGCAGGCTGTTGTTCTCCTACAGGAACAAGTGCAAGTGAATTGTCTGCTTTTGGTGAGTTATAGTCTTCACCACTGAGCAGATCCAATTTGGGATCAACCTTTGCGGGAGTAGCTGAGCCATTTGATGTAGGGGGTGCAGGAAGCAGCAACTGATTCAATGCTTGAGACCCTGCTTCAGCACTAGAAGAGGATCTGCAAAAACAAATTAACTTGAGAGCCATATAACCAAAAGGCAGCAGACAGGTTTAGTCAACTTATAATGTGATTCTGACACCAATCCATTTTCTGCGTGTTTCTATAAACAAGTATGGAACCAAAACTAGCCTATGACCTATTGCTCAGGTATTAAGTAACTAAGTAAAACACATAACAGAAGACCTCCTGATAGTGATGCACAACGCTCCCAAGTGCAAATAAGAAGAATGAGGAAAACTAAGCAGCCAAAATAATAAGAGAACTCTGGCTTTAATGCAAACAACAAAAACTCATTTTCAATTCCATAACAGAGCAAATACACCATTCCAGTAGAAACAACATAAACAAGTTTATGGGTTCCAGTGGCAAAAATAATACAGAATTTATTTTGAATTGTAAAACTTAACGTGTCAAGAAGAAATAGCAGATAGTAACGAATTGCATGTATTTTAATAGGGTAAAAAATGAATGACTTGCATTTTAAATGGGTAAGACTGATACTATCCCAGGTTAAAGTATGCAGAGCAGTAATGAAGATCAATGATAGACACTGGGCTACCTCTCATCAGTTTGTTTACTAGTATCTCCAGTATCAATCAAAGGACCATCAACATCTACAAGTGCTCCGGAAGATGCAGGATTTGGTTTCTCGGTGTTATTTTGAGGAGAAGTTACTGAAGCAATGGATTCATACTTGGCCAGTACATGCTGCAAATCATCATTAAGAGCTAATCCTTGGCATAGCAGTGACTCATCCCTGGAGAAAATACAAACCACAATAACTTGGTTCTTTCCTTAGGATTCAAATGAGAAATTTTATTAAGAACAAAAGGAACCAAACAAGTAAAGAATATGATAACATGCCTATCATTATATCATAAATGAACAAGAACATCAGGCCTTACGAAGTTGAATTAACAAGATGTACCACTCTCTGCTTGTATGTCCGACATTGCTCCACCAAATCAACAATAACTTCCTGCCGAATCCCCTAAAATAGAAGTGAAGTTCATATATGACATTCAATAGAATCAGTGCTTTCAATTGACAAAAGCCTTTGTTTCAGAAAATATTATTTTGTCTACATTTACATACATCATAATTTGAAAGTTTAATTTGAACAACTTACTTCTTTGTTACCAGGCTCTAAAGCACTGAACATTTCCGCAAGAACATCCATAATACCTTTTGCATTCTGAATTTTAGTCATACTGGAAATAGAAAGCTCAATCAAAACAAATAAATGCATAATCACACACAATAATAACAGTTTGGAATGGAATACTAACAACACACTATTGGGTCACCTAGGCCCATTCCATGACCAACATGAAATTCACCCAATAATGTTGGTAAAAGTGTGTGTGTGTGTGTGTGTGTGTCAGAATCAGTATCAAGTTATCGACAACTAAGTTAACTTCATTTACACGATAATAACGAGGAGAGGGATAAAAATGTACCTTAAGGTTGGAAACTCAGACTCTGCTGAAGACTCAGCTGCGTGTTGTCGAGAATCAGAGTCACGTATATTTTGAGGGTATGATGTTAAGGGTTGTGTAGTGGGGTAAATACAGGTGCATATTGCTCAGACCTTTGAGGGAATACAGCCCCAGCATGCTAAAACAAAAAATCCTTTATAGAATTAAAGAAATGGGCAAACAAATTTATTTTAAAAAGGTTTTATGCAATATTCTGAGTAACCAATCATTCTGAAAAAACATAAAAGCAAACAGATGAGGGCCTTATATCCTGAATAAAAGTGCCAAATGCTCCTCTACTGTAAGAAGATATGACCTAAGTCTGCAATCTGCGCCTTTGATAAAGACAATGTCGGAAATGATACTCCTACAAAGAAGCCAAAAACTATTCCAATAAAAGTTGTCACAATAAGCCTCATAATCTCACTTGGTTTTCTAGTGGTAGAACTGCAGCCAATGAACAAAAATGTTACTTGAGTGGATTTATTGACGCCAACATATATAACAATGATGAGAAGTATGAAAAGATAATGAAGAAAGGTAACTTACCTTACTGTCATCAACCAACTCCAACAGCTGAGGAGTTTTCTTTAGGTTCAGATCAGCCAGTAGTTGTATCTAATTCAACAGCAGCATTAGCAATGTCAAAAGTTTGCCTCATAAAAATTTAATATGCAGCATGCAGTTTCTGTTAACTACATTTCTTACAGAACTAGAATTCACAAATCAATGAAAATTTACCTTAATAATCTGCGAAATCAATCCAAGCACCAGATGACGCTGAAATTAAAACAAAGGGAATGAGATACCAACCCACAAAGTGTTAAAGAAAATCTCAATATCACAGAAAGATAGAGGGCTTACTTCTATAAAATCAACATGACAAAAGTGTGAAAGCAAATTTAGTATAAAATTTTCAACTTAACCAAAAATCAATTTTTACCAGCATAGTCAATTGAGATTTGAAGGTAAACAAAATAAACTTTAGGCAACCAAATATGTAAATAGATCTATCCTAAAATCATGTTTGAAATTATCCAAAGATATACTCAAACCTCTCAACAGCTTGGATATATTCCACATCAGCAAATTTAATTAAACGTAAGTGAAAACTGAAATTAGGAAAATAATAACATCAATCGTATCAGCACAAACGCACAATCAATCTATTAGCAATCTTACTTATAATGTGTTTGGGTACTTGTTTGCACACTTCTCCTTTTGACATGGTTGGACACATGTACATATATTTGCATCAAGAATTATCCTCTCGAGCCCAAATTTTGGAGTTCATTTCATTGTGCTGCATAAACAAAATAATTCACATCAAAGTACATATTATGTGCTAAAACAAAACAAAACTCCTCCATTGCATTGAGTTGCAAATCGACAACACTAACCTATGGTTAGAAGTTTTACTTGTCTCAATCGCAAGAGCTGCAGAATCTTTCTGGACTTTGGGTCCATGGCATTAATACTGGAAAATCACAATGAATATAGTTAGGACAACCTTGATCTTCTGAAATTTCAAGGACACCAGGTACCTCTGAAAGATGTTGCAGATGAATTGATAGTAGGTCATTCTTTTTGCCTTCCAAGTACAATCGAATGCCTGTTACTGGCCGGTTACCCGAGTTAACCTGCTTGTTGAAAAATGAAAATACTTCAGTTTATTTGTTCTCCCCCATGAAAGGAATGGTTATAAAATACTGTTACTAAACTCTTTGTTGGAAGAACGAATTACCTTCACAGTATTAACATAGAGTTTGAATCCCATGAGAGTGAACTGAAGTGATGGAGAGGTAGTACTTTTATAGTTATGGTCGAATACAAGAGGCAGATCACCATACATTGGGGCCCATTGCCGAGGCAATTGAAATTCCAGAAATTGATGAATCTCTTCTATTGCAGGTTTATCTGTTTGGAATAGAAAACTTTTAAACACATGTACCAGCTAAGGTGCCTCACAAAAGTTTATAAGTAATCATTTTATATCAACGAGTTTAGGTGTACAGAAACTGAAGTTGGAGGTGCTACTCACAATGGAAAATTCGTATGAAACGAATATTATAACATTGAAAGAAAATCCAAAATCAAAAACAATCGTAGCATAATAGCAAAACATAAACAAATCATTAGGCAACGAAAACCCTAAAAATGAAATAAGAAAATCATACGAATGGTAGACAGTGATGTATTCACCCATCTCTGTTCGTTGACAGTGATGTATCCACCTTCACGACGACCACCTCCATAACCCCCACCGCCGCCTCCACCGCTACCATGGCTCTGAGCTTCGTTGACAGTGATGTTACGGCCGTTCATTCCCTCAATGGCATCTCTCATGGATTTCTCGTCAGCGAAGGTCACAAATCCGAAACCTCTTGATCGTTCAGTCTCACGATCGTTAATAACTTGAACAGAAAAGCAACAAAAATCATCAGATCTAAGGGAAAAAAACAACACAAATAACAGATCCCGAACCGAATAGTAACTGATCGATCTTCTCTTTGGTAAAAAGATGAAGATGAACGTACCTATGTTGCGATGGGAACGATTTACGAACGAACGAAAACTAGAAACGATTGGCAGCGATTTGTCTTCTCCTGGGAACGATTGTGTTTTCGTTGAAAGGAGAGAATGATCTCTGATAGTGAGAGCGAAGAGCGTTGAGAGGAGCGAAGAGTGAGAGGAGAGAAGAGTGAAAGGAGAGAATGATCTCTGTGTCTGAGAGTGTCTGAGAGTGGAGAGTGTTTGAGAGTGAGAAAGCTAGGGTTCGCGTATTAGAGTGTCAGGCGTGAGAATGGAGAGTGAGGATCGAGAGTGTCTGAAATTCTTTTTTTCTATTATAGTACTTTAGAAGTCAGGCGTGTATTCGCCTGACTTTAAAACTTTACCTCTTAATTACAAGTTTGCCACCGTGTCTACTTATGAAGTCACGCGTCTAATAGCATGACTTTAAAAGTCTATTGTTTTTTCTATTTTTTCACTTTAGAAGTCAGGCGTGTATTCGCATGACTTTAAAAGTCTAATGTTTTTACTCTTAATTACAAGTTTGCCACCGCGTCAACATATAAAGTCAGGCATCTGAGCGCCTGACTTTAAATGTCTAATTCTTTTCCTGATTTTGCACTAGTGAAAGTCAAACATACTGCCACCTTTGCCTACATTGCTAGACATGTCTCAAATCCTGTACAGACGACCCTTATACTTCCCTCCAATGGTGTCTTACCACAACTGCATTCAACTTCATCAAACTCATTGGGGTCGAGTGGCAGATTTATCTGAGACATCACCGCCGAAACTACTCCTGTTAAATGCACAAGTTAAAATTAGTCATTGGTAAAAAAATATTTTCAAATTGAAATTATCTTAAAGAGAGAGAAATATACCTGAGTAAGTCGAGTGCGGTCATCTACAAAATCGTGTATGCCCCTCCTTATATGGGTGTGGTGATGGAGCTCATCCACATGTGACATTCGGCCACATCTCTTGGACTATAATTAATAACATAAGTTTTTGAATGGTAAATTATAATTATTTATAATGGAATATATAATGAAAAGATAAGCTTAAGTATACAATTTCAATTCCTAGTAGTTGTCACACACCTACACAATTTGCAAGATAAATAAGCTCATAGTAGGAATTGTAATATGCTAAGTTCCTGCTTCAAGAGAATGAAGGAGTGCTACTAATAGAATGAAAGAGTGACAAAATGATGCAAAGGGAATGAAAACAAAGTCAATAATGAATCAAATGGGGTACTTTTAGTATCGATCTTTCAATTCTTTCTCATTTACAACATAATACTATTTCACTCCTTCACTGAGAAATCATGACTAAAAATAATAAATAACCTTTAAACAAATCTATAGCACCTCCAATACAATAGAACCGGTGAACTAAGTATTAAATAAAACAAAGGCATCATTCCTTTTAACACCTAAAAAATTACTCTCTAATTGATGAAAGTGCAACTTCATGCTAGTGCAGAACACATGGCTCATTTTTTTTTGACAAAACACATGGCTCATTATATATGACCATAAAATGTTTGGAAACAATCTCTAGATAGAATATACAAACCCATTTTCAAGCTCAAAAAAATATTTAAATTCTTATCCACCCATAATATACAAACCCATAAACAATTAAGTAGGAAAGACTTGTTTCATCATAGATTTAAATTCTTCAAAATCCACAATCCCATCACCATTCTTATCAACCCCTTTAATCATACGCTTACAATCTTTTAGACTACAATTCTCATACCAATTAATTGAGAGAGGGAAGTTTTAAAAAATTGCACAAGTCAACTAGTTTATTTAAAAAGGATAACACTAGTGTTGTTTTGGTAATTGTTATAAAATCAAAAGAAACAAGTTGTTTTGTTTAAGTTTGTCTTGAAACTAAATTTGGAATAAAAACAATGAGAGGGTTAAACTATACATATGCAAACCAATACTCAATTCAAATCAATACTCAATGAGAGGGTTAATTAATTTCATTTTGAAATAAAAACAAAAGCAACCACTTCAAAATATTAAGATTAACAACACCACAACCCAAGAATGCTCCATATTAAATTAAACATCTAAATACGACTCAATACTAATCAAACATATGTAGCCAAGCCTCTAAATACCACTCAATACTAATCAACCATAAGTCACATTACCAATTTCACAAAAAAATATTGTTCTCAGTGTCATCTAAAGACAGTAAAAAAAAAACAGTTTCTTAGATTTCTCAGTTTCCCAATATCATCTGATAAATTATTCTAAAAGATTGTTCTAAATATCATCTAAAGGAAGTAAAAGAATCAATTTCATCAAAAATTTCATTCTCAATTTCTCACATTCTCAGATTCTCGGTCAAAGCAATTATTCAGTTCACAAAATAAATTCTCAGCTCCAAACAATGTTCCAAAGTAAGAATAACAAAAAAAAAAGTTGTGGTGGAGATGGAATTGATTGGCCGAAGAAACTATTATAGTCGTTGGAGGGATCCGAGTTGTTACTAGTGGTGGTTGTTTCCGTCGCTGTGAGGGCAGAGGTAATGGGGGTTAGTGGTTATCGTTGTTAGGGTTTGAGGAAATGTGAGGATGAAGGAGAACGACGATGACAAGTGAAGACGAAGACTGGGACACCGACGAGGGTAAGGGTGGTGGTGAGGGGAGTGATTAAGAGTAAGGGCGTAGAGTGAGAATGAGAGCGGTGGAGAGTGGGAGTGAGAGCGGCAGAGAGTGAGAGTGAGAAGTGTGAAAGTGAGGGGGTTTTGAGTTGATAAAGGAAACTAAATAAAACTTTAAAACGTTACCAACATAAATCTTAACATACCGACGGCTATTTCCATCGCAACTTACCGACCAATCCACGTCCGACAAATGAAAAGGTGCAAGTTGCTAAAATAGTACACTCTTTCCAACCAGACTGACCGATATGGCGGTATCTGTGACGCCTGAGGCCGACGAGGGTGGGGTGATCGCCGGAGCATGCCATGGACAATGAATGGTTCCTAGCACGCTTCTAGGCAAAAGGAGACGTGAATGAACCGAATACGCACCAGAATGAGTGTGAGCCTGAGGTTGTGCAGGTATTAGACTGTACAGTTGAAGGAAGACTTAAAAAGAATTGATTTGGACTACTTATACCAACAAATGCAATATATTTTCAGGAGTTCTGAACATAAGAACTCCATAGTTAGGTGTGCTTAACTTGGAGCAATTGGGATGGGTGCCGTTTTGGGAGCTGAAAAGACTTGTGTTGGTTTGTGGGGATAGTCATTAATTCTAACAGTAGTCTGGGTCGTTACAGTATCCTTGGGAGATTGGCTAGATTATTCTCACACTACGAGGTCGATCACTTTGCCGAAGACCCTCCACATCTGACCGACGATACAATCCTCGATCTTTACCCTATATACGAACCGAACCCCTCATTTTATAACAGTTAGCGTGATATTAACTCTCAGATCCCTAGATTCCAGCTCACTGTCTCTTGTAAAGTCAAGACTAATGAAAGACTTGCTATTGAGATTCATTGCGTTAGAGAAGTGCTAGCAACACCCTCTCCAACACTCACTTTATGATTGATTAAAATCCATGTGGTCCCACTAAATTAATAGGCTCATTTCCAAAATGGTGGGACCCATATTAATTTTGACCAATCATAAAGTAACTGCTATAGAGAGTGTTAGTGTTGGTAGCCATTCTCATTGCGTTATAGAGTAATGTTATTCAACCAAAGTTTTCCAGCAAAAAATAGCCAAAAACCACATTCCAATACCAATTAACCAAGTTTTTTAAGCCATTAACCAACCTACTTTTTCACAATTTTCTAGGTCATTGACTAAAAACTGTGAAAAAGTAGGCTAGTTAGACGTTAGTGGCTTAAAAACCTTGGTTAATTGGTGTTGTAATGTGGTTTTTGTCTAATTTTGGCCTGGAAAATTATGGCTGAATAACATTACTCTTGCGTTATATATTCGTCATTTCTACTCATTTGTTCGGTCTCATGGAAATAGACAAGAACCCCTTTAATTTTTTATTATGGGTACTAAAATTTTATTAAATAGATAATAAATTAAAATTACTTCAAATAGTAATTGTTTATAACTCACAACAACCAAATATACTTGTCAAAAAAAAACAACCAATTATATAGTACTACTCTCTCTGTTCTCAATTATAAGCAAATAGCGGCCGGACACATTTTTTAAGAAAAGTTAGAAAAATAAGTATTATTTTTATAATACCCCTATTTATTCTTGCATTAGTAAAAGTAAAAGTAGTGTAATAAAAAGTTTTATCTATTGGTAAAACCAATAGTGTCTTAAATAAGAATAAAATTGACATATTAAATAAAAAAAATTTGACTTATTTATATTTAATAATAAAAAAAAAATAGATATATTTGCTTATATTCCAAAAAAGGAGGAGTAAGAATTTGGAATTGTTTCGAAAGAAACAAGGTTAGGACCTCAATAGTTTTGTCAGAAAGCGCGTGCCGTTGTCTTCACTCTTCACTTTACGCACGGTATCCAATTCCATACTCCATACATAGTCAATTTCTACCGTACGACATTTACATACATCATACACCATACACCACACTCGGTGTTTGGAGCTGAGCTGACTTCCCAGTTCCTTCCTATTCCTCCTATCTTCCAAGGCTGCCCCACCAAACCGAGTGAAACGGAAGGAGGAATCCAATCACCAATGTATTTATTTATTTATTAATTGAAAAATGTGTACGAGTGGGACTCTTCATACTAAAATAATATAAAGCCTTTGGTAGCTTATAAAATCAAAGCTTAGTGATTACTGATCCTAATCTTTTTTTAAGTGAACAACAACAACAACTTCAATCTGCTTTCTTCCTCCTCTCTACTGCATCTTCCATTCAACCCCACCATACACCCACAGGTATTTTAGATTCTGATTTTGTGAACAACAATTCTCTCTCTCTGGTATCCCCTTTCTCGTTTCGTTATTTTCTTGACGACTCAATTGCTTTCAATTTTTACGAAGCCCTTTCTTTTTTTTTTGTATAAAATCTGGTGCGACTCGTTTCATTTCTCAGGATATAGATTTTTGTAATTTGTTTATTTTCTTTGATTTTTTTCCTTTTACATATATGCTTGCAGTTACCATATCAATATCAGAAATCTTTCTCTGATCCTTTCATTAAACTGATGAATCTCCTAGATTGGGAAATTTAATTGGCTGATATTTTTAAAGAGTATTGATGAAAATCTATTAGATCTGAGAGTTTATTTTGGAAGATTCTGCACCAGATTCTGAGAACACCTACCTCACTTTACACATAGAAAATCTTACGAGATTGGAGTGGGGCTGGGCATCTATATTTATGTCTTTATCCTTCTTTCTTAGTTCCTCCCTCCCCCTCACATGTTTTTTAAGGGGATAGATATTGTTCTCCAATTCGCCCTCTATAACTCAACCCACTATCATTTAGGTGTAGGTGAGACATCTTACCAATTAAGTTGCGCTTTGTTGTTGATTATATGTTTTTTATTCTCCTAACGTTTACATGGATTCATTTTATTGGGAATCTCCATAGACTTAATTCTTTGGAGTTGTTTTTTCCCAACAGATGGATGGTGAATTACATTTCTTCAGCAAGCATATCTTCATTATTTAGACCTTTCTCTATGTTAAGCTGTTTTCATTTATTTCCTTGCTTTTAAAGTTTGCTTATTAATTCTATCTTCTTATTATGCAGGTTCTCTTTCTTATATATGTTGCCAATATTTTTTTGCTGATCACTATGGCATCTAGCTGCTTTTGCCACTAAAAGCATTCCTCAAAACTGTTGCAAAACTAGCAAGTGATCCGCCGCAGTTGGGAAGAACCTTTCCTTTACAATTCTGATAACTTTGGATTCAAGATGCAAATGTCTCAGCAGCAACCAAATTCAGCTGGTATCCATTTCTACCGCCAGCCTATTTACCAAATACAACAAAGCAATCGTTGGCGCGACGCATATGGTAGCAGCAGCGAGGGATCTTTCGAAGCCTGCAAAGAACAATACTTCACCCTGGAATCTTGTCCAGAAATCAATGGTTTCGTAGATTGTGATTCCCCTTCCTATGGCAGCGTGTCATCTAACAGGAGTCCATTTTCTCCACAAGATTCTCAGTCGTACTATTCAGATCACCACCAGTCATCTGATAACACCTATGGATCCCCCACAAGCGGATTGTCCAGTGTCGAAGATGGGAATGAGTTGAAGCACAAACTTAAAGAACTGGAGATTTCTTTGTTGGGGAATGATGATTTAGATATTGTTGACAGTTATGGCGGATGCATCGAGGGTGGCTTCCACGGAGCATCTCCATCAACAAAATATAATTGGGATCTCATTGCAGAAAATATTTCAAAGCTTGACTTGAAAGAAGTCCTATTGCTATGTGCACAGGCTGTATTTGATCACGATATTCCAACAACAAAAGGCTGGATGGACAATGTATTGGGGAAGATGGTATCAGTTACTGGAGATCCAATTCAGAGGTTGGGTGCTTACTTGTTGGAGGGGCTGAGGGCAAGGTTGGAATCGTCTGGGAGTACGATATACAAAGCCTTGAAATGCGAACAACCAACGAGTAAAGAGCTAATGAGTTATATGCACATCCTGTATCAGATTTGTCCATATTGGAAGTTTGCATATGTAACTGCAAATGCTGTCATTGCAGAAGCAATGGCAAATGAATCCAGGATTCATATAATTGATTTCCAAATTACGCAGGGCACGCAGTGGCAGTTACTTATCCAGTCTCTTGCTAACAGACCTGGTGGACCCCCTTTCATTCGAATAACCGGTGTTGATGATTCCCAATCATTTCATGCCCGTGGTGGAGGACTTCAGATTGTAGGACAACGGCTTTCAGATTTTGCTAAGTCTTGTGGAGTTCCTTTTGAGTTTCATAGTGCCGCGATGTCTGGTTGTGAGGTTCAACGAGAAAATCTTAGACTTCGACCTGGGGAAGCCGTGGCTGTAAATTTTCCTTATTTGTTGCACCACATGCCAGATGAGAGTGTGAGCATAGAGAATCATAGAGACAGACTGTTGCGACTGGTCAAGAGCTTGTCTCCAAAGGTTGTCACCCTTGTTGAGCAAGAATCCAACACCAACACTTCTCCTTTCTTTCACAGGTTTGTGGAGACCATGGATTATTATACAGCTATGTTTGAATCAATAGATGTGGCTTGTCCCAGAGATGATAAGAAACGGATTAGTGCGGAGCAGCACTGCGTGGCACGCGACATAGTCAACATGATAGCCTGTGAGGGGGTTGAGAGGGTGGAAAGGCATGAACTATTTGGAAAGTGGAGGTTGAGATTTTCCATGGCTGGATTTAGACAATGCCAATTGAGTTCTTCAGTGATGGCTGCTGCCCAAGAACTCTTGAAGGACTTCCATCAAAATTATAGGCTTGAGCAGAGAGATGGTGCTCTTTATCTTGGTTGGATGAAGAGAGCTTTGGTTACCTCTTCTGTTTGGAGGTGAAATTGACTGTTTTCTTTGGTCTCCTTTTTGGACTGTATCTTTAGCATAATGCATTATGCATGGTATCTGCAGTTTCTCTTAGGACTTGAGATTTAGGTCTGTTCGATCATGTACCTTTTAGTGTGTTATACTGCACTCTGCAGAATTCAAAACTTGTTGTAAATGTCAACTGAAATGAAAGATAAATAATGGATACTTAGCTTGTTCTGTAGAAGTGACATTCCAGAGTTTACTAGTTCTAAGTCTATTTGCAGAATTTTTGTTATAAATTTCTTTGCACTTGCATACCTGACTAATGGATACTTAGATTTGAATAGCAGTTTAAGGCATAATTGAGTTTATCGCGTGTTTTGTTTAGTGGTCAAGCAAAAAATGGATTATAATGTGAACTGTACCTTGAGAGTCTCAGGATAGGTCGATCGGGTACTTGGTCGCTCTGCCTGATGATGAAGTCAGGAGCTGAGCTCAGGTCGGGTTGTACCTGCAAAGACACTCTAATGTCCAAGTCAGGGTGGGAGAAGTCAAAGCAAAATATGAAATGAGTCAGAATGTGTACCTTTCAGTGGGGTTGCCCCCTATTTATAGAGCGAGGTGACGCTCCTAGGCCGTAGGATTAGCCGAGTCGATCTCGGCCGTTGATTGTGCCTCTCGCTTATCTTGCGCGCCCTGGTGAGTGGAGTTGTGGTGATGTTGGTCGGTTCGAGCCCATTGCGAGGATTGGGCCACCGGCCCAGTCCGGAACATAATGATATTGTGTCAATCAATTGGGTGGTTGTCTTTTCAATGTTGAACAGACTTGATCAATAAAGACTTCAGTTTATTGCAAACTTTAGCTAGAGACGCTACTTCTATGTTTCAGGATATTTCTCTAGCAGTTAGAGAGGCTTCTTTTCATGTTCCAGCCAGAGAGGCTTCTTTTCATGTTCCAGCTAGAGAGGCTTCTTTTCATTTTCAGGATTTTTCATTACCATTTGAAAAATCAAAGCAATTGAAATATAAAATAATAGAATTCTGTTTAAAATATTGCTGAAATTTTTTCAATCATATTTAACTACCTGCACAAATCCTGAACATATAAATATAAATAAGCTACATTTTGATCCCAATTAATTGGTTTAATACAAAAATATGTTTTCAACATTCTCTCTCAAGCTGATGAATACATATCTATTAGGGGTGTCAAAGTGATCCATTTGTCTACTGGATATTCGGTCCGTCCATAGCAAAATCCATCCAATCCATCCGTTACAAACAAAAAATTAATAATGGATTGGATTGGATCCATCCACTTGATTTGTGGATGGTTGTGATCCATCCATTAATTTTTTTAAATCCAATGGATTATCAATAAGTATAAGATCAAAATCCAATAGATAATTATTTTTTTTGACTAAAATCAATTGGATAATTATAAAAAATACATTTTTACAAAAAACTATTTCTAAAAACAATTTTCAGTTTTTTTTAAAAGGACTTTCCAATTTGAAAATTTTTTTCCAATTTTTTTTTTTTAAAATTCAGAAAAAAAATATATATTATATATTTTTTGACAATATAATATATATATATATATATATATATTAATATATATATATATATATATATTAATATATATATTAATATATATATATATATATAATATTATAATTAGCACCACCATGACTGGCGGCCGGCCGTCGGAGAGCCGCCGTGACCGCCGCCGTACAACCACATATATTTATATTATATGTAATATATATTTATATATTTATATTATATGTAATATATATTTATATTATATGTAATATATATTTATATATTTATATTATATATAATATATATTTATATTTTAACAATATTATATATAAATATATATTTTTAAATATAATTTTTTTTTTGTCAAAAAAAGGTAATTTTTTTTTGCTGCAACATTAAAAAAAAAAAAAATTCATAAATTTTTTTTTTTTTAAGGTATTAGTGGATGGATCGGATATCCATCCATAAAAAAGTTGTTAATGGATGAATTGGATGGACTTTTTTTATCCATGGATGAATTGGATTGGATTTGTTTGATACAATCCTAATGGATATAAATTTTTTAATGGATTTCTCCAATCCATCCATTATAATCCATATCCATATCCATCTAATCCATCCATTTTGACACCCCTAATATCTATCATTTCCAGCATTTAAGTAAAATGATTGAAGCGATTGTTGGCAAACACTTTGTTAACACATCTCTACTAGTTAATCGCCAGAAGGAATGTAGTTTGTTGTTATCAATCCATTATCCAACTTTTCCATGATAAAATGTTGATCTATCTCAATATATGTTTCTCTTATCACTTTGCACAAGATTATGAGCAACGATAATAGTCGATTTATCGTCACAAAACAACTTCATATAACCCTCATACTTTATTCTTAAGTCATCAAGTATAATTTTCATCCAGAATAGCTCCAAATTTCTTGTGTTATAACTCTAAATTCTACTTAAACACTTGATCGAGCAACAATTGCTTCTTACTTCTCTAAGTAACTAATTCTCGCACAATAATGTGCAATAACTTCTCCATATTTAGACTTCCATCTATTTTGGACAAGAGTTCTCTCCCTAGAGTTGCTTTGAGGTATTACATAAAATGATCTATGATAACTATTGAATAAAAGTTATTTAGCTCTTTTAAGCTTGAATTTGCAACGTCAATAGCGTGTTTAAGTGTTTATGAATCATCCAAACTAAGGTTGATAAGTCCAAACATATATGATCAGGAGTGGACCTATGTGAGGGCTCAGATATAATGAACTCTTTACCAGTCCCTTTTCATTGTACCTAAAAAGCATAATAAAAAATTCTGCACCTCGGTGCCATGTGTAGGTATTCTGGGCTTCTTGTGAATGTTTGAAGAAAAATTTATGATCGCCTCGGCTTTGCTTGTAGACCAAGCACACCATTGGTTTTATGAATCATCCAAACGATGCTCTGGGGTCTCTTTTAGTCGATATAAAGCTTTCCTTAATCTGCAGACCATTTTTTATCCATTGGTGGGTTCAAATCCAGGTAGAATCTCCACATACACTTCATCTTTTAAGAATATGTTCAAGAATGTATTTTTAACACCGTACAAGTGTAGTTCCAACCTAGATTGGGCAGTAAGGGAAAATAAAATGCGGACATTGTTAATCTTGACCCCCCCCCCCCCCCCAAAGAAAATGCCTCTTCAGAGTCAATGTTATAAGTCTGGGTGTATTTCTTTGCAACTAATATTGCCTTGTATCGACCAAGAATAACATGGTAATTATTCCATTCGGTCTGCTTATTTTGGGGGTGATGGAGGATCTAATTGATAACAGTCATCTAAGAGTTCCCGGGAAATGGATGAATATTTGGAATCTAAAAATTCCCCAAAAAGTGAAGCTCTTGTTGTGGAGGGTGGCTCGTGGTTGCTTGCCAACACGTCGTAATCTTCACCGTAGGCACGTTCCTTGTGAGGAACAATGCCCTTTGTGTAACGATGTAGTGGAGGACGAAAACCATGCATTCTTTACATGCTCCCAGGTTCGGCCAATTTGGAGAGCTAGTGGAATTACTAATGTGATTGGTAATATTACAAACCAAGCTGTGACTTTTAATGATTATTTATTTAATTTGTTGGAGAACTTATCTAAAGAGCACAGGAACAAGTTGGCAATGGTTATGTGGGTGGCATGGAAGAGACGTAATGAAAAATTGTGGGAGGGAATTACAAGGCCAGTAACTACTTCTCTGCAGGTGGCGTTTGAGTACTTGCAGCACTGGGAATTATTAGCAAAGCAGCAAACACACAGCAGTGCAGAGACAGAAACCAACAGGCAGAACACGCAAGTGAGGTGACAAAAACCAGCAGCAGGTACATTAAAATGCAATGTGGATGCTGCTCTTTTTGAGCAAGAAAATAAGTATGGTATTGGCATGTGTATAAGGGATGAGAATGGTACTTTTATGGAAGGAAAGACAATGTGGTTTGTAGGAACACCGGAACCTCAAGAAGCTGAAGCAATGGGTCTATGGCAAGCACTAAATTGGTTGAAGGATCTAGGCTTGGAGTTGATGGCTATTGAGATGGGTTGTCTCTCGGTGGTCAATGCCGTAACCAAAGCATATTCTAACAACACAGACTTTGGCGTTATCATTTCTCATTGTATTAATTTTATGTCCAAATTTTCAAGCTATAGGATTAGCTTCATTCGGAAGCAAGCAAATCGTGTTGCTCATACACTAGCTAGAGCATCACGATTGTATGTTAGCTCATATTTGCATTATTATATTCCAACTTGTATTACACACATTCTTGCCAATGAAATAATATGAGGTTGTTTTGGTCCAAAAAAAAAAGAATTTCACATGCAACTAACTGATTTCATTTCTTCGAATCACTCAACAATATCCCATGTTTCATCCTTTTTAGTTGTCTTCATCTCTTTATCCATAGCTTTTACACAATTTACATCCTTCTCGCACATATGCGGGAATTCTCACAGGGTCAACAAACTGTAATAAAACTTTGACGTTGTAGGGAGATGTTTAGAGGAAACAAATTGATAAGTAGGGTACTTGCCACAAAACATTTTCCATTTTCGCAATAGGTATGTCATATGGCTCAAGGTCAGGGGTATCACAAATATGAGAATCACAAGTAGAGGGGTATTTTTAGCGATAACATCCGGTTCACAATGTTGAAGTTGGGTTCCCCCTCTAATAAGTCAATGTTGACTGCCTAGCCTTGCTCTTCATTGGTGATGAAAGTGTTGATTCTTGCAAAGCAAAAGAAAAAGGAGGAATGAGAACAAAGCCTTAACCAAATGACTCATAGACAGGTAAATGAGAGAAAAATTCATGTCAACTTTCTTAAGTCAGCAATTTGAGTCCAAATAAGTACATCCATGTCAAGAATGCATTGCCACATAAGCAACACTATTAGAAATTGAATGTGAAATTTAACGGTTGGTCCAAAATCACATTATTTGAAAATGGGGTATCAAATTTGTGAAATTAAAAACTATAAATGTACTGTAATAAAGGGACCAAAAATGCAGTTAAACCTAAAATTCATTTATAATTTTGTTATATAATTATTAAAGTTATGTTTATAAAAAAAGATGATTGAGAGTCTCCTAAACTTGACTTTATACCTCCACAAACTTTATCTCATTTTACCTCTTTCACATTTCACCACCCAATGTGTAAATTTCTTTACAAAATTTCTCGAATAGAAGGTAATTTTTATTTTGGAACTAATTTTTATTCAGAATTTATTTGTTGAAATTTTGGAAATTTGAAAACGTGAAAAATCTAGAATGTATATATTTTTTAACTTACTCTAAGTACATTTAGCCACGGTCGAACCATGAGTAAGACTAACGAAATTTCAAAATGTGAAAAATCTGAAAATCACAATCTTTTAGACAGTTCTAAAATTTTCAAATATTAAAACTTCTGATATGAAGCACTTCATCCGTAACAGAATATAAGCAAAATTGGATCAACCAAAGTTGATGTATTTGGTCCAAATTTTAGAACAATACATCAACTTTTGTTGACCAGTTTTTGCTTATATTCTTTTACGAAGGGAGTATAATCAAGATTTTTTAGGTTTGAAATTTTCAGAATGCTGTTCCTAAATCTTCAAAAACTTGGTGTTTAGTTCCGAATACATGGAGCACAAAGTTTAGGAGTGAGTGAATTATGGTGAGAAAATGAGAAGGGTAAAATGACAACTCACTAAAATAAATGTGGGGTATGAGATCAAATTCAGGTGTTATAAAGTAAAAAATTCCTTAACTAATTAGTGTTGAATTGGATCTGGGCCGGCGAGGGTTGGACAAAAGGCCATTATGCAGAGCTGACACTGAGGAAAACCTAATTTCCGAAAGGAGGCGGCATCAAGCGATCCAACCACTATAAAATTGCGTCTTCGTGTACTCTCTTCTTCAATTCACTCCTCCTGGTTTAGGGTTCCGCTTACATCGCCGCTTCAATCTCCGATTCACTTGGCGAGATCAATCGATGTTTGAATCTTGTAGTTTTAATTTAGTTTTGTGTTATCTTCCTTGAATCTTTTATGCAATCGCCGTATTTGTTCTTGTTTTTCAGTTTGAAAAATAATTAGGTTTTCGTTTATTGTGACGGGGAAATTTCCAAATTCCTAACTTGATTGGGGCAAACTGATTGTGTGTTTGCATGACTCAAAGTTAACGTCACATAAAAATGTTGATTGACGTTGACGGTTTTCTCTCTTCGGAGTGAATTCCTCCGTCGATACATGTCTCATATTCCATTGCCTTGTGGAGCGGCGTTGCTGCCTTTACCTCTTGGGACTGGCCATGAGGCACACATTCTCACTTTTTATTATTTTTAACTTTCATTTATGTCTTTTTGAAATGTAGCCAATGATGATATCAATCACCAATTAACCATCTTTCGGGACTGAATGGCTTTTTGCCTTGCTGATCCTATTCTGCAATTCTGAGGCTTCTTTGTTGTTTTGTTTCTGTTATTCAAATCCTAGGTTATATCTTTTGGAAGTGTGATTCCTCTGTTGTAGTTTTTAGTATGTCAATTTATTTAATTATGAATTATTCCTGGTTAAGTAATCATCACGTGTTATTATTAGGAATATTTCAAATTGGTGTCAGAATATATGAACCCTGGAAAGTCTGTATTTTATCACAGTGCGGTTTTGAAATAATTTATGGTATTTACTTTGTGCGATGTTTCTAAATTTCTAAAATTACAGCCAATGATGATAACATTTACACATTACCATCATTCGGGACTGAATGGCGTTTATGCCTTGATGCTATTCTGCAATACTGAGGCTGTTATTTTTTTATCAAATTTTCATCACGGATTTCTCTGCTTTTGTTTTGAGTTGCATATTTCTAATAGTTGAATTACACATTTGCGAGAAAATTCTAATTTTGAATGTGCCCATCACAGCTCAATTTTCTTCCATTAAATCTAGTAGGAAATTAGTGTTGGACATCGTGTATTGTTTTTCTTAAGATTTGATATTTTCACAAATATTTTTCCGATTAAAAAAGATTGGTACATACTTTGACCGCTGTGATTTTTGAAGTTCCTTATGATTATTCGTAATAAACCTAAGCATCTCTTAAACAAAGACATATATGATTTTAGGATAATACCTTGGCCTCTTCAAAGTTTAAGTTAGGCATAAACTCTATTGCCCTTTAAGAATGAAGAAAGTTTATTGGGAAATGAAAAATGAGAAAAAGATTATAATCTAAATCAAATTTACAGTTCTTCTGAAGTTACATATTTGTTTGGCAATATAATGGTTTGCCTGCCAGAGATCGTTAGCCTTGCTCGTCTCACAACTATTATATTGCCTAGAATTTTTTAAATACTTGATCAAGTACCTTACCCGGCATTGCTGTCCACTGGCTATAAATATAAATATAACAACAATCACCATTACTATGAAATGTATTTCAAAATTAAAAAGAATTTCACCTAAAAAATCCCCATTGTCGTTCCTTCTCTTAATAAGCAGGTAATGATGTCCTTTTGTTTGGATAGGTCAACGGCCCTTTTGTTTCAGATTTAAATAAAAGTGATTTTATACAAAATAATTGTTAGTTTTTTTATGGGAAATTGGGAAGCAGATGCTAATTTATGTTTATTTTTAATAGTGAATATCATTTTGTTAATCTTCTCTTTCATATATAACACTAATTAAAAATCATTTTTTAGAAGCTACCTAAAACAACTTCTCATTTTAATCATAAAAATCATTGTTTTATATTACATTCTAAAAGTGCCTCTAGGTTATTGTGTAAAAGCTATGAGTGGTTAAGATTGAATCAATCAATATTAAATCTAAATGTTGATTACGTTTTATGGTTATATTTAAATGGTTAAAACTTAATTAAACATAATTAAAATACAAAAAATGATTTTTTGGTTAAAAATATTAACAAACGTGGTTGAAAAGACATAAGAAATCAAGTTTTTCCTTCAAAAAACATTTTTTCAATCTAAAATTTTTGATACACTAAAAAGTGGTGTTTTTGAGCTGTATAGGGAAATGTGAAACACTATTTATCTTCTTTAAAAGTTTGAAAAAAATAAAACAAAATATTTTTTTGAAAGGATTCCTTTGTAATTAAAACACATACATTATGGGGTGTTTTGGATGGAATTAACCTGGCAGCTAGCAAAGGCTACACTGCTATTGAGTTGCAGTTGGATTCGGTTGCTTTGGCAAACTGCCTCAACGGAACTAGCATGGGCAGTACATCTGGTAGGCAACTCGTGCGGCGAATTAAACATCTGCTTGCCAGCTTTGCAAATGTGCGCATCCTACATGTATACCGGGAAGCAAATAAGGTTGCTGATGCTCTTGCAAACTTGGGATGCACCTACTCCGAAGGTTTCTCCCTTATAGATTCACCACCTCACCCTGTTAAACTCCTTGTAGATGCTGATGTAATTGGAGTTTCTACTCCTCGTGTGATACCCGTGTAATCTCTTTGGGCTCTAAGCCCCGTTTAATCTCAAAAAAAAAATAAAACACATACATTATAGAGAAAAGGCTTATCCAAATAAAATATAAAAGAAATTTTCAAATTGAAATCTACTAAATATGGTTCGCATTACTAGTATAAGCTAAATACAATTACTTTGATTTTGGAGGGATACTCGTTTGAAAGATAGCTTGTTATTTCAAAAGTGCGGAGCGAGGTGAATCAAAGAAGGAGAGGTGAACTCAAAGTATTTCCACTCTATTTTGAGATATCATCGTCGAAGGAGTATATTATCAATTTTAGATGATCACTGGGTGTTGATGGAGGATGTTGATGGGGTGAAGGAGGTGGTAAAAAATCACTTTGAGAATAGCTTTGTGGAACCATGTTATAATCGGCCCACTCTTGGCCTCGATTTCAAGCATATCTCTGCCGATGAGAATGCTTGGTTGTTGGAACCGTTTGAGGAGGACGAAATTACGGCGGGAGTGTGGAGTTGTGATGGAGACAAAAACTCAGGTCTTGATGGTTTTAATTTGCAGTTCATCAAAGAGTATTGAGACTTAGTGAAATATGATTTTGTTGAATTTTTTAATGAGTTTCACGGCAAGGCAGCCTTGCCTAAAGTTTACCTCATCGTTCATAACTCTTGTTCCTAAGAATAACAATCCCCTAGGTATTGAGACTTAGTCAAATATTATATTGTTGAATTTTTTAAGGAGTTTTGTTCATAACTCTTGTTCCTAAGAATAACAATCCTCTTTGAGTGAATTCAAGCCTATTTGCTTAATTGGAAGTTCCTATAAGATCCTTGCTAAGGTGTTGTCTAATAGACTTAAGAGGCTCTTACCCAATGTGATATTTGTCTATTTCTTGGTCCTTCTTGTATTACATGATGGAGAGGTTGTGATTCAACTCAGGGTGGATTAGGTGGATAAAGGCGTGTGTTTGTTCAAGCTCCTTGTCGGGGGATTAAGACAAAGGGATCCTTTATCCCCTTTCTTATTATTAATTGTTGTCGAAGGTTTCTCTGTTATGGTAGCTAAGGCGGTGGATATTGGATCTTTTTCGGGTTATAAGGTTGGTGATGATCTCCTTTATTCTATTGTGCGATTTGCGGATAATACTATTCTTTTGGGCAATGCTACTCATGATAATTTTTGGAGTATCAAAACCATCCAAAGAGGGTTTGAACTAGTCTCGGGCCTAAAATTTAATTTCCACAAAAGTAAACTGGTTGGTATTAATGTGTCAGAAGAGTTTTTGAGTTCTGCGTCGACGTTTCTACATTGCCGTACGGAAACTACGCCTTTTAAATTTTTGGGCATTCCAGTGGGAGCCAATCCCAGGCGTGCTGCAACTTGGAAGCCAGTGGCGAACCCAGAACCTGGCCTAGATCAGGGGATGTAAACAAATTCATTATAAAAAATGTTAGTTATTGTTTAATTTTTTTTTCAACTATCCTCCCTCAATTTTCTAAAAGGAATGAAGTTGTCTAACTCCAAATTTATTTAAGAGAAAATCACCAAATTAGTCTCTAAGTTTACCTAATTTTTGTAAAAGTATGTGATCTCAGTAAAATTACTTTCTAAAGTTTTATAAATAGTCTATTACAAAGATTAATAAGACAAATTTATTAAAAATTTGTTGCAAATTTGGTGCAAATTTAAGAATACTTGTACAAATTTAAAATTTCAGGGGGTTCAAAAAAATTTATATACGGGCACTAGTACACAATAGGCTAGCATCTTGGAAGGGGCGCAACCTATCTTTTGGAGGCCAGGTAAACCTTTATTAACTTTGTCTTGAATAGCATTCCTCTCTGTTTTTTCTCCTTCTACAAGGCGCCGAAGATGGTGATTAATTCTATGATCAAGATTCAAAGAGATTTTTTGTGGGGATTAAAGATGATGGTAGGGGTGTGTATTGGGTAGTGTGGGACAAGGTTTGAAAACCAAAGAAGGAGGGTGGTCTATATATAAAGAATCTTGAGCTTTTTAATATTGCTCTTCTATCCAAATGGAAGTGACGGTTTTTGGTGGATGAGAATGCTAGTTGGAGGGGGATTTTAACTCAAAGATATGGAGACATTACTTCTTTCTTGATCAACGATCCTATGATTGGTGGGAAGAAGGATTCTTTATGGTGGCGGGATTTTCTTATCGTGGTTAATGTTTGTCTTAGGCGTGGCTTGGGAGATGGCGAGGGGATGAAATTTTGGAAGCATCACTGGATAGGCAACCAGCCTTTGCACCTTGTTTTTCCTACTTTATTTGCATGATGTGCGGATAAAAAGTGTCGTTTGCAGCTGTTGGTCTCTGGACGAATAAACGCTGGCAGTGGCGTACTTTTTCAGACCAGTCCTCTTCTGTTGAAGCGCAGATGTTGCGAGATTCTCTACTGAGGGTAGTGCCTGATCGATCGAAGCAAGATTGGTGTTGGTATTTAGAGTCAAGTAAAGATTTCTCGGTCAGATCATGCTACAATCATCTGGCTCACTCTCGGGTGGCCACTAATTTTACTTCAGATGTAGCTGTTATATGTTCGGACTTATGCAGGACAACCGCCCCTTTCAAAAATTATCATCTTTGGTTGGACTATGTTTTTAAATGCTATCCCACGCGTGAATCACTATTACATCGATATCGTCATGTAATTGTATCCGAAGATGCAGTAGCCTGCCCACTTTGCTTGTCAGGGCATGAGACTATGATGCGTTTGTTTCTTCATTGTAATTTGGCTAAGGAGGCGTGGGCTAAGATTGGAGATTGGTTCGACTTGCAGATTCAATATTGTAATAGTGTTGTGGAGCATTTTCTTTTGTTTGGAGAAGCGTATGAAGGAAAGAAGGCGAATAAGGCAAAGTATATTATTTGGTTAGCAACATGTTGGTGTATTTGACTGGCTAGGAATAACTCAGTTTTTAAGGGAGAATCACCTGTCGTAGATTCTATTGTATCGTATGTTAAATGTCTATCGTTGAGTTGATTTATATGGGGTGGGTAGACATTCGAGTTATTCTCCTTCCTCATGGTGACTTATTGCCTCCTCCTTCCTCAGGGTGACTTATTGCCTCATTGTATGTAAACAATTTGTAATTTCTATTTTTTGAGCACATCTAGTACTTGAATATCAACGAATCATTGCTTATCGGAAAAAAAATTACTCTGTTTTTTAATAAATAAAAAGATATCTGTATTTGGTCCAAGTTTGGATTTATATAAAAAATTGGAGGGAGTATTTAAATATGTGAATTTGGTAATTGTTTTCTACGTTACAGGCTAATCTATATACATAAATTGAGTAGGCTAATTTATTCTTTTATAATAAAAGGTTTTTTGAAAAAACTCAAGGCTGGCCTTATTCGCCTTCTTTCCTTCGTTCTGTTTGCGTTAAAAATTTATTATAATCGGCTGCTTAAAGAATAAACATATATTAAAAATAGCTTTTTTTCATAACAAATGTCAAGATGGCCGAGTTGGTCTAAGGCGTCAGTTTCAGGTACTGGTCCGAAAGGGCATGGGTTCGAATCCCATTCTTGACAAAAACTATTTTTAACTTCCATCTTCAAGTTGGATTATTCTTTTTATTTTTGACAAAGAGCTGGATTATTCTTAATCGCCGCACGTAACATGTTATCATTTTGTACTATGAAATCAAATGAAAATGTGAATTAAAATAAGTTTAATTTATTTTATTAAAACAAAAGTAATAAAAAACTAATCCCAGGGGTGTGGTTAAGCGGTTGGGGCTTATCCTTCCCTTAACCAAGTGTCGATGGTTCAATTCTCGCCTTGGGTATGGAGCAACATTAAATTCCTGGGCCAGTTGTCCCACCATTCAAGGTGTCTCCAATTCAGCGAGAGGAATAGTCACTGCGTTCAGCAGTGGATACCCCTGGTTCGCACCAAAAAAATAATAGAAAACTAACAATTCATTGCCAATCAACAGTGTTTGATTCAAGTTGTCAAAAAAAAACAGTGTTTGGTTCAAGGATGAAAATTAGTGCAAATGATATTTCTGGAATTTTATTAGTAGGAATGTTTTTTTTTTGACAAAATTAGTAGGAATGTTTTAAATTGTTTTAAAACTTTTATTTTTTTAAATTGTTTTAAACTTTTATTGTAAAAAAAAACTTTTATTTTTTTCTAAAAGTTAAATTAGAAAAAATGAAGGTGGATTTTTATTTTCACAAAAAATAAAGCCGGAATTAGAAATGTAAGATATCCACTTTTTATTTTATAAGGGAAAAAATGTGAAAGACATGAGTAAAAAACATTTCTAGAAATCAACATTATTTGAATTTTTTAAGAACAAAAAAAAGAATATTACATAAATTCAAGTGGCGACAAATAATATATATCTTTTTTTGCTGGATATGTAAAAAAATCGAGTTGATATCCTCTATTTCTTAAAAAAAAATAGACCATAGTTTTTTGTCCATAAAATATATAAATATCTAACATATATATTTTTATTTTAAAAATGTGTATATTTATCCACATTCCACACAATTTATAGTAATAGATTTCTCCATTCTTAAGAATAATAAAAAAAGATTTCTCCATTCTTTTTGAGAAATGGAGAAGATCTCAACTCATCTACAAGATAGTTCTCCCTCTCTGCATCCCAAAGTCTCAACATTTGCACCTCTCCATCTCTATGGCATGCTTGGCCAACATATTAAAGATTATATGTACTTTATCTATTAGGAGGCCAATTCTTAGTCAAAACATATCTTGGGTCTAAGGAATTGAAGGGGTATAAGAAGGAAGTCCAGGGTTTAAACCATGTGAAATAATCTTTGGAGTAATTAGTTTTAAAACAAACATCAGAGTACCTTTTTTTGGTTATATTTTCGTTAATTAATATAGATAGTTAGATACATTGGCGGATTGATTGATTCACAAAGTTATTTTTTAAACAGGAATTGATACACAAATTAACTTCAAGTTTTAAAAAAAAATATGTCATTTGACTTTCTATACCAACAGGAATTGGTTCTAGGTCTTTTTTAAGTACAATTGTTGCTTTAATTCTAATAAAAATTAAGAGCACGGCTTTATCGTACACCAACAATGACCTTTTCATTTTCTTATAAGAAAAATGACCTGTTCATTTCTAAAAAAATAAATAAAACAATGACCTGTTCTTGAGTCCACCACAATGTAGCGCGTACACATTTTAATATTTTATTATAAATATGAAATATATCGTTAAAATCAATCTTTATATTGTACATATATGTTGGTCAATATTGTAACCACAAAATATATGTTGGTCGGAAAAAATTTATACTGTAAATAAGGGTCTAATTGATATACTATTGATGTATAATGTTTTACACCATCGAACCAACAAAAAATCTATAGTATAGATGACTTTTAAGAAAATGACAATTGTAATCGTCTTCTACTTAAGATCGGCCCAACAAGTATATGCGGTCTTTATTTTAGTAAAACATTGATGTCTTTTAAAACAAAGGCTTAATTACAGTTTTGGTCCCCCTATTATGACCAACTCACGATTTTGGTCCCTAAAGTTTTAATTTGACGATTTTGGTCCCCCTATTTTCCCAATTTGAAAAATCATAGTCCCCCTGTTCAATTTTGACTGACTTAACCTACGTGGCAGCCCACGTGGACTGCCACGTAGGCGCACCCCCCCACCCCACCCCACCCCCACCTACCCACTGTTCCTCTTCCCCAACCGACCCCAACCGACCCCACCCCACCCCACCACCGACCCCACCCCACCCCACCCCACCCCAACCCCAACCCACCACCACCCCACCACCATATTCATATCTTCCCCACCCCACCCCAACCCACCACCGACCCCACCCCCCACCCCATCCCACCCCACCACCGACCCCACTCCACCACCGACTGCGATCGGCGATCTGCGAGAGCGAGAGAACGGGGAGACGAGAGCGACGAGCGAGAGCGAGGGAGAGCGACGGTGGTGAGAGGGAAAGGGAGAGCGACGGTGGTGAGATGCGAAGGAGAGAGAGAGGGGGGAGGTGCGAAGGGGAGGGGGGAGGTGCGAAGGGGGGAGGGAGGTGCGAAGGGGAGGGGGGAGGTGCGAAGGGGGGGAGGGAGGTGCGAAGGGGAAGGGGTGCGAAGGGGAGGGGGGAGGTGCGAAGGGGGGGAGGGAGGTGCGAAGGGGAGGGGGGAGGTGCGACAGTGGAGGGGTGGGGTTGACGGAGGTGGGGAGGGAGGGGGGAGGGGAACAATGGAGGGGTGGGGTTGACGGAGGTGGGGAGGGAGGGGGGAGGGGAACAGTGGAGGGGTGGGGGATCCGTGGGGAAGAGGAACAGTGGGTAGGTGGGGGTGGGGTGGGGTGGGGTGGGGGGGGTGCGCCTACGTGGCAGTCCACGTGGGCTGCCACGTAGGATAAGTCAGTCAAAATTGAACAAGGGGACTATGATTTTTCAAATTGGGAAAATAGGGGGGCCAAAATCGTCAAATTAAAACTTTAGGGACCAAAATCATGAGTTGGTTATAATAGGAGGACCAAAACTGTAATTAAGCCTAAAACAAATGATAATGATTCACTTAAACTTTTGTATTTTAAAATTTAGTTATAAAATCAACTCATAGTCACTAAAGTTTAATAAAGGACTGTTGAGATGGATTTTAAGGTTAGAGATGTAATATATATTTTACAAATTTTAAGAACTACTTACTATTTTCATATAATTTAATGATAAAAAAGAGAAAAAATGGTATTAATTTTAGGACTAAACTAGTACTATACCCGTGCATCTGCACGAGCCGATCGCGTTACGTGACACGATTACCTCAAATAGAAACGTTAATTTGAAATCTCATTAATCTAAAATCAATTGTAAAATATAGAGGATGACTTGCATACGCACAAGTGTTGTCGTGTTATTTTTATGAATGAATTTAGATAGTATTTAAATAGTCTGAACATTACCCGGTGAAAATAAAGAAAAATTTAAAAAGATAAAAAAGGTAAAAATAGTTAGTGTTTTTATATATCAGTGCAGTGTTTTTTAAAAATTGATAAATATCAAAACTAAAAATGTAAAAATATCATTTAAAAACAATATGTGCATTTATCCCGTGTGTTTTTATATATCAGTGCAGTGTTTTTTATATATCAGTGTTGTTATCTCATGCTTTTTTTATATATCAGTGCAACTATCCCGTGTTTTTATATATATCATTGCAGTTATCTCCGTATTTTTCTATATATCAGTGCAGCTGTCCAGTGTTTTTTTTATGTATCAGTACAGTTATCTCATAGTTTCAATTGATTATTTTAGTTGATTAGTAGATTATTATAGATAGTAAAAGATAGATAGTAGATTATCAATAACAAATATTTATCCCGTGTTTTTTTTATATATCAGTGACAATTATTTGTCCTTTTTAGGTATTATCGACAAATATTTGTCACGCGTGTTTTAAATATTAATCAGTTTAAATAGTCATTAAGTCTTCTTGTTTTTTTAGATAATAGGATTATAGTAGTCTTCAAAAATTATAATTATCAATGGAAAATATTAATCCCGTGTTTTTTTATATATCACTGCAGTTATCCCGTGTTTTTTTATATATCAATGTAGTTATCTCGTAGTTTCAATTGATTATTTTAGTTGATTAGTAGATTATAGTAGATAGTAGATTATCAATAAGAAATATTTGTTTTAAATATTAATTAAATATTCCTTTCTTACCATTGATTAGTAGATTATTGCAGTTATCCCGTGTTTTTTTAGATAGTAGGTTTATAGTAGTTTTACAAAATTATAATTATCAATGGTAAATATTAATTATAAATTGTCAAAAAAAATTATAAATATCAATGGTAAATATTAATCCCGTATTTTTTTATATATCACTGCAGTTATTCCGTGTTTTTTATTTATCAGTACAGTTATCTCGTAGTTTCAATTGATTATTTTAGTTGATTAGTAGATTATAGTAGATAATACAAGTTAGATATTAGATTATCAATAAGAAATATTTGTTTTAAGTATTAATTACTAATTTAAATAGTCATTAACTAGTCTTCTTTTTTTTAGATAGTAGGTTTATAGTAGTAGTCTTCAAAAATTTTAATTATCAATGACAAATATTAATCTCATGTTTTTTTATATATCAGTGCAGTTATCTCGTGTTTTTTATATATCAGTAAAGTTATTTCGTAATTTCAATTAATTATTTTATTTGATTAGTAGATTATCAATAAGAAATATTTGTTTTAAATATTAATCGGTATTTTAAATAGTCATTAAATCTTATAGTTTTTTAGATAGTAGGTTTTTAGTAGTCTTCAAAATTTTTAATTATCAATGACAAATATTAATAGTGTGTTTTTTTATATATCAGTGTAGTTGTCCCGTGTTTTTTTATATATTATTGCAGTTATCTCGTAGTTTCAATTGATTACTTTAGTTGATTAGTTGATTATAGTAGATCGTTAAAGATAGATAGTAGATTATCAATAAGAGGTGATAGTAGATTATCAATAAGAGTGTAAACAGATTTTGGAGAGAAAAATTAGATTTTTAAGGTGATAACGTTTTCAAAAAAGGTGATAGTTTTTTTTGTTTTTTAGTATGACTTAACTGCATGTTTATAGGTAATTTTAATAGAGTATTGTTTGTATAAATTTAGTTAAAAGAATTAAAGTGAAGTGATAAGAGAAAGAGAGTAATTATTTATGGGAAAAGTAAAGTAAAAAGAAAAAAAGGAAGAAAGAGAGTGTAAAAGAAGAATGAAAAGGAGGAAAGAGGGTGTAAGAAGAAAAAGAAAAAAGGAAGAAATAGATTGTAAGAGAAAAGTGAAAAGTAAGAAAGAGAAAGTAAGAATAAAGAGAAAAAAAAAGAAGAAATAGAGTGTAATGATATTTTTACCCTCAAAATTTTGAGGTGTCTTTTAGAGAGAATGAGGGTATTGGTAAAATCATATGTGGTGCATTGGTATAAATCTGTATTAGATTAGATAAGAAATATTTGTTTTAAATATTAATTACTAATTTAAATAGTCATTAATTAGTCTTCTTGTTTTTTAGATAGTAGGTTTATAGTAGTAGTCTTCAAAAATTTTAATTATCAATGACATATATTAATCTCATGTTTTTTTTTATATATCAGTGCAGTTATCTCGTGTTTTTTATATATCAATGGAGTTATTTCGTAATTTCAATTAATTATTTTATTTGATTAGTAGATTATCAATAAGAAATATTTGTTTTAAATATTAATCGGTATTTTAAATAGTCATTAAATCTTATAGTTTTTTAGATAGTAGGTTTTTAGTAGTCTTCAAAATCTTTAATTATCAATGACAAATATTAATGCTGTGTTTTTTTATATATCAGTGTAGTTGTCCCGTGTTTTTTTATATATTATTACAGTTATCTCGTAGTTTCAATTGATTACTTTAGTTGATTAGTTGATTATAGTATATCGTAAAAGATAGATAGTAGATTATCAATAAGAGGTGGTAGTAGATTATCAATAAGAGTGTAAATAGATTTTGGAGAGAAAAATTAGATTTTTAAGGTGATCACGTTTTCAAAAAGGTGATAGTTTTTTTTTGTTTTTTAGTATGACTTAACTGCATTTTTATAGGTAATTTTAATAGAGTGGTGTTTGTATAAATTTAGTTAAAAGAATTAAAGTGAAGTGATAAGAGAAAGAGAGTAATTATTTATGGGAAAAGTAAAGTAAAAAGAAAAAATAGGAAGAAAGAGAGTGTAATTAAATAATTAGTCTATGAATTTAAATAATTAAAATAATATTAATTTAGTCTACGAATTTAAATAATTAAAATAATATTAATTTTTTAAACAAACGAATTTAAATCAACGAATTTTAAAAAAGAAACAAATTAAATAAGAAATAAATTAAAATAAACGAATTTAAAAAAAGAAATAAATAAAAAACAAATTAAATAATTAAATAATATTTTTAAAATAAATTAATGGCGGATTTTATTAAATTACCGGTGGATTTTATTAAATTACCGGCGGAATTTTTAAAATAAATATTTTTAAAAAATTAATTACCGGCGGATTTTGGGTGTTTATGGGCGGATTGAAAATCCGCCGGTAACCGTTACCTGCGGGCGAATTACCGGCGAAAAATATCCGCCGGTAATGTCCAATTTCTGGTGGATTTTGGCCATTACCGTCAGATTTTGTCCGCCGAAAATCCCCGTTTTTCTTGTAGTGCTCTTTGCCGCTCCCCGTCGCCGTCCCCCATCGTCGCCCCTGTAACATCCCCTAATTAGCTAATTTAATTTATTTAAATTAGCGAAGAGGTTAAGATGTTTATTGGCTAAATCGAATATTTAGCACAAGAGGTTTATTATGAGATGGTGTCATGGATTAAATAGGTAAATGATTTATTGTTATGCATGATTAGTATATTAGTATATTATGCTAAGTAAGTGAGTTATTGAATAATTGTTAAGTTAGACTAGTTTAAGTGAGAAACTAAGGAGAGGGGTAGAATGGTCTTTTCCATTGCTTATGAAGCCCTCAGCTGAACCAAACCTCTCATTTTGCCACATCATTGTTGCTGGACACAGAAACTTGAAAGAAAGGGAGAGAATTCGTGAGTGTGAGGGAAAGGAGAGAAGGAGAGGCTATGGCCAAACTTGGATGCATGTGAGAGATGTACACACCATTCAAACCAGCTTCTCACCCTCCACATTCTGATACCCATTTCAGTACCCCAACCCCATCCTAACCCATTTCACCATGTTTGTATCTTCAAGCTACATTTGATCAAACTTGAGTAGCATTGCTTGCATGTTGTAATGGAGGCTATTGGAGAGTGGTAGAGCCAAACTACGGAAGTTACATTGTTGATGGAGAACAAGTTTGAGGTGATTCAATTACTGGTTTCGAAGTGTGTAGAGCTTGGGTCCAGCTTAGAGCTCAAATTCATGGTCACACATGGTTGAAGATGAAGCAACAAGTGCAACAGAAATTTCTGCTGGAAAACCCGTATGACCTACCTTCATTGTTTTCGTCGTATCTCCATGTATTCAACTCTTCTGTTCACGATTTTTGTTTCTATGGAAACTAGACACAAAATGCTTCAAAATGAGCACAAGAACCGTCGGATTCCATTGGGAAATTAGGGTGATATCGTGTCCTAAAGTTTCGATTGAGAATCAGATACTGTATTGGATCAGTCACCTTGTTTCGGTGATATCTCCCAAACTACTAGTTGCATGCGTGTGAATCTTCAACCATCAGAAAGTAGACAAAATTCTCTTCACAATGGGCACTGATTTTAAGGGTTTTGGTCACGGATTGACCTAGATAATCGTGTTGCAAAACTGTACACTGATGCTGGAAAAACGGATGTGGAGCTGGGAATGTCGGTTCGTCAAGTTTCGATTCGAGTCGTCAAAGTTCGAGAGACTTCAATTCCGTAGACGGGAAGGGAGCTCAGTAGCTGGGATTTGTGTTTGGTTGCTGTTCCGAAGTCAGAATCGAGTATCGGACGAGTTCGGTGCGAGTACGTGATTACGGGGATCGTTCGAGAGGTTACGGTTCGGTCGTTTCGTGTGAGGACGTGATTTCTCGCGAGATCGTCAAAACGGTGAGTTCTATACTCGCTTAGGGATGTGTTGTATTACTGAGTTTTATGTCTCGCGTTTCGTTTTGAAAAGAATCGGGTCAAAAACCGTTTTCGGGAAAATGGCGTTTTTACGGTTTTTTGGTGAATATATATATATATATATATATATATATATATATATATATATATATTATTGATTTGATTGATTTTAATGCTTTCGCTGGAATATGACTGAATTGCTGGTTGAAATGTTTGTTTTTAAGTCACGGAAGTCCTAAAATGTCTCGGCACCGGATTGAAAGTGAAACGGAACAAAACAGAATTTTGAAAAGTCATTTTTGAACACTTCTGCCAACGGTCGCGTCGCGACCCGTGGCCGTCGCCACGCGACCATGTTTAATTTTGCGAAGGTTTTGGTTCTGTAACTCTTCGCGTCGCGACGGAACCTGTTCGCGTCGCGACGCAGTGTAATTTTCAGCAAACCCTACTGATTTTGTTTTCGTGATAACTTTTGATCCGGGAATACGATTGAGGTGTTTTCAGTTGCGTTTTAAAGCTTATTGAAAGGTCTATTCAGAGGTATAATTCAAACTATAAAATGCTCTGTTTTGAAAGTTAAGAATGTTGGAAAAACCGTACATTAGTAAAACGCGAGTGTACACATGTTAAATTAACAAGTCAAGACAAGTAATGTTTAATTCAAGACAAGATACCTTCCCTTGAGGAAGGGTAGATGGTACATGAATGAAATTAAGAGACGGCCCAATGCGGGTGCATTTATATAAATTATATAAATTGAGGTCAAGGGTGACGACCCTTAGAGGATTAGCATACTAGGGGGGGGAAGTCATGAGCCCCAAATCCTAGGCTCACATGTTTTGCCCACTAGTGATAGCGGGATGGGTTCACCGAAAGCCGAAGAAGTGTCTTAGAATAGGTAGGCTTGAGGTGTTATGCTAGAATGATGAAAGTAAAAGAAATGTAATGTGTAGTCGCTTATTAGGGCTACAAATTACAAGAGGTAAAATACATGTCCACATGGTTGCTTATTAGGGCCATCAGTTCACAAGTTAAGAATAATGAACCGCTAGAGTTAGTAAGGGGTCTCGATATGACTCACTGAGATAATGTTTATCTCACCCTTTATATGTTGTGGTTTTTACAGAGAAGCAGGGGAAAGCAAAGGCGACAAAGCACGGTTAGCCGGTGCGACTCATGGAGTCATTGGAGACTTGATTCCCTGTTTAGGCCCTTATGTTTTTCTAGTTTATGTTATCGATTGTATGACTATCACTGTATAAGTTGTAAAATCGTTTCCGCTACTTTATGTTTTGAGTATTGAACACCAGGATTGTGTAAGTCTTAAGTTGTTGAACTTAAGCATTTCCAGGAAGTTAATGAGGTTCATAGAACCATTTGATATGTATTATCGAAAGTTTTAGTTGTGTTCAATATTTCAATAACAAGAAGTTACTCTGATGTATGCCATTTAGTGCATTTCGGTAGCTCTACATATTAGAATTTATCGGGGTGTTACAGCCCCCACCACCACCCCACCCATCGAGGTACTTATATTTTTGGTAGTTTTTTTTTTTGTATTAACCAGGGTATCCACCGCCGAACGCAGTGACTAATCCCTCGCTGGATTGGAGGCACCTCGAAGGGTGGGGACAGCTGGCCCAGAGATTTAAAGTTGCTCCATACCCAAGCCGGGGATCGAACATTCGACACTTGGTTAAGGGGGGATGAGCCCCAACAGCTCAACCACACCCCCTGGGTTTATATTTTTGGTAGTTTGATCACTAAGTAAATAGTTACATTTTTGATTTAAAAGTGTTAAGCGAAAAGCTTAAATAATGATTTGAAAAAATTAGGAAGAAACCTTTATCAATTGTTGCAAAAGCCAATCATATAAGTTGTTTCCCGTCAAAAGTAAAATAATCGTTATAAAAAATAAAGACATTTGTGAAAATAAAATATAAAGTATTTGTATTTCAACAACGTATAATATGGTAATGTAGCAAACAAATAGCAATGGATAAAATAGGGATTTTAGTAGTGAGTGTTTAGATTAAATAGATAATAGAAGTACATTAGTAAAATACAGTGTAAAATGTTCAGTTAGATCTCTGAGCATATTAATATGAAATATTTGTATTCCGATAACTTGTAACGTTTTCCCGTTAGTAGTCAAAAGCCAGATAAAAAACAATTAATTTGACTCCAAAGCAGAATATTCATTTTAAAAAATAAAAATATTCATGAAAGCAAAATATAAAAAATGATTATAACCACAGCGTGTTATGTTTTCTCGTAAGAAATCAAAAGTCATAATACAAAATAATTATAGCAATAACGTGTAATTGTTAACTGTCGAGACTCCAAAGCAAAAAGTATAAACATGTAAAATAGATATTTTGGTATTAGGTGTTTTGATTAAGTAGACTGTAGAACTCCATTTATTAGAAATTGCTTGTGGCGATAAAAACATACAGAGAACAAATAATGCTTCTTAATACGGACACAAAAGCTAAATACTTATTTATAAAAAAAAAGATATTGTTATTAACACATAAATATAAAAAAGAATTTGCATAAAAAGACCCCATTCTTGTTTTTGAGTAATAAATTTTGAGTAAATCTAAATTCCTCTTTTTCTCTAAGTTGACAAAATAGTAAATCTAAATTTTGAGTCGTAATTTTTTATCTGCAAATGAGGAAAATTTTAAAATATTAAATCAGTATGAAAAAAACCCAAAAAATTAATTCCAAATAAATTATGATTTATCCGTAAGAAATCAAGAGTAATGAAAATACTTTATTTCTACTCGCAAAAAAATATTAATGGATAAAATAGAGATTTTAGTTTTGAGAGTTAGATCCCGAGAACATGTTGTAATGACACATTCGTATGATAATCGTAAAGATAGTTATGTAGTCACAATACGAAAATAGTTATATCAGTAATGTGTAATTGTTTCTTGTCGAGACTTAAAAGTAAAATTATCATTTATAAAAAATAAAGATAGTTGTGGAAATAAAATATAAAGTATTTGTATTCTGACGTGTAATGTTTTGCCATCGGGAATCAAAAATACGAAAATTTAACAATAACATCTAACGTTTCCCCGATTAAAATCAAAAACAAAATATAAAAATAGTTAATTTGACAACAACTAAGATTTTCTTGTCAAGACTCCTAAGAGATTATTAAAAAATAAAAGTATTCATGAAAGAAAAATATTAAAAGTGATTATTAAAAGTCATAAAACAAAAGATCAAAAGTCATAAAACAAAAATATTATAACAATAATATGTAATTGTTAACCGTCGAGATACAAAAACAAAAAGTAGATATTGGTAAATTAGAGATTTTTTTGATACAAAGTGTTTTGATGAAATGAGAAAAAAATAATAAATTTAAAACTGTATGAAAAAACCCATAAAAATTAATTTGAAAGAAAATATTTCATAAAAAGGAAAAAAAATAGATGGAGAAAAGAAATAAAGGAAAAGAAAGAAAAAAGAGAGATGAGAGATGGGACATTAGGAGAGAGAGAGAGAGAGAGGTAAAAGAAATAAATAAAGAAAGAGTAGAAAGGAAAGAGAGAGAGGAAAAAGTAAAAAACATAAAAGCAAAAATCAAAAAGTTGTCGTATTTTGTCTTTTTTGTCTTTTAGTGGTTAATTTACAATTTTACCCTTAATTATGTGAAGTGTCAATCTCCTAAATGTCTTAATAGATAATTTCATATGTGGTGTATTTGTATAAATCTATAAATCAATATTAGATAGATTAAGAGGCCGAACCAACAAGTGTAGAAAAAATGAACTCTTTTAAGAGGACTTTTGTAGTAACAGCAAAGTGCCTTTGATGCAAATGAGCATATTTTTTTTAAAACTCTTGTATTTTAGAAATTACATATTAAAAAGATTAGTAGACTCTAAAGTTTTATTGGAACTCCCTTAAAGGGGACTAATGAGAAGTTTTTCACAAAATGTTAGTCACTACTTATAAAACTTTAGGAACTAATGTAATATATTTTGCAATTTGTTGGGACTACTTACTAGTTTCTTATAGTTAAGGGACTAAAGAAGAGAGAAAATAATACTAGTTTTGGGACTAAATTAAACATTTACTCTAATTTTAATAGAATTATGAAGAATAAAATTATGAGCCCGGCTCAACAAGTTTTGAGGCCTAAAGCGAACATTTGAGAGTATTTTTTTCTAGAAAAGTAATGTGGGGCTTCGAAAACAAATAATAATATTTTATTTAAACTTTTTGTTTTTGAAATTACAAATTTAAAGGATTAATAGTTTCTAAAGTTTAATAATTAGTCCCTTAAAGGCACAAATAAGATGAATTTCACCAAGCTTTAGTAACTACTTGTAAAACTCTAGGGACTAATTATATAATGCATTTTACAATTTTTAGGGACTACTTACTATTTTCATATAGTCCAGGAACCGAACAAGAGAGAAAATATTGTTGGTTTTGGGATTAAATTAAAGAATTTCTCTATTTTTGATAACACATATTTATTTGTGAGCCTAAAATCGTAGCTTTGGCTTCTTGACTGATAAGTCCAATTTTTAGTGTCTTTTTAGTATTTAATTTAAAAATTTGTGTGGCATTTTAGTTCCAGTTTTGAGCTATTTTACTACCAAATGCTTATTTTTATTTTTAGGACAATTGTTGAGCAAAGAGAAGAATTCAAGTCTTAAGAGCATAAAGATGAAGTCCCAAGGCCTAAAAATGTAAAGGAACCAAGAACCAAGAGAAAAAACAAGAAAGTTGAAGAAGCTAGAAGCTGACCCGACCGGGGTTAAAATAACTCGACCCGAGTTATCTCATAAGATGCCAAAACTGTTATTCTTTCAGCTTTCATTGCTTGTAATTGGCTTTAACTCTGATTGTAATTGGCTTTCTTTGCTTGTAATTTTCTTTAACTCATTTGTTCCCTAGCTTAGCTTATAAATAGCACGGATTTCTGAGTGCTAAGATCATCCTTTGGCAGTGCAAAATTACTCTCAAAGTGAATCAAAGTTTCTATTATTTTAAAGCTCTTGCAATTTATCTTTATGCTCTTTACTTTCTTGCACTTTTATATTTCTGCACTTCTACGTTTCAGTCTTTACTTTCTGCTCTTATTTTCCTGTCATTTAGATTTCAGCCATTTACAATTATGTCAATTTATCTTATTGCAATTTATATATTAAGCATGAGTGAGTAGAAATACGGTCTTGGGGTTATTGGGAGTAATCCAATGATAGGTCCCTAGTAATTCCCAAGACTATTCCTCACTCCAACTATTGTGTTTTCAATCTAATTTTATCATCTTATATATTTCAATCTTAAACATTAGAATGAAGAACCGAAAGGTGAAATTCTGTGTTCGATCCATGAAATTAGACAAGAGAATTAAGATATGAGAGTAATCTTAATTCCCTTGAGGTAATAAGAAAGGTATTATTCTTAATGGGTTTTACTAACTTTCAACCATGAGAATAGGATTGAAAGTTAGATTAAAACACATTATTGTATTCTGAAAGGAACCAATAATTACATTTGTTATCTTGCCTTTGAAACACAATAATGTTATCATTGGATGATAGTCAAAGAATTACATGGTTCTCATCATTGTGATGAAACTAATGACCCGAGATTCTTTACATTCCTGAATTACAATTAATCAAAATCTCTTCCACAAATCATTCATTTTAGCTAATCACAACTGAATTTGAAGTTGGTAATCATATAAGTCCCTGTGGATCGATACTTTTTATTACGCGATAGAACTATATACTTGCGGCCTATCATTGACCCAAGGGCAGCCCTGCTTCTACTCTTTGGTCTCATTTGTTCTAATTTCCATTCAAGTAAAGAAGTAACTTAAAACCAGCACAGTGTATATGTTTCTTAATCATCTAGTCAATGGTTCATTTTTGGCCGGTGCGTATTGAGAAACATCTAGTGGGAGAAGTCAACCCCTTAAATTGATTTCATTACCTCGAAGGTTTAATTTCAGCAGTTGCGCGCAGAAGATTAATTGGTTTAAAAAAAATTAATTTACAAAGAAAACCAAAACTCCTAATTGGTCACCAATTTTATAGTTATGATTGAACATGAGAAAAACACCAGAAATTGAAGTTTATATTGATGTTTCTCAAAATCTTTTCACAAATAGTATTTTCAAAGTTCATTTTGTAAAATAGTGTGTTAAACACAAGGTAATCAAAACCGAACCGGACATTGAACCGGAAGAGGTGGCGGTTCAGGGGTTCTTGGGTTCAACCGGTTGAACCGGGGGTTCAACCGGAATTAATTAAATATATTATTTAATATTTTTATTACAATATATAAAGGATAAAAAACCATAATACCCAAAATTTCACACCACAAACAATTAAATTATGCTTAACTTAAGCTCAACAATATAATATCCAAGTCATTAGTTAAAGTTACACATAAAATTGGTAGGTATAAAAAAACTCAAAGTTTGACATGTTTAAAATATATATATTTTAATACATTATTTAGAAAGAATCTAATGTCGCTTTATTTAGAAAAGATCACATCATGTAAGAAACTTGCAAACAATGAAGCTAATCTAGTCCCACATCGGATGGCAAATAAGAAGAATGAGCCGTGTTTCTCTATAAATAGAGCTAGAGTGTGCACAGCAAAATATAAGTGAGATTCTTGGCTTTCATAATATATAAAATATATAAATAGAGCCCTGACACTCATTTTGTTTTACAAAAAATAGTTTAAATTTTTTTATTTCAGTTAAAAAAAATAAAAAAAATAAAAATAAAAAAAAGTCATTTCTCAGAACCGGTTTCTGGCCGGTTCTTGACCGGTTCTTGACCGGTTCTGGCCGGTTTTGCCGGTTCTTGACCGGTTTTCCGGTTTTTCACCCGGTTCTGGGGTCTAACTGGACCGGACAGGGGTCCGGTTCCCGGTCGAACCGGCCGGTCCGGTCCGGTTTTGATTACCTTGGTTAAACAAGAAATCAAAGAGCTATCCTGGTTCCCTATCACCTGATAGCTACATCCAAATTCCAAACCCTTCTACAACCTTAGAAAGGATCTCCACTATTTTCACAAAACGTTACAACCTTAAGAGTATCTCATGTCAACTTTGGCTATATTTTTAACTTCTTAGAACGGCGAGTTACGTTAAGCCTCTAAGGTATTGCTACTACACAAGTTACAGTTTCAAAGATTGAAATAGTTTATAAAAACTTAAATTTACAAATATAAAAGCTTTTGATATAATGAAAAATGATATCAAATGAATAAAGAATCTTCATTCTTGGTTCAGCTTCTGCTTCGGTGTGCTTTGAATATTCATAATATGTGCAACAATTATTTCATTGATATTGTGCTTTGTAGAATACGCATGATAAGAATAAAGAACTACTTTTTTTATTCATGAAATTGAAATTGAAATTAGTAGTCATGAAAAAATAATGTAATTTAAATATATTTTAAAAGAAATTTGAAGTTTATTTAGAGTAACATAATAAGAATAAAGAATTACTTTTTTTATCAAAACAAGATTAAAAGCTTACACGAAATGTGCAAATAAAATAAGAAAAAATAATGTTAATTGCTCAACTAAGAATTAAATTAAAACTTTTAAAATGTTTCAGATGGTTTAGTTGTAGTTTGGATATGTCACTTTGTTTTTTATTATTTGTATAAGATCCAATTTCTATTTGTTTAAATTAGTATGGGGACATATTTATAAATTTTGAAATAGTTCAATGATCTATTTATTACAAATTGTCGATGTCATTTCAGAACTTCTTAATTATTGACTAAAATATAATATTTTTTGGTATAAATCGGGTAGAGACTAATCCCCTCGAGTCGGGTATGACCACAATATACTGCAAAGCTCTAACAAGTCATCCCTGGGGGTGCTGCATTTGCTGGTACTGTGCCCATAACAAGTTAGATCATCAGCCTTCATGCTGCCAACCTTGGCCTCCTCTTGATAGACCATGTTGTCTTCTTCATAGTCCATGTACTTTTGATGCCTGCGTCGGTCGGGGGATCTCCTCGATGGCGATCCCCGGTGGTGCCTCGAAGTCACCGTTGTTGGAGGAAGGGTTCCCCTTGCCAGGCACCCTCATGGGCGCTACCTGATGTTCCCATGGCCCCTTGCCAGGCGCCCTCATGGGTGCCAGGCGCCCTCATGGGTGCTGTCTGATGTTGCCAAGGCGCCCTACCAGGTGCCCTCATGGGCGCTGCCTGATGTTGCCATGGCGCCCTGCCAGGCGCCCTCATGGGTGCCAGGCGCCCTCATGGGCGCTGTCTGATGTTGCTAAGGTGCCCTGCCAGGCGCCCTCATGGGCGCTGTCTGATGTTGGCAAGGTGCCCTGCCAGGCGCCCTCATGGGCGCTGTCTGATGTTGGCAAGGTGCCCCGCCAGGCGCCCTCATGGTTGCCAGGCGCCCTCATGGGCGCTGTCTGATGTTGCCAAGGCACCCTACCAGGCGCCCTCATGGGTGCCAGGTTGGGCATGTCCTTAGCACTCTGCTGGTCTTCCTGATGCAGCATAGCTTGAGTGCAATTGGCCAGGAGATCCAAAAGATGACTCACATTCGAAGGCTGGGCAGACTGACTGGTGCCCTCGTTAGGCAGGCTGACGACGTTGCCCTCATTTAGGCTGGCTGACGACGTTGCCCTCTTTAGGCGGGCTGTCGACATTGCCCTCAGGGGTATCCTCTAGTCAGGGTGCAGATATGGCAATGCTTTGAACCCGGGGTCTGCCTCTGGGATCCATGGAGCAGCAAGAGAAAAGTTCGAGTAGTGATTATGTGAAAGATAGATATCTCCCACTGTGGTCGCCAATGTCCTGTACCTAGCAGTATTTTGGTCGGCTGCTGTTGTTAGGTCTCTTGCTGCCCTGGCAGGAGGTCAGTGAGCGCCCGGGGGGGTACCTGCAAGCCACTCTGACGCTCAAGTCAGGTATATCGAATATATGAGTGAAGGTACTAAGGATTAGAGATTGTTCTGTACCTAGCAGTATTTTGGTTGGCTGCTGTTGGTAGGTCTCTTGCTGCCCTGGCAGGAGGTCAGTGAGCGCCCGGGGGAGCGTACCTGCAAGCCACTCCGACGCTCAAGTCAGTATATCGAATATATGAGTGAAGGTACTAAGGATTAGAGATTGAACCTTTCTTAGGGCAAAGTTTGCCAGTATTTATAGGAAATCGTGCCCTCTCGTGGATCGTTGGATGGGTAGAGTCGATCTTGACCGTCCAAGCATGTTGGGCTCGCATGAGGTGGATATGGGCTGAATCGATTGGGCTGATCCATATTACTTGCTAAGCGCACCTCCTGGTTTTGCTAATGGGACCCCTTGGTCCACTCCAGAACACTTTTAAAATGTTTCAGATGGTTTAGTTGTAGTTTGGATATGTCACTTTGTTTTTTATTATTTTTATAAGAGCCAATTTCTATTTGTTTAAATTAGTTTGGGGACATATTTATAAATTTTGAACTAGTTCAATGATCTATTTACAAATTGTCGATGTCATTTGAGAACTTCTTAATTATTGACTAAAATGTAATATTTTTTTGTATAAATCGGGCGGAGACTAATCCCCTCGAGCCGGGTATGACCACGATATGCTGCAAAGCTCTAAAATGTAATATAACATAAGAATCTAATTAAAAAAATATTAGTTAAACAACCAATTTGTTCCTATAGACTCATATTTAAAAATTCAACTACATAGTAATTAAACCAGAATTATATGATCTCGTTTGATCCTTTCCCTAATTTCTCTCCTCGACACTCATTCCAATCAACAGGACCACATCAACAAACAACTCAACAACCTAAACTCACCAACTCTTTCTTATAAATAAACAAACTTCCCTTCTCTGTCCCTCTCACCCATCCATTATATTCAACTAGCGCTTGTTTACATCACAAGGAACAAACAAGCACTAAAAATCCTTTATTAGTTTCCTCAATCAAAAACCCATTTGATAATTAACATCACAAATTTGCTCTTCCTTCAATTGGCAGCTAGGAAGAACAAAAGATGATCATGGGTGGCATGTTGAGGGTATTGTTAACGTTATCTATTATGAGTTGTGTGATTCTAACATCCTCAGCTCAAACATGTAAAAACCAAACATTCTCAAACAACAAGGTATTTGCAACATGTCGTGATCTTCCACAATTAACCTCGTACCTTCACTGGACATACGAGTTATCGAGTGGAAAACTAGAGATAGCTTTCACACGCAGTGGAATAACATCAACAAATAGATGGGTTGCTTGGGCAATAAATCCAAACAATAAGCCTGGAACCAGCTATGATTGGAGCACAAGCTATTGTGGCCATCACACAATCAAGTGGTAGCCCAACTGTTTATACTTCATCCATTGCAGATACCAACACACAATTGCAAGAGGGGAGTATTCGTTATCCTGTTTCGGGCTTGTCTGCAATTTATCAAAATAATGAGGTTACTATTTTTGCTACTCTTACCATCCCAAACGATACCACCTCCTTGGTTCATGTCTGGCAAGACGGCGTCGTTTCTGGTTCTACCCCTCAAGAGCATAGCCATGAATCTGATCACCAGAATTCTAAGGAACTCTTGGATCTTGTTTCTGGTACTTCCCAGGTAGCAACTGGGATTAGTTCCCGTCAAAAACGAAGAAACGTAAGCAAACCATCTACTCCTTTTTAATTTCCAGTTATTAATCAATCAATTTAGTCCTTCAATATTTCACTAAATTTCAATTTAGTCCCTGATTTTTGTTACTGTATTTCAATTTTGTCCACTAAATTGAAAGAGGAAATTACATTTCCTCCCCTCAATTTTAGTTAAATAACACAAACACCCCCTCTATTTTGGACAAAACATTGACCTCCTTTAAATTACACACATCGATATGTGAGTGTTCAATTAAAACACTTTCATAAAAGTAAGAAGCAAATTTGTCTATAACTCTTTTTTATATGCAAACGTTACCTGTTAATTTAAGGGAAATGTTAGTTTCTAAGATTCGAATTTTGCTTAATTGATCTTTGAATTTAATCATTATTAATTAATTAATTTTCAGACGCATGGAGTGCTGAATGCAGTTAGCTGGGGAATATTGATGCCAACAGGTGCAATAATAGCAAGGTACTTAAAGGTGTTCAAATCAGCAGACCCAGCTTGGTTCTATCTTCATATCACGTGCCAATTTTCAGCCTATGTAGTTGGACTTTCTGGATTTGGCACTGGTCTCAAACTAGGTAATGACTCTTCAGGTGTTGAATATAACACTCATAGAGCACTTGGTATTGTCCTAGTATGCTTAGCAACTCTTCAAGTATTTGCTCTGTTTTTAAGACCTAACAAAGATCATAAATTGAGAATCTGGTGGAATGTTTATCACCATGTTGTTGGATATGTGACCATAAGCATAAGTATAACCAATGTTTTTCAAGGGTTTAAGGCTTTGGATGATTTTGTTGGGGATCGTTACAATGATTGGAAACATGCGTATATTGGTATTATTGGAGCATTAGGTGGTATTGCTGTATTTTTGGAAGTATACACCTGGATTATATGTTTGAAAAGGAAGCAATCAGAGAATAAGATGGCACCTGGCATTAATAATGGTGCTAATGGCCATGCTGTGTAGAGAATGTTTAGCTAGATAGATATTGTTTTTTTTTGTTTGTTATTTTCTGCCTTTTATTCCTAGTTTCTTCCTGTTTTGTATATTTTCTTGTGTATTTTGAGGGTACTCCAGCTATTTAGATTCTTAGTTTTGACTCAGGTCATTCTTTCACAGGTTCAGATTGTAACGTTTTTTTTTTTTACTTTATATTTGTATTTATTGTTTAATTATATCTTACTCTTTCTATATACCTTGAGTTTCAAGTGTCTTTGTGACGTTCTCTGGGACCAACCATTCTTTCTTGGGCTTCTGGCAAAACAATAGATTGTGATTTTTACTATCACATTTGGTTTGCTCGTTTTCATTTTGTTGGGTATATATAAGTGTGAAATAGTCTTACAAAATATAAAAATTCAATAAGTGGTATCAAAGTTTATAAATATAAAAATCAATAAGTGATATCAAAGTTTAGGTGTATGTCTGTAAAGTCTATCACAATTAGTAAAGTCAACGTTGTTAAATTGGACATTTTTCATGGTTATTTAAGTTCAAACACGAAATTTTCATTATAGGTGTGTGAGTTTATCGATCATGATTGTTACTCTGGATGCAAAACAAAAAAAGAGTTCTAGGGTATATAACCCAATAACAATCTATAATCTCTCATAGCATGTTGTACACATTTGAACCTAGACTCACACTTTGAGAATATATTGGCTATACAAATGTGAGATAGTCGGTCTCTCACATCGCCATATAATGTATTAATGTATACAATAAAATATATATATATATATATATATATATATATATATATATATATATATATAAAAGAGATTCTATCTATTTGCGTATCATATTAAGGTTTAAGGTACAAATGTAAATATAAGGTTTAAGGTTTAAGGTTTTGAACAGGACATACCGGAAATTAATTGTTAATTTGTACATTAAATCAAATTAAGAGCATAATTTTTTTATAAGAAAATTAAGAGCATAGTTGACATTAGTTAAATAATGTTTACAGCCTAGGTGCATATTATTTTATTTAATTTAATATCCTAGTTTTCTTAGCTATAAAAATTAGTCTCTTAAATTAAATAATGTTGCCTAATTGTAAATAAGAGTTTAACAGCATGTAGACTAGGTGCTCATTGTTGACCCGTCCTCAATTGGATGGACTTGGTCAAACTAAGAATGTAATCAAATTATGGACTTTACTCAACAACTATAAGGCATAAGCTATATAATTGAAAGTGAAATGAAATTATAATAATTATTATTATTATTATTATTATTATTATTATTATTATAAGATACAATTGAATGGGAAAAAATCACAAAGAATGTAATAAAATTATGGTTTGACTATTTAGATGTTTTTAGTTATTTACAATGAAAAGGCAAGTAAAACTAATTGTCTCATAATCTCTGCAATAGAAGAAAAAATAAATTGATGAAGTAAAAAGAGATACAGCCATGAAATTTTGTTTAATAAAATTCATCAATTAAATAATAAAACACAGTAATGTTCTATTGGTTCTCTCTTTCATCTTCATTATCCTCTCACGATTCACAACAAAAAAAAATTAAGAAATTGAATTGCTTAATTTTCTTTTCTTATCTCCTCATACAAATTCTCTTCAAACTACGCTTTCCTTTGTTCCAAATCAATTTTATACATTTTTTATTCTATACTTAATCATCAATATCCCCTCCCCTGTATATTATGAGAGTTGGTAAACCAAACACAAAAGAAACGCGTATGCCACCTCACTTCATGATGGATGATTGATTACCACTTGCAATTTTTTTTTGCATATTTCTCCCAATTTTTTTATTTAGTTCTAAGATAATACCAACTACCTTTGTTAAAAAAAAGGTGACACCAACTACCAAAAGACTCGGTCATATAATAATTAAATAAAAAGAAATCAAAGATGGAGTTACGATAAAAGAAGAAAAGGAAAGAAAGAAAACATGTTCAAGGCCAAGTTTCTTGCATTGTTAAACATGAGATTCTTGACAAAAAGGTTACATTAAACTAATATTATGGTGAGTATGATTGCAAGAGAAAAATAATTAAATTTATTCATCCCACTTTCAAGCATTTCGCAAAAGGGAAGATGAACTAAGGCAGGCCAACTTAACATGTCAATGAATCATGAACCATCAGATTTTCGATGTCAAAAAAAACGAACCATCAGATTTTGACGTAAGTGTATTATAATCTCTCTTTTTTAATTGACAGGAAAAGTGTATTATAATTTTTTAAACACATCTAAGGAAGTTTGTGTTTCAAGCATCCGTATAAATAAAAAGGTTTTATTGATGATACATAAAAATTTGCCAAATTGCATGTCCACCCTAATAGATGTATAGGAATATAATATCAAGCTGAGAAGTTGTAATCCTCTGTATCTCTATAACTGCAGTAGATTTTGTTAAACTGCAGGGAAGTCAGTTAGTTTTAGTTTCACTACACTGCAATGTATAAACACCAATTGTATTCATATCTTCATTCAATGGAATATACAGTACATTCATTCTATCACTGATTCCCAATATGGTATCATTCGCACCACCGATCCTTGGGCATTCTCCCTCATTCCGTTTCCACTCCGCTCTCTAGGTCCTCGTTGCATCTCAATCAATGGCGTCACCATCAGATGACTCCGGTGCGGAGTCACCGCCGTCGTCACCTACTCCTTCAATCCTCCAGCAACATTCCACAAAAAGTTCTTCACAACTCATCACGGGTCCAAAGCTTCGTATCAAGCTGGACGAGAAGAACTTTCTGATCTGGAATCAGCAAGTTGAAGGCGTTGTGGCAACTCATCGACTTCATCGCTTCCTCGTGAATCCTCATATTCCGAATCAGTTCGATTCAAGTGAAGATCGCGCCATCAACAAAGTTTCTGATGCTTATGATCAATGGTTCGTTCAGGACCAGGCGTTGTTCACTTGATTACTCTCTACAATTTCAGATTCAATGCTTCCTCGTGTGCTTGATTGTCACCACGCGTATCAGGTTTGGGATACAATCCATAAGCACTTCACTGCTCATCTTCGTGCGAAGACTCGTCAATTGCGTGCTGAACTGAAGAGCACTAAGAAAGGAAATCGCAGCATCAGTGAGTTCATCTCTCGAATTCTTGCCCTAGCGAATTCCCTTGCTGCAAGTGGAGATCGTATTTCCGATAGGGATTTGGTTGATGTTGTCCTCGACGGCTTGCCGGAGGAATACAACTCTCTAATCCTCTTCGCATTTGCCAAACCAGATTCTCTGGATCTAATGGAACTGGAATCGTTGCTTCTCGTTCAAGAGGCACAGCTTGACAAGTTTCGTCAAGAGCTAGCTACACCGTCGGTTTCTACAAATGCTGTACACACTAACGCTCATGGAGGTCATATTGGAGGACGCTATGGTGGCCGATCTGGTCGTGGACGCTTTGGTCGTGGTCGTGTGCCTTCCGGTGATAGGCCTGCTTGCCAAGTCTGCAACAAACAAGGCCACACTGCTCTTAATTGCTGGTACAAGTATGATGAGCATTATATGCCTCAAGAGCAAGCATCTGCACCTGCATCTCAACACGCTGCTTCACAGAAACCAAACTCTGCAAGGACTGATTCTCCATCTACTGATCCTGTTCCTCGCACTTTAGCTGCATACACATCATTTGATCCTACTGCTGCTGAAGACTTCACCATTCCGTCTGATGTAACTCAAGGTTGGTTCCTGGATACTTGTGCTTCTCTTAATTTTACTACAGTTGCACAATATCTACACACAAGCACACCATACAGAGGTAATAAGCATGTATACATGGGAGATGGTCGTCCTATAGCCATTCAAGCTATAGGCAAATCCACTTTATACTCCACACACATCAACCTAACTTAACATTTAAACTCAACAATTTACTAGTAGTGCCTAATCTTACTTGTAACCTTATCTCTGTTGGCCAATTTACTCTAGATAACAACGTTTTTGTTGAGTTTCACCCATTTACATGTCTTATAAAATCTCAGGGCTCTAACAAGGTTCTACTTAAAGGCTATAGAGGTGTTGATGGTCTTTACTTTGTTCCCTCCCTAGCTGCTGTTACTCAAGCTTCTGTACCAGTTCCTATTTCTGCTCATGTCATTACTGCTTCTAGTTCTGTGAGTCCTATATCTTCTAATAATACTGTCACTAGCAATGTAAACAACTACAATGTATGGCACCATAGGCTAGGTCATGCCAATAGTAGAGCTATTCAATCCATTTTACAAAAATGTAATGTTTCCACATCAATAGATAAGACATTTGAGTTGTGTAAGTCATGTGCTGTTGGTAAATCACATAGGACTCACTCACCACCTTCCACTACACAATATCACACACCTTTTGATCTCATACACACTGATCTTTGGGGCCCCTCTCCCTCTCCCTCTAGTTGTGGATATCTATATTATATTGCTTTTGTTGATAGTTGCACAAAATATACCTGGATGTACTTGATTAAACATAAGTCTGATGCTATTAAAGCCCTCACTCTATTTCTCACCTTAGTCAAAACTCAGTTTAATACTACTGTGAAAGCCATCCAGTCTGATAATGGGGGAGAGTTTTTACCCTTTACCAAACACTTGGCATCCCTTGGAATTCAACATAGACTTACCGGTCCATACACTTCACACCAAAATGGGACAGTAGAACGCAAACATAGGCAAATAGTAGAGATGGGACGCACCCTACTTACACATTCCTCTATGCCAATAGAATATTGGGATCATAGCTTCACTAATGCTGTCTTTCTCATTAATAGAATTCCTACTTCTGCCCTTCCCAAGTTTATCTCACCCTATGAGGCTCTTTATCACACCACTCCTGACTACACCACATTAAGGTCTTTTGGCTGTTCTTGCTTTCCTCTCCTCACTCCCTATAACAAACATAAGTTGCAGTTCCATAGTCAAGAGTGTGTCAACTTAGGCCCTTCTCCAAATCATAAGGGCTTCAAATGTCTTAGTCCCACAGGGCGTGTCTATATTTCCAAGGATGTAACCTTTCATGAACATACATTTCCTTACACAACTCTGTTTCCTCTTCCAGAGTCAACCACATGCCCCACAACAGAGTCTTCTCTGTCTCTGCCTGTTCTTTCTTCTCCAGTGCCATCTGTCAATACTACTCCTGTGTATATAGAGTCTCTCACCTCAACAGGCCCCACTCCACCAACCACCTCACAACAACCCCCCCACCCCCACAATCAAATACAGAACCTGTTCCCTCTCCTACTGATTCCTCACCTCCTATCCTTAATGATTCAGCTTCTCCACCAAACATCCACCCTATGCTAACCAGGTCTAAAACTGGTAACTGAAGCCAAAATTATTTTTTGCCAATATGGAACCTACCTCTATGAAGCAAGCCTTATGTGAACCTCACTGGTTAAAGGCAATGCAACAAGAGTATGATGCTCTCATGGCAAATAATACATGGACTCTCACTCCTCTTCCTCCAAACAGAAAGTCAATTCGATGCAAGTGGGTGTATAGGATTAAAGAAAATCCTGATGGGTCTATTAATAAGTACAAGGCACGTTTGGTGGCTAAAGGGTATAATCAGCAACCTGGACAATATTATGGTGAGACATTCTCTGCTGTTGTCAAACCTCCGACTATTAGGGTGATTCTCACACTGGCCTTGACTTACAAATGGGATATCCAACAAATAGATATCAATAATGCATTTATCAATGGTCATTTGAAGGAAGACATCTATATGCAGCAACCTCCAGGCTTTGTCAGTGCTGACAGAACTCTAGTGTGCAAACTAAACAGATCATTATATGGCTTAAAACAGGCTCCAAGAGCCTGGTATGAGACTCTGCACAAAGCTGTTCTACAGTTTGGTTTCAAACACAGTCAGTGTGATCACTCTCTCTTTGTGTACAACTCCAAGGGTGTTCACCTATATGCTTTGGTCTATGTGGACGACATTCTTATTACTGGTTCATCTTCTCAGTTAATTCAGGATCTTATCACCAGGTTGCACAATCAGTTTGCATTAAAACACATGGGAAAACCAGAATACTTCTTAGGCATTGAAGTAAAATATCTCTCTGATGGTTCTTTACTACTCTCACAGACCAAGTACATTCAAGACCTGCTTGCTCGTGCTAATATGTTGAATTGCAGCTCAATGTCCACCCCAATGGTGGCAAATTGCAAGTTGAGTCGCTTTGGAACTGACAAGTTGTCTGATCCTACACACTACAGGTCAATTGTAGGAGCCCTACAATACATCACACTTACAAGGCCTGAACTCTCTTTTAGTGTGCATAAAGTCTGTCAATATCTCTCTCAGCCACCTAACACTCATTGGAGGGCAGTCAAAAGGATCTTAAGGTATCTCAGTGGTACTTCTGACTTTGGCCTCCTGCTGCAACCAGCTCCACCAGATACTGCTTTCTCTCTCAGAATCTACTGTGACTCAGATTGGGCCAGTGATCAAGATGATAGGCGTTCCACATCTGGTTCTTGTATGTTCTTTGGCCCTAATTTGATTTCCTGGAGTTCAAAGAAATAATCTCTTGTGGCCAGATCAAGTGCAGAGGCTGAATATAGAAGCATGGCCAATGCCACTGCAGATCTTCTTTGGGTTCAATCCTTGCTATCAGAATTACAGATATCCACTCAATCTCCTCTTCTATTATGTGATAACCCGAGTGCTGTGCATCTTTCTCATAATCCAATTCTTCATGCAAGGACAAAGCACCTTGAACTTGATATACATTTTGTAAGAGTGAAGGTGGTTGCCAAGAAGTTATCTGTTCAGCATGTTCCTGGTAGCTCTCAACTAGCAGATGCATTAACCAAACCTTTACCAGCTGCAGCATTCACTGATTTTAGATACAAACTCAAAGTTGTCAAATACAAAAGACAGCCTTGAGTTTGTAGGGGGGTAATAGATTTATAGGAATATAATATCAAGCTGAGAAGTTGTAATCCTCTATATCACTATAACTGCAGTAGATTTTGTTAAACTGCAGGGAAGTCAGTTAGTTTTAGTTTCACTACACTGCAATGTATAAATACCAATTGTACTCATATCTTCATTCAATGGAATATACAGTACATTCATTCTATCACTGATTCCCAATACACCCGACAATGTCTACATAAATGTCCACATATTGAAGATCCATGCAAGTTCTCACCTCCCTTGGACTTGGTTATTAAGAAATACAACCAAATGTTTTTGGGCTAAATTGCATTTTTCTCATTTAACTTTAACATTAGTTTCAGTTTGGTCTCTTATATTTTTTTCGCACTTTTATCCTTTATGTTTCAAATTTGTGTCAAACTGGTCATTTATGTTTTATATGTTTCAATTTGGTCCTTCAATTCGTATGATATGTTTCAGTCCGGTCCTTCAAAACCAAAACACAAAACAATGAAGAACGCTGTGAATGCCTTCAAGAACACCAAGAACACCTCAACTTCTTGTTTCTTGAATAACTCATGCAATATGTGACTAAATAGAATGAAATTCAGCTCTAGTTTGAATAAAATTTTGCAAGGAATTCAATGACACCAAAATTAAGCTCAGAAAAGTGCTTATGCAAAAATCGCTTCTAGAACCAACAACTTGAAGAGGAAGAGAAGAGGAAGACGAGTTGAAGGGAATTGGTTTGAAACCTTTTGCTATAGTTCAATTTCTACACTCAATATGAGTTGAACGCAATTGGTTCAAATTGTTTGAGAAATGAGTAAATAAGAGCCAAAACACGATTTATAGATGCGAATTGCTTCTTTATAGTGTTTGCATTTAAGCGCTTTTTGAACAAAATGTTTATCATATTTTGATTCTTTGTTGAATTTCGAGCATTTTAGGCTCAAGAATCGTTCAGTTTGGTGATCTATAGCAAAATCACCATTGTTGAGGTTGAAATTTTTTTGAACTTCGAGTTCAAGCTTTCGGTTCCAGAAGTGATTTTGCACATAAACACTTTTCTGAGCTTAATTTTGGTTCCATTGAATTCCTTGCGAAATTTTATTCAAGTTAGAGTCAAGTTTCATTCAATTTGGTCACGTATTGCATGAGTTCTTCAAGAAACAAGAAATTGAAGTGTTCTTGAATACATTCATAGTGTTTTTCATTGTTCTGTGTTTTTGTTTTGAAGAACCACACTGAAATATATCAAACATAAAATACCACGTTGACACAGATTTAAAACATAAATGACCAAAGTGAGAAAAAAATAGAACCAAAACGAAACTAAGGTCAAAGATAAATGACAAAAAATGCAATTTAGCCGTGTTTTGTTAAAAATGGGTAGCGACTTAATTTTTGAGTGACTGGATTGAGTCGCGTGTTTTTACTTAGAACTCAATTTATCCCTTTATCCTAAGCCATGACATCCACAACCTGTTTCGTTCTTTCAACTCTACATTATTCTTCCATGGAAGCAAGGGTCGAGTATAACAATCCTATGCTCTACGGGCCTTTCGGCTAAACCGCAGAGAGCATAGAATAGGACTATTTTTTTCATACACCTCACACCCCCCGGCTCATATTTAAAATCCCAAAAATACCTTTCATGCTTTCACATTTCGACTCAATTCTCCGTTTTAATATGTCTAGTATTTTAGTACTGAAACGATTCAATATTATGGTACCGAACGCGAAGGCACTCCCTTTTACTTGTTGCACAAATCCCATCAAAACCTCCCTGCACCTTATTTTTTGTGCATCAATCAGCACCAGGTATGTGAACTCTTCTCCCAATCTTCTTTCTTTCTCCCTTAAATCATTGCCCGTAAGGGTTCAATTGGGGTTAATGTGACAAGAATGGGTTTGGTTTTATTTTTCGTAGTCTCTTCATGAATACCTGTTCAAGATTTAGGCTTATTGTTACCTTTGGGTTTGGTTTGAACTTGCTTTGAGGGTAGAATTTTTGCATGAACAGGGGTGGGATTATTTTCGTTTGATGTGGGGATTATCATCATTGTTCTTGTTGCTTGAATCTATCATATTTTTGCAAAACAAGTTCGGTACTTTAGTAGTGAACCGGTTCGGTACATTGGTAATGTACCTTTTAATTTGTGAGAGGAGGGTGAGGGAAGAAGAAAGATGAGAGGAGTGTGAGGGAAATTTTTCGAATGTTAACGATATTTTGGTATTTTCATATAATAAGGGGGTATTTAGTAAGTAGGAAGGAAAGTGAAAAAAAAAGTCCCATAAAATATCCCAAAACAAGATGTTTGTGCGTTGTTTCAGTTTCGGTACTGACACTTGATTGATGGGCTTTTCAATTTCACTGGTGATTTGCATTACAATGCTCCCAATATATACCAACTTATCATTGTGAAGGCCCATACTTATTCGACTCTCCCTCCTATTCACCACATACCCCTCAAACTCTGCAAAATGACCAAAATACCTTTAATGAACAAAAAACTTTCAAGTGCATTTCTTTTTTTTAGGGTTTCGTTAGGTACGACACTTTGATATCGTACCAGTTGCGGTACCATAGTACCATGGCACAAATTTTGTCAACTATCCCCACTTCTGCAGAATTTTTAACAGGTACGGTACTATGATTCCGAACCAGTACAGTATTATAGTTTCGTACTCACTAAATTTGTTTTTCAAAAAAATTGAAAAACAATGTACGGTACTATAGTGTCAGACTTGTGTTATCCAAATTTTTTTAAACGGTTCAGTACTATATCAGTACTATAGTACTGAGCCATCCCCAACAGCAAAAAAAATACAAGTCAGAAAGAAAGAAAGAAAGAAAGAAAGAAAGAAAGAAAGAAAGAAAGAAAGAGGAGATGGAGGTGGTGGTGGTGAAGGAGAAGAAAAGAGGGGAGAAGGAGGTGGTTGTGGTGGTGGAGAGAGAGAGAGAGAGAGAGAGATGAAAGGTTATGCGTAATTATTTCTAATCTGTTAAAAAATTACTGTTAATTTTATTTTTTTTAAAATGAAATTGATATAAATACCAGTGATCTATTGGTTATCGGACGCATTCACGATGACAAAACACTAGTAAAAGGGGATTTTTTTGCCTAGACTATCTAGCCCATCGTACAAGAACATTAGGTGTAGGAAATATCTACAGCTGAACGGAATCAAAAGATCACTGGTATCCATATCTCTTTTATTTAAAAAAAAAATCAATTAATTATAATTTTTTAACAAATTAAAAATAATTAGGGATTTAACTATTTAATTGATAATTGTGTAATTCAAAAATGCATTACGGATTTATCAATTATATAAATAAATCTGTAACGTATTATTAAATTACAGATTTATCAATTAAATAGATAAATCTGTAATTTAATAATACATTACCGATTTATCAATTATATAGATAAATCCGTAATGTATTATCAATTTGATAAATCCGATTTATCAATACATTACGGATTTTTCATTTCAGCTAAAAAGAAAAAAAACAGTCCATTTTTATGGAAACGACCCATTTTAACCCATTAAACTACAGTTTTGGAAGTTACTAACGCGTGGACCCAAAATATTCTCAGCCAACCTTTCGAGCAAATCACCTGTACATAGATCCTTTGAATCTTTCCTCCATTCTCCAGTGCCATGGAGGAACCCCAACCAACTCAATTTAGATGAACCTCAACTTGGAACACTATAGTTTTAATTCGCCTATGGAACACTGGAACAGCGTCAGTGCATACAAAGGTTTCATAGTTTTGTAGTGCACGCACGCTCAAGGACCAGAATTGGTTAACGCAGTTTAGTTCAAACCGTACAGTAAACAAGCTGCCCTTCAGAAGGCCATCATCTTCATACAGAAGGAAGTACTAGCTTTACAGAATAAATTAATCGTAAAATTTGCAGATTGTCAAATTTTACATGACCTCCTGCAATTTATGAACTACTAGCTTGATAGGCAAAGCTTCCTAAAACCAGGAAACCCAAATAGTTCTACTGCATTGTATCTCATTTTAGCAATTTATTTATCTACTAAAAATTTACAGAGCCAAAGTAAAATTATGGAATGGAGACATTGAAATTTGTGTAAAATATAAGTCTCGACTCAACGAAAACTAACAGAACTATAGCAATAGCCAGGTAAGTGAAATTAAATGCCGCAATACAAACTTGCTAGTTGCTACTCGACACAATCTGGAGCTTTGCTATAGTTCAAGGATGGTCCTTAGGCTCAAGAGCAGCAATTTCCTTCATAACTTGAGCTTTGTCAGCTTCAAACTGTTCATCTTCTGTAGACTCCAATAAATACATGAACATGAGAATATGATAACAGAAAAAAATAGTGCAAGCTTTCGAGAAATAGGTCAAATCCTTACCTTTATCAAGTTTTAAGTCACCCAAGAGTCTCAGAAGCTTGCTTCTGTTTGCAACAAGTATGCTGATGATATCAGCTGGTTTCTTTTGATTAGCAGCAAATAGCTGTTATGACAAGAATACATTAATGCAGAGAAGCAAAATTTAAAGGGCGTAAGGTTAATAGTAACCTCTTTAACATGTATGTTATTATTTAATTGAAGTACCTTGAATATATGAAATGCTTCTATCTGAATGCTCTTGCTAGACTCCTGCAGAAAGATATCAGCAATAACCCATTAAGTTGGGTAGGGAAAGCAACTCACAGGACATATAAAGTTTTACAGAAAAGAACATACTCTCATAAGATTCATTAAAATCCTTAAGTTGTCTCTGGAGCTGACGTATCGTGTCATTACAGCTGAATTTGAGCGGTCAAGTAACATATCTCCCAACAACTGTAAGAGAGAGAAACATAATATTATCAATTTAACATGAAACAACATCATGAAAGCGACGGTAATAGTGCATTGACTTGTTTATTTTTCATGTTTATAGGTCAAATGAGCTCAAAAGTACCGTTAAACAAGCAAAGATTTATTAAAACATCTTCAAGAGGATAATCTCTTCCTCTGAATCTCAGGCATCTCCATGCTTGCCGAATTAAATATTCTTAAAATCGAGATAAATGCTAAAGCTTACACCATACCTTAACAGCTTGCCGCCTTGTAATATAATTGGAAGATTCCAACAGCTTGGAGTTATATTCATCAAAAAACTGAAAGAAGCAGCAATAAAAACAATGAGACATGGTTTGAAACTAACATGGAATGAGATAATACCAATACAATATATTAGCAAGTAACGGAAACTATCCCCCCAAAAGAAAAGGTTAAAAGGGGTAGTTTTAAACTCGACTCCAAGAATCTTCAGAATAAACACATTTATGTGGTAAGCAATCACAAAAATGGAGACTATGTACATTAACAAGTGTGGCTACATAGAAAATGTGTTAATCCACCTACCCTTGGAAATAAGGATTGATTGGCCACAATAGAAGATTTTTTTTTTTCATGCACAATATTTTTAATCTATGAAAGCAAAAACAAACAAAAAAGATGGATCTATTTGGACCAATGCAACTAATGAGAATGGGAAGATTAAAATACGCATATTACACAATTATCGTTCTCTGAACATAATTTATATCACATAACCATAAGCAAATCAATATATGAGCGAATATGGAACTAAAAACATGATCTAAAAGTTCCCTCATTAGCAGCAACTAGGACAAACTGTTACTGCAAGAACCTTCACCAATAAAGCATACCATTAAACTAAAAAAACATCTATTTTCTAATTAAATTGAGTGTGAAAGGGGAACCTACCCATTCATAATTATCAGAAAGGAATTCAGCTACTGTAGATTTATGTCTCGTCATGAGTTCCTGCAATAAAATAACTTGATATAACACCTGAGGTTGCATGCAAAACATCAATGGCGCCAAAACTATAATAACTACCTTAAAAGTTGCTGCAGCATCCGCAGCTATGTCAAAATTTGGAAGCTGAATGTAGTCAAAAAATTTCTTCATATGAGGCGATTCCAGAACGTATCTGATATAAAACCAAGATTTACAGCATAGTTCACAAAGGTTGAGCTCAAAAGAAATATCATACATAGGACATTTTATCATTTAAGTTTGAAATCACAAAAAACACAAAAATGAAATTATTTGCTCCTTTTTCCTTACTTTGCAACTATCTGGTGTCTTATACACTCCCTCAACATTGCACCATAGTGCAAAGCCATGTCTGCATTTTCGTAGCTGAAAAGAAACAACAGTTAGTCAATAACATACTATAATCAATATCGAAGAAAGCATAATTTCACAACAAGCACAATAAGAAACAGAAGAAGTCACATGCAGATTGAAGAAATGAACACGAATCACTAGTTTTCACCAAAGATACATAAATTATAGCCAATGTCACAAAATTAGATTTAGATTTCAATCCATTTGGTCAAGCCAATGTTTCAACTTAGATTTAGATTTCAATTCATTTGGTCAAGCCGGTGAATTCAAAAACAGATTATAAAGCCGGTTGAAACAACCATCAAGATACCAAAATGTTCATCCAATCCAACAGATCCTTACCTAGACATCAAAATATTCATAATATCCATATTTTTCTCCAAGTAATCAGAAGCAATCAGCCTAGAATGAACCGGTTGTCTCTGTAAATTCGCAACAACTTGAGTGGCATCTTTCCTAGCCTGCACAAGCCCAAAGTCGTCTCAATGACTCAATATAAACATAAAATAAAATCACATTGTGCCGTCAACTAGATGATAAAAATCATATCTTAAATCGTAATTTATACAAAGGTGTGTTTAAAATTCGTAATTAATTACCTCCAAGTTCAATTTGGGAAGACACTGAACAACAAGGCTAAGAGTGTTTTCGTTAAAGAACTCCTGAGTCAACTGCGCACAAAATTCAGGGACTGGTTCAGCTTCACTATTTCCATATAGAATTGTCTTTAGCTCCCTTAGATTTCTGTACAACTCGGTCATCTGTTATTAGAAGACGCGTCAAACAAAAACATCAGAAATAAAATCGGTGACAGAAAGCGGAAACAAAAAAATGGGGAAAAATTGACTACCTTGTCATTATCGAGCTTACTATCGGGAGCATGTTGTAGGAGGCGGAGAAGATCTCTGGTTTGACGAACAATGTCGGAGGGAGTTCGGGGCTTCGTTTTGAAGAGGCTTTTCATCTTCGGTGATTCCGGAGGTGGTGGTGGCTCCAAATAAACCACCACCTCCGACGAAGATGGACCTCTTCGAAGAAGCCCCTTCGGTTTCGATACGCACAAACCTATTTTCGCTAATTTTGATTCATTTAGTTTGGATTAGGGTTTTTGATTACGATCAGATTCACCTTCTTCTCCTAACTAGTAGTACTATATCATTTTTGTCTGCACTGTTCTGTTGTTCATCGTTGTTTTTCAACTAAGCAGCTTCAGAACATGTGATCAAACTAATTTTAATTTACTTTTTAATTTATTCGCTTCCCTTTTTGTCCTCGCTAGTATCCGCCGCCCCGTTAACTTGCGCCGATTTCTACAAACTACTTTTTTTAATAAAAAAAAATTAACGGAATAAAGAATATCCTCGCCCTTTAATTTTTTATTTTGAGGTTTATTTTTTTGACAAATTCTTTTTTATTTGACAACTTGCCCCATGTAACATTTTTCAGTAATAATAATAATAATAATAATAATAATAATAATAATAATAATAAGATGATGATGATGGAGTACAAGTTTGGCTAGTTTTACAGTTTTTTTTTTCTAAAGTGCTCCTGGGGTCCCTTATCTTTATTTAAAGTAACGATTTGGTCCTTTATCTTTTTTGTCCCAAATCAGTCCTTTATGTTTTAAATTTTTGACACATAAATCCTTTTCTGTCTCAAATCAGTCCTTTATGTTTCAAATTTTTAACACATAAATCCTTTTTTGACACATAAATCAGCACTGTTAACGGAAAAGGATTTATGTGTCAAATTTTTGAAAGATAAAGGACTTATTTGGGACAAAAAAAACATAAAGGACTAATTCGTTACTTTAAATAAAGATAAGGGACCCCGGGAGCACTTTAGCCGTTTTTTTTTATAAAAAAGGGAAAGAAGTGAAAGACAATGACTTTCCATGTGGTGATTAATATTACTACTATTCTCATCCAATTACGAGTAACTATAGAGTTTTGGTGGAATTCGGTATGAATTTAAATTGAGAAAAAAGATTAGGACTTGTTTGAATCTATTTTGGGTTTTTTGTTTTTAAAAATCGCCCATTTATAAGACAAAATCGCCTTTTCAGTAACCAAGCGGGAAAATAAGCTAATGGTACATCGGTAAATAAAGCAAATCTCAGGTGCACTTTTGCATTCACTAAATTCCAAAAAACAAAATCTCTCCTCACTCTCTCGTCTTCCGTTCCTTTCCTCTTCTTCCTTTCCTCTCGTCTCTCGCCAAAACCCATTTTTCAAATACTCATTCTCATTTCGGAATAGTGTAATCGCCACTAATATCCATTTTGTCTTCATCTTCTCTCATCTTCACTTCATCTCTCCCTCTCTCTCTCTCTCCTTCGAACTCCTCCAAATCCCCTTCTTCTTCTTCATCTTCTTCTTCTTCCTCTGGTTCAACCCGCACCAACACCATCACCAAGAACGTATCCCAAATCAAAACCCTAACTTGTCACATCTTCTAAAACCTCACACCCAAAGTCCGAAAAAGGGTTACCTTCTAAGCCCGATCCAGAAACCCAAGATCTCCCCAACAATGACGACGATGATGATTCTGACTGCAACAGTTCGTGGCTGTGGCGGTCGTCGAGAAAACAATGAAGTGGTGGTGTCGGCTGAGTTGCTGCTAATGGCGTACATTGGAGTGACTTGTATTGTGGGAACAAGTGTTTCTAGATGTGAAGGAGACGAGGCACGGTGGTTGTGTGGGTGTGTGCTTTAGATAGTCGCGTACTACAGTGACAAGTTTGGCTCTGAGGTAGAAGAGAAGAATCGGTCAAGAGTTTGTGCCTCTGCCTCTTCTTTTTTTCTTACCATGGCTCCGTATTCTGTTGGTACTTTTACATCTAATTTAGTTGTATTTTTCTGCAGACTTGAGGAAAATAATTCTTACTCTGAATCTCATCTATAGAAACGGACAATGAGGTACCAGTTCTCTGAAATCCCATTTGCTAAAACAAGTCACATGTTAGCTCAAGTTGTTGATTCTTCAAAGTGAGTGCATTACCTACTCTAATTTACTAAGCTTATTGTTCTTAAATTATTTCAATTCATTACTCCATTATTATTATTATTATTATTATTATTATTATTATTATTATTATTATTATTATATTAGTGTGTCAATTTTAATTTTATGTCTCTTGCTTTATAATATTTTCATGCAATGTAATATATTCTTCATTTGGTTTTCTTAGAGTTGGAAACTTGAAAGCATAAATTTTTGAGTTTTTGAGGCTTAAGATTTGAAAATTGTTGATCTATTACCTTCTGGGGCATTTGGAATCCGAGTTTCTCTTAGCACCCAGGCAAGGTCACCCCAATTGTAGCCTTTAAGACTAATACCCACGTAACAAAATCGTGGAAAGATAATGTATTTGGTCTAAATGATCGTAGAAGCTTCAATCTCATTAGCCATTTCACTATTTTTCTCCATAAGGGTGTTTTTTTTCTTGCATCTCAGAAATATAGTATAGTTACTGCATTTTTCCGATAACATTGTGAATTTTATAACTCTTATTATTCTTTTAGCATGTGGATAGTAATAGTTTACCGTAGTAAATATAATAATTAGCATGTAAGTGTGAAATGTTTAACAACTCTTTTATCAAATCCATATAGCAGGTTTGATAAATCATCCTTTTCAAATCCATATATCAAATCTCACTTTGGTCAACTCGTGATCTTTGTTTGTCGGTCCAATTTACAGCGGGTTTGATAAATCATCCACTAGTGCAGAAAAGGGATTTAAAGTCAGGCGAAAAGGGGATTTAAAGTAGGCGAAAAGGGGATTTAAAGTCAGGCGGGCGCTTGACTTTTATTAAGTCGACTTTGTATGTCTGGAGTTTTAAAGTCAAGCGATAGCCTGACTTCGTAAGTATGATTTAAAGTCAAGCATTTATTGCGCCTGACTTCGTAAGTATGTTTTAAAGTCAAACATTTATTCTTGTCTGACTTCGTAAATATGATTTAAAGTCAAGCATTTATTCTTGCCTGACTTCGTATGTATGATTTAAGGTCAAGCTTTTATTATTGCTTGACTTTAAATCATACTTACAAAGTCAAGCAAGAATAAATGCTTGACTTTAAATCATACTTACGAAGTCAATCATTAATTATTGTCTGACTTCGTAAGTATGATTTAAAGTCAAACTTTTATTCTTGCTTGACTTCGTATGTATGATTTAAGGTCAAGCTTTTATTATTGCTTGACTTTGTATGTATGATTTAAGGTCAAGCATTATTGCGCCTGACCTTAAAAGGTTTTTTTTTTTTTAAATTTTGGTTACACCCTGGTTATACGAAATTCATCACTCTAATCATCTGTAACTTGGAATATGGCCAATCCAAATTACAGACACCACTAATTGATTGCCAACAAAACAAACATTTCAAAATTAGTAGAACAAAGCAATTATACAGCCACTCACATGATTCACTTAAGTACAAGACAAACATTCTACTATAATTGGTCAGTTTAGGTACATTCATCAGTCACTTACATTCATCAGTTTAAGTACAAAATACATTCTACAGCCAGTCACTTACATTCATCAGTTTAAGTACAAAAAAATACATTCTAGTCTCACGGTCACTTACATTCATCACCTAAGTTGTTTTCTTCGTTCTTCTTCCTTTGAAGTGGGTTTACGCTCTGCATACAACTTTATAAAAAACTCTGCCCAAACTTCTCTGACGTGTGTCAAGTCTTCATGCGTGAACGGACAACTCGAATTAAACATCTACAAAAACAATTTAAATTAGATAATAAAGCAGATTGGATAATAAAGCAGATTTAAATCACTTGATAATAAAACAGATTGGATAATAAAGCAGATTTAAATCACTTTAGGAATCTATACATGCAAGCTGGTTTGCTATTTTTGCATGCATTAGTATCAAAAACTCACATGCTAGTAGCACTCAAACCTACTTTAATCCATTTACTAGTACTGAAGATGCAGAAAACCACATGCCTATTAAAATGCAGGATAAGGCTGACTTTAATTCAACTTCAGAGAACCACTTCAGAGAAAGACTAACATATTTCCCATCAAATTCAACTTTAATTGAATGGTTATATATAGTATTTAAATTACTAACATGTATCTCTTATTTTTAATTGAATGTTCAGAGAAAGACTAACATGTATCTCTTATTTTTATTCCCATTAAATTAGTAAACCAGTGAAAAGAAATTAGAGTAAGAGGGTGTGTGGAAAGGAACACAGAAATATCTATATATGCCAACACTATATTTCTTCTTTGCTGCATCACTATACTTCTCATCTTTCTCTCCCTCTCAACAACTCTAGTCTCTCTTATGTGTCTTTAGTATCTTCTGCACTTCATCTCTTAGAGTCCCTCACTTGTTAGTTTCACATTCTTTAACTAACAAAACAATCAATTTTAATGGCAAAACTCACAATCAAACATCTACAAAAACAATTTAAATTACTAAAACAAACTATCTGGCTCCACCTCAAGATCCATCTCAGAAGTATTTAAAATGCCATAACTACAACCTTTAAATCTCTGTACAATTTCATCAGGAAAAAAGTTAATAATTTTGGCAAACTCCTTTAATTACAAGATACTACACAAGTATCTTGTAAGAATGTTTTTCATTTTTCAACCCATGCTGAAAACAAAACAACAATCAACAATTGACAATAAGAAGATATAAATCATATAATACAAATAGAGTAACAAGCCACATAGAATCCACGTCTAAAAGAAACCTGGGGTAACTATGAAAGATCCACTAGTGATTCACTAACAATATAACATTATAACAATAACAATTCCATCAATTGAGTGAGTTCTCAACCATCCCAATTAAGATTAACATATGGATGCAGATGCATGCCCTTTACATTCTTTATTGAAAAAATAGTTGCAGAAATATCTGAACACCAAGATTACTAGCAGACACTTGCAATAACAGACAACACTTTCAAGTACAACTCTGTAACATTTCACCAAGGGCATGGTTGACAACAAAGGGCATGCTTGATAGATTACAGATTATTTGAACAAAGGGCATGCTTGATAGATTACAGATTATTTGTAGAAATACCAACTGTGCTGAAATATTTGAACACCAAGATTACAGATTATCAGACACTTGACAACACTTTCAACTTTATAACATTTCATCAACAAAGGGCGTGCTTGATAGATTAACTTTTTTTATAAAACTGTTTTACAATTTTTTTTGTTATTTTTTTGTTTTTAAAACTAAAAACAAATCAGATAATACTTGTTTTCAGATCTACTTTACAACAAAAATTTTTAAAACTAAAAAAACAAAACAGAATCAACCAAGCCCTAATTGTTGCAGATGCAAAATTCTAATTGAAAAACCAGTAATCAGCACATCAAACATTAACATAACACTAACACTAACACAATTACATTTATCGCAGACCAAACTAAAAAAAGCAAAATACTTTGCAATCAAGTGAATTGTGAGCACACATGGTGAAAGAAATCTTACAGGATGAGAGGCACCAATGCAGTGCTTAATAGCCTCACCAGTAACCTTATTAACCAAAGAAAAAGCAGGGTAACTCTCTGAATCCTTCAAGGAAATTCACCAACACAGACTTCATCTTGGTCTGACCACTCTTAAATGCAAGTCCTAGATATGGCAAGTGAAACAATCAATTGATTTAGATATAAATATTATGAAAAACAATCAAAAAAGCAGATTTTGTTATTCAGAGAACCTGCAAGAAGAATGATAAGGTAACAAGGAAGCATCCTAAGCATGTCCCCGATGTAGAGATCTGTATAAAAGTAAACATTTTGGAACCAAAATTGACAGAATAGCATGAAAAAAAAGACAAAATTTCAACCGTTTTACCAGTAGAAGTGGCCTTCTTCCAGATTTATCCATCAAAAGTACTCCCAAAACTGTCATTGGTACCTATGAATACAGAAATGACTAAATAATGTGAAGAGACTCAGAAGACTCAACAAAATTGTCATCTGTCACGTCTTCAGCGTTAAGAAGACAGCGATGAATAAATTATATGAAGAGAATTTAGAACCTGAACAGAAACCATAGCTATTGTTCCAATACTTTTGGAAAAGCCTGTGATAGATAAGATATCATAAGAGCCTGTGATACGATCAGCCACCTATTAGCATCCAGTAAGCATAAATCTTAGATTAATTAGTCATCCAACATCTATGTATAGGTAATACAAATTGTTATTTTAACTAGAAACAATTCAATCAGAAAATAGAGACAATGAGGCATTACACTGTGAAGATTGACAAGTTTCTCATTCACTAACTTCTCCAAAGACAAAGCTAACTCCATGGCTGAATCAAACCAAAAACAAGAAAAAACAAACAAAACATCAGCATATATATTGGTTTAAACTTTGATAAATCAAAAATATCAAATTGCAAACCAAGAAAAAAAGATCAAGGTAAGTGAAAACAGAAGACTCACCATACAATGCATCACCCTTTTCCACATGTTCAAATTCTGAGGGGGGACTCACAATGGGATGCAGCACCACTTGTCCACCACGAATGTTCTAAACAAATAAAATTCATACAACAAGTTATTATATCAATCATAATAGGATCCTTGAAAAAAGAATTCCTAAAGAACAAAGTTATAAACACAAACCTGATAATAGGTACTCCCAAAGCTGTTGAAGTATCATGAGGCCCACTCCAACCTAACAATGTTACTAAATAGCATAAGAGTCTGCAAAAAAGTTAAGATAGAATACACAAATGGGGCTATCTTAGAAAGATCACAGTAAGTGACTTCAAGTACTGCAATTGAAATAAGCTAATCATGCTAGCTTCTATTAGCCGCTGAAGGCCTTCTGTATAATCCTAAGAAAAGTAGTGTGTAAAGTAGTAAGATTATAGCCCAGAACTCAACCTTTAAAGAACAAGCGCTTATTATATACTCTAATTTCAGTGGCCTCTTGAGAAACATCAGCATTCTTTCCCCTAAGATGCTGTAAAGCAGATTCACTCCTTTCCAAACGACCAACCTTTGCCTGCAAAGAATTGCAACTATCACTTATTAGTATAGAGTTTGTCAGATAACACGTTTTGACTCCAATTATTTGACAAAAAGATAAAAAAAATTCAGTTGCCTGTATGAATTGTGCGCGACACAATTTCCCAAAACAATAACCCTACAGCATCTGTGAACAACTCACCAGCCACCTAGGAGACTCAGGAATGAAGGGCAGACTCAGAAGTTGTGCAAGACATGGGATAGTTCCTGAAATAAAGACAAATAAGATGTGAGTATTATTTTGAGTGAAGTGTACAAATAAAGACTGTCATACCCTAATTTTGTCCGATCAACTAAAATCCAAAAAAACTCGTATTCTCGTTGCGTCACGTATCGTTTTAAAGAGTGTGTGTCTTTAGCGTTCTCGTGCGACGATTGTTTCAATGCTCGTTTTTTTTTTATTGTTTAGCTATCGTTATTTATACAAAAAAGAATACAAAAACATAATTGAAAACAGAATAAACCAATAAAGCTGAATGGCCAAAAATTTATTACATAATCAAGTCTTTTACACATAAACATAAAAAGCAAAAAGATGTAAATAGTACAAAAATTAAAATACAAAATTCAAAAAAAAGGAAAAAAGAGAAAATGGGGCGCAGCTGATGGTGGCTGCCCCAGCTAGGGTTTTTTTTTCTTCTTGATGCTGTCCTTCCTCCCTCAGCCAGCTGGTCCTTTGTCCTTTTTTCCCTGAGCCAGCTCATCCTTTGTCCTTTTTTTTCCTCAGCCAGCTGCTGCCTGTCCTTTGATTCCTCACCTCCATCACACCAATTCACCTATAAAAACCAAGCAATAATGAACAGTAAGGGAGGGGCGCAGATACACACAGTAACACAAAAACAAAGATCAGAGAGGGAGAAACAGAGAGAAAAGGGACCCAGATCAGAAATGAAAACAAAAATAAAAAAATAGAAAAAGAAAAAGAAAGGAGGCAACCACCACCGAAAACCATTCACCTTCGGTCTCTCCCCCCCTCACCACCGGTCAACCACCGTCACCAGTCACCACCCACGTTTTTTAAAAACACCACCTCACCGACCACCAAACTCTCTCTGTCTCTCTCTCCGCTCACCCCATCACCGGTGGCGACCATCGCCGGCAGCCGTAACTCCGTCGTAGCCTCGCCATCAGTCCACCGACGCGAGCTCACCCGTGCAGCTTCATAAATACTCCTTTCGCTCGGTCATCGGAACCCCCTGTCTACGTTCGTTGTCGCTGAACCGTTCTATACAACGGCGCACCAACGCCGTCAAAACTCCAAACCCCGCACCTCCGACCGCCGTCGCCACCCAGCGACGTCTCCACGCGTCTCTCCGTCATCCCTTTCCCCTCGCTCACCACCCTTCATTCTCTTCCTGTTTCCTTCTCTCCGGATTTCGAAAACCTCGCACTTACCCTCTCTCCCCATTTCAGTGAAAACGGCGCAGCTGGATGTGAAAAAAAAAAACAGGTTCAGGTGTGTTGTTGTTTGCGAGAGGAGGGGGAATCGGTTTGAAGAGGAAGAGAAGAGGTGTTGACATCGTGAGAAGGAGAGAGCACAGTACCGTGAGAGAGGAGAAGAATAATAGGGTTTGGGGAGAGTTAGAATGTCGCGGCGCTGAGAGAGGAAGGTAAGTGAAGATCAGGGCTCCGTTTTTTTTTATTGGCTTATATAGTCTAGGGTTTTTTATCAGATCACTGTTCACACCCCCACTATTTCATTATCACAACCCCCTCACCAAAAGCCCAGATCCGCAGTCTGGGCCTCAGATGTGGACTCGGTTCACTAACTGCACCACAGTATTCTCAAATGCTGCCTTCATTTCTCTTCACACCCCCCATTTTCACAATATAACACCCCAATTGTTTAATTACCTTTTTTTTAAGCCCGTTGTTTTTATCCTACTGTAACGATTTCCAACTAATATTTCTTTTCTTTCAAACCAGCGAACCCACATAAAAAAATTAGTTATTATTAATGGTCACTCTGAGTTCCGCTTGTTTGACTGTTAATAACAACTTTTGTTTTCAAAACGAACTATGAGTGACGACCACTCTGAGTTTCACTGGTTTGGTCGTCACGAACGCTTATCCCAATTTCAAAGCACTTAAAAAACACCAACACACAAATATTTTCTACCAAGAACTACGTGTGATTTGATTCTCTACTAGGAGTTACGTAGGACCAGAGGGCGGCCGACCTCTGTCAATTGCATTAATAAAAAACCTCTTTTTTTTTCTCTTCTTTTTATCCATTTCTCAAAAAGTACAAAAATAACTAACCGTTTAGCGAGTCTTTTATTATTATTATTATTATAAGGGTAAAAACATTATTTTTGAATTAATAAACGCTTACACATTTAGTTAAAAGGTAACCTTTCTTAGGAAGGATGTCGTAGGGTGCTAATACCTTCCCTACGCATAAACGACTCCCGAGCCTAAATCTGGTCCGCAAGACCCCTTTATCCACTCAATAGGGATTTTCCAATGTTTGCCCTTAAACTAAAACTTTGGTGGCGGCTTCATTCTAGAAATTTCGAAGAATCCCTCCTCCGGATTTTTCGGTCGCTACAGCTGGCGACTTCACTGGGGACAAATTAAGAGAGTCAAGCCTCGTTAACTAAATGTGTAAGTTTTCATTAGCTTTATATTTTGTTTTTGCCCTTATGCTTGTGTTACTTATTTATTAGCATTTTGTTATATTATTGAACCTTAGGGTAGACGACTCTTTTTTGTTATTATTGTTGTATATATCTTGTCCAGTTTGGTTAGTTTAAGTATTTTGCCCTCATCACACACCTCACTTACACTTTTGCACACACCTTTGAGTGGGGGCCTTATACCCGGGTCTGCAAATAACCTAGGACGAGTGGAGATTATTAGTGACAGTCATTCTGAATTTTATCTGTCTGACTCTCATGAAAGTCTCAACCAGAGTACGCTCTTTCATGGTATCTCACACCAGGTAGCTCGCTATCGTTGTGGAACATATCATGGAGGGGATTTTTGCTCGGGAGACCTTTGTGAGGAAGTGAATAGAGCCACCTGAGAGATTGATCACTTAAGCGACCCTAGACCATGTTGAAAATCCCAATTTAAACATGACCCACCTAGGACACAGGGGCATTATACTTACTCTCCCTATTAATCTAGGTCAGCATTTCTCCAAAATAAAATCACTCAAAAAAAAACATTTTTATGCTTCCTTCATTTGCATGCACATGAGGCAACATCATCATACAAAAAAAAAACAAAAATCATCATTTTTTTTATAACAAATAAGGTCATTCTTTTCATATGCATCACGTTACCATTTCCCCACCATACATCTCATCATCAATCCAATTATCATATATTCATAATTTGTAAGTATTGAAAGATCATCATCAAATAGTGCAGGCTTCACATAATGATGGAATGCATGTTAAATATGTGACATTCATACATCATTTCACTCATATTGTCATCCTAGTTCAAATACATCGTTTCTCTATGCATGCATCATTTCTAAATAAAAAGAAAAAGAAAATAGTGTCATTATTCTTCCCATTCATCATCCAAAATATATATTTTAGTTAGCATTTTATGATAATTTGCATCACTTATATGTTGCATCGTTTTAAAAAAAAAAAATCATTTAGAATAACTGATTTTTCCAAGTGAACATTCCTTCAGCATTTCATGCATTTGCATTTTCATCATGCAATATGCATTTGTCAGGTGTCCATTCATGATTTACATTTTAACAAAAAAAACAGGAATCATAACCTTTTTCTTGCATCAATCATCATCAAATGAAAAGAGAGTGTTTGCATCATCACCACGTTGCATTGTCTCTCTAAAAAAGGGTCATTTACAACAATTTTTTTTTTCTTTGCACACTTGCCATAGCATTCCATTAGAATCAAACAATCATTCTCCCTGCCTGTGTCGTTTTCTAGATAAAAAAAAACAAAAAAACATGTCATTACTCTTTTCATACATCATTGATCATCCAATAAAATAAATGACAATTTGTAACTTTACATGTGGCATGACCTCTAAAAAATAAAATAAACTCATCATTTCTTTGAACATCTTACATGTCATTAGAATCAAACAATCATGTGCATTTCATGCACTTACATCTTCATCATACATTCGTAACAAAATAAGATCATTCTTTTCATACGCATCTCGTCTCGCCACCATGCATCTCATCATCTCTAAGTAACAGAAATATCATTTGCATTATTTGTCCATCTTGCGTATCCACACTAGAAAAATATCACTGTGGTATTATATATTCATTCATCATTTCATTCCCTCTTCATGCATTATATGAAAAAAGGGGGGCCATTTAGTTCTTTCACATCCACTTTAAAGGCATTACTCCCATGCATCATAAAAAAAATTTATTCCTCTTACATGCATCTCATATTCCTACATGCATCAAAATAAAATTAGAAATTTCTCCATTATTGCATCATTCATCGTCCATACCAATTTAAGGTATCCTTTTGTCACATTCAAAAATCATCGCGCATTTCATCTCCATTGTTGCTCATGTACGACAAACATCCATATGTTCGTGCATTCTACTTTATTCAAATAATTTTTCCAAAAAATAAAAAAAAATGAAACTCATAAGATCTTTTTTTGACACACTGTTTGATGAGAAACGATGTCTTCTTGAAAATATATTCGAATTGATTCCTCTTCCTTGGAAAATGTTGTCACACCCTAACTTGATTCACCGACATCAAGTCCTCCACCCTTCACTCCATATACATCCTACTCATACCCACCACATTCATGGAAACCACCTACCCACTTAACCCTTCAATGGAATTCACCGATGACTCATTCACCATCATGGTCACTCCAACATTGACTACATCTTCAAACCCTTGCTCCTGCAGGCTTGACCCTTAGCCTAAGAGACACACCCCCCAAAGGCATTAGCCAACATATATCTCACACCCGTGACGAGAAGCTTAAATGTCTATTTTGTTAACTTGTGTGGTTTTGACCATTAAAATTGTTCTGTCTTAAGCGGTGTTAACTCTCCATGAAGCATTTGCAAAATAAACTAACCTGATATGTGTGTTTACCGTTGTTTGAGTCAGTGATACTACCCCCGTCTCTCCGCCACTTCCAAAACCAGACCCAACCATCCATAAAAGACCCAGTCCCCACAAGAGTATTACATTCACTTCCCCCAGTGATGAAATTTCACGAACAACACTTTGTACGCTCCATACTGGGGCAGCGTAATGATCACTAAGATTTTCTGCTAGCATTCTAAACACTCGTGCAAGTCCTTTGAGTAAAAAAACAAAAGAAATCCAAAAAAGAAAAGTCCGTTAGGTTGAAAACTCATAAGGGCAATCTAAGCAAAATTAGGGCATAAAAAATAATAATAAAGAAAAAACAAATATATTAAAATGAAGTTTTGTCCTATAGTTACAATTTCAAGAAAATAAGCAATCATGATTTGAATTGGAGTTTGGCCATTTTCCTATATCCAAAAATCCAAAAAAAAAGAGAAATGCCCTTTGCTACCCACTTCGAGCAAAAAAAAAATCAAAAATCTTTCAAACACCTTAGACAATGATCAATCTCATATCTAACAGCTCGCTCAGCTCGAAAGAAAAAAGAAAAATCACAAAAAAAAGTGAAATTAAAAAAAAAAGAGGATCGAAAAATCCTGAAAACCAAAGCGGTAGAAATTGTGAGCTGACACTTCACACCATCGAGCATATAAAAGATCCTTGTCTGAAATAAACCCTCAAACACTTCTTTTGGCCTAAGCATCCTATCCTCCATAAACCCTCAAATGCGCTACAGCCCTAAAACAGGTTCATTCTACCATGAAGCGCATAAAAGATTCTTTGTCTCAACCAACCCCGAACACTCTTAGGAGCAAAGTAATCATTTCCTTCATGAATCATTAACCACTGGCCATTATACAATCCTAAGGCCTATTCTGATCAGTGATTGGTTGCTTCCATTTTTCTCAAAGCTTATACTCTAGGACAAAATAATCAAAATAATTTATTTGCTCAAAAAAAAAAACAAAGAGAAAAATATTATTACAAAAGAAAATAAGAAAAAAACTTAAAAGGGCTTGCACGCTCGAAGTTCATCAAGAGAAGATAACAGTGATCATCAACAAAGTGAATTTTCATCGAACCAAAAACTCTTGACTGTCTTAGCTTGTGGACTCCTTCCCAAGGAAAACCACAAATCCCTACTAAGGCAGTTACTTGACTTATCATATCAAAATGGGGCAATACCTCACCCCCAATTCCACTCAAACTCAGGGAGATTTTTTTTAGCATCCCCAAAATACCCTCATCTTTCATCCCGTTCATATACTACACTCATGTAGCCGTACCAGACTAATTTCCAAACCATTATTCTAACTCTACACTCTGTCACAATCCCACTCGAGATGGGGCAATCTTCACCTTTCATGGATTGGGGCGACCTTGTCCTCTTGTAGACCGGGGCATCATATCCCTCGGCTCGAAAGAATCCTTCTGCCTCCCATTCCATTCATTCCTAGCCACGCGTCACCCCAATACCAGCATATTTCCCAATCCCTCAATCAGTCTATATCCTTAGTTGTCATTGTCCTCCCTAGACAAAGGCAGACTGTTGCACTCCCCACTATTTGAAGTCAAAATTGGGGCAGTCAAACATTTCTTACCATGGGGCAAGCTTATCTCCCATGGGCTTGAGCCAATAAACCTCATCCTTCACTCCACTCACGTGACACATACCCTACATTTCTTGAACCCTGAGTCAACTGGCACATTCATTTGCATTCACACCGTTTTTCATATTTATTAAACAAATGCTCCAAAGAGAGAAACACATGTTAATGACAATCCCTCTAAGTTAACATCTTAGACTTGAAAGCTTAGTCATCATGGGTCATCATAACCAAATGAGAACCCATCTGCAAATACACATCTCAATCTCTAGAAAGGGCACTAATACATTGCTGCAAGCCACACTTTTCAAGATGACAATCTTGAGCTTACCAGAGTTCAAGTCCAAGCCATCAAAAATCTTTCTTCCAAGGAACGATCAATTCAAAATGTTCAGCTCTCTGTTTCCAACATCAAAAGTTTCGTTTCACATCAAACATTTTTGCATCCTTACAAAAACAAAAAAGTGTTGTTACCAAAAAATCATGCAATTAAACCATGCATCTGATCATACCCATCACAACTCTTTCATACAAGTATTGTACATGCATTCACATTCCACTTGTTTTGCCTACACAATTTTGCTTCTTTCGCATTACGCATTGCGTATGCGGGCACGCATCGCCACACATAACATGTATCGCTTCAATAAAAATGTCAAATGTCGGTCGCATCATTACCAAAAGTCTGTCTACACCCCAATCAATCACATCATTGAACCATGTATTTAGGCATTTCCTTTTATCCACCCTAGCATTGGCATCAAAATATTACGTATCCATCACATTCACATTCTCATTTCATGCATTCATCAAATACCAAAAAGGCAATAAAGCGGAAAGACAGGAAAAAACCTCCCACACCCCAACAAACATCTAATCATTGCATCATACAACATCAAGTCATGCGGCTACCACAACCCTTCATCTAAGCATTACGTGTGCACGTTCATTCATTCATTCATTTATTCATGAAAAGGGGCAAAACAAGAGAAAACCAGAAACGCGAAAATCATCCACATTGCACCAGTTACTCCCACCAAAGCATAGATCATTCCATCATGTAGTACATTTGCATTCACATGTTATCGACATGCGCATACACAACTCATAAGTTTTTGTTCCCGACCAACTCCAGCACCCACAATTCACGGGCTTTTGTAGTCCATTTGCTTTTGCATTGCACATTCATCACATTGCATGAATGCATATAACATTTTTTTGCTTCGATAGACGTGCCAAGTGCCGGTCTCATCGTTACCAAAAAGCTTTCTACATCACCAATCATATCATTTGCTATGCATTCCTGTGCTTCCTTTATTCACCATAGCATTTGCATCAAAGAATTACATTCGCATCATATTCACATTCGCATTGCATGCATCAAGAAAAGAAGCAAAATAAATAAGAAAAAGAAAAATTCATCCATTACATTCATCATCACACCAAAAATTAATCACTACAGTCACATTCACATCTCATACACCGTTGTCAACTTTCTCATTCCATCAGGTTCAACACCCATGGTATACCCATTTCATTCATCATCCCCCAAATACCAATCATTGCACGTTCATCACATTACACGCATGACATTGTTCGCTTCGATAGATGTCCAAGTGCCGGTCTCATCGTTGCCCCCAAAAAAGAATTTTTTTTTACATTACTAATCATATCTTTGTACCATGCATGGCATTCGCGTCAAAGCATTACATCTGCATCCCATTCACACTTTGCATTTCATACACTCATATACCAAGAAAAAAAGAGAAAAGCAAAAAAAGACAAAAAGAGAAAGATTGCTCATTCCATTACATTCATCATTCCACCAAAATCAATCAGCACGACCACATTCCTACTTTATCTGCATTCACACACGTTGTTCGTCAACCTCCATGTCCCATCAACTTCAACTCACAGCATCTGCCACATTTCATTCACCCCATCGAACACTTACCATTTCACATACCTATATTGCACGCATACATCATTCATTGCATTTTTAGACATACCAAATATAGATAGCTTTTCCCTTCTCAGGTAAATGCGTTCATTAGGTATGTTCTAGGCAGGTACGCCATGTGCCAATCCCAATAGTTTGTTCCCTCAAAGTCGGTGCTCCAAGCGCTGGTCTCATACCACAATTCAGAATCTCAGTACCCCTCCAGACCCCCAGCGGTCCCTCAGAGCCCAAGCGCTCCTTCAGACCAACAATGGTCCTTCAATCCAGATCGCACGTCCCGTTATCGAGCAACCGACGGATCATCCGTCCCCAGGCCCTTCAGACTAGCTGTGTCCGCCTAAAAAACACAGTGCACGTCCTTCGAGGTGCGCAAATCAGGTCAACGACTTGACCTTGCCCCCATGGCCGCTCGAAAAAGGCCACCCCCAAGCAGACCGTTTTACTAGTACCATTGCTAGTGCGCTCCATCAGACCCATTGGTCCATCAGGCTTAGGCATGCCCTTCAGACCCCGTCGGTCCTTCAGTTTAACTCCAATCAATGCGCCAAGCATCGACTGTGAATTAGACCATCAGAGCCCCAGTGCTCCTTCAGATCCCCGGTGATCCTTATTTACTTATATTCTATGTCAACCCATTATCTTTCAATAATTTCTAAAAATAGTCTTGACAAAATTAGTGTCTTTTTATCTTCATTTCTATTTTACTCGAGAAATTTGGAAGCCCTTCATATTTCCTAGTAAAATATAAATAAAGAGGGGCAGCTGTCATACCCTAATTTTGTCCGATCAACTAAAATCCAAAAAAACTCGTATTCTCGTTGCGTCACGTATCGTTTTAAAGAGTGTGTGTCTTTAGCGTTCTCGTGCGACGATTGTTTCAATGCTCGTTTTTTTTTATTGTTTAGCTATCGTTATTTATACAAAAAAGAATACAAAAACATAATTGAAAACAGAATAAACCAATAAAGCTGAATGGCCAAAAATTTATTACATAATCAAGTCTTTTACACATAAACATAAAAAGCAAAAAGATGTAAATAGTACAAAAATTAAAATACAAAATTCAAAAAAAAGGAAGAAAGAGAAAATGGGGCGCAGCTGATGGTGGCTGCCCCAGCTAGGGTTTTTTTTTCTTCTTGATGCTGTCCTTCCTCCCTCAGCCAGCTGGTCCTTTGTCCTTTTTTCCCTGAGCCAGCTCATCCTTTGTCCTTTTTTTTCCTCAGCCAGCTGCTGCCTGTCCTTTGATTCCTCACCTCCATCACACCAATTCACCTATAAAAACCAAGCAATAATGAACAGTAAGGGAGGGGCGCAGATACACACAGTAACACAAAAACAAAGATCAGAGAGGGAGAAACAGAGAGAAAAGGGACCCAGATCAGAAATGAAAACAAAAATAAAAAAATAGAAAAAGAAAAAGAAAGGAGGCAACCACCACCGAAAACCATTCACCTTCGGTCTCTCCCCCCCTCACCACCGGTCAACCACCGTCACCAGTCACCACCCACGTTTTTTAAAAACACCACCTCACCGACCACCAAACTCTCTCTGTCTCTCTCTCCGCTCACCCCATCACCGGTGGCGACCATCGCCGGCAGCCGTAACTCCGTCGTAGCCTCGCCATCAGTCCACCGACGCGAGCTCACCCGTGCAGCTTCATAAATACTCCTTTCGCTCGGTCATCGGAACCCCCTGTCTACGTTCGTTGTCGCTGAACCGTTCTGTACAACGGCGCACCAACGCCGTCAAAACTCCAAACCCCGCACCTCCGACCGCCGTCGCCACCCAGCGACGTCTCCACGCGTCTCTCCGTCATCCCTTTCCCCTCGCTCACCACCCTTCATTCTCTTCCTGTTTCCTTCTCTCCGGATTTCGAAAACCTCGCACTTACCCTCTCTCCCCATTTCAGTGAAAACGGCGCAGCTGGATGTGAAAAAAAAACAGGTTCAGGTGTGTTGTTGTTTGCGAGAGGAGGGGGAATCGGTTTGAAGAGGAAGAGAAGAGGTGTTGACATCGTGAGAAGGAGAGAGCACAGTACCGTGAGAGAGGAGAAGAATAATAGGGTTTGGGGAGAGTTAGAATGTCGCGGCGCTGAGAGAGGAAGGTAAGTGAAGATCAGGGCTCCGTTTTTTTTTTATTGGTTTATATAGTCTAGGGTTTTTTATCAGATCACTGTTCACACCCCCACTATTTCATTATCACAACCCCCTCACCAAAAGCCCAGATCCGCAGTCTGGGCCTCAGATGTGGACTCGGTTCACTAACTGCACCACAGTATTCTCAAATGCTGCCTTCATTTCTCTTCGCACCCCCCATTTTCACAATATAACACCCCAATTGTTTAATTACCTTTTTTTTAAGCCCGTTGTTTTTATCCTACTGTAACGATTTCCAACTAATATTTCTTTTCTTTCAAACCAGCGAACCCACATAAAAAAATTAGTTATTATTAATGGTCACTCTGAGTTCCGCTTGTTTGACTGTTAATAACAACTTTTGTTTTCAAAACGAACTATGAGTGACGACCACTCTGAGTTTCACTGGTTTGGTCGTCACGAACGCTTATCCCAATTTCAAAGCACTTAAAAAACACCAACACACAAATATTTTCTACCAAGAACTACGTGTGATTTGATTCTCTACTAGGAGATACGTAGGACCAGAGGGCGGCCGACCTCTGTCAATTGCATTAATAAAAAACCTCTTTTTTTTTCTCTTCTTTTTATCCATTTCTCAAAAAGTACAAAAATAACTAACCGTTTAGCGAGTCTTTTATTATTATTATTATAAGGGTAAAAACATTATTTTTGAATTAATAAACGCTTACACATTTAGTTAAAAGGTAACTTTTCTTAGGAAGGATGTCGTAGGGTGCTAATACCTTCCATACGCATAAACGACTCCCGAGCCTAAATCTGGTCCGCAAGACCCCTTTATCCACTCAATAGGGATTTTCCAATGTTTGCCCTTAAACTAAAACTTTGGTGGCGGCTTCATTCTAGAAATTTCGAAGAATCCCTCCAAATCCCCTTTATCTACTCAATAGGGATTTTCCAATGTTAAAATAGGGATTTTCCAATGTTTGCCCTTAATACTCGCGAGTTTTGCCACTTATTTACAAGTTTGCCACCGTGTGTACGTACCTATGTAGTCAGGCATCTGGGCGCCTAACTTTAAATGTCTAATTCTAATGTCATTTTTGCACTAGTGATCCTTTTCAAATTTCTCAATGGATTTGATTATTTTGTGATATGCTTGGTTTGCTTAATTCCTTGGTTCTCTTGGTATTTCATGTTCTTCAATGATATATCAGGTTACAATTACATGTGTCTGTTATTCATTTCTGCATGAACTATAGTTTATAACATTGATGGATATAAAATTGTTCCTTAAATCATTATGTTCATTTGATGATATAGTGGTTATTAATTTTCAGATTGTTGTGAAATTAAGAAGTGCAGAAAAGTTCCCAATACCACAATACGTTGGATAAAATTCAAATGGGCAACCTTCCTTGAATAAGAGTTTTTCAACTTGATTTAAATGAAGAGCTATACTTTTCCTTGAGTCAGTCTTCCTTTGCTTATTATGTCCCAAATCACTAATTTAATTTGTTTAAGTTGTACTGATGTAGAGGAGCAATACTTTTCATGCTCATATTCCCTTTGTGTTTTTCGTATAGGCCTTTTAGTGGGTAACATCTCCTCAGAATCTATATTTTGTATTCCTCCTTCTTTATATAATGCAAAATACCAATGGAGACATTATTCAAACAATAGAAGGTTAGTTCTGTGTTTTAAAAGTTACACAAATACATTATTCATTGGTTAAACTTTTATTTTGGAAGATAGATATCTTATGTTATGCAGACTGATATAATAATATGGTCTTTTGAAGGTATATATATCCAATAAATATCTTCTAAATACAAATGAATAAGTTGTTGGTTTGGTGATAATATGGTCTTTGGAAATCCAATATTAGTTTAACTATTTACTTCCAATTATACCCTTAATAAATCAAGAGACTATTATAATTGAGTCTTTATTAGGCACCAACACCTAAACTAACATCTCTCTACTTATAAATGTGAATTCCCACTACCCAAAATATTAATGAATATTTGAGTTTACAAGTGTGAATATTCACACTATCTATAATACTTTCATTCGCACATACTTAGAAAGTGTGAGTACTTAAAATGGACAAAGTATCAAATGAGGGTATTTTTGTCTACATATTTACCTAATTAATGTTTTCTTATTCCATGATCATTTGCTAAATCATCAAAACATTTACGACAGATGGAGTGGTGAACTGCTTCGGTATCTCTTAGCTCGCCAACTGAGCTACCTATTTGGGATAGTTAGTAGAGGTGTTATAAGAAGAGTACTGTTATTTAGCCAAAATGTTCCGGCTAAAAATAGTCAAAAACTAAGTTACAACACCAATTAACCAAGTTTTATAAGCCATTAATCAATCTGTTTTTCCACAGTTTTTAGTCAATGGCTTAAAAAACTGTAAAAAAACAGGTTGGTTAATGACTTATAAAACTTGGTTAATTGATGTTGTAACTTGATTTTTGACTATTTTTGGCTGGAACATTGGCTAAATAACATTACTCTTATAATAATTCAACAAAGTCGTTGATGCGATAATCTAGTAAACCTTTTAACAAAGTCGCTGCACAGTAAAAGCTTCTAAGCAGCTATTACAAAAGAAGGCAGATATCAACCTCAACCTGCAATGCTTCAGTAGTGCCCTCTATTCATCCTTAGTTACTTACTAGAATAAGAAAAGGGCTAACAAAAGAAGTAGAGAACAATTGAATTTCAGGAATGCAATAACTGTTCAAAATCAAAATTGTTATCATGACTGAAGTACACGCCTGTATATATGTATTTCAAAAAAATAAACATTATATACTTGTTATGGTAATTATACTTTTCTCTATTTACACCCCCCTCTCCAAAAGCCCAATTGATGAGAAGCCCAATCATATTGAGAGAGTCCAATCTTCAATGGCCAAGATCAGCTCACAAGATCGGACGGCCCAAAAACGCCAACACAAACACATTCAAACTCTATAAATACCCCATTCAATGCTCATTAATGGTAAGCACTTTTCTAACCAAACACTCATTCTCTCAAATACTGACTTGAGCGTCGGAGTATCATTGCAGGTACGACGTCGCCCCTCAAGATCGAACATCTCGAGATCGAACACCTCAACATCGCCTCTCAAGGTCGAACATCTCAAAACCTGAAGACAAAGATAGGATCAAGGACAAAATATCTACCAACTGCATAATATCGATTCTCAAGATCGGAAGCACGGTACTGAACATTGGCGACCACAGTGGGAGAAACCAATACCCGATTTTTCTCACCATCTCCTTGAACTTATTGAATGGCACCAACACGCCGATCAATACCGACTAGTCTCATGGCCGAACCTGACCTCGGCCCTCAGCAAACCCCTGAAGGCCACGTCCAGGAACTCACGAACTCGTCGCAAACACGAAGCCGACATCCCAACACGGGACCTTCCCGAGCTCAATCGGGCGCAGATGAGACGAGCTTACCATCTCCCCCTCAATTACTCTCGGCCTTAACGGACGCGGTTCAACAGCTCGTTCAGCTTTTGGCTCGGCAATAAGCGGTAAATGAGGAAAGAAACAACCGTTTCGCCAACCTCGAATCCGAAGTAGCGAGACTGCAAGGTCGGAACGTCCTGGACCAACAATCATCCGGGCAGAGCTCACTGGAGGAACGACGCCCAACTCGAAGAAGACTTTTTCATCGATCACCCCCTCGGAGAAAGCTCACTCATCGCTCCCCCGCACGCCGTCAACGAGGGAATGGTTCCCGTTCTCCTCAGGCTCGACAACATGATGGTATCAATGATCTTCACCTTTCCCCATACCATCACCAAGGGAGTGATTCTCGTTCTCCATCAACTCGACAATACGACGATCTTGATGATCCTCATTCTCCTCCACGCCGCCACCAAGGGAATGGCTCCCGTTCTCTTCTGGCTCGCCAAATTGAAGGCCCGACCTCGTCAAGGAGACGATCGAGAAGCCATGACAGCATTCAAAACAGTCAAACACGACGACAAGGACATCCTGTACCCCATCCCAGACGCCAACCACTGTCACGAGCAAATCGACCTGGGCGAAAAGGTCCTTTCACAAAATCGATCGACAACTTCCGGGTCCCCCGGTATCTCGAGAAACCACCTGGAGGATTGAAGACTTACGACGGGACGGGCGACCCCGACAGGCATCTAGACCAATTTGACACGACCATGCAGTATCGAAATGTACCCATGGAAATGAAATGCCGAATATTCCCTTTGACCCTAGACAAAATGGCTTCCGAATGGTTTCGGACGTTAAGGTCGAATACCATTTCCTCATGGGACCAGTTAGCAAAACACTTCTCGGTGCACTTCGCCCATTCCAAGAGCAAACCCAAAAACAAAAATGTTCTAGCATCTATTGTCCAGAAAGTGAATGAACCCCTGAGGGAATATATAGAGCGATTCAACATGGAAGCTCTTCAGGTTCGGCAGTTAGACGACGCTTTTCGAATTTTCTTCATGGCCCAAGGTCTGCTCCCTGGAAGCTCGTTCCGAAAGCACGTCAACACCTGGGAACCTAACACCCTTCAAGAATTCCTCGAGCTATCCCAGTGCTTTATTAACGAAGAAGAAAATTCCAAAGTTGACAAAACGTCGTCACATGCAGAACCGTCGAAACGTCACATCGAGATCGACCCTCGTAAAAACTCGTGGAACATCGGTAAGAAAAATCGTCACCAGGTATACACCGAACTCAACGTCTCCAACGCCCAGTTACTAGGGGAATGTTGGAACGTCGAATTCAGGGACGTCAAGCCTCCCAGGTCCTTACCTATCCGACCTGGGCAGAAGACCAACAAATACTGCCGATACCACAGAAGCAATGGCCATGACACAAACCATTGCAACGCCCTAAAGGATGACATAGAAGATTTAATAAAACGGGGAAAACTATCTTCTTATGTCAAAAGAGAGGGAGAACGATCTGACAACATCGGAAGAGAAAGAAATGAAAATCTCAGGGCAAAAGGAAAAGAAGTGATCGACCCAGACCGCGAAGAGCTGGATAAAAAACGCTCGGTTATCATGATGATAACTGGGGGATTCGATCATGAAGGATCGGGAAAATCCATGAAGAGAAAATGGAAGGAATTGTTGTGCGTGGCTTCAACATCAACAACCCCGGTCAAGACTAATCGACCTCCATTATCTTTTAGTGACAACGACCTTATTGATGGAAAAGCTAACAAACACGTACCTCTCTTGATATCGGCAATCATAGCCAACAAAGAGGTACGTAGAATCCTAGTCGATCAGGGGAGCTCATCAGACATGATCTTTATCGATCTTCTGAGCAAAATGGGGATCGATAAGGAGGAACTCACCCCTTATAGAGGGACGGATTTGTCCGGCTTTAACGGATCTCGAACGAAACCCCTTGGGCATCTGGAGCTAATGGTTACCTACGGAACCGAACCAATGGTTCGAACCGTCAGAACCAAATTCCTCGTCTTGCCTTGTGAATCCATATACAACGGCATCATAGGAAGACCGACCCTCGGCAGGCTCGGGGCGGTTACATCCACCACACACTTAAAAATGAAGTTCCACTCTCTTTGCGACAGAGTTATCACTTTAAACTCTGACTTAGAGTCGGCCTCCAGGTGTTTTTTCCTATGGACTAAGAACGAACGAAAAGCTTCGGAAGGGGTTCCCCCTTCGGAAGAACTGTCGACTCCCAAAATACCAAAAGGAAGATCAACTGAAGTTAACACCGCCACTAACGTAGAAACCAACTGCGATCCGAAGGTCGAAAAACAGATAGACATCGACGAGCTAACCAAAGAGCTCAAACGAAAAATCAAAAGACCAGAGCCTGATGGAAAGTTCGTTGAAATACAGCTCGGTTCAGACCCTTCCCAAAAGGTCAAAATAGGGATCGACCTTCTAGAAAAGATCAAGATCGAGTTAACCCAATGTCTTAAAGATTTCAAAGACATCTTCGCTTGGTCGGCCGAAGACATGCCTGGGATCCCGCCAGAGGTTGCCTGCCATCGACTCGCAATAAACCCAGAAGCAAAATGGATCGCCCAAAGAAAACGGGCCCAAAGCAAAGAGAAAGCCATTGCTGCCGCCTTAGCAGTAGACGACCTCATCCGAGCCAACTTTATCTCTGAGGTTAAATACACAACTTGGTTATCAAACCCAGTCCTGGTGAAGAAATCTAACGGAAAATGGCGTATGTGTGTCGACTACACCGATCTTAATAAAGCTTGCCCAAAAGACGCTTTTCCGGTCCCCAGCATCGATCGTTTGGTCGACAGCGCTTCCGGTTTCCGGTTGTTATCTTTCATGGACGCATACTCCGGATACAACCAAATCGCCATGTTTCCCCCAGATCAAGCAAAAACCGCCTTCATCACTGACCGAGGAAACTTTGCGTACCGTGTTATGCCCTTTGGTTTAAAAAACGCTGGAGCAACTTATCAAAGAATGATGAACAAAGTTTTCCAAAACCAGATCAGTAAAAGCGTAGAGGTTTACCTCGACGATATGATCGCCAAAAGCAGAAGTGATGACGACCATATAGGCGATCTAAGAGCAATTTTTTCTGAGGTACGAAAGAATAGAATGAGATTAAACCCAGAGAAATGCACTTTCGGAGTTCGAACCGAGAAATTCTTAGGTTTCTTCTTAACAGAACGAGGAATCGAGGCGAACCCGGATAAATGTCGATCCGTCACAGAAATGCGAACTCCGACGTCCAAAAGAGAAGTGCAAAAACTCAATGGAATGATAGCTGCTCTATCTCGTTTCATATCGAATGCAGCATTCAAATCTCTTCCACTTTTCAAAATCCTCAAAAAAGAGGAAAGAGATTTCGAATGGACGCCCGAGCAAGACGAAGCTTTGAAACAACTGAAAAAATCTCTCTCCGAGCCTCCAATCTTAACTCGACCAAATGAAGGGGAAACATTATACTTATATCTAGCGGTCTCGGAAGAGGCGTTAGCTGCCGTTCTAGTACGCGAGCTCGAAACCGGGCAAAGTCCCATCTACTTCGCAAGCAAGGCTCTGCACGGGACTGAAAGTCGTTATCAGAAAATCGAGAAAATCGCCCTTGCTCTCATTATCGCAGCTCGACGTTTTCGAGCCTATTTTGTCGCCCACCAGGTAGTCGTCCGAACTAACTACCCAATCAGACAGATACTCCACAGACCCGATCTAGCTGGAAGAATGATCAAATGGGCCGTGGAACTCTCAGAGTTCGGTATCAAATATGAAGCTCGAACTACACTTAAAGCGCAAGTTTTGGTGGACTTCATCGCCGAGATGACACCCGCTAACACCGAATCTGACATATGGATCCTATACGTCGATGGGTCCTCGAATCCAAAAGGGAGTGGCGCTGGGATTATGCTAGAAAGCCCGACTGGGGTCATCATCGAAATTTCCCTTACATTCGGTTTTCCCACCTCGAACAACCAAGCAGAGTACGAGGCTTGCATCGCCGGACTTCACCTGGCAATCGACCTCCAAATCCAAAGAATAAAACTTCATACCGACTCTCTCTTGGTGGTCTCCCAGATCGGAAGTAAATACGAGACCAAAGAACCGATCCTACAAAAGTACCTACTTCAGGTACGGTCGCTAATGGCTAAATTTGAAGCAAGCGAGATAGTTCATGTCCCAAGAACGGAAAACCAACGAGCTGATATCCTCGCCAAACTCGCAAGCACAAAAACCCCGGGTAACCAGAGGACGACCATCCAAGAAACATTAAGCAAACCCAGTGTATCTCTCGAGCCTCTGTTTAACCCGACCATCTGCATGCTCGAAGAAACAGACAGCTGAATAACCCCAATTTTAGAGTACATCGTCTTAGGAACGGAACCCCCAGACAGAAACGACGCCAAATATATCAGGAGAAGAGCCTCGGCTTTTTCAGCCATCAACGGAACGCTCTATAAAAGAAGCCTCTCTTCCCCGTTAATAAAATGCATCGAGGGAGAGGAAGCGGCCTATGTATTAACAGAAATTCATGAGGGAATCTGCGGCCAACACATGGGAGCTCGATCTTTAGCACGTAAAACCCTTCGAGCCGGCTACTACTGGCCGAGCATGATCGGCGATGCTAGTAATCATGTAAAAAAGTGCAAAAAATGTCAAATCCACGCCAATGTGCACATAGCTCCCCCCACAGACCTCACGAGTTTATCTTCCACATGGCCCTTCGCATGGTGGGGAATGGACTTACTCGGACCTTTCGCAAAGGCACCAGGACAAGTCAAATTCTTGATCGTCGCCGTAGACTACTTCAGCAAATTGATAGAAGCGGAACCCCTGGCGACTATCACTGCAAAAAACTGCATAAAATTCTTCAAAAAAAGCATTATGAGCAGATTCGGGATCCCCGAGGTAGTAGTAACGGACAACGGGACGCAATTCACAGACACGGGATTTCGCAAACTAATGTTCGAGCTTAAAATTAAGCACCATTTCACTTCAGTAGAGCACCCTCAAACCAACGGTCAAGCAGAGGCTGCAAACAAAGTAATACTGAATGGGTTGAAACGACGTTTGGACGATGCTAAAGGAAATTGGGTGGAAGAATTGCCTTACGTCCTCTGGGGATACCGGACGACCGCCCAAAGCTCCACTGGGGAAACACCTTTTAGGTTCTCCTACGGCAGTGAGGCGGTCATCCCTGTCGAGATCGGCGAACTTAGTTGGAGAACGGCAAATCCCAAAACACAAGGCAACAACGATCAAGCCTTAAGAGAAGAACTCGACCTCATCGACGAAATCTGAGGTCGGGCGTCACTCCGAGAAGCGATCATCAAACAAAAGGTTGCAACCAGATACAACACCAAGGTCGTTCACAGAGATTTCGATCCTGGCGATCTGGTACTCAGAAGAGCTGACGTCGGTCAGAAAAACGCCTCCCAAGGAAAGCTCGCCCCAAACTGGGAAGGCCCCTACCGAATTTTATCTAAAACTGGTACCGGAGCCTTTAAATTGGAGACCCTCCAAGGAAGAAAGATTGAGAGGACTTGGAACACAACAAAACTGAAAAGTTATTATCCTTAGAAAAAAATCATTTACACCGATCTTATGTAAACTCGAAACAAGTTATTAATCAAAAAAGAAACTTGACATTTCTTTCAAACGCTTTCGATGCTTCTCAAAAGTTTTTACCAAGTCTCCACACATTCTTGATTTTCATCAAACAGAATGAAGGGACCCAATTCCCCCCACCGAGAATCAGCTGGGATCGATCTTAAATGATCTCCCCAAAAGCGACCGCCCAAGGTCGCAAACTCTTTGAGAAAACAGTTAAATCCGAGCCGAGTCTTGGCAAACTATCTCAAAGAGACCGGGTCTTCAAGGATCGAAACGTCCTAAGAACGACCATCGGCCACAGCTGCCGATACCCCTATAGGGCGAGTTAAATCTGGGCCGAGTCCTAGTAAACTGTCCTATAGGTTCGAACCGGTAAATCGAGTTCCTCGTTTACCGACGTTCTTACATCATACACAACGTGCAGAATTAAAAAAGCACTTGTTAAAAACTCGCAAAAAACGACATACATGACATGCGAAATTCAAAAAGCATTCATTAAAGCTCGTAAAGGCCTGATAGGCATATCCCAAAAAAAGATTACAAATATCTCCAGCTAGACCGACAGAAGTTCCGGATCTATACAAAAAACTACATAAGTAAAGGCATACACCAGGAACTTCTGCAAAAAGAAACGCTGTTAAAACATCAGGCAGTGGAGGTCGGAAAAATCACAGTTTTCTTCTCTGTCTGAGCATCGATCTTAACGATCTTACCCCCTTCAACCTCGTGGTCGGCATCAATAATTGACCGATCCAAAATTACAGAAGGATTGACCAAAGCAATTTGCTCTTGGGCACACTCAAAACCCTCCTTATACAGCTCAATTGCAGAGTTAGCGGCTTCACGAGCCTCCCTCCTAGCCTCGTTTGCAAGCTTCGTAGCCTCTTTAGCATTTTTTCTGCTCTGCTGAAGGGCTGCTTCAAGCTCTGCAATTCGAGCCTCCGCATCGCCGCTTGTACCGACCCTTGCCTCGGATGCTTTCTTCAAATCATCTTCCAAACCAACTACACGAAACTCCAAACCTTTAATCTTCTCATTAGCCTCGACCAGTTTCCCCTCCAAAACTTTTTCCTTTTCTTCCAGCTCCTTTACGCGATTCTCCGCAAACTCCGCCCGACGTACAACCTCCCCTTGGCTTTCCTTCAGAGCCTGAAGTTCTTGCTTTATTCGAGCAAGCTCTTTCGATTTCGAAGCCACATCTTCCACAAGCTTCACTCTTTTTGACTTCTCGAGCTCCAACAAAACTGCAAGCACGAAAATAAGAAAAATCAGGTTATGAAGAAAGAGATGTTTTATGAATGTAAGAAAGTGATGTTATTTACCCTTAGCCCGTTGCTCGTATTTCTCTTTTTCGATCCTATGAACGTCGGCCAAATTCGCCAACAATTTAACAGACGCCCCGACAGGATCCTCCCGCCATTGGGCATAGTTTTGCTCCAAAAAGCCCTCCTCTAAAGGTACAGCCTTGTTCTTGTGCTTCGGTCTCCTCGAGGTCTTACTCCTTTTTTCCGGCCTTTGCTCGCCACTTGCCTCGGTGCGCACCATTTTTGCCGAGGTCCCTGCACCAACGTCGGGAGCAGCCGGGGGAGGAGAACTGGAAACAAGATCAACCAGAGCCTCATAGGCAAGGTCCTCCTGGGTAACAGTGTTGATCGGGGAAGCAGCAGTAACTGTCCCAACAACAGTCTCAACCTGGGGAGACGTCGGAAGCGGAGCACCCACTTCCTCAGCATCTCCAGATATGTCGACACTCCTCATCGCCAGCGCTTTCATTACGGCGAGTTTCTTTGGGGCCATGGTATCTGGAAAAGAAACAAAAATTGGTCATAAAAACTACAGTCAAAGATGTACAAAAATCAAAAGCAAGAAAAACGAACTACCTAAGACAAGTTGCACTCGTCTTCGCTTTTCGGCCTGAACTATCTTAGCTGCAGGGATACCCCGATACTTATGTTTTGAAAACGGAATGTTCTCAGAAATAAACATCAGGATCCTCTTGGTAAGAAGATCGGCAGCGTTCAATCGATTCTCACTAACAGAAAAGGAATTGGTGGATCGTTCGAAATGGGCCTGACTCCAACCAATAGGAAACTTGGTGGACACCAAAGTCCGACCATCCTCTGAAAACTTTCCCACTCTCTCGATCGCTTCGTCGGTCACCGGTTCGACCCAGTAAAATAACTCCTTCCAATTCCCCTTCAATGAGTCTGCATAGGCTTTGAAAATCTTGGCCCCTCGCCTCGAGCGAAGACTGACATGCTCACGACCGGACTTATTTTCACTGCTGTTCCGATTGATCTCAAACAAATGGAAAAAGAGCAACGGCGAGACCGGCCTCTCCAGGTGAAGACACATCAGCTCGAAGGCTCGAACAAAAGCCCACGCGTTTGGATGCAACTGAGAAGGCGCGACATCCAAAGTCGCCAAGACCGTCTGCTCGAACCAAGTGAAAGGAGGCCGGATATTCATCTCGTTTATCAGCATATGATACAAAGTGAACTTGAGCTCTCCAGGCCACAAAGCCACATGCTCTCCCTTTTTCATTCCCTCAACTCTCCAAATTCGCTTCGAGCGACCTGAAGCTTTCCTTCCGATCCTCTCCAAATTAAACCCGTGCTGGTACGACGATTCGATCTCCAAAATATTTCTGGAAACCCAATCATATTGAGAGACCTCTCGCACCGGTACGTCAAGGTCCCCACAACCAGTACTAGAGTACTCATCCAGAGAAGCAGCAGAAGCTCGGCTGGAACCCGGTTGACTCGAAGGGCGAGATTCGACTTGTTTTCCTACACCCTCTCTATCGGACTCATCGGCAGACTCGGAACTCGACCCAAGATCGACCTCGGAATCCTCTGATTCCTCCACTGGGACTTCCTCATCGGACTCGGAAGTAATGGCCATCACATCCACCAAGCAATCCTCCTCCGCATCTTCGGGAGTATCATCATTCGGCACATTAGCATCGGTCGCAGGAGAAGAACTTTCACTCTCAAAATTATCTTCCGCCTTATCACTCATAGGGGCGGAAGCAGAATGCTCTTGCACGTCCGGGGCGGCGACTTCAAGAGGGTCGGTACGAACCTCAGGGACTTCACCACCAGAAGCCATCGCGTTCATAAACTCTTTCCGGTACTGGGTGACGTCTCTCCGAGTTTGTTTCGTCCTCGCCAGATCGAATCTACAGGAATGGGGGACGAAATGTCAGGATTAAAAATCGAAAATGGGTTCGCGAGCAAGTCGGAACCCGACCTGACGACCCCCATTCTGAGATCAAAGGGGACGGGGGGAGGTCCAGGCACAAATGAAAAGAAAAGCAAAGAAAATACAAAAATAGACTAACCTCGGAACTATGTCGCAAGTTGATTATCTCTGGAAATAAACGGTTGTCGATCCTCAGAAACCGATCTTAAAAGTACTTCGAAATTTCTTCAAGCTCGTTCACTTTAAAGAAGCTCGGGAGCTCTCGAAGATCGGCGAATCAAAAACAAATGAACAACAAGCAACGAATGAGGAGGTGAGACCCTTTATTTATAGCAATGCGAAACTAATGGGCCTGGGCCTGGAAGTCGAAGCGTCACCTCCAAACCATGGCCCATTAAAATCCGCACGCTGAAGAATAAACGTCACCATCATGCGCCGCCACTACGAAGAGACACCTTGTCAGAAACAGTAAAAATGGCACTGATTCCAAGATTACACTGATTCCAAAGCAGCACTGAGTTCGGAAAAACCATCCACCTCGCTCGAAAGCTCGACAGACAGTTAACATCGCTCGAGAACCCCAGCCTCGACATAAGCTCGAGACCGAATAAGATCTCCACTCAAACAAAAACAAAAGTATAAAAGCTACGTCACCCATCAAAGTCAAGATCGCTCCTCATAGCGACCAGACTTGGGGGACCACTGTTATGGTAATTATACTTTTCTCTATTTACACCCCCCTCTCCAAAAGCCCAATTGATGAGAAGCCCAATCATATTGAGAGAGTCCAATCTTCAATGGCCAAGATCAGCTCATAAGATCGGACGGCCCAAAAACGCCAACACAAACACATTCAAACTCTATAAATACCCCATTCAATGCTCATTAATGGTAAGCACTTTTCTAACCAAACACTCATTCTCTCAAATACTGACTTGAGCGTCGGAGTATCATTGCAGGTACGACGTCGCCCCTCAAGATCGAACATCTCGAGATCGAACACCTCAACATCGCCTCTCAAGGTCGAACATCTCAAAACCTGAAGACAAAGATAGGATCAAAGACAAAATATCTACCAACTGCATAATATCGATCCTCAAGATCGGAAGCACGGTACTGAACAATACTAAATAAACTATATTACATAGAAAGTCGCCCTGTAAAAAAACACATAGAAAGTCACAATTTATACACAATTTAAAACAGAATCACCCTTCAACAATTATTGGAGAAAAAGATTACTATAGAAGTTGACAAAATCTCATTCTCCTGCTGCTGACTGGAAGAAAATTCAATAAACAAATAGGCAGATCTTTCTATCCTCTCCTCCTTTGCCCATTAATAGCTATATATATATACAAACTGGGTATCCACATCGCTATGCTTTGATCTTCGAGGTAAGGAGGAAAGTTGAGGCAAATTCCACTTCATAAACGACAGAAAAAACTTATAAAGCAACGTGGATTTTGAATAAATCAATTTTGCTACCAAGGATAGATTTAATTGTTTGGAATCCATTGAATACTATCATTTAATCCAAGAACAAAAGCTCCTGCAACACCAAAACTAACAAGTCAGAATTATTTTTCAATCACATTGTTTTCTCAAAGCAAATGTATACCAAAAATCTGAAGAACATAGAACTGTTTTAAGGATTTAGATTCAGTGCTGTCAAGTTTTGGTGCAGTCAGGTACTAAACACCTGTTGAGTAAAATTATCAAACTGCCATGTCAGTTTTTTTAACAAAAAAAACATCACCAATACACTAACCGCACCTGACTGCACATTTTATCGACCGCACTCAACCCAAATCCCAGTTTTAAAAGGCCAAACAAACCAAAACAGTTTAACTAATTGAACCTTGAACCACGACCTTGTGGTCTCATTGGTTCGACACCCAGTTCGATTTTGAAAACATTGATATATAGACAATAATTTACCTAGAGATGGCATGAGAAGTGATAGCACAGCTATGCAAGCAACCTTAAGTGGAACGCCAACTTTGAGCATATCTTGAATTTCAATATGACCAGTGGCAAATCCAACAACATTTGAAGGAGTTGAAGTAGGAAGCAAGAAAGCAAATTCAGATGCAATAGCACCAGGAACCATAAGAAGAAGAGGGTGAACATGCATAGTCCTAGCTATGTGATATAATAGAGGTATAATAAGTGTAGCAGTGGCATCATTGGATGTGATGAACTCAGTAATAATGCTACTAATTAGACTAACTGCAGGAGCAATGGCTAAGTATGGTGCATCTTCTAAGAAATCTAAGGCTTTAGAAAGCACATCTGCTAAACCACTAGATTGTACTCCATCAGCTAAAGCAAAACCAGCTCCAAGAAGTAAAATGAGATTCCAAGGTAATTTTTTGCATTCATTCCAGTCCATTAGCTTCTCCCCCTTTTGTTTCCCGTTTGGAATTATGAATAATAATACAGCCACCATAACCTGAATTATATATGTAAAATCATTAATTAATTATTCTTGTTCTGTACGTGTGATTAATTAATTGGAGACAGTTTTTGGTGTAAAAAATGTAGTACTTACACTGACACTTCCATCACCAACAAGGCCATGGAATAAACTTCCCCACCCGGGAATGTCATCTGTGATCCTTCTAGTCATCCATAATATGATCAGCAACTGCATTCAAAATACTGCTAGTAAATAGTTTTAACATGATCATTAAAAAATTAAAATTTTACATGATTAAATATATATATATAAGGTGAAATAGTAAATTGACATACATACCCCAAACATTGACAACACCATTTTCTCGGCAAAAGACATGGGGCCTGCAAATACCAAAATTATTGAACGTAAACACGTCAGCTTATAATGTAAAGGATGCTTCTCTGATTAAAAAATTAATGAACCTAAGCATACGGCAGGGGAAATTAAGTATATAGGTCAACCAGGCATTATGCTATCTCGCCATAAATGTGTCCTAATTTTTTAGATTAAGATTTTTTTTCTAATGTAAGTTTGTTTTTGAAAAGATTAGACTTATGTTTCTTTTTTTTTTTGAGATTTGATTAGACTTATGTTTCTAGAATGCAAGATTTGAGCAAAAAAAATGACATTTAAAAAGATCCTAACAAATCTATTTTTAGATACATTTACAGGTTTAAACAATCATGTCAAGTTTTGTAATAAAAATATATATAAACTAATGGATCTAAATTTTTAAAAACATTTATTCAAAAAAAAATCTTTAAATAAATTAATAAAAACATTATTTTAAATTATGTAGTAAAAACAATATAATAATAGTATTCATTGGACTATCCCAATTATACACTCCAATCAAATAATAATACTTTTTCTATTAGAAATAGTATTCATATTTATTTAAATTAATTATTTTTTCAATTTAATTGTGTATATTAAATTTAAGGTCCCACATCCACTCCCAAGCATAATGTGAATGTCAGACGGGCTTTCACACCTGTTTTCATAAATTGTTTCCACGAGATCAATTTCAAACAGTGCCAAAATAACAAGTTAGGAGGCAACATATTTTTAAAACCTCCCTCTTGCTTGCTTCTGGCAGAACCGATTTTAGCTTGATAGGAATAATTCTAGCTTATCTCAATATGTAAACCCCCCAAAAAACTACTATTACTATTATTATAAAAGTGCCTCTCTGAAATGGTTTACCGGTTTCGTAGGTTACAAGGTACCACAATGGTTGAAACAAGACAATAGACCACCCACACCCGACAAGGGGTGGGACAATAACGAAGAAGAGAGGATTGTAATTTGTAGCAAACAAGATAAGATAGAAAATGACTAATTAGAAGCGAAGAAGTATTACCAAGAGCTTCAAGGTCCCTCTTCAAGTGGGCTTTGCTCAAATACGAAGAGAGTGCACGAGAAGAGCCCTTGCGAAGATAAATGATACATATGATGCACCAAAAGCATATGAGGAACAAAAAAGCTACAGGGAAAGCAAAGAAGAACCACGTGTTGAAGCTAATTGGCTTCGCCCCAGGAACAAGACTCTTCCACATACCTACCAATATGAGGTTGACACCTGTCCCCGTCAATGTGCTAATCCCTCCAATTGGCGTCGCATACACAACCGTTAGTACCACCGCTCTGCTGAACTTGTTCACCACCTCCGATTGCTCCTCCCGCGGCGGAAGCCGCTGTAAGAGCCCCGTTGCCACAGGCATCAACATCACCGCAGCCGCCACGTTGTGCATCCACATGCTCACGAAGAATGACGTGGCACACAGACCCAATAGTAATAACGCTGGATTTAACGGCTCGCCACAAAACACCGATGTCACCTTCATACATAACAAACAGCCCAACCAATCATCATCAGCTACGTACACCTCTAATTTTATTTTATTTAACAATAAAAATTAAAAATTCCTAAGAAACAAATAATACACTTGTTTTAAGCCATTATTACTAAAAAAAAATATAAAATAATCATGCTTATCCATCCATCCTGCTCAGATAATACTAATAATCAACGCAAAAGATAAATTAACTGACCATGCTTCAATAATTTCTTATGGCCAAACCAATAATAGAGTTAGTATTTTATTTTATCCCTTCCAACTAAATTTTTTCATAACTCAGACCAAAACGTACTAATTATTTTATTTCATGTTATTGTATTTATGTTATCTATTAGTTTTATCGGTGACTAATCTACGACGTTTAGTCTGACCTCTCAGATGTTACTTGGCTTTACCGGAAACGGACTCATTAATTATTTTTGTTTTTTGACAAAAAAAAATTAAAAGGGAGGTAAAAGAGAGGAACTCACGGTCAAGGCTAATCTTCTGTGGACGTTGTAACGTTCAACGGCGAGAGCGAGTATGAAACTTCCAAGAACGAGGGTAATAACGTCATCCATGTAAGAGTGAGCAACGGTATCAGCTGAAGAAATACCAAAGAGAGGGAAAAGAAACAGAGGACACATGGATGTAACGGGAAGTGGAACGGCGGAAGTAACCCACCAGCTGAAAACCCAAGCAATAACGGCGAGCATGTTACGGCTGCTGGTCGGAGCATCGAGTTTGAGGAAGAGGATTATGATAAGGGACAAGAAAGGACCAAGGATGACATACAAATTATTGAGGGTGAGAAGAGAATTGAGGGTGAAAGGAATAGTTGATTGTGTTCGTTGGATTGGAAGAAGTGGGACCTTAAGATTATTGAGGTTAGCGTTAGCTTCATCGGAAGAAGTCGATATCGCACTGTGTTCTCCTTCTTCTCCTGTCATTTTGGACACAAAGGAAATGTTTATGCATACATATGCAGAGAGGGAGAAATGATTACTAAGGTTGAGTTGAGTGTTGCCCTTTTATTTCTCAATTTTTCATTTTCATGTGCCACCAGGCACCCAAGGCCAAGAGAAGGAGTGGCCAAATTTGCTTCTCTTTTTTTTAATAATAATAGTACATTACAAATTTACAATTTGAATTACATTTCGTATTTGATTGTCTTTTGATTTTTCCTTGACCACTCCCAGATACGTATAACGAGAAATTGACCACAATTTTTTTCTTGACACAAAGAAATTGATCATAAATAAAAATTGACTAGAGTAAAATCTCAGCAACACACAATTATTATTATATATAAAGAATAATAAGCATGTGTATATATTGTCAAAACAAAATAAGCATCTGTATATAATGTAAAAATAACTTTTAATCTTTTTTACTTTGAAAATTTATGCAAAATAGTCAATCTAATAACATTACATGCCTTTTATTGATTAGTTTTTCACTCTCTAGCTCACTTTCACAATATACTCAGTTTTTAAGAATTATTTTACTTTGGTCAAAAAATAATTATTTTACATTAGATTTAATTAATTGAGTTTTGTTCCTCTTATTTCTTAGTTCGGTGATTTTGGCCTCTCTATTTTTTGATGATTTTTTATCTTTAATTTCTAACAAATATTTTGGTCGATTTTGGTCTCTCAATTTTCTCAATTTGGGGATTTCAATTTGGATACCTGTTAATTATTTTTTTTGGTCCTTAAAATCATGAATATTTTGAACTGTTGATTTCCAAATGTCTTGGATTCTAAAAAAAGTGAGGGACTAATAGTGTGCATCCAAAAATTTTGAAGAATTAAAAGTGCAACTAAAATACATTGGGACTAAAGTTGTCTAATTAAAAAAATTGGGGGACTAAAATCGCTAAAAATAAAATAATCGGACAAAAATCGCCAAATTGAAAAATAGTTTTATAACGACAAGTGAAATATGAGAATAATATATTAAAATTCAGATGAAGAGCAAAAGAGTGACACACAGACCGACAAAGCCCGGTACACGTGGCCAACTAAGCTCTCTGGCGTTGATTAGTCACCGACAAAATCAGTGAAAACTGTGCTCTAAAAACACAATAACAAAAAAAAGAGGGACACATTCTATGCAAGGCAAGGGAAAATGACCAACTTCATTGAGGACTTATGTTGGAATTTGCATCTAGCCTACCAATGAAAGGATGCAAGATTGAAACCCAAGTCACACCTAATGCTAGCAAAATGCCTTATAATTTATAGGTTTAAATGCACTTTTGGTCCCCCTATTTTACTAAATGCACAATTTTGGTCCTCTATGTTTCAAATTTCTGCAATGTTGACCAAATTGGAATTTTCAACTCTCAAATGCTGATGTGTCAAAATTTTAATTGACATGGCACTTGACTAAGTATTATTGGCATGCCACCTCATTTCTTTTTTAAAAAAACATTTATCATTTGTAACTCTAAAGCCAACCACCTACAAAATACCACTCTTTACATGATTGCCAGCATTATTAGAAAAGAAGACACGAGTCTTCGTTTGAATAATTGGAAGGAAAACCTTCTTTCTTTTGCGGGGAGGGTTATTATGACTAAGTCTGTGATCCATGCTCTTCCTTCCTACATCATGTAGGCTGTCTATCCCCCGGTACATCTGCAATGAGATTGATAAAATATGCGGGAAGTTCATTTGGGGTGATTCTGATAATCATTGGAGTATCCATCTATTTAATTGGAAGAAGATGTGCTCGCCAAAAGACCACGGTGGTTTGGGTTTGAGGGAGGCCAGGAATATAAACCAGGTAGCCGTGATGAAGGTTATTTGGAATCTAACTGCAAACAAGAATGATTTGGGGGTTAAGTTGTACAGGCCAAATATGGGTGTGGTAGTAACTTTGTCCCTGTCATCAACAATAGCAAAGCGGCCTCTAATCTTTGGCGTGAATTTTGTAGTTCTTAGGAGGACTACTGCAAGTGTATTGTGTGGAGAGTGGGGGATGGTGGCAACATAAATATTTGGGAGGACTATGGATTGCCTGAAGGATTGTGCTTTGATTCCTTATGATGACCATACCAGTGTGTTGCGGGTGAAAGATATTGTGGATAGTGATGGTAGTTGGATCCTGGATAGGATCAATGACTTAAGCCCTGACCATGTGATGTTGAGGACTCTGGTGCTTGATCCTCCTAGCTGCCCTGCTTACGAATCTCTAATTGGTCCTGATTTGGATCAAAGAGCGATCTTCAATGGGATTTGGCATTGGAAGGGTCCTGAAAGTTGTCGTGTCTTCATTTGGATAGCGGCTCACAAAGCGCTCTTAACTAATTCATCTCGTCATAAAAGAGGTATTACTAACTCTAGTAGGTGTCCCATCTATAGTATTGAGGATGAATCTATTCATCACCGACTTCGTGATTGTGCTTTATCAAAGAATGTGTGGAACTAGATTGCTGATAGTTCGATTGATGTTGGGTTCTGGAGGTTGAATTTGTGTGACTAGTTGATGGCTAATCTGGGTGTTGGTTGGCCGTTCTTGAAGGGGTTGTGGCATGTCTTGTTTAGTGTTGTGGTTAGATGTTTCTGGTTAGATCAGAATGAGGTGACATTCAGAAGTAAAGTGCCCAATACAATGGAGTTAGCTGAGCGCATCGGGAGCATTGCTAGCAGTATTAATATCATTCCTCTAATAAAATAAATGTCGTTATGTCTATTTATTCTATTATATATTTATAGGTTTGTTAAACCCCTAATTTTATCCAACACTTTGAATCTAATTTGTTAATTTATTCGTTAACAACTCATCCGCTATAAACTTACTTATCTACAAAAATGTTAAAGTTGACGAAAAATTGATTCATTGTCTTCGGGGGAAAACGGGCAAAACAATGACCGCAGCATCATTTTTATATTTATTTATAGATATAGCACCCATTTGGAATTAAAGACAAAATTAACACCTTTTGCTTTTAAAGGTGAGAAGTGGTGATGCCATCAGCCCATCAACAAAATTCTTTTCCATTTTTTATTTGTTAACTTATTTTGTTTTTTGTTTAAAAAAACGAAAAATTGAATTAATTAATTAAATAAGGTAAATTAATTGTAAAATTTCTAATTATTTTAATTAAATTATTAAATTGATTATTTAATAAATTAAAAATTCACATAAAATTAATGGCACACTGTTTGGTGGATCCTCCTCCACTCTTTTTCCCGTTTAGAAAAACAGAAACATCAATGACACATTTTCTGATGCATCCTCCTCCACTCCTTTTACCATCTCTTAGTAAATATATATATATAATTCATTTAATAATTTTATGGTCTCTTAGTAAATATATAATTCATTTAATAATTTTAATGTGAATATTTAATTGATCAAATAGTGAGTTTAATAATTTAATTAAAATAATTAGTTAATTTTCTACTTAATTTACTTTATTTTATGAATTAATTAATTAATTATTCTATTAATTAGTTCAAATTTTTGTTTATTAAAATATCAAATTTAAGTTAAAAATAGTTGAAATCATGGAGATTTAGGGGGCGGGTTAAAAAAAATAAATAAAAAGTACCTAAAGGGGAAATCGATGGCAGGTGGCACCTGACATGATTGTTTTTTTGACCAAGAGATGAGATGATTGTTGGGTGCTACTTTTGTGCTTAATGAAAAAAACGTGCTGTAGGTAACTAATTATAAAATTAAGGCTACAGTTATATTTTTCCCAGGAAAACACCTTACCTTTAAAGTCATTGAATCCCTGTCCTGAATTTGACCTGTATAACTGTATTGGTCTTTTGCAGATTAGAATAAAATTCCAAGTTTTAATTGTTCATTAAAAAATTGTTTTAAAAAACAAATTGTGATTATTCAACCTGGAGGCATACAGCGTCACCTCGGATAAGGTTGTATTTGTATAAATTGTGATTACTCGGCATTTACCTGTCCGTGACCGGTTCATATCTTCTTCATATTTTGATAATATGACTGGTTCATAATATATCATGTATCTCTGATCTAACCTAATTTAATAAAATAATATGTTAGTAAATTGATATTTTTAGACATTTTACTAGCGTGCTATGTGTCTTTTAAAACTTTTTGCAACAAAACTATTTTAATAAATTTGAAATATTGTCTTTTATTGAGTTTTTCCTTTTTCTTTTATCACATTTTGCAACTTTCAATATATTTATAATTTCATAGGAAATTATAACAAATACAGTATCACTCATGCGTATGCACGGGTAAAATACTAGTTATTATGATTAAAACAAAGGAATTTTGTCTAACCCATAAAAATGCAGGACTGCCCAGTGGCGGACCTAGCATGCAACCAGAGGGTTCAGTTGAACCCGTTGGAATTTTTTTTTTTTGCACTAAACACCCTATATAAATAGCTTAAATCTCCTGAAATTTTAATTTTGACCCCCCTAAAAATTTTAAATTGTACTAATAGACCAAGTTTTGCACTCATTTGACACCAACCTTAAAAAATTTGACACATCTGACCCCGTGGTCCTGGGTCCGCCCCTGGGCCTGCCACAAAGAAAATTCTATTTGTATGTTGCTACTTGCATTAGTAAAAATAAGGGGAACATATCTAATTTCTTGTGCGATGGAAAAAAATAGTTTTTTTTTAATAATACGTTTGATTTTGAGGTCTTGGGGACCATGAAGTAATAAACTGAAAATACCTTTGCCTACTTGCATAACTGTTGTGGATATGGTGGACAGGTGGAGTGACGGTTGGATTGTGATATGTCCACGTGGATATAGAGAGCGAAAGGGGAGATATAGACTATTGAAAGAAGTTGGTGAGGTGTTTGTCCATCTCATCTCATCTCATCTCATAGTTAATTAATGTTGGTCTGTTGGATTGTTCTAATTTAATACCCACCCATTGGACAAATGGCGACTCGACATCATGTAGATGAATATAATTACAATCTACCAGTAAAGTACCAAATATAATGCACATTTTTTTAAATCTTACCTTTTAAGCGAGCAACAACTTGGGCTGGAATTGGCGCCAAATGACTCAGCAATTTTAGGGGTATTTTTGGCATTTCAATTCGGTTTTTGATGCATGTCACACACTTCAACAAAATACTGACACCTCTACAACACCACTCTCCCACCACATGATTTGTTCTTCTCTCTCCCCTACTACACTACTTTCCCACTTTTCTCTCTCTCACTCTCTAATTTCCTCTCCCGTTCATTTTCCCTTTCTCTTCACTCACTTCTTCTCTCTAGACTTTTCTTCTTCCACCTCTCTTCCATTCAGTTGCTTAAGCACTTTGAGGTCTCAAAGAATGGATGTTTCGCTGCTCTTGACCACACACGGCGCGAAGCGAAGAGAACGTCGCACGGAAGACGGCGCACGGAGCAAACGGAGATCCAGGATCTGAACCAAACCAGGATCTGAACTGAACGAATCATCAAACATGGCCTTCAACTAACTGTCTTCTTGATGAACAACCTCCTCAATTTTTATGCCAAAACCGGGTCCTTTACCGACGCTCACCCAGTGTTCGCTGAAATGCCAATCAGAACCACCTTCTCTTGGAACACTCAGGGAAACGATTGCAGCATGCATGACTTGCCCAGTCTGTAACAAGTTGTTCAAAGAAGCTACAACTATATCTGAATGTCTCCACACGCGTGAGATCTCCAATCCTATGTCAAATTTCTCTAATTTTTTATGTTTTGACTTCTCCATGTGGGTTTGTTTGCCTCTTTGACTGTTCATTTAGTAAAATCCCTTTCAGCACATACATGCACATCTTGTTTCTTATAGCTTTCATGGTGTTTGTTATTTGTTATTCCGAGTTTAATTGCTGCTCTAATTAGCTATTTTTTGCGTACACTTTATTTATTCAGCGTCTGCTTTACTAATAGAATTTATTTTTTTAATTCAGTTTGGAGGAAGTGTATTTATGATAAAATTAATGATCAGGAATTGGAACAATGTCCAGTATGTAACATTGATTTGGGTTGTGTTCCACTGGAGAAACTGAGGTCAGAGTCTGACTCCTATTCTCTTTTACTTCTTCCTTCAAAAAATAAAAATTAAACTCCCCTTTATTATTATTATTATTGAAGTTGATGATATGCATGCAAGGTGTTGCTGTACTTATATATGTATGTTGTGATATTGAGTGTTTATATTATGCAACACACCGTAATTATTGTTACAAGCTAACATGAATATTAGTTTTACTTTTCTACAAGAGACCATTTTCTTTCTATTTTTTTCTTATGTGAAAAGATCGTGTTCCTCTTTCTCTATATAAGCCATTGCTGCCTACGGTGGACTGCTAGATCTTGGCTATCATAACAGAATAGGAGGCTTTTACTCCTTGGATCATTCTTCTAAACTTTTACATTCATTCCAATAAAAAAAGTTACATATTTATTTGAAATGAATTTGTTATACAAGAGAAAAGAAACTTGACATGTTCATCTTTGCTATTGTTCCACATGCAGCAGCTGAGCAAGGAGGTAGAAACAAATCAAAAACATTGATCAGCATTATAGTAAGCGTGTTGGTGGCACTAGCTCTACTAAGTTTCTGTATCTACTACTTATGGAGGCGGAATCAGTCAAATAAAGGTAACTTCACTACTTACATAACTGCTGAAATTTCTTTGAGCTCATTTCATATACTCACTCTTACTAACAAATTCCCTTAGCAGATGAATTTCTATCAGAAACCAATCTTATATCTTATCATGACCATGCTCAAAGAGAGGATTCACAGAATTCAGACCTTTCGACAATTCCTTTAATTTGGATTCGACAGAGTACTAATAACTTTTCAGAGTTATGTAAACTAGGGGAAGGTGGATTTGGACCTGTCTACAAGGTATCTCTGAATTGAATGTGCATGCAAGTCCAATGTATGAGTTTTTGGATACAAAATATGGAATCAAAGGAAGTGCAGTGAATGTTAAGAACTTGTCATTTTCAATTTAGCTTCATCAGCTGTTCATCCGGTATAAACGTTTTCCTATTTTTGATTACCTTTATATTGAAGCTTGTCCTGAGTCCTGATTAGTTCAGTTGCCGTTTTAATGCTACTGGACAGTCTGCAGTTGCTAAACTTAGGCCAAAGGCTCACATTGGCAAAGTATCAGGTGATGGAAATGGAAGCTCTTCCTCTGATGTATTGGGTGAGCAAAATCTAGGCCCTAGAACTAGTAGGTCAAAACATCAGCTATCTGTGAAAGCATATAGAACTAAAGCAGGAGGTGGTAACGAGCAAGGGAACATCATCATTTCTACTGATCAATACAACAAGGAGGATTTCCCTCATGACTATGAAAATGCAAAGTTTTTTGTTATAAAATCATCCAGTGAGGATGATGTGCACAAAAGCATTAAATATAATGTGTGGTCATCTACTCCTCATGGAAACAAGAAGCTGGGAAGTGCTTATGAGGATGCGAAGAAAATAGCAGCTGAAAAGTCTGGAGTCTGTCCCATCTTCCTATTTTTTTTGTGAGTATTGGCTATGATGATGTGTTAATTGTTGTCTTTGTTTATCAAATATCTATATGCAAGCTAATCACTTTCTATTTATCAGGCTGACTTTTTTTTCCGTTTTCACAATGCAGGTTAATGCCAGTGGTCAATTCTGTGGAGTTGCAGAGATGACTGGTTCAGTTGATTTTAATAAGGATATGGACTTTTGGCAGCAAGATAAATGGAGCGGGAGCTTCCCTGTGAAGTGGCATATTATAAATGACGTACCAAATGGAAATTTCAGGCACATTATACTAGAGAACAATGAAAATAAACCAGTAACAAATAGCAGAGATACACAAGAGGTATATGTTGTTTCTGCTCAAGAGTTTTTTTATGAAGTTCGGATTTGGCCAATTCATTATTAGTTAAAAATTATCTGTCATTATAGCTGAAGCTTTTGCTTGAGTAGTTGCACACTTGCAGTGAACTTTTTTGCCAAAATTATTAGTGCTATTTATCAAGTGTCCTATTCTCGTATATGATAAATTGCTAAGTTTTCTAATGATGCAATTGATTGATTGAACAATGAATATATGTTTGGTTGTTGGTTGTTTGTCTGCGGTCTGCACACCCAGACAATTCATTTTAGTGGAGTTCACTACTAGAAAAATTGGTTTTAGAGAGGGATTTTTGAGATGGATAAATATCCCTCACTAATAGTGAGGGATTTAGCTACGGAAAAAAGAAATCAGTCACATGTGCCTTTGGGTTACATTTGTGACGAATATAGAGACGAAAAAATATCCCTCTCTAAAAATTTCGTAGCTAAATTCGTCACAAAATGTTAAAAATACCTTTAGAGACGGAGTTTGAGAGAAAAAGTATCCCTCACTAATAGTGAGGAATGTGAAATCCGTCACTGAGAAAAAAATTACCCAGTCTCTTTTATTTTTTCGCTTCCCTCCTTGTAATTTTCATCTTGCTCATTTCCCTTCCACCAAAAAAAAAAACTCACGTTCATTTCCCATTCCCCCATCACTCGCGAAACAACGTCTCACTCTCCTCACTCTCGCACTCACCCTCACCACCGCTCTCAAAATACCCTCACCACCGCCACTCACCAAAGCCTTGACCATCGCCACTCACAAAAACCATAACGATGTGCTTCTCTCTGGAACGATTTTTAGCTTCGCTGGTCCAAGAACGGTTCTGCTTAGTGGTTGCGATTTGAACCCTAACCTTCTGGAACGATTTGAACCCAGGTACGATTTGAACCCTCTTGCTGCAATTTGAACCCTCTGATTGTTATTTGAAACCCTAATTAGTGGAATTTGAAACCCTAATTAGTGGAATTTGAACCCATGTACGATTTGTGGTTGGGTGTGTCTCTCCCTTTTCCCTCTGTCTCCATTTTCCCCCGTATGTAATTTTTTGATTTATTTTTTCCTCTTCTTGTTTATGCTCTTCCGTTTCAATCAGGATTTAAGGAGTGATGGAATTCTATTTCTATGGCTGACACAAGAGCATAAGAAGATAATGTTATGCATGCATATAAATGTAGCTCCAATTACTAAATGTGTTCTTGAATTTTTTTTGCATCTTGAAAGGGGTTCTGAACATTTTAATTGGGCATCTTGTTTTGGTAAGTTAGGCTTTGAACAAACCCTTTCTGTTTCTTTACTCTGTAATTTGAAATCTCAATAAAAAGGTAGAGTGAAAGTGACATTGAATTTTGTTTTCCTCAGCCTACTGGTGAGAATGGAACATTGTTTCATTCGTTGCTCTCTCATAACCATATTGGCAGTGTTGTTCCTCTGGACTCATTTAACCTCCTTCATTGACATGTGCGTGAGTTTATTTAATTCTTCAATAAGTATTCAGTTGTTCAAGCATTTTGTTTTTCTTATCTTTCTAGCAATAATGTAACTTGTTACTGGTAATGAATGTTCACTTTCAAGAGATGTGTTTAATATCAGTGCCACAGCCACAAGTCTACATGTCAGCAGTATATGAAAGGCATCAACTTATCTTTGAAATTGCTGACAGTGCCAGCAGTATATGTTGACTAATGATGAGGTCTGACGAGTAAGGGATTTGTTTTGATATCTTAAGCTTAATTTTATACATTTTTAACTTCATGTAATCCTACTTTGTTTGTCCTTGCTTCTACACTTGCAGATAAGATCCTCAGGAAAATTGGTGAAGGTTGTGGACAAGACAGAGACATTACACTCAGGTTGGTAGACTAAGGTTTGAAAGTTATCATTTTGGAATCTTATGTTTTTCTAGGGCTGAAGAATCTCCAAATTTTCAGGCCCGGGAGTTAGGACTAGTCATCATATATTGATCTAGTTTGAGGCAAGTGAATTTTCAGGGTTGATCTTGGTTTTTTTAGAAGCTTGTTTGTTGGCGTGCTGTATTTTTTAATTTCAACTCTTATTGTATTTAGTATATCCTGAGCTTCTTTTTTAGCATTTGATTTAACTTTGTTTTACGGTTTTTTGTTACAAGGTGGACTTTTGCTTCAATCACCATTTACTTTGGGGTAAGTATGAAGGCCCCAACATATACCCTATTCTTTTGTAGTTATGTTACTAGAGTTTTGTCTATCATAGATTGTATAGTCTCTTATATACTCCTTGTCTTTGTGTGCTTGATATTGCATCTCAGATCATGCCTCTCTATGTATGGATGTTACCAACATCATAAGAAAGCTAGTGAAAGGCTTGGGAGCCCCGGAAAATGTTCTTGTTCCATTTCTAACCATCAAAGATTACAATCTAAATTTTGTAATCTACTGGTGAGAACTACTGCTAAATAGACACAAGTTAGAATTAAGTATTTTGCACCAAAAAGTATATGAATGTGTAGTGTTTTGTTGCAGGAGTTCTCTTTATAGTTAATACGTTTTGGAGCATACACTCACTGAACTTATGCTCCTTTAGTTGATGACAGGGATTCCTTTTCTAGCATTGCTCCCTTGCTTGTAACTACAGAGGTTATTCCTAAGAAAATACTTGACCTTATGAATGTGGAAGGCCTACTCAGGAAAATGTGGCAAGTCATCTTCAGGTATATATTCTTTTCTATGCCTTGTAAAGAATTTGGGACCCAAATTAAGCTTTTTTAATTTTTATGATGGCTCATAATATCCTGTTTCTTACCTATAATCTGGTTGTGTACTACCTGCTTCATTAGCATGCGATACAATACTTCCCTATCCATGGTTAGAAGGATGTTGGTTTCATTGAAATGCTTCTCTTGAACAAATTAAAGAAACTAATCAATCAAATGACTAATACTTATTTCTCTCTATATATCATTATTAAGAAGCTAATTGAATTACTACTTATTTATTGATGTGCATTCTGCACAGTTATTGACTTTGTCTCGTGCTACTTTGCATCGTACGACACAACACAATTCGATCACTTTAAAAAGAAGGATTGAAACAGGGCAATTATTATAGACAGGACATATTTATATTGATTTTAGTAAAAGTCTTTGCATTGCATGCACAATATTATTTAAATCTGTGTGTCTGTGACCACCATGTGCTCTTTGTCTCCAAGTAGTAATTAAGATTACTAAAATTGTTATATACACAATGCAGCTCATCAAGATGCATTGAAGAGGGAGATAGAGAGGCTGAGGCAAGTGTATCATTTGCTAGATTTCTAAATTTTGCAGATTTGAGTCATCTAAACTTGAAACTGCTCCAAAATTTCCATTGTCACTTGGAAATCTCAGAAAATTAAGTTAATAGGAACCCTTCAACTCATTTTTCACTTCACAATGTGTGCATGTAAAAAATGTCCTTATGTGTGTGTTCCACGATCTGGTGTACAAATTGAGTGAAGTTGGTCAAGCAATTGAAAAATTGATCTAACTACAACCGGTTCTGGCTTAGGGAAAGGTGCGGATACTGATTCTGTCCAAAAAGCCAATATAGCTTTAAATAAGGTAAATCTGGTTTCTTAAATGATGCATTCATTATAGACACTTTTGTTATGAAATCTTTATCACAAAAGTTAGACCAGAATATTTTCTGTTACTGTCTTATTGATTGTTATTGTCTTATTGATTACCAACAAAAGTTTGCATTAACTTTGTTTGCATTAAGTTGGAATTTTGATATTCTGAATTAGTAATCTTACTTTATGCCATATTAGCTTTCATCATTTTGACTCCATGGCCCAATGGATAAGGCGCTGGTCTACGGAACAGAGATTCTGGGTTCGATCCCCAGTGGAGTCGTTTTTTTTGTATGGATTATATTTATAAACCTTGTTAATTATTTAAGATATTTGTGTGCTATTCAAAAAAATTCTAAGTTTTTATTCTTAGATTTAGTAGAATGTTTTATTTTAAAGAGTGTATAAAATCTATAACAAATATGCTCTTATATTAAATTCTAATGAGTCCCTAATTAAAAATGAATATTAGGTGGATAAAATCCCTCACTAATAGAGAGGGATTTAGTCTCCCTCTCTATTAGCGACGGATTTAGTCTCCCTCTCTATTAGCGACGGATTTAGTCTCCATCTCTATTAGCGACGGATTTAGTCTCCCTCTCTATTAGCGACGGAAATACACTTTTCATCTTCAATTTCGAACTATTTTTTAGTGACGGATTTCATATGTTTGTGAGGGAATTTTCCGTCGCTATTAGCGACGGATTACAAAATCCCTCGCTAAAAATTTAGTGACGCCAAAATTAGTTACGAATCTGGGTTCGTCACAAATTCCGTCACTAAAATCGTTAGTGACGGAATTTTGAAGGTTTAGTGACAGATTTGCTCCCTCTCTAATTTTGTTTTTTTTAGTAGTGGTTAAAATTCTTAAAGGGGAGACAATTATAAAAATTTGACTAGATGCATGCTAGACTATTAGATGTACTTCTTGAGTTAGATATCTTGATACTGGATTGAATTGATATTGGGATGTGTTAGTTGTTGGGATAGCAGTGCAGTAAACATGATTTTGAACATGAATTTATTCAGTTGAACTAAGTGAAATGGCGATCAGCTTACATGGTTTTAATGTTTGATTGAATTATTCAAGGTAAAATTGGTGGCTTTGTTTTGTTGATAATTTTTTTTATTGGTCATGTCTATTTTTTTCTGAAGCTCTGAAGTTGTAATATTGACTATTTTTTGGTAACATAATCGGTTCATGAATTTAATTTTGGGTTCTTTTTTTGTTTAATATTTGGGGAATAAGTTAGCAAATGTGATTATGATTGACCTGTTTTGTCTTTATATGACAGGCAGAAGATTTGAAGGATTTAATGTTTGAGGCTATAATGCTGAGAAGTCAGTGATTAGGGGGCAATGCAATATCTCATTGGACTTCAATTTCAGTAGCTTCAAATTTAAAGAATTGAGTTTAAAGTACATCTATTGAGTTGACAAAAAAAGAAAATTTAAAGAATTGCTTGCCTCTTCTATGGTTTCTTAATAACTGATATGTTTTCTTTCATTGGTTTGCCTCTTCTTTTAACTAATCATCCTTCATCTCTCACATGCCACTTTATTTTGTCTTATTTATTGTTATCTTATACCTATTTGTTTTAAATACTCATCTTGATGTCATTTATTCTAACTATTATAACTCTTTACTAACTTAATCTTTTAACTTTGCTCTTATTTACTTATTCTAACTCTTCACGATTGAAACCCTAAACTTCTCTTCGATTGTTTTGTTATTTTTTCGTTTGGAATATGTAACTTCAATATAGTTTTTATAATTGTGTTTGGTGTATCTTGATCTTGATGCAGTTAATTTACTTGGAGTACAAAGATTGTTTTCACTATTGTTTTAGATCAAATTCATACTGTTTGTAATCTGTTATGTCTATAATTTGTAATCTATTTTTTTGGGGAGAGTGCTTGAAAGCAGCTGTATTCCTCATCAATAGAACACCATCCCCTTTGCTCAAGGAAAAATATCCATATGAATTGCTCTTCAACAAAGACCCTAACCTTAGTTCCCTTAGGGTTTTTGGTTGCTTGGCTTATGGCCCCCACCCTACTTACCCCTAGGGCCATTCCCTTTGCTTTTGTAGGCTATCCCATTGGTTATAAAGGCTACAAATTATACAATACTGATGTTCAGACTTGGTACTCCCTGTTTCTCTCCCTCACAATACATCAGCCATAAAACAGCCACTGTTATGCCTGTTTCCTGATGCTACATCAGTTCCACCACCACAACACCCCTTAGGAGATCCACAACGACCTCCAAGGCACCTTCTTACCTCAGTCAATATTTATCTCATGACAGATTGTCCGCATCCTATGCTATATTCATCAACCAAATTTCTTCATTTTATGAGCCATAATGAGTGGCAAAAATAAATGGCATTATATGAAGTCAATGAAAGAGGGAAGATGCTTAGTTTTTCAACATTGATTAATTAGTCTATGTTAGTTCACATGTAGTCTATATTAGTCTATATTAGTCCAGCACCTATGTATAAATGGTATGCTCTCTCTTTTCGTCTGCAGTCATTGTTTGTGCATTTTCTTTATCTATTAGTAATGCTATGGATTGATCTTGTGTTCTTGTAGATATGGCTAGGGCATCGAAGACTTTTCACTCAGTAATCTCTATGGCTTCGGTAATTGTCTTATGTCCTTCTTCCAGCTTAATACTTTTCTCTGTAATGTGTTTTGTTTGCACTAACTTTTTTATTTTTGTTCTTTGCAGTCGTTGATTAGGCTTCCTAACTCCTTTTATGATGCATACGGTCATACACTTCCTTCCACTCTTAGCATTGAGTCTATTGGTGGTACTCCTCACCCTGCTGTTGTTGTTTTTGACAAGGATGCTGCTCCATACTTGGAAACTAACACTAGAGCTTTTATGGAACTCTTTGGAGTGGATGGTTTTTTGGGAATGCCTATTCGTAGGGAGGTTGTGTTGTCTTACAAATCATCACGTGGTGTTTTTGAAATGCATGTTCCCATGACTCGCGATCGTATTCGTCCAAGGCTAATGCGTCGTCAGCCCCCAGCTCTCCAGGTTGAGATGCCTAGATCTGACTTTGATGGACCATCTGGATTGCTTGAAGATGCTCCAATTGTTATTGATTAGAGGCTTTGTTGATTAGACTATGTTGTTACCTTCCTAAGTACTAGCACACTACTTAGCACACGAAGATATTTCTAATTATTAATTATGTTTGGTTTGTAACTTTAATTTGTCTATGATTTGTCATTTCTTTTGTTGGTGTTGCACTACTTGCTATTTACTATGTTGTTTCTTTGGTGTTTTTACATAAGAAATTAAATACATATGAATTAGCTATATTAGGTTGGATTAATTAATTTAATTGATACTAGCTCTCCCCGTGCATCGCACGGGTGATGAGGCTAGTATATATATATATATATATATATATATATATATATATATATATATATATATATATATATATATAATGCACATAATTAAATGTAATTGTCATTAGCCTTTCTATAGTACTTTGACTTGAACCATTATAGATTTTCTATTATCTAGGCCTGTCTAATATTCATTTGACCTGGTAAAATGGCGACAATTTAATGTCTAAGACAGTTTTTGTTTGTGAGTAAAAATTAAGTTTTTCAGGTATTGCACTTTGAGTAATACAGTTGCATCTCATAGAAGAAAAGAAAGCTAAAACATCCCGTGGCATTCATCATTTCATAGCAATATTCACATTTCATAGAAAAAAGGCAAAGAAGAAAAAGTTTTCCATTGCATGTCATCTGCCATTTCATCAAAACACAATAGCATTACATATCATCAAACACCAAAAGTTTGCATTCGCATACCCATGATTCTTAAAAGAGCAAAAAGAGAAGCCAAAAGAGAGAAAAGAGAAGAGCCAAGAGAGCAACAAAAAGAAAAGAAAAGAAAAGAAAAGAAAAAGAAAGAAGAGAAGCTAGAGAAAGAGAAAAAGACATATAAGAACAGGAGGAAATCATGCATTCATCAGACATAAGCAAAAGAAAAAGAAAATCATGCATTGCGTACAGACAAGAGAAGAAAAGGAAAATCATTGCATTCATCAAGCATATAAGAACAGTAGAAAATCATGCATTCATAAGCAAAAGAAAAAAGAAAATCATGAGAAGAAAAGGAAAATCATTGCATTCATCAAGCATATAGGAACAGTAGAAGACCATGCATTCATCCGACATAGACAAAGGAAATAAGAAACTCAGCATTCATCATAAGAAAAAAGAAAACAGCAATAATGGCATTTGCGTTGCATGCATTTGTTCATTTTCAGCTACAGGTACAAAGAGAGGATGAGCACTTCGGTGTTAGCCCTCGCCCCCATATTCCAGAAAATGCGCCCCCAAGTTGGGAGAGCTCGAAAAAAAGAAACAGAAAAGAAAAGAAAAGAGAAAAAAGAAAAGAGAGAAAAGAAAAAAGAAAAAAGAAACAGAAAAGAAAAGAAAAGAGAAAAAAAGAAAAGAGAGAAAAGAAAAAAGAAAAAAGAAACAGAAAAGAAAAGAAAAGAGAAGAAAAAGAAAAGAGAGAAAAGAGAAAAAAAGAAAAAAGAGAAAAGAAAGAGAGAAAAGAAAAGAGAGCGCTCAAGCGCGCATTGCGGATTGGAGCCCAGAGAGATCATCGCTCCCTCCTGCCCAGGTCTCACATCGTGTACGAGCAACGCGATGGACCGCAGCCCCATGCGAGGCGCAACGGAATAGTTGTATCAGCCTAAGATACAGTGGACGCCGTGCATTGATCTGTATATCAGTTCCGGAGCTGATAACGATCCCCCCGGTCGCTCGAAAGACCAACAGGAAGAGCGTGCTCCTCAAAGCCACGTGCAAACTCGGATTCGTCAAGAGTTCGTTTAAGGATTACAGGTTTTAGGCAGCCTGGGCAATTTACCGCTTTTTGCACGCCAAATGCCCATTTTACTTTTCTGTCTGCACGCCAAGTGCCCATTTACTTTTCTGTCTGCACGCCAAGTGCCCATTTTACCTTTCAGTCTGCACGTCAGTGTTCATTTACTGTTTTCGCATCAACACGAAAGTGTCTATCTTTCCAAAAACAAAAAAAACGGGGGAATTCGGGTTTCTCCAAATGGACAAAATTGGTATAATTTCTGAATTCTTTATTTCTATTTTACCTTCGAAATATGTCTCGCGCAATTCATATTTCTTGGTAAAATCCAAATAAAGAGGTGCAGCTGTCATACCCCAATTTTGTCCGGCTTAGGTCAAAACCCTAATTTCCACAAATAAATAAATAAATTGAAGAGCGAAGAGCCTTATGCACTGCATTTCGGATCCTAGAAGGCATTCCAAGGTTCTTGAAATCATTTTTAGGGTTGGAACGCATTTTTCGGGCAAATTAGGGTTTTAGCGTCAAAAAGGGTATTTTGGTCAATTATAACGGTTTTTTTTCTCTCGCTTTCAAAAAGGCTCAAAAATATGTATAATTAAAAATAGAAATCTGAAATCAAAATATAAAAATGAATAACAAAATAATATTGGATTTTTATTGTATTTTTAGAATTAGGGCTAATTCCTTTTTAGGTGTTTTTGCTTTTATCCATTTTTGGCCAAAGTAAGCACCAATTTCACAAGCAAACAACCTCCCTCACTCCACCCTCATGCTCCACTCCTCCCCTCACTTCAGCCCCCATCAAGTGCACATCACCAAAAAGCCTTTCATCATGACAAGCACACCTTTGAATCCAATAACATTCAATACACAACATATTTTTACCTTCTTTCTCTCTACACCACTAAATACACACTAATTTCTTTATTTCCCTCTCACAACCTTAAACCCATTAGATCTTTGGCCTCCCAAGGATTTGAATAAGAACAACTCACTCATCTCCTCCCCAAAAAGGACACAAATTCGTAGCCCCTCTCCTCTCCCTCACTTCCTCTTGTTTTTTCTTTCATCTCAAAGAAACCTTCCCATTTCTCCTACACCAAAAAACCCTAACAAACAACTCACCTCATTTGCATCCCTCTTTCACATACTCCCCCATTTCCCACTCAAAGTCCAAGCATCCTCATCAAGTAGGTACTTCTTTGAAGGATATTGGAGTTTTGTTGATTTGTGTCTAGCTTCATCTTCTCATCTCACTTTCTAGCTCAAAGCTAAGGTAATCCTTAAAACCTTGCATCATCTTTGAGTATTTCCTCAAAAATATAAAAAGCATTCATCCTATCATCTTCATATTCTCATATTGTTGATTGTTGTTGGTGAGAGGTGTCATAAGCACTTTTACAAGCACTTAGGGAGGCTTGGGTGCTTATGGTAATTCTCACCCTTTAATAAATGTTGATTTGTGTTGATCTTAATCCTTGAAATAAAATGTGGTTTTATGGCATGTTGATTTCGCATACTCTCATAAAAATGTGATTTACTAGTTGTTGTTGTGTTTTCTCACATTCCCTTGCATATTCACTCATGTTTGCATAATTTTCACAAAATAAGAAACCTATTTCAAGCATAATGACATTCGGCCATGGGCCTAGGTTTAGGGTTCTTGAATGCTTTTTGTTTATTTCATGATTTGGGGATGAATAATAGTTGATTTAGGGTATGTATGCTCCTAGGTTTTAACATAAAAAAATTTAGGGTTTCGGGTTTGCTTTAATAAACTTGTTTTTGTTGATGATTGGCAAGGTGATTCACACTTGTGCACTTGTGCACTTAATCTTAAGTGTGAGGATTGACCAAAGTGATTCAACATTCTTTGATACTTTGGTTGCTAAATAATTTGCTTGCTTATGCTCGCCTATGATCATGATTGAGGCAACTCTTTTCCTTAAGCTAACAATTTCATTGTCCACTCTCATATAAGAATATCATCAACACTTAGATAGGTCAATTCCTCACATTGCATCTTCCACTAGATGTGCATTTAGATTCCCTTGCGTTTTGTAGAAATATTTGAGTATGGTTCTCGCCTAGCATCTTCCACTAGATGTGCATTTAGGTTCAATCTTGCCCACTCCTTGTATTTTTGCTTAATGCCCAATTCAAGTTCCTTCTTTGCCTATTTATGTGTTGTGGTAGTCTAGGCTAATATTTGCTCAAGAATTCAAATGAGATTGTTATTTTCCTAAGGATTCGATTTGCATTCATTGCTTTCTTTTCTAAATGGCCTAGCATGAAAATGGTGACTAGTGACAATCACCCATAACCTTTGTTAGTTTGGTTGTCCTAAGAGCCTAAATTTCAAAAAAAGGATGTTTTCATATGCATAAGCTACTTGTGATAATCACCCATAACCTTTGTTAGTTTGATTATCATGAATGCTTTCATTTTCAAAAGATATTTTCGTAAGCATCAAAAGTCATAGCGAGTGTTAGTGATGATCACCCATAACCCTTGTTAGTTTGATCATCATGAGCGCCCCTCACTTTTCAAAACCAAAGCAAAAAGACTTTCACTTTCAAGGCTCGTTAGAACTACGTCGCTTTGATTCCCATTTGGGATACGTAGGAGCGAGTCACATTCTCGTCAAGCGCAACCATAAAAAGTTTAGCATTTGCATAATAAAAAGAAAAGAGTTATTTTCATAACAAAAAAGAATCACTTTTGCAAGCCAAGATCTTTTTTAGAACAAAAAACCTTTTCCTTTCTAAAATCATTTTCAACCCATCGTCGCTAGTGGCTAATCAGAACCTTGGTTCGTCTAGCCATTGGTGGCAATGTCTTTTTCCAAAAGAATAACGAATGATGATCCATCATAACCTTTGTTAGTTTGATCATCACGCAAATCAATCTCTTTCGAAAATCCCTTTCAAAAAAAGATAATAAAAACGAGTTGTTATTGATAGTCCATCAGAACCTTTGTTCGTTTGACTAACGGTACAACTCTCTTTTTGAGTATTTAGTGGTGATTCATCATAGCCTCTGCTAGTTTAATCATTCGCTAATGCTCGTCCTATTTCAAAAACTCACTAAAAAAGATAAAAGACAAAAACCTTTTCAGGACAAAGAAGAACTACGTAGCTTTGAGTTCTCCATCGCACCGGGAGATACGTAGGAGCGGGCCATGTCCCGTCAAGCGTTTTTTTTCTAAAAAACCATTTTCCCCCCTTTTTCATAATAAATAAAGATTTTCAATAAGAATTTTTCAATAAGAAGTAGAGAGGCAAAATCAAGTATTTTCAAGTCAACACACTAAAATCACACATTTAATTAAAGGTTCCCTCTCAGTAGAGAGGACGTGTGGGGTGCTAACACCTTCCCTGCGCGTAACCGACCCCCGAACCCTATTCTCTAGTTTCGCAAGACCAATCGCTTTCCAAAAAGGTTTTCCTAATATTTTCCTTAATAAATATTGGTGGCGGCTTCATTGTCTTAGGAAAAATTGTGAACGAGGAAGGCTCTCCCTCGGGGACTTTTTCGGGCGCAACAGCTGGCGACTTCACTGGGGACTAAAAAACATTTTTTTCAAAAGTGGGTCAAGCCTAATTAATTAAGTGTGTTGGTTTGTGGGATTGATTTGAACATCTTGCTTTGCCTCTATTCTTCCTCTTTTTCATAAGCATGTTGCATCCATATGCATTCTTCTTCTATGTTTGCTTTTGTTTAAAATAATAGATAGTTACTTCTATTGTTGTCGGCACCCTAGATTAGTGCATTGTTGTCGGCACCCTAGAATAGTTGTATTTGATTGATATTGAACCCCTAGGGTAGACGACATGTTATTGCTTTCTATTGTTTGGACTGTTCTGGATTTTCATTTGCAGGTGGGGTAGTTTTTAAGGAAATTCCCTTCGCACACACACACTTGTACCTTGAGATTATACGATTAGAGAAAGAGACCATAACCCAGGTCTGTTAGGATACCTTAGGATGAGTGGATTCGAGTAGTGGGAGCCCATTAGGACCTTTGTCCGTTTGGCTACTCACGAAAGTTTCAATCAGAGTTGTGCTCTTTCATGATGCTTCGTATCTAGCAGTTTGCTGCATTTACGGGGATTTTCATGAGAGGGACTGTGGCTCTGATGACCTTGGTGAGGGTGTGAATAGAGCTACATGACCAATCGCTATTGGTGGCGGCTTTCCAAAAAGGTTTTCCTAATATTTTCCTTAATAAATATTGGTGGCGGCTTCATTGTCTTAGGAAAAATTGTGAACGGGGAAGGCTCTCCCTCGGGGACTTTTTCGGGCGCAACACAAATCATCACGTGGTGTTTTTGAAATGCATGTTCCCATGACTCGCGATCGTATTCGTTCAAGGCTAATGCGTCGTCAGCCCCCAGCTCTCCAGGTTGAGATGCCTAGATCTGACTTTGATGGACCATCTGGATTGCTTGAAGATGCTCCAATTGTTATTGATTAGAGGCTTTGTTGATTAGACTATGTTGTTACCTTCCTAAGTACTAGCACACTACTTAGCACACGAAGATATTTCTAATTATTAATTATGTTTGGTTTGTAACTTTAATTTGTGTATGATTTGTCATTTCTTTTGTTGGTGTTGCACTACTTGCTATTTACTATGTTGTTTCTTTGGTGTTTTTACATAAGAAATTAAATACATATGAATTAGCTATATTAGGTTGGATTAATTAATTTAATTGATACTAGCTCTCCCCGTGCATCGCACGGGTGATGAGGCTAGTATATATATATATATATATATATATATATATATATATATATATATATATATATATATATATATATATATATATATCTCGACATCATGTAGATGAATATAATTACAATCTACCAGTAAAGTACCAAATATAATGCACATTTTTTTAAATATATATATATATATAATGCACATAATTAAATGTAATTGTCATTAGCCTTTCTATAGTACTTTGACTTGAACCATTATAGATTTTCTATTATCTAGGCCTGTCTAATATTCATTTGACCTGGTAAAATGGCGACAATTTAATGTTTAAGACAGTTTTTGTTTGTGAGTAAAAGTTAAGTTTTTCAGGTATTGCACTTTGAGTAACCTTCTTCATAATTCCTTCCCCCAACTTTTTTAAGTAGAGGGACCTCTCTCATCTATAAAAGGTTGTTGATTTTAGAGGGTTGGCCTTTGATGCTTGTTAGGAGTCATCGGAGGTTTGGAACTCCTTCAAGACCAATAATACAAGAATATGGAGTTTCATTGTATGAAATACATAGTAGATAAGCCGTTGAAGACGACGTTTTTTTGTTGTTCACCATCTAAATAATTTGTTATGTAATTACATAGTAGCTTGTAGAAGAAGTAAGAATTTTCACTTGTAGTTGTTACCCTTCCAAAACTTCTAATGGACAATGACATAGATGATCAATAATTTTGTGGATTAGAGGAGAAATTTGTTACATATAACTAACTAGTTGAACTGAAAAATGTTCTCTTTCTAGGTCTGGTAATGATAGAAAGATGAGGCTAAGATAATTCCATTGGTTTTCGAGAGGGGGAGGTCTATGAGAAAAAGAGGCAGGAGTTGGATAATTTTCTGCTTGCCCGTTTCATTCTGGGTTCAGATCCTCTCCAGTTATTGGACAGTTCCAGTAAGAGAGAGATAGACTCATGGACTCCTACTGGAACTGTCCAGTAAATAGAGAGGATCTCAAATCTCAATCCTTTCATTCCTTTGGTTATGTAACAACCTTCTTACAATTTTATTGTTTTCTAATTAAGAGGATCCGACACCATTCCCTATTTCTCCAGCAAACTATAATTTATTAAGTGGATTCAAATTCAGATGTAGTCCTTGAAATAATATCAACAAAAAAAGATGCATTTTAGAATCTTAAAAATATTTGCTTATCTCAAAAAAGAAAAAGATGCAGTCCTTGTAAAGTTTCCGCTTTTTATTGTTTGTTTCTTTTGGGCCTATTAAGTGACACCAAAGGCCTATCTTTTTGATCTTTGCCACTCACTATTTCTGTTGGACCAAACTGTGTATCATTAGCCTTATGCATATTCTTCTTCCATTCCCCCTCTTTACCCTCCCACCCCCTAACTCAATAAAATTATTAAAATACCCTAAAAATTAAATAACCTTCTTCCTCACTAGTTCGTGTAAAAATTTGAATTTTTGGGGAAAATTCCTCGGTACCTTGGTACCGGACCATTTCGGTACTAACATACATGACGTGTATTTTTTGAATTGTCTCATAGACATCCGGTACTTTAGTATTGAACAAGTTTCGATACTTTCGGATTTGTCCCAAAACGCGTTGGGACAAATATGTTATTTTTTAAAATTTCAGAATCTGTCAAGTTAAGGACCAGTTTGGGCCAAAATAATCGGTTAACATGACAAGTTGACACATAACGTGTCACGTATGAGCAGTTATTATATGATGTGTCTAACACGTGCTGAACGGAGGGACTAACGTGTCTTGTTTTGAAAATATAACGTGTTCCATAAAATTGTAAGCAACGAATTTGTCAGTCGGGTACCATTTTGAGCATTTAATCTTTATCTTTATTGAATACACTAGTATTTTACCCGTGAATCTGTAGGGGTGAGACTGTATTCGTTATTATTTGTTATGAAATTATAAAAATGTTCAAAAATGCTAAATGTAATAAAAGAAAAATGAAAAACTTGATAAAAGGCTATATAATCTGCTTAAAATACTTGTGTTGCAAAAAGTTAAAATTCTTCTAATTTGTTTTTGGTAAACCAAGTTATCCTCCACAGCGACTGTGGAGACTAATCCTTCGAGGTATCTGAGATTCATTTAAGGGGTTGACCTCTCTCAACAAATATTTTTCCATACGCACCTTCTAATTTTAATAATAAAGTAAAAATCAGAAAAAAGAAAATAATCGATTTAATATAATATATGCAACTCGTTGCTGCTCTCGTGCTGCTTTCGCATCCGCTCTCGTTGCCTCTCCCGTTATTAATTGTTAGTGGTTAAATTAATTAGTTTTAGTAATTTTAATAGTTTATAGTAAATATTTTGATATTTTGAAAAAATAAATTATTTTTAATATTTGAAAGTATTAAAAAATTGAAGCGAGTGCGTTTGTGAAGAGTGATAGAAAGTATTAAAAAATGTGAAGAGAGTTGAGTATTTGGAGGAGGGATAGAAATTAATTTTGGTGATGAAAAATAAGCTAAATTAATTTTAATTTAGCTTATTAAATAGAGAGAGAAAGTTACCCATAAAATTGGACACGTGGAGTCTTGATAGAAAGTGGATACAGATTCCTGCGGTTTGTGGCTTTTTCTTGATTTTTATGATTTCTACACAAAATTGACACTGAGCATTCAGGAACCCGTTGGCCGCACCGGGGCCCACTAATGGCAGATCTCCCGTCGGAAGCAATAACCGAAATACTGTCACGGCTTCCGGTGAAGTCACTCCTCCAGCTCCGGTGCACTTGTAAGTGGTGGCGTTCCCTAATCGACAGCACCTACTTTATCTTCCTCCACCTAAACAAATCTCGTGAGTCCAACATCATTCTCCAACACAAGTCCCGTCTCTACCAACTAGACTCAAATACCGTCGACAGTGTGAAAGAACTCAACCACCCTCTCATGTGTCACCGCAATCGCATCAATATCTTAGGTTCCAGCAACGGCCTCCTCTGCATGTCTAACATTGCCAACGATATCGCTTTCTGGAACCCTACCATCCGCAAGCATCGATTTCTCCCTTCCGAACCTCTCAATCGCAAAGACGATAACACCTCCTTCATCTTCGCGAAGGTTTACGGATTCGGATACGATTCCTTCTCTAACGACTTTAAATTGGTGAGCATTTCCCATTTCGTGAATCTCAAAAATCTCAACAATCCTAGTTTCGATTCTCAAGTCAAGCTTTACACTCTGAGAACCGATGCTTGGAAGAATCTTCCCAGCATGCCTTACGCTCTAATCCGCGTGGCAACGATGGGGGTTTTCCTCGGCGGTGCGTTGCACTGGATCGCTTCTCGGAAACCGTATCCAGCTCAGTCTGATTTGGTCGTCGCGTTCGATCTTAGGTTTGAGAGTTACCGGGAAGTACCATTGCCGGTGACGGTGACGGTTAACGGGAAATCGGAAATAAATTTGGCATTGTTGGGAGAGTGTCTTTGCGTGATTGAAAACGGGAGTGAGGGGTTTGATGTTTGGGTTATGAAAAAGTATGGAATAAGAGACTCTTGGTGTAAATTGTTTTCGGTGGAACAACATGTTGTAAAATGTTTGAAGCCTTTGGGTTATTCGAGAGATGGAGATAAGGTTCTGTTGGAAATGGATCGTAGTGGTGAGCTCTGTTGGTATAACCTTGCTAGTGGAGATATCATTAATGTTACGATATCAGGAATGCATAACTCTTTTGAAGGAATCGTTTGTGTGGGAAGCCTTGTCCCACCAACTTTGCTGAGTCCAAGTGTTTACAGCAAGAACCACAAATTTGGGGACAAAAAGAAAAGGTAATACTCTTGATTTTGACAATTCTGCTCTCAGAGGAAATACTGTAGTAGTAGTATTGTGTGACTTTGTCACCTTGCCAGTTGACCTTTGATTTGAGCAAGTCTAGTAGACTAGCAGTATATGACATGAATGATTGAATGATAAAGAAAAGTCTGATTTAATGTTTTGGGATATAGTAGGATCCCATTTAAAATTTCAAGGATGGATAAGATATTTAGGTTCTCTCTTTGCTAGAATTATGTTTTCAAGGTTGGATTATGGAATGTAAAAATTTAATTAAGGTCAGAGTCAGAGTCTCTCACAACAAGAATCTTATGATAAAATAATCAATCTCCTGAAATCTATAGGTTTTTATTCTATAATTCCCATGGGAATCATTTGGCCAATTTATTTTATTTTATTTTAAATGTTCTTGATATTCCTCTGATGCTGTTATGCTCACTTTGGTATTTTACAGAGATGATTTCCTGTCAGAGGGTTTCAAATTAACGTTGTAAACAAGCATAAGAAGAGAGAACATAACAAGCTGAAACTGGTACTGAAATTATTTTGTTTGCCATGGCTGTGGGGGAGAGTTGGAAAGATCAGTGACCAAGTCTACCCCTCTTTCATTTTTTATTGTAATTTTGAAGACTACTCTCTCTCTCTCTCTCTCTCTCTCTCTCTCTCTCTCTCTCTCTCTCTCTCTCTCTCTCTCGCACTACCTTGATTCTGCACCTTTTGCTGTTTTCTCAGGACTGAAGAAGATGAAAGAAGGTGCTTGAGTTTGCAATATGCAAGATCAAGAAAACAATGATTGAAAAATGTGTGCAGGAGGATAAATGTTTCTTAATTCCGTTCCTTATTTTCACAATTGGTAGCAGGACTGCCTACTCACCTGTCTCACCACTTCCCTCCCCCCAGAAACAAAATCTCTCCATTGGTTGTAAAAAATTGAGATGAGATGAGATACTCACAATGTTGAAACTTTTGGCTGGATAATGGAATGGTTACTCTCTGTCTCTTGATGGTTGCATCAGCCACTCTTGTACAAAAAGCTGAAATACATGGTTGCACACAAATAGCATGGTATCACAATTTTTCGTTGGTAGTACTCAATTATTTTCTCATTTTTATCTTTGACGGATGATGTCCATTTTCATCGTTGTGAAACTTACCTTTGCAATGTAGTAAATATATTGAAGATGATTTCTTCATGAAACATGGTGAAATTTGACAATGTAGTAAATATATTAACCGCGATGGAGGACGAACCACCCACCGATGCAAACTAGGGTGTAAAGTTCACCTCCCTGTCACTCTTTCAGTTAAAATTGAGAAAACTATGGTATGGTTTTGATTCCCTTATTTGCATAGATTTTTTCTCCTTGCAAATCTGACTTATGAAAGGGCTCTAAATGATAAGGCAGTGATAGATCCCAATATCAAAGACAGGGTTATTAACAAGGACCCAATTCCTACTCACGGCTATTGGTTAGAGGTAAAGTGGAAACAATGGAAGAACAAAAGCATGAGTCGTCCTATGATTAACAATGAGAGGAAAGAAGCTTCTATGAGGGCTACTAATGGGATGAAAGGAATTGTCTCTACAGCCAAGGAGGTCTATAAGGAAGATTCAAGATCAAGAACTATTTCATTATAGAGGAGAAGGTCCTACCAAAGATTTATGAAGAGTCAAAAGCCTATCCAAATGCAAATACAATAGTCCCGATACCGGTACTCATTGGGTACTCGTGGTTACTTATCGGTTTATATTTATGGTCGGATATGTAAATATTTGTTTGTCGTAAAATAAAAAATTAGATTTTTCATTCATTTTTTTGTGATATTGAAACTTTTCCTATTACATTGTATATCTTTTTTCTATTTTCTGTTATATAAGCAATTTTTCGTATATTTCATTGTATATCTTTCTCTTATATGTTTTACTTATTTGTGTTTCCTATAGTAATGTTTATAGCAAATTTATGTTACGTATCTGTATCCTGGTTTTTTGAAAAATCATGTATCCCGTACCAGCACCCGTACCAATGCAACATAGTAGAAAAGTAAAGGATATAGATATGCCTCTATCCCTTAAAGGGAAAGGTTATCCTAATCACCATGGTACCATGGTGAGATCATATGGATACCAATGAGAACCTCATGGATACATCTAAGGAAAATTTACACCATTCTTCAAGGATGAAATGCCAAACTCTGATTGCGAGACCAAAGTATCGTTTGGTTGCCACAAAAATGAGAAGAAAGCAAAGAAGATGGGAGATTTGCACATTGTTATGTAACTTTTCCTCCTATTATTTTATTTGGCTAAAATACACTTTTAGTCCTTTCCGTCTATCTGACTTAACGGTTGACGACGTGTCAATTACGTGCTGATGTGGCACTTGTTGACGTGGAATATATACATACATATATATAGTATAATGACTTGTCATTTTTTATTTATAGTCATTTTATTTTGGTCCTCTAACTTTGTATTTAATTTCAAATAGGCCCCTTAAGTTTTTATTTAGTTTCAAATAGGTTCTCCAAGTTTGTTTAAAGGTTTCAAATAGGACCTCTATTTTTAGTCGTTTCATTTTGGATGTAAAGCTAATTATGTAATCTCATAACTCATTTTTATTGGCTTTTAATTATTTTGGTTGAGTTCAATGAATAACACCACACAAACACCAAAATAAAACTAGATGACATGCTTAAATGATTAAATTGAAACATGGCAAATAACTGGAAAGGACAAAATTGAAACTAGACCACATACTTAAAGGATCTAATTGAAATTGTCGCCTAAGCATAAATGATCTAATTTAACGATAACTTAAGCCGCATAGATTTATGTCCATAAACATGCGGATCTTGCCAAAACATACGCAAAATAGATTGGGGGATCCAAAACATATCCAAAACAAGCCCAAAACATATCTAAATGTTCAAACTTCAAAATATATCCTACACATGGACCATAGATCTGTTCCAAATTACAAACTTTATAAAAGATCCTAAACATTAAGTATCTGCTTTTTTCCTCCATGTTGGCATCTTGGGCTTGAAACTTCTTATTGCCTCCTGTGGAGCTTCCACAACTGAAGTGGATATGCCTCTGGTAGCTGCAATGCCCTAAACAGGGGTAGCAACAAAAATCAGTAGAGACAAACAAATAAAAACAAAAGAATGACATGTTTATTGAAGAAAAATGAAATCAGAGGCGAAGAGAAGAACAACGAAACCAGTAGCAACAACAACACAATCAACAATAGAAACAAAATAATTAACAACACAACACTAGAGAGAGAGAGAGATGAATGATAGAAGAGAAACAAAAGATAGAAAAACAGCACAATCAACCTAAAAGCGCAAAAACAATACCTTTGCCATGTTCCTCCACGACTCCACCGTTCCTCCGTCGCTGAACCGCCGTTTCTCCACCGTTGAAACGTCATTCCGCCGTCGCACCAGTCACTCACTGTTCCCCATTCTCTCCTTCGATTTCCCTTTCCTTTTCACACCCTAATGTGCACTTTCTTTTTGCCCTCTTTTCCTTTCTTATTTTGTTGCTTATTCCTTACGAACATAGAAAGGACTAAGTGTAACAATTTTGAGATTTGAGGGACTAAACTGACAAAAAAGACTTAAAGGACCACAACACAACAAATAAATAACTTAAAGGACTAAAAGTGCATTTTAGCCATTTTATTTTTATGTTTAACTTTTGTTTTACTTTGAATACTTTTACGTTAAGTTATAAATTTATTGTCAATCTATTATCTTTCATTTTTATCTTAAATATATTTATATTTTAGGCTAAATAGCACATTTGGTCTTTTATGTTTGTTCTAAATTTCACTTTGGTCCTTTATCTTTTTTTTGGTCCGTTTTGGTCCCTTATGTTTCATTTTTGTTTCACTTTGGTCCTTGACGTTAGTTTTTACTAACGGACGCCACGCTGGCAGTTAACTGCTGACGTGGCGTCCTCAATTCATTAAATGACGTGGCAGTTATGGGTGACATGTAAATTCCACCTCAGCAAATTCCTTTTTTAATTACTTACAGCTCTTCCTTCTCTTCGTTCATCTTCTCACAGCTTCATCAAACCCAGATTTCAGCAAACCCAGATTTCATCAAACCCACTCTTCTTTGTTCCTCTTCTCACAGCTCTTCCTTCTCTTCGTTTTCGTTTCCAGCAAACAATCTGGAAAAACAAAACCTATTTTCTTCTTTCGTTCTCTCCTCAGATCCAGTAACAGTTTCTCTAATGGGTTCTTCGCAAATGGGTTCTTCCATCTCAGAAATCGAAACATTCAACAATCTGGGTTTTCGTTTTTGATTTTTGAAGAGGAACGAAATCTGGGTTTTTGATTTTCTCTGGAAGATTGAACAGATCTGAAACTATCCTCCTTCATCGCTATTCCTCCTTCATCGCTCTCCACGCATCTCTCCCTTTCCCAGATCTTCTTCCACCCCTTTCTTCTTTCGTTCTCTCCCTCTCTCGTTTTCTCTCACCACGTCTCTCTCTCTCTCCTCACAGCGCTCTCTTCTCTCTCACTGTTGTTGGTGGTTGTTTACGGTTATGTTCACTGTTGTTGGGGGTTACGGTGGTGTGGGGGTTCTGGTTGTTGTTCACTGTTGTTGGTGGTTGTTGGCGGTTGAGCGGCGGTGCACGGTGGCTGACGAGGGGACTCAAACAACCACTGTTTCTCTAATTTTGTTTTTATTGTTTTTAATTATTTGTTAAATTATGTTTTATGTTTTTAAAATTTAAATAACATAAATAATGATGTGGTAATTATTTTAGAATTAAATATGAACGCCACGTCAGCAGTTAACTGCCAGCGTGACGTCTGTTAGTCAAAACTAACGTGAGGGACCAAAATGAAACAAAAACAAAACATGAGGGACCAAAACGGACCAAAAAAAAGATAAAGGACCAAAGTGAAATCTGGAGCAAAGATAAAGGACCAAAAGTGCTATTTAGCCTATATTTTATTATCTTAAGTCTATTTTTTTGATAATTATTTATCATATATATATATATATATTCCACCTCAGCAAGTGCTACATCAACAGATAACTAACATGTCATCAACCGTTAAATCAGATGCACAGAAAGGACTAAGTGTTGGGGATAAACACGTAAAGGGACAGGAAAGGGAGATGGCGGCGCTAAGGGACAAAAGGAATGATTAGGGAAATATCAATAATAGGTAAAAGCTGCACTGAATTTCATAAAAGTAGGTTACAAATTACATGCTACTGACGTCTGTATATATATACAATGAAACAGGCTCAGGCCCATAATTTCGACTCGCCCATTCGACTGGCCCATCTCGACTAGGTTTATAACTACACCTACTATTATTACAAGCAATAGAATTACAAGGCATATTTCAATATTCCCTCCTAATTCACATTGCTGAGTGACATCATCCCAAGCATTGTTCTTAATTCTTCGAATCTTCCCTTTTGCAACGGCTTGGTCATTGCATCAGCTACTTGAAGTTCCGAACAGCAATATTCCAGATTCAGCTTCTCATTGTTTACTTGATCACGCAGGAAGTGATATCTGGTCTCTATGTGCTTCGACCTACCATGTGCAACAGGGTTCTTGGCGAGATCTATCGCTGACTTGTTGTCGATCAACAACTTCATTCCTTCGACCTTGTGCACTCCAATTTCGACCAATAGCATGCTCAGCCATGATGCTTGACATGCTGCAAAGGAAGCAGCTACATACTCTGCTTCACAGGAGGACAACGCAACTATACTTTGCTTCTTCGAGCACCAAGAGATGGGTGTCGATCATACATAAAGACATACCCACTTGTGCTTTTTCGATCACTCCTGTCTCCACTCCAATCGGAGTCAGTGTAGCCAAACACTTCATTACCATTCTTCGACACACTCTTGCTAGGGAACGGAATACCATAACTTTGTGTTCCCTTTACATACCTTAGTACTCTTTTTGTAGCTACCATATGAGAGCTTTTCGGCTTCTCCATGAATCTGCTGATCATTCCGACACTAAACATAATGTCAGGTCGAGTGTTGCACAAGTACCTTAGGGAGCCCACGATCTATTTGAACAAGGTGGCATCTACTTCAATCCCTTCGTCGTCTTTCGACAGCTTGCTGCTAGTGTCTGATGGTGTCGAAACTTCCTTGCAGTTGCTCATGTCGAATCTTTTCAGGATATCAGCTGCATACTTCGACTGGTGCAAGAGTATACCCTTACTTGTCTTGGTAAACTCCATCCCCAAGAAATATGATAGATGTCCCAAATCACTCATTTCAAATTCTGACATCATCACTTTCTTGAAGGCTTCGACTTTGACTTCATTGCTGCCAGTTACAAGTAGATCATCTACGTACAGGCACAACAACAACTGAGTCGAAGTTCCATTCTTCTTCACATATACTCCATGTTCATTGGTGCATCTCATGAACTTCTGAGCCAAGAGAAAACCATCAATTCTCTTGATCCACGCTCTTGGAGCTTGTTTGAGCCCATACAGGGCCTTCTCCAGCTTATAGACTTTGTCTTCTTTACCCTTCGACTCAAAACCAGGTGGTTGACAAACATAGACTTCCTCCTCCAGAGGTCCATTCAGAAATGCTGACTTTACATCTAGTTGATGTAGGGGCTAGCCTCTATGACTTGCCAATGCTACTACCAATCTTATGGTTTCGATCCTGGCTACTGGGGCAAAGACCTCATTGAAATCCAAACCAGGTTTCTACAGGAACCCTTTGGCTACTAGCCTGTCCTTGTACTTGGCCACTTCTCCATTTGGCTTGACTTTGGTCTTGAAGACCCACTTCACCCCTTTGGCTTTCTTTTCTTTTGGAAGTTCGACTAGCTTCCAAGTATCATTCTTCTCGATTGATTTCAACTCGTCAATCATTGCTTCCTTCCACTGCTTGTGACTAAGGGCTTTCTCCAGGCTCACTGGTTCTGCTTCTGCCATTAGTGCAAAGTGTGCCAGGTCTCCCTCTGCTGTAATAGCAGAATCTGGGTAAGTGTCGAATCCTTTTAGTCTTACTGATCTCTGCCTTTCCCTTTGCGACCTTCTTAAAGGTTCGACAGCAATGGGTTCTTCTGGCTCTTCAGTTTCGACCTCTTCATTCTGATCATCTCGATCAGAGACTTCGTCGAAGTCCATCATTGTAGGTTTCTCACTGCCTTCTTCCCAGTTCCAATGTTTCGACTCATCTACTACGACATCTCTGCTTTTCACTATTTTCTTCTGCACAGGATCATACAGTTTTTATGCTCCTGTCGAATGATAACAAACAAGAATCATTTGTTGTGCTCTATCATCCAGCTTGCTTCTTAGTTGCTCAGGGACATGTCTATAGCATACTGAGCCAATTATTCGAAGGTGCTTGACACTCGGCTTTCTTCCCAGCCAAGCTTCTTCAGGTGTCTTCCCAATCAATCTCTTTGTGGGGCACTTATTTAGAATATACACTGCTATGGCTACAAGTTCTCCCCATAAACTATGAGGTAGTTTCTTCTCCTTCAACATACTTCTTACCATGTTGAGGATGGTCCTGTTTTTCCTCTCAGCAGTACCATTATGCTGAGGCGTGTAAGGTGCAGTGACTTCATGCACAATTCCTTCTTTCTCACAGAATTCGACAAATCCATGAGAATTGTACTCACCACCTCCATCGCTTCTAAGGGTTTTGATTGCACATTCACTCTGCTTTTCAATCATTATCTTAAACTTCTTGAATGTTTCTAGTATTTCACTCTTCCTTTTGATCAAATACACCCAGGACATTCTAGTGTATTCGTCAATGAAGGTGACAAAGTACTTATTCCCTCCTAAGGAACATACTTCGAAAGGACCACAGACATCAGAAAATATCACCTCTAGCTTCTTCTCTGCTCTGCTAGGTACTTCTGATTTAAACGAGTTTCTTGGTTGCTTCGACTTGCAACAACTCTCGCAAACTTCGACAGGTACTTTTACTGCAGGCAACCCATGAACCATCTTCTTTTCATGTAGTTGACTCAAGCTCTTGAAGTTGAGGTGGCCTAATCTCTTGTGCCATCTCCAGTGCTCCTCTTCGACAGTGGTCTGGAGACAATGTTCTTCGACTACTTGCAGCTTGATCTTGAAGGTTCTGTTACTCTGCATCGACACCTTCAAAATCATCCTTTTGGTCGAATCGAACGAGCTGAGACTGTTATCACCCATTTCGACGGTGAAGTTTTTCTCAATCATCTACCCAATACTTAGCAGATTGCTCCTCATATCTGGTACATAAAATACCCCTTGGATGTAGCACCACTTACCATCTTTCGACAGGAACTTTATGGTACCTACTCCTTCAGCAGTAACTCTACTGTTATCTAAAAACCTTATCTTTTTGCTTATCTGCTCCAGTTCGACAAACCACTCCTTGTGACAACACATGTGATTTGAACATCCAGTGTCGAGATACCATTCGACAGACTTCTCTTCAGTCGAATTTGTATCAGCCTTCAACAACAGTAATTCCGGGTCAGTAGCTGTCATGAATGACAATTCTTCATCATCATTGCTGGCAATGTTGGAGGCATCACCAGTGTTTCCACTGCCCTGCCACACACACATTGCACAAGTATTTTGAGCATCGCAAGTGAATCCACTTATACAAGTGTTCCCACTATTTTGCTCACTACTTTCAGCAATTCCTTCATCGAGTCGAATCTCATCTTCGACAGCCATCAGCATTAACTCCTCTGAGTCAGAGTCTGAGTCACCATCATTAGCAAACTTGCCTTCTGCATCTTTATCCCTAGGAACTTTCTTGTTTTTACACTTGTTCCTATAATGCCCAAATTGCTGACAGTTATAACACTGAACTTTCGACAGGTCTCCCTTCTTCTTGTCGAAAGATCCTCGTTCTTTCTTCTTACTGCTTGATCCCTTTTCTCTACCCTTCTCCTTGTTGCCTGCCTTCCAATTTCTCTTAGAGGAGTATGAAAGCAAGGCTTGTTCAGTTTCTTTCTCTGAGCTTCTCTGCCTTATTCTCAATTCATGCGCCTCTAAGGAACCCTGAAGTTCATCTAACTTCAATGTATCTAGGTCCTTGGATTCTTCGATAGTAGTAACAACGTAGTCGAATTCCAGGGTTAAGGATCTGAGCACCTTTTCGACTTTATTTACTTCAGTCACAGTTTCACCATTACCTTTCATTTGATTAGTTAATGCTACTAACCTCGTAATGAAATCTCCAATCGATTCTCCATCTGTCATTTTCAAGCCCTCGTACTGCTTCCTGAGCGACTGTAGACGTATCTTCTTCAGCCTATCTGCTCCTCCATACGAGTTCTTTAGGATGTCCCATGCTGCCTTTGCTGAATCACAGTCGATGATCAGGTTCAGGATGTTGGAATCAACGCATTGGTGAATCAAAAACAGCCATTTTCCATCTTTCTTCCTCAGCGAGTGGTGGTTGTTCCTCACCGCTTCAGTGGCGTTTGCTGCCAAGGGTGGAACACCATCATTCACGACATCAAGGACATCTTGATATCGAAACAGCGCCTTCATCTGCGCACACCAACGTTCATAATCCTTTCCGTCGAAGATTGGGAGGTTCCCCGGAATACCTCCACCAGAGTTGTCTCACGCTGCCATGAATCTTGATAGATTTTGTAAGGATCTAACAAGCTCTTGATACCAGTTTGTTGGGGATAAACACGTAAAGGGACATGAAAGGGAGATGGCGGCGCTAAGGGACAAGAGGAATGATTAGGGCAATATTAATAATAGGTAAAAGCTGCACTGAATTTCCTAAAAGTAAGTTACAAATTACATGCTACTGACGTCTGTATATATATACAATGAAACAGGCCCAGACCCATAATTTCGACTAGCCCATTTCGACTGGCCCATTTCGACTAGGTTTCTAACTACACCTACTATTATTACAAGCAATAGAATTACAAGGTATATCTCAATACTAAGTGTAACAATTTTGAGAGTTGAGGGACCAAACTGAGAAAAAAGACTTAAAGGACCACAACACAACAAATAAATAACTTAAAGGACTAAAAGTGCATTTTAGCCATTTTATTTTTATGTTTAACTTTTGTTTTACTTTGAATACTTTTATGTTAACTTATAAATTTATTGTCAATCTATTATCTTTCATTTTTATCTTAAATCTATTTTTTTGATAATTATTTATCATATAAAATAAGGAAATTGTTCATTTTACAAATAGATATAATTTTTAAATTTGATTTTATTGAATTAATTATTGTTTATATTTTAGATTTTTTAATATTAATTTTTTTAAGTCTTACTTTTATTTTAAATAATGTCAGATTTTATCCCTTTTTTTATAAGGCTATTCGGCCAAAAAGCACTAAAAGGAGACTTCCAACTCTACATATTGGTATTTCGTATAAATATCCTTCCACTTTCCATCTGATTGTAACACGTGTCACCAAATTGCATCTGATTGTAACACGTGTTACCACTTTCCACCCCGTATTATACGTATTCGTATATATGCCTAGGAAAGGAAAAAGAGAAGGAATGGTTGTTCTGTAGTTTTGCTAAAAAGTGTGGGCACACTAGTAGAAAAAATGGATTTTACATCATGAATTCGCATCAGTTCAAATACTAACTAATGTGGATAACAAGGCGGTGGCATTTTTGAAATTATTTAAACATTTTTGGCATCGGTTCAGAAACTAACTGATGTGGATAAAAAGGCGCTGGCATTTTAGAAATTTTGTGAACATTATTTGCATCGGTTGATATAGGAACCGATGAAGAAATGCATGATTACACTTTTAATATCAGTTCTCTCGTTGCACCTGATGTTAAAAATCCCCAATTTACAATTTCCTAAAACCCTCTTCGCGAAACACACTCACCCTCTTCAACCAAAAACCTCTTCGTTACACACTCACTCTGTAACCAAAACCCTCTTCGCGAAACACACTCACTCTGCAACCAAAACCCAGAGATTCCATCGCTCCCATTCACGCACAAGGTTCACGCCGTCCGCCGTTCACGCCGTCGTTCTCTCTTCGTGAAGCACTCTCACTCTCTGCAACAAAAAACCACTCTCGCGAAACACACTCACTCTCACGCCGTCTCTATCTCTATCCATCGTCCACAACAATCAATTCTTCCAATATTGGATTTCAGGTACTTTGTTTCTTTCCCTTATTTCTTTAGCTTCTGTGATTTTATTATTTTTATTTATTTATTTGTAAATATAATTTGGGATGTTGTTGTTCTATGCAGTTATTGAAGAAGCAAGGTTGGAAAGAAGGGACTGGTCTTGGGATCTCTGAGCAGGTTTTTTTTTGCTTTTTCTTTTTCCTCCTTCACTGAAAGATGAAGTTACTTGATGCCATTTTTTTTGTAAAAATTACAGTGTCCCTGAATGGTGGAAGTTGCATCTAAGGTCCCTTAATGTGTATTACACTGTTGCTGCGCCGTTGCTGCGTCTTCTTGCTGTGAGCCGTTGCTAGCATTTCATTTGAGTGAGGTATTTAACTTCTTTTTCATTATTATGATGTCTGTGTTGTGAAATTGAATGTGAAAGATTGAAATAATTCAATCAATGTATATCATTCTTCGTTCTTTGAATTACTTTACTCATATACGTATGCTATTTTTTTTTCATTCTTTGAGTGAAATTGAATGTGAAAGATTGAAATAGTTGAAACCCTCTAGACGCTGATGTATGTATCGTTCTCCATTCGTACCCTAATTGTGGACTATGCCTTTGACTTACCCTAATTTTTGAAGTCTTTTGTTGCCCAGATTATGATTTCCATTAGCAAATTAGTTTTTTGCTCTTATATATAATTCACTGTGCATTTTAGAGTTTTCATTTTGGTACTTTTATAACTCACTAAAAGTTTCACTCACGTATATCTTTTAGCTTATCTCAAACCGACAAAGGATATTGGTAGTGGGAGGTGGAGGTGCAATACGGTTGTAGATTTTAATTGTTGTACCATCAAGATCATGGAAGAATAATTGATCAACAACGTGGATTCCAAGCTCCTCTACTCTACCCTTCACATAGTCTATCTTCAATTGCTTTGGTCTTTTTTCATTGTTGTTATGCTTTCACTGTAGTTGTATCATTACTAGCCGCGCAAGTAATTATGGATCGTAGTTGGATCAATACTAGTCGCCTAAGTGATGAGTATGAGAAGGGCGTGGAAGAGTTTCTAGAATTTGCTAAAAAAACTAGTCCAAAAAGTAATGGAAAGTTTATTTGTCCTTGTCTTAATTGTAAGTTTTATTGTCCTTGTGTTAATTGTTTGAATAATGACAAACTAGTTGTTAAGGACATACGTAATCATCTTCGTTGTGATGGCTTTAGCAAGAGTTATACAAGGTAGATATGGCATGGTGAATCCTCAGGAATACCAAGCACTTCCCAAAGAGAGGAGGTTAATGTAGATATGAACGATAGAATTGAAGATATGATTCGAGATCTTGGACCAGAGTCTTTCAACATATTTTGACTCCTGCAAATCGCTCAATACGTATTGATACCTTCATTCAAGAAAGGCTACACAAAGGCAACAAAGAGTTTTACCTAGCGCCTAACTTGGATTCGTAAGTACATGCATTTTTATCAATTATTTTAAAATTCTATGTGGCTTGTAACTAATTGTGCTCCATGTGTAGACAACATTGGCAACTGTTGATCATTTGTCCTGGGAGTAATGAAGTTGTCTTCCTTTGTTCGCTTTTTGAAACGAAACTGAATGCAACCCTCAAGCTTAAGTTAATACGTAAGCTCTCATTTATCATATATCATTTGTAGAAAAGTCAGAGTCTATAATGAAGTTAGAGATTGTGTTCCTTTTTATGTAAGCTTGTATGATGTCTTTCATTTTTTGTATTAGTGCTATGGAGGGATATAATAAGTTGATGGGCTCTAGAAAGAAGACACCTACATGGATTTTCCCCAATGTAAAGTAGTTTAACTCTTGAGTTTTAATTTCAACTTATAATGTATTGTTACTATATAATACTTATTATGACATATAATATTTACTAATTAAGATTATTCATTTGTAGTCGCGAAAGCAATCTGGGGGAACTGAGTGCGGATTTTATGTTATGAAACATATGTTCAATATTGTCTCTGCAAGTATTGTTGATTTATGGGAAGAGGTACGTAATAAATTTTTTAACATCAGAACTTGTTTTAGTTGCTGTCATATTCAGACTAGTTCAGTATTGTTTTCAGTATTCGAATGGACGAGGTGTGGGTATTTGAATGAATTTCAGTATTGTTTTCTTTTCTTGTTTTATCATATTCAGCATAGCTGCAGAAGGGTTCCATAAATTTAGTATGGTTAATGAAGGTGGCTGGTTAATGAAGGAAATGCTGGAGGACAAAAGATATCATAAGGAACAAATGTGTGCTATATATATATATATATGCTGAACGTAATAATGAAAGTAGAACAAATTATAGAAAGTTTTATGAGCTAACTAACATGAATAACAAGAACTGTAGTTAATGGTTTTTAGTGTTGACAGCATAGAACTCCATCCACTAAGAGTCAAGCTCCACCAGCATAGAATTCCATCTATTTTGGTTTTTAGTGTTGAACATATTTAATATATAGAACATTAGATTTCTAATACTGTAACATGTTTTTTCATGACCATCTATATGCCAGTTCCTATGCCTTATTTGATACCTCAAACTTCTTTGCCTATAAAAATCTAATTTTTGTTTTTTGTATTTAGTCTTATATATGTTATTCATATTGTAGAGATTCAACACTACAAAGCCATTCGCCGAAGAAGATCTTTACGACATCCGGTATCGTTGGGCAAGACTATTTCTTGATCTTTATCCAAATCGTATTATTGAGTCATAATAGGCTAATAGGTAAATGCATAAAAAATTCTCTCTCTTTCTACCCTTAATGTGAATATGAGAATGTATATATTTCAATCAAAAACTGGCTTCGCATTCTGACCAATGTCTTGTCAATTGTGATTTAGGTTCAAAGTGATCATCATGATGTTGATGCAGATTTGGTGGAGATACGCTTAGAACATGGATTTAATGCAAAGTTTGGTGTTTGCTTAAGTTATTTGTTTTAAGTAATTTTTGGTTAGGTTTGGTATTATGCTATAACTAGGTAGCTTGGGTTACTATCTTCTAGAACATGTTTCATGGAAAACTATTATGTTGTATTTTGCTGTTATGAAATTTTGTATATATATCCCAATTATATGATCTTGTTTTGAGTATTTGGGATTGTGCAAGTTATATAGATTTGGTACTATATATTTGAGATTGTGGTCTTGCATCTATTAATTAATTGAGTATTTGAGATTCTGTGGTTGTGGTTGCATCTTTTAATTATATGAGATTGTGTTGTATAGGAGGCTTATTATCAAGGTTACTAGATATGAGATTCTGTGGTGTTGTACAGGCCAAAAAAAAAAGTTTTAACATCGGTTCCCAAGAGAACCTGGTGTTAATAAAGAATTCTTTAACATCAGTCCGTACAAAAAACCGATGCGAAATGTATATTTAACATCGGTGGTTTTGCAGAGCCGATGCCAAAAACACGATAAAATCTAATCAAAACAGACTTTTGGCATCAGTTTTTTGTACGGACCGATGTTAAAAAGATTTTTCGCATCAGGTCTGTAACTGATGTAAAAGGTGCTTACTTTTAACAACGCCTAAATCTGTAACAGACGCGAAACTGATGCGAAAAGTCATTTTTAACCGATGCGAAAAGCCTAAATTGTAGTAGTGGCAGTGATTTCGGGAATAAGACAACAAAAAAGGAATGGCAGTTTTGTAATTTTGCTAAAAAGTGAGGGCAATAAATTCAAAAATAAGACAATAAACAATAACGGCATTTGTGTAGTTTCGCTAAAAAATAAGGGCAATCAATTCGGGAATAAGACAAAAAAATGATGGCATTTTTGTAGCATCTGATATGAGAATTTCAAGGAAACTTTTGGGTGATGTGTTAAATGACGTTGATGATCCTACTCAAAGAACTGATGCGCAATATGATACGTCTGAATCGGTGGTGCCAAGACCCAAAAAAAGAAACAAAAAGAGTAATTGGTCTAGAAAAGTGTAGGATACAATACTTGTTCAAAGACAAATTGTGTCTCTATCTCTTTTTGATCAGACTATTGTAAGCTAGTCTTAGAATTTTCAGAAAAACAGAACTTTGCCAGATAATTGTTGGCTATAATTCTCGTTCATGTACATTGTTGTCTCTGTCTCTTTTATCTAACTACTGTAAGTTAGCAATTTTATTTTAGTTTCTAGGATGAAGTGTTTTAGGGGGCTCTATTAGGGGTTTCCTATTATTTTTTGAATTCATCTTCTCTTTTGTCGAGGGTATTGGTCAAGCCCCCCTTGAGCTCATTTCTGTCATATTTCTTTTTCTCTTTTTTTAATAAATTTAGGACATGAAGCATATTTGATTAAAAAAATATGCATATTATTCTCTAGGAAGAAAGGCAAAAAGGATGATCGTGACCTAAGACCTAAATTACAATTTTAAAAATATCGTTTTTTTAAATTACAAAATAGCACCGAATTGCATATTAAGAGGAACAGAAAATCACAAGTTACCATAGGAAGTCCCAGTCTTTCATGACATTTAGTATTATATCCTACAACCGTAATACGAAGTACACCGGTGAGAGAGTTATTTGCTCCCTCACCTTAAAAGTCATCCCATAAAATATTCTACTAGAGAAAAGTGTTTCTCGTATGCCATGCCAAGTATATATATGAAGCATGTTTGATTAAAAAAAATATGCATATTATTCTCTAGGAAGAAAGGCAAAAAGGATGATCGTGACCTACGACGTAAATTGCAATTTTGAAAATATCATTATTTTTTTAAATTACAAAATAGCACCGAATTGCATATTAATAGGAACCGAAAATCGCAAGTTACCATACAAAGTCCTAGTCTTTCATGATATTTAGTATGATATCCTACAACCAGTGGCGGACCTAGGACCCTGGGTTAGGGGGACAAAAATTTTCAAACACACACATCACTAAAAATATAATAAAAATAATACTTTAACAGGTTCACAACTTGTGTTGAACTAGACCAACACAAATTAAATAACACTAATAAGTTCCTAAATACAACTTAAATAGCACTAAAAGAATCAACATATTTACAAAATACAAAACAGATTCAAATTAAATAGACTAACATAATCAAAATAAATTAAATATCACTAACACAAAATACAAATTAATTAAATAGTACCAACACAAATTATCTATTAAATAGCATTAAGAGAATCAAAATTAGGATAATAAGAATAAGAACCGATTCAAGGAGAGATAAAAACTTTTTTTAAATAAAACATATGAGAGTGATGCAAAACTAGAAACTTTGGTGCAAAATTAGGAACTTGGGTGCAAAAGATATTTTTTAGGGGTGCAAAAACATTTTTTTCTAAGATATCGGTGCTAATTTTATTTTTTAAGGGGGTTCTCCTGAACCCTTAGAATACATGTAGGTCCACTTATGTCTACAACTGTAATATGAAGTACACCGGTGAGAAACTTATTTGCTCCATCACCTTAAAAGCAATCGGATAAAATGTTCTACTAGAGAAAAGTGTTTCTCCTATGCCATGCCAAGTATGCAACCATCGTTGTCTTTAACCATATTCAATGCAAATAAACATTTTCTTGGAAATTTCCAAAAACGCATTCGGAAAGGCTGACGACACCACCACCACCTTTCCTTTCTTTTTTTTACAAAATTTTAAGGAAGGGGATAACGCCGAGTCCAAGCAAAAAAAATATTCAGACTATGTGAGCAATTATGAATACAGAAGTAATTACATTTACCTCATTTCAAAAAGACTAGTAAAAATTTGAGCCCAATACTCTCCAAATACAAATCTTGTCATACACGGGCGGGTAAACCATTGAGCTAGTCCAGCTCCGTTATTATTGGTAAAAACTTAACAAATAAGTTTGCCAAAAAAGACAAATATAATAATAAAAAAAGGAGAGGAAAATATAGGCGAACTCACTCACTCAGAGCAACACGACACCGTTTGGAAGGCAATTGAAATAAGTTAACCGATTGTATTGTTAATTACACACACACCAACCCAAAGTCTACTCTGCAGACACACACTCTCTCTCACGCACGCTTTGTGAAAATGTTTGTGTGATTGACGACGCGATTGGGGTTGTTTCTTCGTAATCGTGAGAGCAAGACTAGTAATAATAATAATCATTAATCAATCAAGCGCTGCAAGGGCAAGCGACGGCGAAACGATGATGTTTTGCGCGTCCTAACAAATGTCTCTGATCGAAACCCCTTGGCTCCCCCGTCACCCGTCGAAACGCAAATTCGACGAAGATGTGAAAGACGTGTCGGATTTAGTGTGCGTCAGAATGAGGAAAGGGAAGGCCAAAGCGGTAAATTCCTGTTTACACCACGGTGGTGGCGTTGGTGGTGGCGTTGGTGTTGGTGGTAGTAGTAGTAGTAGTAATGAGGCGTTAGACTCATCACGATCACGATCACCCTTTCAGTTCTTCGTTCGCATGCTAGAAGGTGGTGGTAGCACTGGTATGTTCGCTTATCCCGAAGACACCGTGAAATCCATTCACGAACGTATCAAAACCATGAAGCGAATCCCTCTTTTCGATCAAAGGCTAATTTATGGAGGGAAACAGCTTCCGTGGGATCAAACCCTCGCCGAGTGTGGCATCGATAAGGAAGCGAATGTTCACCTCGTTGGAAGAATGCGCAGTACCGAACACCCTCTGGCTTGGCGGGCTATCAACGAAATGGTAACCATTGTTTACCGTCTTTGCAAAGGTGAAGCCATTACGGATTCTCTCAAAATCATTAAGAGTCTTCTCGATAGTTATGTTAAGCTAACCCCTGACATTGACGCTACCCCTGCCAAAGTCTCTGACTTTTTTCACATTTTGACTGCTATTTCATTCCCTTCCGTTCTCATCATGCTATATGTCTCTTCTTATCCTGGTAATAAGCTTTCTGGTGATGCTTCTATTAGGCATTTTATGACTTGTTGCCGCGATACTTCGCATAAGTTTGAGTATGCTCTTGTAGTGGTGGAGTTTTGCAAATTGCTTAGGAGACGACTAGGTTCTCAGGACCCTTTGTATCAACTTTGTCGGAGTACTTTAGCGTTATTGGATAGTAATTCAGCTTCTGAGACTGAGAATGCAAACAATTTTTCAGCTTCTGAGACTGAGATTGCAGACAGGAAGAAATCGATTCAGGATGTTGTTTACCCCTTTATTCGCGAGGTTTGTACTAGCTTAGTGACCAATTTGGATTTGAGTATGGAATCTCCCTCCCTTGTTGGGCCTTTGATGGATGATGTTGTGGATTTCACTTCCTTCTCAAACCGTTTGGGTGTTGACGACCTTCATCTGGTATTGAACAAAATGGACCAGTGCCTTCAAAAAATGGAGCAGAGAATGACCCGCCAGGAAATGGGCCAAGGGAATAAGAATTTGATTCCTGCCTGCTCTCATTATCTGGCCATTTTTAAACAATCGTATAAAGCTTTTAAGTTTGCTCGTTTTCCTGAGGAAAAGCTCTGGAACATTTTGATACGCCAAAAGAGTGTGCTGTGTCTGCTGATCGTTCGCTATGCAAAGAGGGAAGACGAGCATCAGTGGCTTCTCGAGCACAGGAGTGTCACCAATTTCGAGTCTAGGAGGCATTTGGCCATGTTGATGTTCCCTGAGTTAAAGGAAGACTATGAGCAGTTGCATGAGATGCTCATTGACAGGTCTCATTTATTGACTGAATCTTTTGAATACATTGTACGAGCTGACACCACATCGCTGCATGCTGGCCTGTTTATGGAATTCAAAAATGAGGAAGCCACTGGCCCAGGTGTACTGAGGGAGTGGTTCTTTTTGGTATGTCAAGCAATATTCAATCCACAAAATGCTCTTTTTGTGGCCTGCCCAAATGATAAAAGGAGATTTTTCCCCAATCCGGGTAAGTTTCATCTCAAATTGGATTTTGAAAATGTTTGACTAGGGCTTTTATTGTATTTCTCATATGGACGATATTTACAAAATGATCATATATATTAGGATTATGAAATATGTTGAACAAGTATTCTAGGCTTAAAATATTTTGCACAAAGAAGCACCCCTAAGAAACGAATGCGAGAGAACACGAAAATAAAGTAGAGAGCTTAACCAAAACCTTACTTCATAAACCTCTCAAAATGCAGCTGAAGGGTGTGGATTTGGTAGTTGTGTTAACACGCAAATAGTTCAGTGCAAAACAGGTTGTTTTATTGTCTATCATTACTCCCTAACTTTTTCTTAGACGTCGGATGACCTCCACAGGCTTATAGAGTAAGCCCACTTTGGCAATGTTGGTAGCCTATATCGATGACAAGCAAACATCTAATTTATTGCTTGGCATCATCAAGCTCCTTGGCGAATGCCTCGATAACGTAAAACCTCTTTATATGTATGAATTATGAGAAGTTATATTTTTTCTGCATTCATTATAAAAATTTACTAAGGATTATTTGATTAAACCATTTGGGTCTGTTTTAAGGCCATTATGTCATGTTTGAGCATCTGCTGCATAATGTGTTTTAAGACATGGCTATGGTATCTAAAGTTGCAAACACAAAAAAAAAATCTGTATGGTACTAATTTGTTGGTTGTATCAGTGCTTGCTAGTTGCTTCCTACAGTCACTTTTTGAAGAATGATGCATTAGTTCCTTGTCTGTTACTCAAAATTCACATATTCAATTATCACATGTAAATACATACATAGGTCAAACTGACCTGTTCAAGTTTGCATTCTGCAACATGTCCAGTCATATGAAATTTTTTCCACTAAATTTGATCTCCAAGTTAGTATTTTTACAGAATGGGGTTGCTTGCTTCTTGATGCTTGGCTAGTGTTGATTATTTTCTACTACATTACTGTATATCTTGTTTCTGTTGAAACCAGTTAAGTATTTCTGGATCATCAAGTTTAGCTTATCCGTTGTCTCCTTGTTTGAAGCTTCCAAGGTACATCCTCTGCATCTTGACTACTTCAGCTTCTCTGGTCGAGTTATTGCATTGGCTTTGATGCATAGGGTGCAAGTAGGCATTGTTTTTGATCGTGTGTTTTTCTTTCAATTGGCTGGAAAGCATATTACTTTAGAAGATATAAGGGATGCAGATCCTGTACTATATTCTAGCTGCAAGAAAATAGTGGAGATGGATTCTGATTTCATTGATTCAGACGCATTAGGACTGACGTTTGTTCGAGAAGTGGAGGAATTAGGAGAAAGGAAAGAGGTTGAGCTCTGTCCCGGTGGAAAAGACATTGTAGTTAATAGTAACAACAGGGTGGAATATATTAATCTTCTTATAAAGGATCGTTTTGTAACATCCATATCTGAGCAGGTGTCACACTTTGCCAAAGGTTTTGCTGATATTCTTTCCACTTCAGAGCTCCGGAAATTCTTCTTTCAAGGTTTAGAGCCTGAAGATCTTGATTGGATGCTGTGTGGGAGCGACGATACTATTTCTGTTGAAGATTGGAAAGCACACACCGAATATAATGGCTATGAAGAGACAGATATTCAGATATCTTGGTTTTGGGAGGTATGTACATCGTGCTATTTTTAAAATACAATGTCCATCTCTCTATGTTCTATCTTCAATGTTTTTTTTGTCTATAGCGAGCAATAGGTACCCACTGCATCACGCTTTCCAAGGCCGTCTTTTAGTATGGACAGGTATTTTATCACAATAAAATATGGAAAGTCACCCCTGATTACAACTCTACAGAACTTTGAGAGTCTACAACCTCCTACCCTTGGGGCCTCAATTCACTCGCAAATGACTACATATCCTCCCTCTTAACCGTTCTTATATATTGGCAACTTATTTCTCAAACTATCCCAGCCCCCTCAAATACAATCAAACTAGTTAATCTCCAACTAACTCTAATTCTCTCAACTGACACAGACCTATCAATACTCTCTCTCCCTCCTAAAGTTTGACATTTTCTTCAAGTTCAAGTGGCTTTGACAAGTCATGGACATCGGGTCGGTATTGTTTAGATATATCAGCAAACAGAGCTGCACTAAGAAACCAGACAGAATTGAACCTCAAAAATTTGAACTATTTTATCAGTTTAAGAACTAAAGCCTCTATTTTATTAAAGATTTATTGAACCGAACTGAATCAACGGTTCAATTTGGTGAACTCACTGATAGAACTAGAACCAGGATTAAGAAAAAAGAAGAATTTGTATTGAAGAATGAATGAATGTTTATACAACAGAATACCAGGCAATTTGAGGAACCTGGACCCTCCTAATCATTCTGAATTCACCAAAACTACTGCTCCCTACTGTGTTCTCTTATTTGTATATTTAGTCCCTTTCTAACTAACTACTGGCAGGGACAGTTACACAGTTATGAATACAACACTATTTTCCCCCTTCACTCCTATTCGGATTCCTCCTTACATATACTTGTCTAATATGTGGTCTCTTTATTCTATCAATACCCTCCTCCTTTCAAGTTGCACCTTGTCCTCAAGGTGGTTTTTATGGGAATGCCAACTGAATTTCTGATGCAAGTTCCCAACTGTTCCTGCACGCCCCAATCACCATCTTGAAAATTGATCTCTCTTTGATGGGCATTGACATTTTTTTCATATGATACTTTCAGCAAAGTGGCTCTCAGTTCCCTTAGTAATTCATCCCTCTTCCAGAGTCCTACTGTATATCAAAATGTCATCAACGAAAACAAGTACAAATCTTCTCTAGTAAGGTCTCAATACCTAGTTCATCAATGGTTGAAACATAGGAGTGTTTGTCAACCCTAAAGGCCTGACAAGGAACTCATAGTGTCCAAAAAGCATTTAAGGTGCCCCGACTTCAAATAAAGCTTCGAAAAGATGATATCAAGTAACTCTTCAATAACTGGAATGGGGAACTTACTTGGTATTGTAATTTTTTTGAGAGCAGCTCTAATCAACACAATCTCCACCCACCATCTTTTTACTTAATTAAAATAATGGGACTGGCATATGGACTGGTTTTGGGTCTAAGAATTCCTGCTGACAACATCCCTTCTACCAAGTTGTCAATCTCTTCTTTCTGGTAGTGAGGGTACTTATATGGCCTCAAGTTAGGAATATTTGCTTCAGCTTTGATTACAATTGCATGGTCTTGTCTCCTATGGGGTAGCAGCCCTTGATGTGCGTGAAATACTTGAGTAATTCTCCAAAACCTCCTGGACCTCTGGTGGAACAGTAGCTTCTTCTACTGGTTGTTCTATTGAGTTACATTTTATAACTAACCGTTGGCCTTGATCTTGTAAAGCTCCTTTAATCAGCTTAAGGCAAGCTGCTGTTTTGATCAATTCTAGTTAAACTTTCAGCACCCTGTTCTTCACTTATATGATTATATCTTTACTTTGATAGGTAAATCATCAAAGTTAACTTTAATATCTCCTAACCCTTCCAACCATTGGAAACCCGGTACCACATCTGCACCCCCTAGCCCAAACTTTGCAACTATAACTAGACTGATTCGCACATACCTCTGCAACTGACTGTGTGCCCATTGCCTACTTCCACAAAATAGGGGAAATCCCCCTGGGGTGTAAAGAGTTTATAAGTGGGTGGCATCCCACACTCTACAAACTGGTTTTATAGGGTTGAGTTAGGCCCAACCTAAATTCTAAGAGGATCCAAACAATGAAAAGTGAAACTGAAATGGAATTGCTATTAGGATTCAAAGAATATAAGAGGAAGTGTCCTCTGTTACAAGATATATAAACTGTAAGAAATAAACAGACAATGGAATGGAGCACTACTGAAAGGAAAATGAGTAGCTATGAATGATAAACCTGCTGAGAGAGGGACCAGCTCCCAGGCCCAAACCACCCTAAACATCTTGTAAATTCCCCGACACCCTTTTTGTTACCCCCCCGCGCGGCGGGTTATATTCAGCCTTCTCCCCCTCATCTCCTAGTTCCAGAATCTTCTCCCCTACTCACTCTTTGCCATGTTGCACTTTCTGTTATTTAGTACTCTCTCACGGGTCCTTTTTCATTTCTCAGCCCATCAATACCCCGCCAACAAGTTTCAACTTGTCCTCGAGGTGAACATGTAGTTGCAGGGAAATATTAAAAGGAAAAAAACTTAGATACAGTACTCGAGGTATTGGTGGGGTTGTTCCTCACATAATAAATTAGGTAACTGCTAGTAACTACTTGAGGGGTGTATTTTTATTAGCAATTGTTATGTCAGTTAGGAAAAAACTGACATTTTGTCTCTTGAACAGGACGTACAGCACCTATGGTACTGTATTGAAGTACTGCTCATATTAAAATCCTTCCAAGATCCCACTGTTTGAACGATAATGAACATGATACAAATTGAAGTTAATCCTTCTTCTTGAGGCTTGTTTTCTCTTTGTTCCCTTTTAATGGTATGGAGCCTATGTTCTTGGATCAGGCCAGCTCCACTTCATCTTCCCCAAAAGCCCATTTCTTATTCTCAATAATTTGGGCCTGGTCCTAGATCAGCTTCACATCTGCTTTCCCAAGAGGCCCATATTTTCTTTTTATCAAATTGGGCTTGGCCCATTAAATTACAAGCTTGACCCCAACTTAGTGTTTCGATCTCCCATCTTACTTGGTTGCAACATGAATGTTTCGTTGCGTAAAAAATTTCTAGCAATGGAAAGTTGGAAACTCTGACCAGAGTTTGGATGCCGTTTAGGGCCCATCTCTGTCTTTGGTGGAACACACATTTTGCAGTGTCGGTGATAGTACCCTTGCAGCTGTTGCCACCTTTGCCTCGACAACGCTGTTTTTGTTTCCATCTTGTGAAGTGGCAACTGTTTTGCCTTCCTTACTGTTATTGTGTCCTTCACACCTCCATCGTCATCGGTATCCCATTTCCCTTTGTGGCCGAGCTTGATTCTAGTGGAACGGGCGGTGGCGGTGTTCTTCCTGGCTCATGGGTTTTTCAACGATGAACTCCAGAAACGATCCAGCAACCACTGCTTGAAGATCACCCACATCATATTCGTGGTCATGAATTCCACCATGAAACCTTTGCCGAGCCTTTCCTTGCAGGTAGATGGAGCTGCAATTACCTTCTCATTTTCCTGAATTTATTTAGTTCACCTCAAGATACTTCTCAGCCCTTAAAATCCAGCCACACAAATCTTCTCGGTGAAAGACGACAACTCCTTCAACCTCTCTGATTCTTTTTGTGTTTGCCCTCTGTTACTTCTCACGTCTTCTCCTTTCCGCTGCCGATTTTATCAAGCCAACTTAACAGTTAACCCTCAACTCTTGCGGTATCGAATCTATCATTTATCAATTTAACCCTTTTTATCAGTTCTTAACCATAAATGTGGCCACAGACTCTGGGTTTATCCCTCTGTCTCTTTTTATGAACTTATGTATAATTTGGTCATTAATGTAGCATGATCTTATCTAGTACTAATGTACTGCCACACTTTATTATTGTGGTTACTTTGATTTATTATATAGAGTTGAAATGTTGAATTATTCTTGTGTTAAACTGTTCAATACTATCTATATTTGTCATTTATAGATTTATTTAATGTTCGGTAAACTTTTAGGAGTTTGAGAATCGAGTCTATGGAAGCTCCACGAGTTTACAACTTTACGTAAACTCTTGAGTTTGACGACCTTGATCCCATCCCCCTCACCTACAAACTATCTAATTAAATCTAACAAAACTCCAGTTCCCTCAACCAACCAACATAATACATATCATCTTTGTTTCCATTTTATCCACAAAGTTTATGGGTTTTATTGCCTTGTTGCTTGTTAGGATGTATCACTGTCTTATCTACTTGCAAAGTTTCCCATCTCCACAAAGGGATTGTTTTCCTAAACTCTGCCTTGAAATCCCAGTCCTTCCTAACCTTGTAAGCAACCACGCAAGAGTCCTTTTCTCTGTTACTGTAAATTATTCCTTTCCTCTACCAGGCCTGAATCATGATTTTGATGCCGTTTTAAAAAGAGACTTTTCAGTGGTGCAGCTATATTTTACCCAAAATGTTAGATTTTTGTTACACCTTTTGCTGAGAAGTAGGATCATTATCTTCCCAGTCTCTATCAAGTTTACCCAGGATCTCTAAAAGTGGGTGGCTATTGCATCCTCGGAATATTTAGTTTTGCAATGTTCTTCAAATAACTTGGTATATTTTTGTCAAAAAAAAACTTGGTATATCAAGATTTGCTAAGAGATGCTGCTCAGTTTTACATTTCATATTTTATATTCTGTATGAAAAAACTTGGCAGATATTGGGGAGAATGACAGCAGAAGAAAGGAAGGTTCTTCTCTTCTTTTGGACATCTGTGAAATATTTACCAGTTGAAGGTTTCTGTGGTTTGGCTTCCCGTCTCTACATTTCCAAATCCCATGAACCCGGTGATCGCCTTCCTTCATCGCATACATGCTTCTACCGGCTGTGTTTCCCAGCTTATTCATCTATAGCTGTGATGGAAGATCGTCTTAAAGTTATTGCTCAAGAACACATTGGCTGCAGTTTTGGTACTTGGTGATTACCCCTGCAATCTGGATAGAAGTGATTTTGACTGCACATAGAATTATCCTTATGCAGCTTTTGTTTGTACAAATCATAGGAGTATCCAATCTATTCTCTAGTTGGATTTGGTGCGAAAGTTCTTTAGTGATGTTTTGGAAAGTAGACAAGGGGGTTCTAGTGTCATTGATGTTGGCCAAATGTGTATATCAGTATATGGATAAAGTATTAATAAAATAGGATTGGAGGAAAAATTTTAGACCATTTAGTGATCTATCATTCTATATATTTCTTTTTTTTTTTGAATATAATAGGGGCTCAAAGGCCCGAAACGAAAACCACGAGTCACACGAAAACTAATCTAGGAGTAGAAACTCCAATACAATCATCATGCAAAAATTGTAAAATGCGCTCCAGAGGGTGCTCCCAAAAGTGCATGCCTTCCCCACCTTCACACGCAATACATGTCAGACCATCGGCCACCATGTTGGCCTCCCGATAAATATGCAGGATCTTGACTTGCCATTGACGCTGCAACTTCTGTTGGAGGCGATATACCAGCCCCCTACCCATATTTCTATTTAATAACTGCTAGTTCGTCATGTCATGCTTTGCTACGGATATGAAGCCTGGGTAATATAATATTGAAATCATACATGCACCGGGTACGGATACTACCCAATAGGCCAATACACACGACTACTAATTGGATACACACACCATCCCATACTTTTTTTGGACAGAACACCATCCCATACTTGAACAGTTGAACGGTCTTATATAAGTAAGAAAACATTATTGTTTAGTGATAAAAAGTGGATTTTGTTTAGGATAAAACTTAGGTCAAATTTATCATGTGCCTCATTATAAGATTTTAGGGAGAAGTAGTTTCCACTGCGACCTATATAATCAATAGAACCATCTCACAAGGGATGAGCACTTGTTCACATTTAAATTGCTATTGCTATATGAAAAGGACCTCGATAGGAACAAATTATGTGCCTGAACCTTATCATGTGTATTTCTTGGTTATCCACTTGACTGAGGTTTGTTTCAAGTTAAGTAAATTTACTCTCGCGAATAACATTTCAAGGAATATAATAATAGGAATATTAATCTCATGTATTTTCTAAAAAAAAAAGTTTGGTAAATCTTTCAACATTCTCAAGAATAATATAGTTATAGAAATTAAAGTAATTTTTATATTTAAATTTTCACCTAATCTGTTAATTTTCTTAAGCATGTATTGAATAAAATGTACTAACTCACTCTTGTTCTTTGTTGCGAGGTTGCAACCACTTGTCGAACACTCTCACACACACTCAGCACCTTGAGAACGTAAGGAAGCAGAAAGGAGATGAAGACTTGAAGAAAAATTGCACACACAGAGGAATAAAATGTAAAAACTCTTAGGGTGTGTTTGGGAGTTTGGAGGGGAGGGGAGGGGAGGGGAGGGGTTGAGACTAATAGTGTAAATTCTTTAGTGATGAGAAGAAAAATTATCCCCCTAAACCCCCCCCCCAAACCCCTCTCCTAGTTTATTTTTGGAGCCCCTCCAAAACCCTCCAAATATGGAGGGTTTTGGAGGGGCTCCAAAAATAAACTAGGAGAGAGGTTTGGGGGGGTTTAGGGGGATAATTTTTCTCCCAATTACTAAAGAATTTACACTATTAGTCTCAACCCCTCCCTTCCCCTCCCCTCCAAACTCCCAAACACACCCTTAGACAATTTTATTCAACTGTATTTGTATATGAATCCGTTCTGATTCTCTATGTATATTATTTACACTCATAGGTCTATATTTATAGCTGTAATGTGTAACGGCTAGATTAGTTTGTTGAGTTGGTTTTAGTTTGTTAATAACAAACAGTTTGTTATTAACAAACTTTAACTAATTCAACAAACTCTGATTACAGTTTGTATAAGACATTAATGACTATTTTACCCTCCAACGGCTAGTTTACTTAAACTAAGCTGTTAATATTGTAACTAAAAGGATCAAGTTTTGGTTTTTGATTAAAAACCAACATAATCCTCGTGGAAATCCTTATTCCCAACATTTTCAACGGGAATGATGGAGGTTATTAGAGTTACTTTACTCCTCGAAATTTTTATACCCTGAAATAATCTTTATGAAATTTGTAACACATTGAAATACTTATTCCTGAACGGACCCGTGATTTCCCAGGAATCTTAATCTTGGAACAAACACTCAATAAGGGATACAAACTTTCTCCACTGTTGTACTGAAGATCTAGTTGCATATGAAGCCAATCAAACTTGAATCTTGCAACCTTTAACCTTGGGAAGAAGATGACTAGTTGCAGAGGGTTGTACAAAGTTGAATGCAAGTGTACAAGACATAGTGACACTCTATATAGGCATAAATCAAGGCTTGTAGCCGAAGGTAATTCTTAGTAATTCATGGATAATTTGTTCACACAATTAGTCCTGAAGCCAAGCTAACTTTTATGGGTACTTCTAGCATTCACAATTCAACAATTTTGCACATAATACAATTGGACATCAATAATGCTTTCCTAAATGGAGAGTTAACCGAGGAAGTGTACACAAATCTATGACTAAGGCATCCTAGCTAGGGGGAAAATGTAGTTTGTAAACTTCAAAAGCCCTTCTACGGCTCGAGAGAAGCACCAAGACAATGGTATCATAATTATGGAGAGTTAACTGAGGAAGTATACACAAATCTACCACTAAGGCATCCTAGCAAGGGGGAAAATGTAGTTTATAAATTTCAAAAGTCCTTCTATGGCTCGAGGCAAGCATCAAGACAATGGTATCATAAATTTTCATCCATCATTTAGGCAAACAAGTTTATTCAAAGCTCTGTGACAATTCTTTGTTTACTAAGGGCAGTGGTTCAGCTCTCATCATTCTCCTAGTATATGTAGACGACATCATCCTAGGTGGGATAGATCTCTCCCTCATTCAGCAAACACAACACATTTTAGAAGAGCATTTCAAGCTTAGAGTGATTAGTGGCTTGAAGTACTTATTGGGATTAGAAAATTACTAAATCCCATAAAGGCCTATATCTTTGCCAATACAACAATGCAATCTACTCATCTCAAGGAAAATCGTCACCTCCTCCAAAACTTAAAAGACACACTCAGGAAAGGAGTCGTAATTCAAGGTAGATCAACTTTTTCCATTATCTCTACATATGTTGACGCGGCTTGGGGAAGTTGTCAACTGACCCAAAAGTCAACTAAGAGTTTTTGCATATTCTTATGAACTACATTGATCGCGTGGAAGTCAAAGAAACAAGCAACTATTATGAGTCTTTAATAGAGGCAGAGTATCGTGCTCGAGCATTTGACAAGTCAGCCATACAAACTACTAGCAATCCCACGTGTCATGAGCGGTCCAAACAAGAAGACATGGTTGTCATTTCAGCAGGGAGCATTCTAATTTCCTTATATTAATCTGTGTCAAACTCTACGAGCAATTGACTAATCCATTAACAAAGACTCTGCTAAATACACCATTTCATTCACTCATTTCCAAGTTAGGAATCCAAGATGTCTATCTCTGATTTGTACCTTATCCGACTTGGTGAGACCGATTCGGATAGTTGGTAGGGCGCCTTTGCTCAAGTCGGGTGGAGAGCGTTGGACGGGATCCAACTCGGGGTTGTACCTGCAAAGACACTCTGACGCCCAAGTAAGCACGCACAAGTCAAAGTAAGTTTAGGAATGAGTGAAAAGTGTACCTTCCAGTGGGGGTGGACCTCTATTTATAGACTTGGGTAGGCGCTGAGCTTAGCCGAGTGTTGTTGCTCGCCACGCCTCCACTGTTGGATCCAGCGAGACGATGTTGACCGTTGATGAGGGCTTGGCACGGATAGTTGATCATCCGCATGGAGGCGCTTTCTACTTAGCGGGCCAATTTCCGACCCAATAACGGAATGGGCTCTTGGCCCGGTCCGAAACAATCTCCTTATCTCGTGAGGCCGTAAGGGGGAGTATCAAACATTAGATACGTACCAATAGTTCAATTTTAATTAGAGTTAGTTTTTTTTTTACCAAAGAGTTAGTAAATTGTAATCTGTCCGTTTTTTTTTAAAAGGGAGACAGGGGATAGATTTTTATTAATATATGAGAAGGGGAGACACATATGCCATACAAATTATCTCTGGCTAGGGCAATTTTACATATGTTAGAATTAGTTATGAATTAGTTTGAGTTAGTTATCAAATTCCATTCCTTCGAGTAATTATCTAATTTTCTCTCTCTGAGATTCAACGATTTAATGATGAGAAAGCGAGTCGACCTACAAATTAAATCTTGTTTTTAAAAAAGTGATACGTAAAGTTAGTTAGTCAATGATGGTAAAGTTTAAAATTATAATTATTGTGTAAACATTTAATTTTATTAATTCAACCATCAGGATTTTTTTTTAAAAAAATCATTAGATAGACAGTTTACAATTTTCTACATGATTTTAAAATTATTTAATATTTTATCAAATGATTTTAATTTAAATATACTATATATTTTAAAATATAAATAATCATCAACTAAAAAAGTACTAATTGTAAAAAAAAACTATAAAATTATTATTTATTTTTTGGTAAATCAAGGTATCCTCCATGGCGACTATAGAGATTAATCCTTCTAGGTATCTAAAATCCATTTAAGGGATTGACCTCTCCCAACAAATGTAACAAATGTTTTCCCATACGCACCGGCCAGGGATCGAACCCATAACCAAATGGTTAAGGGATCCAAGTATCTACCACTTGTGCCACATATTATTTAATTTCCATATTAATCTAAAATTTGGTGTACATGATTTATTGAAATCATGCCTCAAATTTGAAGGGTCAACACCAATTCATGTTCAATTTATCTAAAGTTTGATGTACATAAATAATTACCAACTATAAACCAATGTTTTGAAAATCGAACCGGACATTAAATTTCGGGTCATGGTTCAACCGCTTAAAACCATTCAAAACCGGATGAAATCACTTTTAACCGCTGAAATAACCGAACTATATAAAGTGTCGAGTCATAGTTTAACCGGATCAACCGCTCCGGTTGGTTCGATTTTTAAAACACTGCTAGAAACAACTTGCTCCTATGGTAAGTGAATTTTTATTACACATTGTAATCATTTTGAGCAAGTAAATGAGTCGTAAAAATAATGACACAGAACGTAATAATAAATATATAAGTGGTGCTTGTTTAGAAGTTAGATCAATCAGGTCATCATGTCTGTAAAGCCAAGACATTTTTACAAGTCAACAAGGTGCAACTCAGAGTATTTGGCGAGTCTCAGTGTACAAAAGTAATAGTATTAGTCTTTTGAGTTCCGCTTCCTTCGATCAGTTGAGGCTACACATTGAGAACTGACAAAATAAAATTCACAGCTAGCAAACCTAAAGGGTTATATCATAAATACAATCTACTTCTTGCCTAGCCTAATACAGTAAGACAGCATGGTGTTTAATTAGGTCAATGAATAAAGAGATAAAGGAACGAAGTTACAGGAATAACTAAAAAGTTCATATGTGAATATGTAATCTAGCAGCAAGCAGAAACGGATAACTAAGTAAGCTCCACGTGGTTCGTTCCCTGCATCAGAATAAAACCACAATTAGTAGGACATATCAAGCTAATATAAAAGTTGTTGGACTAGTACATAGAAAAAATACGCAAGTTTGAAGCTATTTAACTATTCTATATAGAAAGGAGATTTGCTTCCATTGTGTTCGTGCCGAGATCAATACCAAAATTGCTGGAGAAAAAGGCCAGTTAAGAGTGAAAACCCAAGAGAGGACAATTGGTAAACATAAAATGAAGAAAAAAATTTACCTTATATGAAAGTATTTGATCACCATGACGAGGTGTCAGACTGTTTGAATAGGTGATGGCGTTGTAACATCTCTGATATTCCTAAAGCAGAAATGCTTTCACATCCAAGTAGCTCTTGAAGCTTTGCATCACATGATATCATCATTGAATTTGAAGGATCCTAGAAACAACAAACAAGGAGCGATTGTAGATCAAAAGAACAATTGTGAATGCCATGAAAAGCTCAATGAGAAGGGCAAACCAACCATCTTATTGAACCTTTTATGCATACTTACATAAAAAGAATTGTTACTTTGAAAATAATTTTGAAACAAATACCATAGTACTTAGGACTTTTTTTAGCTTTATATCACTGATTTGGTTTTTTAAAAATAAAATAAATTGCATGCACAAACAGTTTAAACTCTACCAAAGAAGCCCCGTGATCTTCTTTCTTCTAGTATAAGTATTAAAATCCTAAACTGAAGGATGAAGGAGCATGTTTGAGTATGTGTGTGTGCATGAGTGGAGAAAGTTGAGAACATGGCTACACACCTCCAAATGATTAAGCTTGATGTATTCCCAAACAAGTCTTGTGACTTCAGACTGTTGCATCTCCCTTCTCCCAGAGGCCAAAAATTTGGCAAGCGCTTCAGATATTATAACAGTAGATGAAGCAGGTTGAGCCACTTGAAACGTAGATTCAGCCTCCACGTTCACTCGTTCATTCATTTGAAATGTAGATTCAGCCTCCAACTTCACCTGTTCAGTCTTTTGAAAAGCAGATTCAGCCTCCACCTTCTCTCGTTCAGCCATCTGAAATGTAGATTCAGCATCCACCTTCACTTGTTCAGTCATTTTAAATGTAGATTCAGTCTCCACGTTCACTCGTTCAGCCATTTGAAATGTAGATTCAGCCTCCACCTTAGCTCGTTTGGCTTGTGACTCCTCTGCAGTGACAAAAGCAAATGATTACTAAAATCAAATAATCAATTAAAACACCAACAAAAACCCATGTTGAAAAGTTAATAACACAGTCTCCTTTAATTTTGACCATTTATTTACTACTACTTACTTGAAGGTCCAAGTGGGATAATGTGTTTAGCCAGCAACTTATTCATCTTGAACATGTCAGTGCAGTCAGTCTCAAACAGGGAACGCAGAGCATCATCACAAATTATCTTCCTTTTGTTACCAGGATCTTGTAGGTTGTTTTTCCTTATGTATGCCCACAGCTGCCTCACAATCTGAATAGAGCGTATCAAATAGTTCCAAAAAATCATTTGAATCTATGGTTCATTTCAGATAAATGAAAACTCAAGCATTAACAATTGACAACAAACTTGTTAACACACGGAGGATGCTTGTTAGATTGGAAAATATGAAAAGCTACCTCAGTTCTTGGCAGGGCGGATTCACCAACAACTGCTTGAAGTTCAGGAGAAACACCACAAACCTTGTTTAGACCACCTGCACCCCCTTTTCTTTTGCCTCCAGTTGGAACACTGGTAATTCATTTATAAAGAAAACAAGAAGACACCATTTTGATATGTTAATTCCATAACATGGACCATGCCATTTTACATACTCAAAGCTAATCCGAGCAATAGGATGCAATACTCTTAACCATAACCATATAAACATCTCGCAGATAATGGTTATCTGGCTGAACTGAAGGCTAATTAATTGTTTATAAGGCTGAACTGAACTAAACAATATTCACATTCACATAAAAAATGTATATAAACTAAAGTGTCTACCTGTAGAGGTGATTTTGAGCGCATAATAAAACAAAGCATTTCAAATTTCAAAAAGTGACAAATAACACAATCAAAAAATTGTTATACAATCAAAAAATAATAGATATGAATATGAATATGAAATAATAGCCAGAATACCCGACAATAGCAGCAGGAGAAGGCTAGCAAACAAGAAGAGAAGGAGATTTATAATATATAATGTAATAAAAATTAGGTTATATGGAAAATGGCATGACATGAACAAGTCAACAACTATTCTACCGAAAAAACAAAACTGGTAAAGCTGCGTAATTAAAAGAGTTTCCAGAAATGAAACCGCATTCCAAACCAGAGATCATAATACTACCTTTGGACAAAAATGAACAACTCTAACCCTAAATCGAAGCAAGTAGCAACAAAAAATAAAAAAGGAAACCTCGAACCTAAGACGCAGTTAACAATTTGAAAGCAAAAAAGCTTACTTCTGTTTAGGTAGTTCAGGAGGAGGGGCAGTTTGGGGAAATGCATGAGCATTGTTCGGCAGTGGCTGTTGGAAGTTGATCTCATGGTGGGAAGAAGGGGGATGAGGGTGGAGGGCAAAATGGGAAGGAAAGTGAATAGTTGGGAAATGCGGTTGAGGTTGAGGGGTATAATGGTCTCTAGAGTGTTGAGGATGAGGAAGAAGAAATGGCGGTGGATGTGAGCGTAGAAGAAGGTCGATCTGGTCTCTGATGAAACCAGCCTTATGAGAAAGGTCTAACCCTAATTTGACCTCAAGCTGCTGAACGACGCCGTTTACTGTTGTGACGGAGTTAGGGTCGGAGTGACGGAGTAAAGACTCTACCCCTTTAGCAATGTCATGGTCAGACACCATTGTTTCTTCTCTTATGTTCATATACCAACGGACTAAACGGCTACCCTCTCTCCCTCTCTCTCTCTCTCTAGTCTCTCTATCTATCCATCCATCTCTGTCTGTCTCTTTCTTTGTAATATGGAAATCACAAAAATGCCCTTTATTGGGTGGTTGTTAATGTTACCCCACAGTGGAGAAAGAAAGAGTAGTAGTAAATGGGTGAAACGTGAAATGGAGAAAAGCTGGAGTGGCGGCGAGACAGCTTCTTTTTCAATTTTGAGGTTATGGTATGGTGGAGGATGAAAAATGGATAAAGTGGAGCACGTCTCATGTTTTTGGACTGACACGTAGGCCTAGAAATAGCATTGAGGTAAAGTGAAAGCAACCTGGAATTACAATTTTGCCATTTACTTTTGCTTTATGTACTACCATACCATTGCATATTTGCATTTTTGATGAACTTTTGAAACCAGAATGTGGGGTTGGAATGTTGGATAATGGATACTATACTATGGATGGGATCAGTTTGGTGGTTAGGGATTAGGGAAGTTTGGTCAACTAATTACGATTCTGAAATTGATGTGGTGGGGTTTTATGTTTTTTATTATTTAGATGGAGTGACACGTACCAAACGTAAACTTATATATATAAAGTGAAGATGTCGGTTCGAATCCGATAACTATGAAAAATATTCGTTCTAACAATGTCGACTTTGTTAATTGTGCTAGACATTACGAACGGCTTAAGTTATTTAAGTATTATAATATTAGTATTTAAGTTATTTAAGTTTTTTAATGTTAGTATTTGATAAATATTTAATCTACTCAATTCACCATCTTTAAAAAGTTTACTTAAATGAGAAAAAAATTGAGAGAAAAAATGGAGAGTAATTTTACTTTTTTTACAAGACTATTTTTACTTCTAATAATTATACATCATTTTTTTGTTACACTTATTATACATCATTTTTAAATATTAAAACTAGTACTATACTCGTGCATCCACACGGGCCGATCGCGTTACGTGGCACGATTACCTCAAATAAAAACTTTAATTTGAAATATCATTAATCTAAAAGATAGATAGTAGATTATCAATAAGAGGTGATAGTAGATTATCAATAAGCGTGTAAACAGATTTTGGAGAAAAATTAAAATTTTAAGGTGATAACGTTTTCAAAAAATGTGATAGTTTTTTTTTTGTTTTATAGTATGACTCATTTACATTTTTATAGGTAATTTTAATAGAGTAGTGTTTGTATAAATTTAGAAATTTAGTTAAAAGGATTAAAGTGAAGTGATAAGAGAAAGAATAATTATTTATGGGAAAAGTAAAGTAAAAAGAAAAAAAGGAAGAAAGAGAGTGTAAAAGAAAAGTGAAAAGGAGGAAAGAGAGTATAAGAAGAAAGAGAAAAAAGGAAGAAAGAGAAAAAAGGAAGAAAGAGAGTGTAAGAGAAAAGTGAAAAGTAAGAAAGAGAGTGTAAGAATAAAGAGAAAAAAAAAGAAGAAATAGAGTGTAATGACATTTTTACCCTAAAAAATTTGACGTGTCTTTTAGATAGAATTGGGGTATTGGTAAAATCATATGTGTGTTAACCTGCATTTTCGACAGGCTCAATTAAATGCAGTCAACGAGGTTTGACTTGCTAATTTCAAGAGGAAAGATGTTGATTTCGACAGTGAGAAGTTTTCCCAAGAAGGTTCGACACAGTGCTTAACTTAGTAGACATTGAAGAATTGAAGCCAATGGTTCGACGAGAAGAAAATTAGTGATAGATCAGAAGCCAAGTGCTCGTTGTCGAAACGGCGTAGCAGTTATTGTGGTCGAAGACATGGCACTTACCATTTTTTAAATTCTATGTACAGTTAGTTAGTTATTGTGTTTCCCTCCTTGTATAAATAGTAGTTTTTCATAGGAAAAATAGGTCACAAACTCACATACAGAATTCTGAAACTCAAACTTCCAACATCACAGAGAAAACGAGTTAGAGAACAATGTATCAACTTGTGCACCATTCTCTTTACAATTAATGCAATTTCACTTTTACTTTCTTAAGTTTTCTGCATTTTATTTGCTTTCTCTTCGACTTCTACTCAGAATCTTCCTTTCTAGAGATAACTTCGACGTTTATGTTCATACTTTCAAGTTTAAATCGCAAGAACACTCATAATTTTTGAAAAAACTTTAGCACAAATGTTCTAGGATTTTCTAGTTGATCCTGCAAGCAACATTCATTTGTAACTGGCGGTGTTTACCAAAAAACTCGGTAAACAATGTGGTGAATTGGTATAAATATAATAGAAACCTAACACACAGTCCTGCTAATATGAGAGAAAGTGTATGTAGATATGCTATGCCTAATAGGAGTGCTATTTTTTCTCTCTTCTCATAGGAGTACCAAAGTGGTAGAACTTCTTAATGGGTAAGCATATGCTCTAGCATTAATTAAGTGGGTTCTTGCATTAATCATGCTCAAATAATAAACTCTAACCTCTTTTTTTGGGTCTGTATACTTTAAAAATAAAATTAAAAAGTAAAGATTGTGCGAGAGGTTTTGAAAGTCAATATTTTAAATATAGAATAAATCACCGTACTTTCTTGTAAGAGAAGTTTGAATTGCATTCATCTCTTAATTTATATTAATATCTACATTGTCCTTCAATAAATATATAAAGTAAATTATACTCTCCTCCCAATAAAGAAGTTTAAATTACACTCCCTCATGTAGGAGAAGTTTGAATTACACTCCCCTCCCTTAGGAATAAACAATGTATTATACTCTAATCCATTTTATGAAAATGAATATTCAAAGGAATACAAAAGAGAGCTTACTCCTCCTTTCTTTCTTGCTCACAACTAGAGAGAGGTTGTTTTGGTTCAACTTTTTGGCCTAGAATCACCCATTTGTATTTTTTTCTCTTTCTTATCTAAAATAAGTGGTACCCACAGATCTAAGCTTTCATTTCGTAGTTTTCATTGTTTTTGTCATATGAGTGTGGTGTTGTTGTTCGTCATCTTGGTGTGACGTTTTCTATTTTTCGTCTTGTTGCGGTGTTCGTTTCGTTTAGAACAAGAGATCAACTTCGATCAATTGCAGATTCAACCAATGAGCCTCAAAATTACAGATCCGGAGGCATGAGTATCTCAGTGACTTTTATTTTGTCACATTTGTAGGCATTTTGCCATTTTATGCTATTAACATGGATGTTGTGAGTTTTTTCATAGATACATCCATTTCAGTTTTACTAATGTTGAGTTTATATTATTTTCTAAGTAATTTTTAAATTTGAAGGGATGAATTTCTTTTTTTAGTAAAAAAAAAGAAAAGAAAAGATCATACATAGTTTTTAGGCTTAATTACAGTTTTGGTCCCCCTATTATGACCAACTCACGATTTTGGTCCCTAAAGTTTTAATTTGACGATTTTGATCCCCCTATTTTCCCAATTTGTAAAATCAAGGTTCCCCTCTTAATTTGGTCAAAATTGAAAGTCAATTTTGACTGACTTATCCTACGTGGCAGTCCACGTAGACTGCCACGTAGGCGCACTGTTCCCTTTTTTTTAAAAAAAATTGTTCCTCCCTCACCCCTCCCCCCACCGTGAACCCCTCCCCCTCCCCTCCCCCACCGTGAACCCCTCCCCCTCCCCTCCCCCACCGTGACCCCCCCCTCCCCTCCCCCCACCGTGACCCCCTCCCCTCGTTTTCCCCTTCCCCTTCGCACCTCCCCTCCCCCTTTGATTTTGCGATGTTTTTCTTTTGCTGCTTTTGAATCTTGTTCTACGGTGGGAAAACGACATTGGAGAGGCTGGTGTTGGCATTGGTGTTGGGGAGGTCACCCAAGACGATGCGCTTCTTCTTCTTGTTGCTGCGAAGTTCGCATATTGCAGACGCGACCCTCTTCTTTGTTTCGCCCTCGATCTATACAATCTCATTCCTCAGTTTTATTTCGTTCGTTGGGGGTGATTTGGTGCCCAGATCTGGAAATCCATTTCCCTTGTTGTTGTTGTTGTTTGCGGTTGAGAAGGGTTTTGGGAAAATGGTGAACAGTGAGAGAGACAGTGAACAGTGAGAGAGAGGAGAGGGTTGTGAGAGAGACAGTGAACAGTGCGCCTACGTGGCAGTCTACGTGGACTGCCACATAGGATAAGTGAGTCAAAATTGACTTTCAATTTTGACCAATTAAGAGGGGACCTTGATTTTACAAACTGGGAAAATAAGGGGACCAAAATCGTCAAATTAAAACTTGAAGGACCAAAATCGTGAATTGGGGAAACTAGGGGGACCAAAATTGTAATTAAGCCTAGTTTTTAATGTGAATATCCCACTTGAAACCCACACACAACTGTGAGGTCCCGGGTTCGAACCCGAGACATGATATTTGCGAGTTGAGCTGGACCTTATAAATAGTAGATCATCATTTATGTCATGACTTCGATTATATATTTGATAATTAACTAATTTGGAGGTCTTATTTTAAAATTGTTCATATCCTTTAGGCGGCTAACCAAGTAGCGAATGGCTTCACCACAATTCCTAATTTTTGTTGTTTTGAGAGCTAGCAACTTTATTGCAAGTTGCTTAATGCACAAAACATCTATAGCATTGTTAACCTTGAAGTTATCCTACATGGAGGTGGAGTTGCCTAAAAACTAGTTACCGCTCTCTGGAATCGATAACTATTTGTTTTTTTAATATTGCATTAAAAAATTACTTTTGTTTTCAATTTTATCTCTCACACTATCAATAAAAATGATGTTAAAATAATGAGATAAAAAATAAAGAGTTTGGGTGGCCCCATGTTAACCCGGCTTTGCTAGTCTGTATGGCTCTCCCTTCCGAAAAGAGTTTTTCTCACGTCTAAAATTTAAGTTGAGTTTATTGAGAACATACATGTGAAAAAATCAACTCAAATCTATTATTGAATTTTATAGTATTTTAAAAATTGGATTGCTAATAACACTCTATAAAATTTCCCTCCAACACTCTCCATGTTGGATGAAATGTATGAAAGTCTCACTAACTAACTGCAAAAGATTATTTGTCAAAAAAAAAACTGCAAAAGATTATATTTTTCAAATCAAAAGTACTATTTTACCCTAAAAAAATAAATTTAATCTGAATAATGAATGAGGAATTTAACCTGAATAATGAGTGAGGAATCGGAGTGTTGATAGGGACGAAAAGGAGAGGAAAGCATGGCGGAGATAGTAAACCTAGGAATAGGATTGGGATTAGGAGGCCTGTCAATCCTAAGCACGACGAAACGTTCATACCGTCCCCATTCCCAATTGACTAAGCTTGACTCTATTGATAACAAATGGAGTCTTTTGCGGCACAAACTCAAGAGCAACAGCAAATTCATCTGCCTTTTCTCAGACAACAAAAGAGAGGTATTTGTTTGCAATTCCTTCCCTTGCTAATTGAAATTCTGTTTCTCCTTCTTTCAATTTTTGTCGCTAATTGAAGTTCTTTTTCTCGTTCTTTCAATTCACGTCCTGTACTGTTTATGAATTGCAAGTCCTTGATAGATAAATTAGTGCCACATCTGCGTACTCTAGTTTGCAGCATTTATTTCATGAATTGCATGTTCCTGATTGATAGATAATAGTGTTTGACATTATTTAAACCTAGAATGATATTTCAAATAGATGAAGCACCTGATAGTGTTTTTGAATCCATCTTATGCATATTGTTTGTCTGAGTGGCCTCGCTTGTGAAATTGGATTATGTTGCCTAATTGGTCGGGCTCTCAAAAGATCTATTCCTTACAATTTATTTGTTTCAACATTCTACCTTGGCCGGTTCACGTGAAGCGATTGACAAAACATATTAAGTTCACATACTTATATGTCATCATAATGTCATGTTGCTATGGAATCCGACAAGGTCTCCATTTTGAAGCAATTTTTAAGTATTAGTCTTGCCTTGTCACTGTGTTTCTATGTGCAATTTGTTGTCGCATGCCTTTTAGGTGTCAAGGCAATCCCATAATTGCAATACCGAGCTTCTTTTACAGTTTTACTTTTCCCTTACGGATAAACTTTGGAAGATGCCTTTGTCAACTGAACTGAACCGGTTTGGTTTGTTATTTAGCTTAATTTATTCTGCTGCCCTTTTCATGTAGCACATGTACAGTTTTCATTTCAACTATAGAAACTATATTATGCACTTTTGCTTGTGAAAAGGATGGCTCGGTCCACAAGGCTCCCACCAGTAGGGTCTGGGGAGGGTAGATGTACACAACCTTACCCAGAGATAGACGTAGAGGCTGTTTCCCGAATTTGAACCCATTATGTCTTGGCTCCAGGTCACAAGGCAACAACCTTACCATTACATCAAGACCCGCTCTCCACTTTTGTTTGTGAAAAAAGAAAAAAAGATAAATTTTCACCATCAAATTATACGATATAGTTTTGGCGTTGTGATTAGGTATTCATACAAATTAGTTTACTGCTACTGATATCTATTTCAAATCTGGTGGCGATGAGCCATGTACAATTCTTTATGCCTTGCAAAGCTGATGCAAGGGGAAAAAACTAAAAGTGACCCGGATTGCAGGAACAAGCTAGGAAAGCATTAGAAGGTGCACTTAGTGGGAAGAAAAATGAATTTGATAAGTGGGACAAAGAAATCAAAAGACGAGAAGAACTGGGAGGTGGAGGTGACGCCGGTGGTGGTGGAGGTTGGTTTGGGTTGGGTAGATGGTTTGGCTGGTCTAATGATGATAATTTTTGGCAAGAAGCAAAACAAGCTAGTCTTACTATAATTGGCATCATTCTCATAGTAAGAAACTTCCTCATACAATTTTCAATTCTCTTACTGATAGTCATAAGTTCATAATTTAGTAGTATCATAAAATAAAAAAATGTATTATTTCTTCTCCCTCTGCCTTTCAGTATCTCCTAGTTGCAAAAGGTGATTTGATCCTTGCCGTCATCATCAATCCCTTGCTGTATGGACTTCGAGGAGTGAGAAATGGATTTGGTCTCGTATCATCAAGAGTCTTGAAAAATAATTCTTACATTAATCAGTCTGATTCTGATGGCTTTTCGAAGAAGGAAGATTATAAGCGCACTTCTGCTAAAGAGAATGTTGTAAGAAAATGGGGTAGTGATTAGTGAGTAACTCAATTTGTTACAGCCTTACAGGTTTGGTATCGTCCCTTTTAGTGCAGAATGTTTTTATATTTCCTCTCTAGTTTGTTCTACTTCACCCATGCTCCATGCTGCGTAGCGTGATGCTTATTGTTGTAACTCAATTTTTTTCTCCCCTTTGTTGTAACTCAATTTTTTCTCCCCTTTGCATCTGAATGATTAATTTTTGTTTCCTCTATGGTTATACTGAGAAGTTAGGATTCAAAAGCTCCTTTACAAGCTGCTTACTGATTGGTCTCTTGTCAAATTTTATCATCAAATTTAATTTAAAAATGAGTTGAAAGCAGGTTTCTCACTGGCCTGAAAACCCTATTTTGGATTTGTAGTGTAGAAACACCAGAAAAATGAACCAAGAAAGTTTCCTGGTGAATCTTTCTTCTTGAACCTAAAAGGTTTTTTGTTGTGTATGTCTATAAGGTCTTCTTTTAGTTCTTAGTTCACTACTCTGAATACAATCCTTACGTGGAATAGTCTGCCATTGAATTAATTGCTCATTTCATTTTCATCTGAGATGTCTTTCATAATCTCAACATTTAAGATCACCTTCTGCTTTTATTATTTATGGGTTATGGCTTCCTCTATCAACCACTGGGTTTGTTTGGTGAAGGTATGAATGATTTATATTTTGTTATAATATCTTACTCTAGATCACATTATCATAGAGTTAGAGATGCTAATATCGTGCTATGAATCATTCCAACCATAAGCTTAGTCACGGCACAAGTGGTAGATACTTGGGTCCTTTAACCATTTGGTCCTGGATTCGATCCCTAGCCGGTGCGTATGAAAAAACATTTGTTGGGAGAGGTCAACCCCTTAAATGGATCTCAGATACTTCGAATGATTAGTCTCCACAGTTATCGTGGAGGAAAAAGAAAGCTTAGTCATGCACGACTAGAATTGGATAATAGGATAATTGCATTTTAATTTAGATCTTTCGTATCAATTTTATCCCGTCTACAATGTAAATTGTGATAAATTTAGGACTATGTAAGGATGCTGACTGATTATGACTTATGAGGCAGTAAAACCCTACCCTAAGAATACAAATCTTACGGAGTCTCCCACTTCACTTTCCCTCCAAAACTCCCACCCCCCACCCCCACCCCCACCCCCCTCTCTTTTTTTCCTCATATTTTTATTTTAAAAAATAGAACTATAAATTAATGAATATGAAAATTAATTTCCTGATAAATTACGTAAAATGTGATTTTGGCTAGTGTGTTTTCGGGTACTTTAGAGTCTAGAAAAAAATTAACTATTCAAATACACAAAGTTTGTTCCTCGATAATCAATTTCATTAAAAATAATTGATTTTGTAACAAAATATGTAAAGTGTGATTCTAAACAGTGTGTTTTGGGGTAGTTTAGATTTCAAAAAAAAAATTGAATGTACAAATACATGAAGACGGTTCGTCAACCTAAGTAAAGTATGATGCTAAATTAGATGTAAAAAAATTAGATGTACAAACTCATGACAAAATAAGTAAAGTATGATGCTAAGTATTGTGTTTTCGGATGCTGTAGTGTTTGCAATAAAATTCAACTATTCAAATATGCAAAGTTTGTGCCTCAATAGCCGGTTTGGTGGAAAAATAAAATATAATTTCGTGACAAAATACGTAAAGTGTGATGCTAAGCAGCGTGTTTTGGGGTACTTTAGTGTTTGGAATTTTTTTTAACTTTTCATATACTCAAAGTTCATTCCTCAATAACCGGTTTGGTAAAAAAAAATTAATTTCTTGACACAGACCCATGCGACTTACCCTTTTAGTGATTCCACCACTTTAAAAAATTAATTTCTTGTTATACTTTTTCTCTTTACATTTTTAAGACCATATTTTTCTGAATCTTTAAAAAATTAATTTATTTTTATACTTCTTCTCATTATCTTTGTGAAACCAAAATATTTATTAAATTCATTTAATTCGGTCACTACCAATTCATTTGTTGAATTCATTTCTTCTTAGTATCTATGGATAGTCAATTTCAATTTTATAACCTTCTTATTTGATTTATAGTTATAATTTAATTTTTATTCACATTTATTAGACTATATATTTTATAAATCAATACTGTTACTATGAATTATGTGTATGGAATAATTTGTCTGGATTATATCTATACACACTCTATTTTAGGTTTTAAGTTCACAATTACCTTTTTTAATTCATACCTACCTTCAATTTAGACAAGGTTTTTTCATTTTGCAATTTAAGAAACAAATTTTACCCAACAATAATTTTATATTAACTAGAGTTTTTACCCCGTGCAATGCACGGGTCAAGGCGCTAGTGTCTTCAATCTTTATTTAGTTCTAGCAGTATACCTGTGCGTAACCCGTGCATACGCACGAGTGTTGTCGTGTTATTTTTATTAATAGACTTAGACATAATTTAATTAGTCAGAACATTACCTTGTGAAAATCAAGACTAATTTAAAGTAGTTAAACAAAAAGTTTCAAATTGTATAGAGAAAAATGAAATATTAAAAATGAAGGAGACATTTAGATGAAATTAAAGTAGATATATTGTGTAAATAGAAAAATGAGATAGAGTTAGAGGAAGAACGATGAGGAGTGAGTGAAAAAATGTGTGAGAAAGATTGAAAAAGTTTGAAAAAATATATGAGAGAGTGATAAGTAATATTTACTGTAGAGATTAGAAAACAAAATTGTAGTAAAATTTTAAATTTTATAAATTGTAATATTTTTGGTAGAGACTAAATAAAACTTATTGATAGAGAAAATGGAATATTAAAAATGAAGGAGACATGTAGATGAAATTAAAGTAGATATATTGTGAAAAATAGAAAAATGAGATAGAGTTAGAGGAAGAAAGAGGAGGAGAAAGTGAAAAAATGTGTGAGAAAGATTAAAAAAGCTTGAAAACATATATGAGAGAGAGTGATAAGTAATATTTCTTGTAGAGATTAGAAAACTAAATTTTAGTAAAGTTTCAAATTTTACAAATTGTAATATTTCTTGACAGTGAAAAAATAGAATATTAAAAAAATGAATGAGACATGTAGATAAAATTAAAGTAGATATATTGTGAAAATTAGAAAAATGAGATAGAGTTAGAGGAAGAAAGAGGAGGTGAGAGTGAAAAAGTGAAAAAATTTGAAAAAGTATGTGAGAGTGTGAAAAAGTTTGAAAAGGCGAAATTACATAAATATCCTAAAATTGTTTAGTTGGGAAAAGGGTAAGATTGGTATTTTGGTAGTAGTTTATGGTATAGATAGATAGTAGATTACCATATTAGCAAATAATTTTTTTTCAACGGAAATACTCTTTTCCCAAAAAAAGACTCTTGATTTTTTTTGACATATCTTGATTAGTATTAAATATAAAAAGAAAATGTATATAGTTGTATTAAAAGCTTGAAATGCTGAGATTGTTGAGCAGTATTTATGTAATAACCAATTTGGATCTCCAAAAAATTTGGAATGGCTTGTCTTCTGTTCAAATTTCATTAAATTTTGCCTTGTTAAAATTTTGTCGGCTTAAATATGTATTTCATATCTATATCTATAAATATAATATAATCATCTATTCGTTTTAATGCTTCAATTTTTTTTATCCAAATGGCCTTATGATATTTTATTTTATTTTCATTTTAGTCCTTCTTTTAGTATTATCCTCTTAAATATACTTGTTTCTTTTTTCTTTTAGTCCCTGATGTAACTTATATTTGGTTCATTTTCAAAGTAATCGCCGCATGACATGGCCTAAAACTAAAAAGTATGATACGTGGACTAAATCACAAAAACAAAAAGTATATTAATGGGAGTTAATCCGGAAAAAAAGTATTATTTATAGAATAAAACAAAACAGCGGAGACCAAAATGAAAGAAATATATTACAGGATGAAATTGAAAATATATATTTTAAGATACCTAAAACTAAGGTCTGTATGTTATAAGGAGTCATAGCTAAAATCCTATGTAATTTGTAAAAAAGGAGAACTTTTAATTTGAGAAGAATATGTGAAATCTCAATTTGATGAGATTTTTTTTTGTCTGCAGACAAAGTTGTAAAAACCACTCATAAATTCAGGTGTAAAGTGGAGGTCCCAGATTTGAATTTAGAAAAGCACGAAAAAATGTTAGTCCAACAACGTTGGTTTTATCAGTTGTGATAGGCATTTTAGGCAATTTGAAATTTGAGTTTATTCATTTTAAAATGAGTTGTGTTCAACCATCAAAGTTGGTCGATCTAATCCTCAAATTTTAACGACGGATAACTCATAGAATTGTGGTTGTTGACACGAAGTCTTGGTATATACCAGCCTTCTTGCATAATCTAGTCATGTCTTATCTTGTATCCTAATATTTAGTGGAGGGTTTACGATGAGTTTTTTTGTTCAATTGGTTTACGATAAGTTTGAGATATAAAATGAATGTACAAATTTAGAAGTCATAAATTTAGTAAACTTTAGAAACAAATTGTATCATGCGATAATTTGTTTGAAAAGGAAGAATACTTGGATTTTTTAATACCATTGTGAATCCAAAAAAGGCGCGGCATAAAATGTATTGTAAGGGTATATGATGATATGATGGGGGTACAAAAAAAACCTCCAAAGTTTATTTAGAAAACATTCCATGGGTAATAGGGATCGAAAAGCATACTTGACTTGCCCAAATTGCCCTTAGGACAACAAGTTAATGAGTGGTTGGTTGAGAAGTTGAGCCCACCTAGTCCATTGTGGGGACGTGAACTAGCTCGCCCACAAAATAAATGGTCCCATTTTTTGTACCCCCACCTTTAAAAAACATACCCCCACCCTTAAACATCATACTCCCACAACCCCTGTAAAAAAAACCAAAAATACCCTCCAAAGTTAACAAAAACCTAAATCTGTTTTTCATTCTTCATTTGCTTCCGCTTTTGCAAAGAGTAAGTTCGAAAAAATTTCCCTCACGGAAGTACCTAAATGTGTCGCCAAGGAAGTATGTAAATCCGCAGGCCATTTTTTAACAACGGATTTACATAATTCCGTATAAACCTAGCATTATTAGAAATGGAAGTATGTAAATCCGCAGTTGTTATTTTAATTGGCTAAACGGATTTACGTAAATTCAAGTAGACATTTTTCAACAAAATTGGTAACGAATTCAAGGTAAATCCGTAGTTCATTTTTTTCCAAAAAATAACTAACGGATTTACACTACTTCCGTAGTTTAATTTTTAAAAAAAATTGGTAACGGATTTACCATAAATCCGTAGTATATTAATTTTTTAAAATTTTCTTTTATTTTTATTTACAGTGGTGCTTAGTAGAGGTAGAGACAACAGAATTATAGACTCGAGGAGGGATTTCGTGATGCAGGGTGGATCGTCACAGGCTGGTGCTATGGGTGAATCGGAAGAAACTCCGATTAGTACACGCACACGGATTAGGATAGCCGGTCATGTTTCTCGCCGAGATAGACGTGCTCGGGAGCGAGATAGACAGCAGACTCCTCAGCAGGACATGGAGGAGGAGGAGGTTGCTGGTCAGGACTACTACCACGGCCAGGATGCTGGTCAGGACTACTACCATCGACTACCAGCAACAGTATCATCAGGACTACGCTCCTCATGTTGAGGAGGAGGAGGAGCAGCCTGGTCAGGTGGACCAGCAGCATGTTGGACCTATGGATGGTTCACTTCTTATCGGATTTGATGCTCATGTAGCATCTAATATTCTCAGAGGACAAGTAAAAACTATACAAATAGTTGAATATATTTAGGCTTGTTATATAAGTTTAGTCTAATACTCATTGTCCCCTACATGCCGGATAGGTGCCTCCGGCAATTTGGATACGTCCAGCTCATCCCTCGTTCTCCGCTTGAGGGTCGTCCCTCTTATAAAGATGTGATGATGCGAGTGACCAGATGGGGTGACAACGTGCAAGAAGTCCTTAGCACGACTACTGCAGTCAGAGAGATCAGTGAGCTTCATCCACCTTACTTGCCCCGGTACTTTAGGGTTTCAGTTCCCCGGCTTCTTCCAGCACCAACACCAGGAGTGATTGGACCTGAGGAGAGACTGATGCATATAGTTCAGCGGTTACTGAGTTTGCTACAGTCCGGAGAGATTCCTCGCCGCTCTCTAGCGTATGCCACACTCTGGGGATTGATTAACTATGCAGAGGGAGCCGACCCCGATCCTGACTCTGATTCTTGAGTTTTTTTTTTATTCTTCCATTTGAACTATTCTGGATTTATCTATTTTTGCATGTAGTATTATTCTGTTAGTATTATACTCGTTAAATTAAAAATGTATTTTCATTGATGCAAAAGCGGATTACAGCGTTACAACAACACAAGCAAACATAAAAACTAAAACATGATAGAACATAAAAACTAAAAGATAACAGCAACAAATACAGTTCTAAAAATCCTGGTCCTCCAGCATAACAACGGCGTATAATCTCATTGACACTCCGTTGAGTCTCCACGTACAGCTCCATCGGACTACGAGTCTGAAACATGTCATGCATGTTCAACATGCTTCGTACGTCGTCATCAGTCTTAATATTCATGGACGACCAGTGAATGCAGCCATCATCTCCAAAAGTGGGTTTGCGATAAGTGATTTTAGTAACCTTGGTCATCAACCCTCACTTGAACCTTAAACTCTATTTTATCTTTCAAACCTTCGAAGGTGATGTTGTCATGGAGACTGCATAAGACAGGTTTTGGACATGAGAAGAAGACACCATCTTCTCTTGTGGTGATTTGGCCACCATGATGAATAGCGGTAAGTGTGCTGTCTCTTGAGTACTAAGTGGATTCAGTGTTCATTTTGGAGTGTGTGGGTGTGAAAGAAGAAAATTAAAGTGAAATGTTGTTGTGAAAGAAATGAGGGTGAGTGTGGGAATTTATAGCAATTTTCATTGATTATGTACCGTTGATAATGTCGATGCGATCTACACCGTTAAAAATCTATCCGTTGGGGCACATTTACCAAGACGAACAAATGTAGGCCGTTGATCAAAAGTGTCGGTGGAATCCTGACCGTTTATTTTTTAAAATTTTGTGACAACAGAATTATCTATATTTTAGATAAACCCGTTTTGAAAAAAAAACAAAACGGATTTATCTAATAAATAGATAATTCTGTTGTCACAAATTAACATAACGGATTTATCTACTTATTAGATAAATCTGTTATGGTTATTTTCAAAACGGATTTATATAATATATAGATAAATCTGTTACAGTAAATTAACAAAACGGATTTATCTAATAAATAGATAATTCTGTTGTCACAAATTAACATAACGGATTTATCTACTTATTAGATAAATCTGTTATGGTTATTTTCAAAACGGATTTATATAATATATAGATAAATCTGTTACAGTAAATTAACAAAACGGATTTAAGTTTCTCTGATGTAAATCTGTAATTTTACATTTACTTAACGGATTTATGTTTTTTAACTTAATTCTGTTATTAATTTTTCTAAAAAACGAATTTATCTGATTACATGATAAATCTGTTTTGGTTTTTTTCCCAAAACGGATTTACCATTCAATTAGATAAATCCGTTGGTTTTTTTTAAAAAATAACGTGGGGGTATGAAGTTTAAGGGTGGGGTACAAAAAATGGAACCCCAAAATAAATGAACATAAAATAAAAAAATAAATTTGGGCCAAAAGTACCAGGTTAGCGGATTGGCCCTCCCAAATTAGACAAAAATGATAGGTAGTCAGACTAGTTCGCCACAATCTGTTGGAAATACATAAAACAGGAGAGAAAAATGGTTTAAAAAGGAGAAAAAGAAGTTTAAAAAAAGGCATCACTTTTCCCACACCCCACACCCCCAAACCCCCTAAAATCCAAAAATACCCCTAACTCAAAAACACTATTTCTCCCTCTCCCTCTCCCAAACCCACTCAATCTTCGATTTTAACCTTCAAACTCATTTTCGGAACACAAGGTACACGATTTCTAACCCTCATTTACTTGCATTTTGCTTGATTTGCTGTGTTTTATTGTTTTTTCACTTCTGCATTTTCGTGAAGCATTCAGCTGAGGACAATCGAATGCTCCTGGGGATGAAGCAAAATGGACCCATTCGGTTGAGGTCAACCGAATCATTGATACTGATTGTGTTTGATATGTTCGGTTGCAGGTATGATCCAATTCGTTACCCTCATTGAATGAAATGCTGGGGGGATTTCCATTCCAAATGAGATTTGGAGACTAGAGTTGCCTTGGTCATTTTATTTTGTCTTGGAAGTTGGCCCTTGTATTCGTGGTGTCAACAACATGCGCTATGGCAACATCCTTACTGATACACATGCCATCTGCCAAGCGTATGGGGGTGTTGAGAGTGTGGAAGCCTCGTTAACATACTATCAGACCGGGAGCTTCAAGGTCGCCAGGATTATGCCCGCGGTTGCCTCTGATGGGAGTGGGAGTGACAGTGATACTGCGAGTGATGCTGGATCCGGCTCTGTTGTTACCCAGCTGTAGTTTTTTACTGTTATTTTGTTTATCAATAATTGTAATTGAACGTCACTGATTTAGTAATGAATAAATATTGGGTTGATTATTTTTAAGTTTACAGTACCGTTAAATTAAACAACAATTTTATTATTAAAAAGCGTCACTGTACATAAAACTCGAAATACCCGAAAACGATAAAATGCCAGAAACTACTGAGTTGGTGGAGTTAAACGACTAAGGATCTCAGCGACGGTCCGTGTGGTTTCCACGTAGAAATGCAGATAACCCTTCCATTTAAACAGGACATAAATGGACATCATTGTTTAGACGTCATCATCGTTCTTGACATCCATTGTAGACCAGTGCACACGTCCATCAGACCAATCGGGTTTCCGATAAACTATACGAGTTATCTCTCGCTCGTCGCCCTCCACTTGCACCTTACCCAGTAGTTTATCTTTTAGGGCAGCGAATGTTATGTTGTGTTTAAGCATACACTGCATTGTGTCTTGCCCCTCGAAACAGACACCATCAACTTTGTTGGTGATGATGCCTTGATGATGAATGATAGTGAGGGAAGAATCCTCTGAGTATTGTGTTAGGGGCATTTTTTTTGTGTTTATACGATTTGGTGGAGAAGAAGAAGTAGAGAAGGGGTTAGGGTTTTTGTGAAGTAGAAGGGAAAGCTGAAGCCCAATTTATAATAGGCGTGGGGAAACATGAGCCGTTGATCAAAATTATAGATCACAAATTTGAGCCGTTTATTTTCTATCCGTTGGGTCACAATTTCTGAAGGAAATGCCATCCACTCATTTTCCTGACACGTTTGACTGGTTGTGAGCCGCTGGTTAAAGGTGTCGGTGGAATCTGAGCCATTCAAATTTTTTTTAAAAAAAACCCGTATTCGGCTGCCCTGATCCGAATTTATTCGGTTGAGGTTAGCTGAATCATCTAAAAAAGGAAAAAAAGGGGTGTGTGCCAAAAAATACACCTTCTGTTGCCTATAACCGAATTATTTCGGTTGCCCGTAACCAAATCGGCGAAAAATGCGCGTTTCATTAATGGCCTTTTGGTCATTTCGCAGGGTTAGGGGGTGTGGGGTGAGTAGGGAAGGATGTGGGAAAAGCATGGGCCTAAAAAAATGTAGACTTGGTGGCCCGCCTTGGCTCAACAGGTTGGTGGGCTTCGCAACCCAAGTTATACAAATCTGGATCCTGCATAGCGGCTATATGATGCAACTAGATGTTGAGCTGTTAGATCTAAAGCGAGAAATTTTCTCTCGAACACCACCACAAAGAATCCATATATTATACAAGGTGCTAACAATATCTTACGGTTAGTCATGTATTTTACGATTCATAAAAGTAAAATACGATATACGATTCAAAAAATAGGCCTAACGATTCACAATATGTATCTCGATTTGAAAACCAGGTGCTAACAATGTAAGACTATCCCAATAACTCTTCAATAACAATAAAATATTTTGGGTGAAGCATTCACATAGGTACGCTCTTATCACCAGAATGACATAGTGTTATAGGGGGGAGGAGGGAACGGGTTATAAGCAGTCACAACAGTCCTTGGAAATTGGAATCCCAACATACAGCAACTCAGCTCAAAAATTCAAACTTTGGAAGAGACAAAGACATGAGGAAGAATATCCACTGCGAGTCTGAAAAAAGGCTCCTCAACTACAGATTCAAATGAAATATCTCTGCAGTTAGGTGAGGAAAACGAGTCTTCATTGCTATAAGGCTTGTTCTCATCTTCTAGTGAGGCTTCTTTGCAATAAGGCTCATCTGGTGAGTAAAATATGACAGTATGAGGAAGTTTAAAGCTCACCCTCTTTTGTGTAATGAATGAACAATTTGACATTCCTTCACCTCTTTCTTCATGAAGATTCACAAATCTGTCTAAGCATAAACTATCTTTGGCTTTTCTTATCAAAGATCCATGAAACCGAGTCGTCGAACAAGGGTGTACTTTTTTCATAGACTGCTTACTTACACAGAGTTCATCATCACTACCACTCATGAGGTAGTCTTTTAGATTCTTCCTCTCTGATGTCTCAATCTCTATCTTCCTTTGGGAAATCCTTCTTCTGTTCTCCATCTTAAAACACTTTGGTTTCATAAACTCTTTGGTGTTTTGGCTAAACTTAGTTTTTCTGCCCGTAAATAGGCGCCACAGACAAGAGAGCTTAGCACCCATTATGGTTATAATATATTAATATGTTAGGAATCAGAAGAATGAATCTGTAAGAGAAGAGAATACATAATGGGGAGGAGATCAATGAAATGAATGAGTATTCTTTGGGTTTATAAAGTGATTATGAGACGGAGGGGCCTAAAGAAAGAGCAACCTGGTTATTATCAGTGTTGTAGTTTTCTAAGTACTCCACAGTGGGGTTGGGATAATTATCATTGTCTTTCCTTCTTGAAATTTGACTAGATTTTCTTATGGTTTTAAAATCTACTTGGTGCTTAGAATTGCCATGTGATGACAGCAAAAACGATAGTTCCAATTATTTGTCTTAAGAAAGCATAGTTTCTATGGCTGATCCCTCGTCCAAGAAGTTTGACGGAATCTAATTTTTGACAAAATTTGGTGGTAAAAATGATGGTGGCAACTGGCAAATCAAAAAATGACAGAATTACTAACAAGAAATGTTGATTTCCACATGTGAATGAAAAATGGTCATTGTGGGTCAACTTATTATTCCGCATATGAGGTTTACTCATTTGATATTTTAATCCCTCTTGAAAACTTATTCTTTTCATATTATTGCAATTGAAAACATCATGCGTTGTTCTCGATGGCTAACAAGTAGCACATAGATTTTAGAAGAGAGAAAAAAACCCCAACAAAAGCAACATCAAACTTACGTATGACATAGGTAGCCAACCAGATTCCTAAGCTGAGATTAATCATCAGCAGATTACTGAGAGAAAACTGCCCATGACATGGAAAAGCGCTGCAAAAGCAAGTCAGTAATATACTCATAAATGACCCTGAAAAGGTGAGGATTGACTCAACTGGGTGCCCAACAACAACCAGTAAGCAAAATTATGTTTATGGTTGTCATGACAATTTTGAGCCAAGAAAGGCAGTACCAATGGGATAAATATGGCACATGATCTACATCTACTACAAAATATGTAAATACTCATCTATTTTTAAGCCAATGAAAACCACAAAGTGAAAAAAAACATCTAAACTCTAAAGGACATATGGTTTGCCAACTTATCTTGCTAAAATGTATCGTGACAAAGAAGCTTCCTTTCTTTTCCTGAAAATTCGTCACTGCGTTTTTGGTTTCTCAATCTTCACATAAGGCAAAACACCCATTAAATGAACAACTTTTGGAGACCACCCACGTTGTTGAGCACGGCAAAACATCAAGAATGTGTTTGCAAAGTAGGAATTGAAACCCATGAAGAGATGCCACAAAGCATGACCCTGAGGGTTAATAGGCCAACGGGATATCTCCTTGCAGAAAACGCGATCACAAAACCCAAACAAACTGCCAAGTACAAGAGTGGCTAAATATAGCTTTGCAAGCCGCTTTGCAGAAACATCTTGAGTGTAAATGTAGTACTTGTACATTCTTGGAGTGCAGAGGAGACAGAGAAGGATATAATGCACTTTGAAGCCAATACCAAATCGGAACACTGAATGGGAAATGGCAAAAACAGCACCATACATGAAGAGGAAGATTGGCATTGTACTACGGTAATGCCAATCTGGAGAATAGAGGATGTACATGTACAGCAGCACCTCCCATACCATTGGAGTTTCATCACCTTGCTGTTGCCTAAATTAAAGCACAACATCTGAACAATAAATAGTCATCCAAAACAAACAGAAATTGAAGTATTGATATGAACAAACTAAATAATTTAACCTACCAAATTTGTCAGGGTAAAAAATGTAACTGAAGATTAAATTTGAAGGAACAGTCATTTAAAAGCATATATAGTAATATCAGTGTGTTTCAATTTGCATTCAAAAAAGGCTAAGCTTCAAACCATCAAGTAAAAGCTTGTCTCCTGTAGCTTTTGCCCAAAATAGTTTGTGAATTTCAAGCACAAAACCAACACGTTGTTAGTCCCTGTAGATAGTATTCATCTAGTCACAGAATTAATGGTGTAGGTAACTCATATCACATTAATCCTTCTTGGATCTCACTTAAGGCCCAATCCCAGATAGTGACCAACATGATACAAGTTTTGTAAATTCAAGAACCAACTTGACTACATAAATAATATCAAAGACTTAGATCCATATAAGGTAGTAACACCATAAAATAATGAAAGTGTACATTCATTCAACCAAGTGGGGGCTCGAGAAGCTGACTTAGATACAGTTATAAACTTCTAATCATTTTTGTATCTTAAATAAATTAAGAAACTATAAATTAATCGTATTTCTATTGTCCCAGAACTGAGCGCTAGGTGCATATAAAGAATGCTTACAATCTCAAAGATGATAAGTAGTTCACTAGTACCACCATTTCAACATTGAAACATAATTATCAGCTAATTATAGCCAAGACTTCAGATTTAGTATCTAAGAGTAAACCCCATAGGATATTATACCATTTCTCCGAGCAGCAAAGACAAAAGAAAGGTTAAAAAAATCAACTACATATGGAACCATGCAATTATGTGGGAAAATTATATGTAAAATTATAATAAAAACTAGCCACCTAATTTAAATGCATGTGTGGCTTGTGTTATAACAACTAGACTCAAATGCATTAGTGGAAGTCTTTCATTATTTTTAAAAATTTTTTGATTAATTATTACCACTTTCTCTTTTATCTATATAGTCTCTATATGCAAACATGGATGGTCACAAAAATGGAAGTGTGGAACCATGGGCACTTCAAAAATAACCCTACGAACTTGTCAGACACTTCACAAACACATAGAAACTCATAGCTGCATTTTACAATATGTTTTGTTCTTTGAACTTTTATACCATAAACAGATGAAAAACTGCAATATTTAGATAAGTTACATAGCATTTTAATGTCTCAAATGACTCATGTCTCATGGTCACCTTTATAACACTTTTTCTCTCTTTTGATTTAAGAGGTGTTGTATACTAATTTTATGCAATGTATTATAGTCTGTGTTGTCTCCTGTAATTTTAGAAAATTTAATACATTCTTGTAGGCATGTTGTGTCATACCTGTATGACTGTATCACGTGTTGTATTCCCCCTTTCTGGTTATGCTAAGAGTAGATTATTTTGGATCGTATCTGTATTATCTTCCATATCCATCCTTTAAAAACGTGATTGTATGCTAACAGTATTTACAAGTTTTGGTACATTTCTTCAAAATTGATAAATAAATAAATAAAAAGAGAGAGAGCACAGAGGAGGTATTACTGTATTAGGTCTTTCAGTGCTGTCAAATAGCCACAATTGATAAAAACCATTTTTTGCTATAATTTCAAAGGGATATGTGAAACCCTAGAGTTTGCAACCACTATCACACTCGAACAATCTTTGCAAACTGAATGAGCTCCACATCCAACATCTCTAGCGATTGAGTGACATATCACATCTATCACCAACAAACTATTCATCTCTAAACCTGACAGGACACCATTGTCCATCTGCATATCCTCCCCTCTACCACTGTTTTGATCTCTGACCTCTCAAGTAACCCCTCTGGCCACTCGTGTCTTCTCCGTCTCTTGTATCTTTGATTTTTTCCCAGATATTTCTCCTATTATTTCCCCTCTTTTAATTTTCATTTGTTCTCTCTATTCTTCTCTTGGGGGTAATTTGTTTTTCTCTCTCCCTTATTGCTTCTATTGCTCTAAAAGATCATAGATTTAATCATTTAAACCATGGAATCAACCTTTTAAAAATACAGGACAATGCTGCTATAATAGATCCACACACCATTGGTGGGTCCAACCTTTCCCTGGACTGTCATGGCAGGATCTTTATAGCACCATGTTGCCTTTAATTTTTGCCTGTAGCTTAAATCTGAATTTTTCAATTACGTAACAAACATTTTATAAAATGCCAACCTCATTATGTGTCATGCAATGTACCTTGGAAATTAAATGGAACCAATCAGGATAAAAAACAAAAAACAAATTATAAACTAATCCAGAAAAAGAAAAAATGTAGATCAATACTTACACACGTTGCAGCGTGGCATGGTACAACATGCTCCCAATGGCAAGGGTCATGTTTGATAGGTGAAGAACACTGAACCTTTTCTCAAATCGCTGTACCAATGCATTTATAAGACCAATCAGAGCCAGGATAATTGTTGGGATGTTGGACACTGTGTTAAAAAATTCTGCAACGTAAAGCGAATGTGCATAATTTTTTTCACAACACTCTTTGGTGGATGTGACTGGACCCCAGAAGCTAGACATGGTTTCTGCCATTCTCCTCTACAGCCTGATGATATTTTCTATCTATATTTCAGTGCTGCAGAATTGAAAAAGAAACCTGGAAGCCATGCCAAAACCCAATCAATAACACAAAATTGTTCGAACCAAATAAGGTAAGCATACAATTAGATCGCATAGATGAACACATAACATTATATCGCAATGGAAGCATGATAAATGTATCGAATCTACACAACATGTAAAAACTAGTTCCGAGTGCAAAGATGGATTCAATTCTATAACAATGCATTTCAGAATATGAGTACAATAAAACATATAGAGTTTTTCATTTAGATCACTTCCTGAGATAAAAAGCAAGAGAGAAAACTGAAAAACTCCTCAACATTGAAACCACTAAAGTTAAAAATAGGTATTGAAATGAATTTATTTATACTTATAGTACAAGCTGCATTCCTGAAGTGTGAAGAGAAATCAACTGTTAATTTCCACAGACATAAAACATGCACGCGTGAGTATGACTAAAGATCATATGTTAAATCCTATTAGAGAAAAAGTCAAAGCAAATAAGCAATTGATGAAATTCAAATGGACCCACATTCCTTAATATGGATAGCAAAACTCAGCGATGTACAAGAAACCTTAGCATGCCTAAATAAGAAAAAAAAAACTCTAAAATACACTATTAAAATGGAATCAAGGTCAAGAGTATCGAGAGAGTGAAGTTGTAGATTCATTGATAGGGAAAAGCCAGCGAGCGTTTCAACTCCAATTAGGAGTAGGGTTAGGAAAATTGGGGAGAATAAAAGCAAGAGGCATCAATTTAGAGTGTGAAAGGGAAAGCATTCGGTTGGGGGAAAAAGTGAGAAGAGGAGGAGAAGGAACAGTAAATCATACCTCACACAGCGCGCTTGAAGTGAAGCAAGCAGTAGAGCAGAGCAGAGAAGCAATGGCCGCGAATAAAGCAAATAATATTATTATTATAATAACAATAAGATTGAATTAAATCAAAATTCAGAAAAATCCATGAGGCACGCCCCACAGCCCATTGGAATTGGAACAGAAAGGAAATTAGCAAATGGAAAGGAGCCGCGCCACCCCTATGCTGTCGATTTTGTTTTGCAGGTTCACTCACTTTACTGTTTACACTTTACACGCTCGCGATGTAATTACCGCATTTTAATTAGGCTAAATAGCACTTTTTGTCATTTTTATCTTTCCTCCAGATTTCACTTTGGTCATTTATCTTTTTTTTGGTCTGTTTTGGTCCCTCATGTTTCATTTTCGTTTCATTTTGGTCCCTCACCTTAGTTTTGACTAAAATTAATATTATTTAATTCAATTAAAACATTAAAACAATTAATTCAATTAAAACAAAATTAGAAAAAGAACCAACAACCACCGTCAGCCACCAACAACCACCACCCACCACCCAATCTCTCTCTCTCTCTCTCTCTCTCTCTCTCTCTCTCTCTCTCTCTCTCTCCGTCACCACCTACCCACAGCCACCACCCACCTCACAACCTAGCTCTCTCTCTCACCGTCACCACCCACAGCCACCACCTCTCCTCTGCGATCTGGATCTGAATCTGCGATTCAGGAGAGGGAAAACGACCGGGGGGGATGCGAAGAGAGAGAGAGAGAACGGCGAGGGGGGGAGATGCGAAGAGGGAGAGCGACGAGAGAGAGAACGACAAGAGAGGGGGGGTTGCGACAGTGAGAAGAGGGAGGGGAGAGCTAGGTATGGCAACATAACCCGAACTCGCGGCTACCCACCCGACCCCGCCCCGAACCCGCTCGACAAAACATAAATTAATTATTTTATTTTATTATATGCATATTTACTCATTCATTTTGTTTCATAAATTTTGTTTATTTTTAATTTTGATCTATTTTCTATAGAAAAATCTATTTTAATACTTTTAACTTTATTTTATCATTGTATAATTATTACTATTTTATTTTATTTTATTAATTATTATAAATATATTTTTTGTATTTTTCCTATAAATTGTGGCGGAAACGGATACCCGCGGGGAACCCGTCCCCGTTTGGGACGGGGTTGGGGGATGCAAAACCCGACCCCGATAGAGGTAGGGGCGGGGACGGGGAATGCCAAACCCGCCCCGTTGCCATGCCTAGGGAGAGCGAACCAGAGAGGGGGGTTCACGGTGGGGGGAGTAATTTCACGGTGGGGGGAACCAAAAATATATATTTAATAATTGATTAATTGTTTTAATGTTTTAATTGAATTAAATAATATTAATTTTAGTCAAAACTAAGGTGAGGGACCAAAATAAAACGAAAATGAAACATGAGGGACCAAAACGGACCAAAAAAAAGATAAAGGCAAAGTGAAATCTGGAGCAAAGATAAATGACCAAAAGTGCTATTTAGCCTTTTAATTATGTTTAGGGTTTAATTGGTAGTATATACCATGGCATAAAATATTATACTGAATTTTAAGGTCTTGAATTTGAATTTTGGTGGGACAAAAACTTTGTTGGGAAGAGAGAGTCAAATGGGCCGACAAAATCGGGTACTCGTGGTCAGTCAGGTTCCCCAACAATAATCAATGTTTTCGTTTTCTTTTTCAAAATCAAAAATATGAATTTACCAAGACAACATATAAAAGTAATTATTCCAACAATATGCAGTGTTTTTTCGTCGAGATTAAAAAGCAAAATAATAATTATAAGATACTTTAACTTGTTCATTTACATAAGCATAATACAAAAATATTTATATTTATACCAATAACATCTAATTTTTACTCATCAAAATCTAAAAGCAAAATAATTTTTTTATAGAAAATAAAGGTACTCATGAAGATATTGAAAAGTAATTATACTATTAGTAATAATAATGTTTTTAATTGGGACTCAGAATTAAAATAATTATTTATAAAAAATAAAGAAATTTATAATGATAAAATATAAAAAATAATACAATAGATACAAATAAGGTGAGATGAGATTGTCGCTATTGTGTTTGTGAAAGGTGTGGACAAAATTGAAGAAGAGAGAAATGAAGCCAAAAGTGTAATTGTCAAGGTGACCCGTAGACACGAGGGTCTCCTTTTTTTTTCCTTCCTAAATAACACTTTTAGTCATTTATCTTTGTTTTAGGTTTCACTTTGGTCTTTTATCTTTTTTTTGGTCTGTTTTGGTCCCCATCTTTCATTTTCGTTTCATTTTGTTCTCTGCTTTTAGTTTAAGCAAATGGACGCCACGCTGACAGTTAACTGCTGACGTGGCGTCTTAAATTCATTAAATAACATGGCAAAAAATGTATTATTTAATTGTAATTGAAATTACACATAAGCATTTAACTTTTTTAATTGATAAAAACAGAAAACGTAAATCAATAAAAACTTAAAACATTAAAATCAATAAAACAATTAAATCAATTGAAACCCAAATGAGAATCATATCCCCTTCTTCCATCTAACCCAGATCCTCTTCGTCCATCTTCAATGTCTCTCGCTCTCTTTAATTTACCGATTCAAGGTCAACATGAAACTAACCCTTCGTTGAGTGGGAAAGTGGAATGTGCATAATCAACGATTAAGATATAATTTTGAAGTGGCACCAAGTGCCAAAGCTTTTACTCCAGCATATATCACTGTCTTGGTTTAGAAAATGGGGAAATTAAACTACATTCATTTCATTTTAGTGGTGCTACTGATTAGTCAGTCTATTAGGAAAAAGCAAGGCACTTTTAGAATCGTAGCATATCAGTTGTATTACACAAAAAACAGATTCACAAAAAAAAAACCAGATTCCCTTCTTCCTCTCGCTCCCTTCTTCTATTTTCAATGTCTCACCTCTTTCATATAGCTCATCTTCAATGTCCAGATCTGTTCAAAATAAAGTCCAGATCTGTTCAAATCTCCTTGGCAATGTTTATGCTAAAATAAAGTCCAGATTTGTTCATCCATGACCTCGAAATCGTTTATCACCTCAAAATCGAAGTTGAAATCGTTACTCCCATCTTCTCACTCTATTGTTCTTGAGATTCTGCGATGTTGTGATTATTGTTGCTTTCGATTTCCTATTAGGTTAGATGGAAGAAGATGATCTCGGTAACTGTTCTTCGCATCTTCTTCTTCTTCCAACAGATCTGATTTACCCTTTTGTTTTCAGGTTTTGTTTTTATTTTAATGTGTTAATTTATTTGTTAATTTATGTTTTCTGTTTTAAAAATTTTAAAAAAGATAAATGTTGATGTGTAAATTGATTTATAATTAAAAAATACATTTATTTGCCACCTCAATTAATGAATGACACGTCATACATGACACTTAATATGTCATGTCAGCAGTTAAATGCCAGCGTGGCGTCTGTTAGCTTAAACTGACGGCAGTGACCAAAATGAAACGAAAATGAAAGATGAGGGACCAAAACGGACCAAAAAAAAAATAAAAGACCAAAATGAAACCTAGAGTAAAGATAAAGGACCAAAAATGCTATTTAGCCTTTTCTTAAAAGATAGGAAACAAACTACAATCATATTGCAAACAAATTTTAAAATACTTAAGGAGGATAATTCAAACACTTCTAACTCAAGTGATTGATAATTTGTAATTGGTTGATAGTGTAAAAGTTGTAAACTAATAGTGCAACCGAACCATCATTTACTTTATCTGACACGTCAATCCATTATTATAATATCATTTGAATATAACTAACGAATCATGAATTCTAATTTTTTTATTTTTGACACAAAAATGCATTTAATAAGTCGAATTGAGTAAATTAGCCATACAAGCTTGAGAAATGTAATTAGGTATTTCCTCAATCCAAGTAAAATTAGGAGAGTCTAAGGCAAATTTGGCTAACAGGTGAGCAGGCATATTAGCAAATCGACTAATATGGTAGAAGGTAACATTATCAAAGTAGGCTGTGGGTTGTTTACATTGCGTAGCAACGTGGCCCAAGTACCCTTTATTCACACATCCGGACCCAATAGCTCCAATTAGGCAGAGACGGTTTGATTCCATCTCAACATTTTTGAAGCAGCACTCCATCACAAACCCAAGACCAACCTTCATCGCCATGCCTTTCGCCAGCATCGTCCAACCCCAGGACCGACGACAACACTACCGCCAGAACGAAGCTACCATTGTCGTGATAGACAACACTGAAACCCTAGCGGCCATCAAAGGTAATAGCAGCATCCACATTTATCTTTATGTTATCATTACTTTGAGCCTTCCATCTGGTAATCATCTTCTTTGATTCATCTCCTGCTTCTCCCCATAAATCTCCATCGCTACCTGATACTCCGTCAAGGCAGAGCTCGCCTTCCTAGCAGATACGATAACATGTGTGTCTTTCTTCTCAAAACATTGATTATTTTGAGCAATCTAGATGTTGTAGATGATAGGGGCTATATGTTCTGTAAACACTTTGTCTGCTTGGAGAATTCGTTCTTCAAGCCATTAAGCAAAAGTCTCAACAGGCTTATTGTTGTGCGAAAAGTAGTTTGTGCAAGTGTACACAATCGCAACAAGTAATATACTGATAAGTAGAGATCGTACTAGTGAAATAAACAAAATATAAATAACAAGTTTATGAGCATGAAAATAATAAAGATGTTGTATGGAAACACTAAGAAAGTTTAAGAGTTTGATAAAGTGAGTTGGACTGCTTTTTGTTGTATAAATCCCCAAAAGTAAGGCGCTATAACATTGGACGCTATAGCGCTAAGTGTTGTAGCGTATGATTTTGTCCCTTTCGGTCACTAACGCCAGAGTTTTGTTACAAGACTCCTATATGTCTAGGTTCTAAATAAGTCCACCCTTGTATAATGAAGAACCCACAGTATTCACCTTATGAACTATTGCTCCCCTATGTCTAGAGTTAAGTAAAAATGGATTAAATGTCTTTAACCAACCTTTCGTTCATATCAACCATTGAGTTCTATTCGTAGACCATGTCTGAACCTACGAATCTACTCATTTCAGTTGGCCAATCCCAAAACAAGTTTGAAAGCATTAAAGTATAAGGATTGAAACGCAAACATCACAATATTATATTAACACTACTCAAGGTTCATTACAAACTAGAAGCAATCAAACTACTAAGTGTTTAGCTCATGATAAGCATCATCAACACAATACAAGACAAAAGGCTCATATTACCGTAAATACACAAGAAATAAGCGATTACAAAAGATGCACTCCGTAGATTCCAAGTCATGCACAACTAGATGATGCTATAGCGTGGCTTCACCGTGTAGAAAGATAAGAAAATAAACAAAAAATGAAAGCTTGAAGATGGAGGTTTAATGGAGGAAATGTGTGTCAAGTTTTTCTCTCCAAGAACTCTCCTCTCTATTCTGAATTCTGAAGTGTGGAGGATAGAGTTAGATATTATCCTAATCTCATAAAGTAGCTTTTCAAAAAGGTGACAATGACACTTCTCATCATTTAAAAATAATCTATCACTAGAAATGCGCCACGTGTCCAAACTTTCCACTTGGAAGTGTCCTTGTCAGGCTTTCAGCAGAGGATTAGCACGATGACTCATCAAATAGTAGTATGCTCCAATATTGCCCAGCTGTCCCACCGTCATATAGCGCTATAGCGCTTACCGCTGCAGCATTTATCAGAAACATTAAAATACTCACAAAGGCACCAAATGTGTCAAATGATAACAAATTATCTCCTAACCCTTCTTTTACACTTCTTAACACATATTTACATATTTAACCACATAGTTACTTAAGAACTCACATTAACTTAAGCCTAAAGAATATAAATAACTCATATAAATATGAGTTATCACTTATCCTTGAATCTAACACCTAAAATAGATGAAAACCATATCGAGGTTGCTTTGATGCAGTCCCTAAAGGTATGATCCACAGTCTCAATCTGCTTCTCACATCTAGGGCATAACAGAGGACACTTAACACCCTTGGTTCTGAGATTGAGTCTAACTGGAACAACATTGTTTAAAATTTTCCACAAAAGCAAAGCTTGCTTAAGGGGAATGCACAAGTTCCAAATCTTTTTCCAAACTCCAGAATCCATTAGACTAGACTCAGCTACATCTTCCTTTTGAGCCTCGCATTCTTTAATTTTGTGATAGGCAGATCGCACTGTATGCCTGCCGTAATTACCCCCCCCATAAAGGAATCATGTTGGGACGTATCCACTAGAGGGATCTGATGAATTTGTTGTGCTTCAAAGTGAAGAAAATTCTCTTTAATGAGATTAATGTTCCAATTCGGACTATCTTCCCTGATAAGGTGGTTAACTAATGATTATTCGCTCCCTGAGGGTTTAGGGCTCCAAAATGTGTGACCATATTGTTTTGGGAGCCAATTATCTTCCCACATACGAATAGATTCTCCGTTGCCAATCCGCCACAACCACCCTTTTTTAAAATCCAAGCTCCATGCAATATACTTCTCCACGAGAAGCTGGGAGAGTAGACAATCTTAGCATTTAAGAAATCTATCCTTGGATGGTAGCGAGCTTTAAGGCATTGAGCAAGAAGAGAATTATGATTACATGAGTCTTCATCCCTGCTTGGCTAGGAGGGATTCATTAAAGGCTTTAACACTCCGGAAACCCATTCCACCATCATATTTGGACTTGCACAACTTGCTCCATTTAAACATAGGATTTAATTTATACAAATTATTAGTGTATGGATTTTTAACACTATCAGTGTAGGGATTTTTAATGACGTGACAACTTATGATTTGTTGACATTGTTTTTTCTGCTGTAAAAAAAACATTGTCAACAAATCATAGGTTGTCACGTCATTAAAAATGATAGTCTTTTCCCAACTACATTGAAAGTCATGTATACAGTGATTTGTGACTTGTGTGTTGATGTAAAAACATTTACATTAATAGTACATGACAATTAAACTCTTAAATTTAAATCTTAAAATTGCATTTCAACAAATTAGCCGGTTGAGGATTGTAATTGTCTACAAAATTGATACACAAAAAAGTTGTTGTTACAATAAAAAATTTAGAGTAAAAAGATAGTGCTAGAGGTAGGAAATACCTCTGAACTCTTAGAACACAATTTTTTTTTTACATTCGACCCACTCCCAAATAATGTGTGAATTTGAACCTACGATTCGTGTTCCACTAGACCAACCTTTTGAGATTTGGTTCTTGAAAAAAATGGTTGATGTGCAAACTTTCATTTATTTAAATATTAATAAAACAAATTCTTATCAAAAACATTTTCGAAGATACAATTTCATTTTTATTACTTTAAAAGTATTAAATGGGATCAATTAATATTTTTATAGCATGAGGTAGTTTTCTTTTATAAAGTGGAGTGAGCAATACTCCATCCAATTTTTTTTATAAACAATGTTAGTGGTTAGTAATTAGTTTTGGGGTGGGGGAAATATTAGTTTCCAAGATTTGAACCATTGACCTCCTTCTTGCTATCTTGCAACTCCTTCATATCCCTTAGCTCGCCAACTAAATATACTCTCTCTGAACTTATTTATAAACAAAAACGCAATTTTAAATTCATTGAATAACCGATGTATTTGATCTATAACATAAGCAAAATAAATCAGTTATTCAATGAACTTAAAACTATACTTTTTGCTTATAAATAATACTTTTTGCTTATAAATAAGTCTAGAATGAGTATATAAGAGAAAAATAACTTTTTAAGTTCATTGAATAACCGATGTATTTCGTCTATATTATGGACCACATACATCTGTTATCGAATGAAACTAATTTTTTTTCCTTATATACGGGGAGTAATGATGAAAATTGCTACACATAGTGACACTACAGTTTTGCGTGATCAAGATTATGATTAGGAACAAGATTGGGATGATTATTAACGATTTAACCACGCTAATTGCTGTAGGTAAGTGAATAGTAAATGGCAACGTAATGAATCTGACTGACTTTAAGCGCAAGTTAAGAAACTGAACCTAGACGCTTCTTAAGTTTGGGTTCAGCGAAAGATTTCACGTCGTAATATTGACTACATTCATTCATGCTGCAATTAAACCAAAATCTCAGCCTACGTGTCAGTCAATGTGAGATTTTATGTATAAATGCGACGCCGTTTCTCTCTTCATAATGTTGACATCTTCTCCCTCACTCCTCCTTTATATATAAACAACCATTTCACCTTTCCATTTGCATGCACCTTTGTGTTTCTATAATTCTATATACACACACTTCATCTTTTGGTTCTCTTTCAGAAGAAAGGAAAATTAGAAATGGAAAGAATTAATCCGTTGAAATTTCAAAGGGTAGTGGAAGCCTTTCACAGTCATGAAGTGAGGCTCTGCGAAAGCAGCGGCAGCGAGCACTCACCGGAGAGCTCAGCGGATTTATCAGATCTTGTGAACTCGTTCATGGAGAAGAATGAGAGATCAGCAGCAACAAAAGGAGATGATGCGGTGGTTGACGTCGTTCGCGAATTGGAAGAGCTTGATTGGTCTGAATCTGATTATGATAATAAGAGAGAAATGCTGCAGGAAATTTTTGCAGATGATGATAATGAATATGATTGTGATGCCAAAGATAAGATTAGAAGAGAGGCTGAAATTGTTTTTGGACTTGTTGGAAAAAATTCGTCTTCGCATGGATTCAAACGACTCTTCATGTCACGCTTGCGAGAAAGAGGTTTTGATGCTGGTCAGTAAATATTTATATGCAAAACTACTTATCTTGTATTCTGAATTATGTATTTTTTTATTGATATTTGATGTTATTTTTTGTGCACAGGGCTTTGCAAATCTAAATGGGAAAAAAACAGAAGATTTCCAGGGGGTGATTATGAGTACGTAGATGTGAATTTTGGTGGAAATAGATACATTGTTGAAATTTGCCTTGCGGCAGAATTTGAAATAGCTCGTCCAACAAATCAATATTCTTCATTACTTGAAGTTTTACCTTTAGTATTTGTTGGTAAAGTGGAAGAGCTAAAACGGGTTGTGAAGTTGATGTGTACAGCTATGAATGAATCTATGAAAAGCATGGATTTGCATATACCTCCGTGGAGAAGAAATAGCTACATGCAAGCCAAGTGGTTTAGCTCTTATAAGAGAACAACTAATGAGGTTGCAACTAGTCATGGTGTTTTCTCTACCAGAAAGTCTATTGGATTTGAAGCTAGATCCGTGAAATCATATAATTGCAAGGATGGGTATTATGGAAGAAAAAGTGTTTTTAGAGTTGGTCATTTGACTACTGCATTTAATGCTGATGGTTTTGGGATGTAATTAATCGTAGTCATACAATAGTGATGCTTCATGTGCATACAATCCCTTTTTTTGGGTGCCCTGCCCCTTAGCCCAGGGCACAAAAAGTGCTTCAGAACAGTTTTCCCGATGCAGTGTTCTAGGGTGATTTTGCATGCCTTTTGAATTGGGATATTAGGGATGACTAGCAATTTTTATTTATTGCAGTAAAAAAAGCAATTTTGGTTTTATTATTTAATATAATTAATGAAACTTACTGTAAAGTAGATAATTGGTTGTTGCTACCTAATATAATGTTTTCTTTCTTTGCAAATGATAGTATTGTATTGATAGGGTCTCAAACTTGCAAAAGCCACCATGCATGTTTGGCAACATGATGAAGATGAGCCAAGCACACTGTTGTCTGTTGTTACCCACTCACTCACATCATGTAAAATAAAAACGGGTCTTTTTTATTTGATTTACTTTATCATGGATGGATAAAGAGTAGAAGAGATAAGTTTCCCTCCAATCAATTTTAAACCACTTGTGTGATAGACAAATCAAATTGTTCATAAAGATAGTAGTATGTGGACAATTTCTACACTTTAATGATTGATTAATGGAATTGATTAGTAAATTGATGTATGAAATAAGAAGGGATGGCATGACCTTTATGATCTTAGAGACTATGGTGTGTTTGTATTGGCGTCTAATCACTCAAGACATTAGACATCAATGCAAGCACATTTTAAAAGTCACATGTAAGTGTAATGCCAGGTGCTTTATTTTAAAAACTTACAGCTTAATCTGCTAACAATTGTGATTGTGCAATTTTGTTACAACACTAATAAGCAGGTAGTTTATAAGTTGGTTTGATAATTTGACTTTATGCACCATTGGTCTTGATAGAGTACGTATATGTTACTGAACAATTGCATATATACTGGTGTATACTGGAGAGATAAAATAAATTCCATACAAACTTAATAAGGAAAACAGAACAGCGCATATCCAAACAGAATTAGGATTAGATTGTTCATCTACCTCGCTTACAAAGGTTGAGATTCAAAGCTAATGGTATAGTGCTCATCGTAATACAGGTTGCCAAACAATTCATCTAATTCTATTTATAATCAATCATACATATGTCAATTAGAGTAAAATTAAATAATAATATAATTGGATACAGCACAAACAACATAGTAATCCAGACCAGGTAGGTTTCCATTGAGGCAATACCATCTCCGTTCTTCATTTGATTTAAAATCAAAGGTTGTTATGATTAGATACATCCAAAATAATACTGGGGGTGTGCATGGTACATAATCCATACCATATTGTACCATACTCTTTTTAAAAATTGGATCTAGTATACTGGTTTATGTAAACCTGTTTGTTTTTGAAAAACAGTTTGGTAGCGGTAAGTAACTGCATTCCATATGTTTCAGCATCACTCATTCGTAAAGAAACTTCAGAAATAAAATAACATGAAAATATAAGACCAAAAAAACAAGCTTGCTTAAGTCATCACCAATCTCTCTCTCTCTCTCTCTCTCTCTCTCTCTCTCTCTCTCTCTAAGAAGATGTGGTTCGTGAGATTACTGGTTGCATGTGGGGAAATACCAGTATAGTCCTTTGAAATTGGGAATGGACATAGCTATCATCTTCAAAATGGTTCTGCACTCTGACCATAAGCCTTAACAAATGGCCACAATGGTAAAAGAAACAAATGGGGGTCTTGAAGGAATATACCAGTACAGTACTACAGAAGGAGGATTCTAATATCAACAAAGGTTTTGATTGATTATCAAATTGATTTCATTCAGTTTATTATCCAACATCTATTAGTATAGTTTAGTTAAGGCATATAGATAATGTAGAAATATTCGTAGCAACCAACCGGCGCAACTCGTGCAAATGCAAATGTATATCACTACTTTTCTACTATATATAATATAAATATTGCAATTTGCAATTGAATTTATAAGATTTGGGACTTAATATGTGTACAAAGCTTGCTACATACTCCTATAATATTCTTAATTACCTTAGTTTACATTGAAGACAAAATTGAGAAACTCATAGGTGGCCACTGTGGACTAGTGACTAACCGGATGAAATCCGTTAGTTCGAAGATTTGCAGATGATAATAACCTGCCCAAACCCTCTTTTAGAGGAGGGGACAATGCTGGACAAGAAGTCAAAACATCAAGAGACTGAATAACACCTTTGCCGACAAGTAATCGAAAAGCCGATGAGACGCCTTTAATTATAATATCCTTATGTTCCATATCATATTTGTCCACAAGAAGTAACAAAAACTCGAGAAGAGTATTGGTCATGTCAACATATTGTGGAACAGAATACACCATCAACAAAATTGCAGGCTCTATGTTCATGATATTATCCACCCTTTCATCAAAAAAAAGCCAGTCATAAAACAAAGCAAGTTTCACATTGGCTTCAACATAATTCTTCCTACAAGACTTCAAAAGCGAACCAATAACAGCCCATCTAGGAAGCACATCGGACTGAATAATCTTATTTGTTGGGTGGTATGCAGAGCAAATAAACCTAACTATATCAACTATGACAGTCTCCTTATCAGGCTCATTGAGAAACTTCCTACGAAACCACATGAAGTGCCTCTGGTGATGCCCCAACTTCACATGGTTAAGCAAAAACTTCAATTGGGTCTCCATTTCAAAAGTGATCCTAAGCAAAGCATACCTAGGCGAAGTCCTTGTAGAATAAATCTGAGGAACACCCCCAAATCCTAAAGTAGATGGATTCAACACGAGGTCCTTCCATATAGCCTTAAACTCAGGAACATGAACCAAGTCCTGCAACAACCGAATAAAATCCCTCCCAATTTTTAAACACAAGTGAAACTCTTCCCTCACTATCTTCACACACAAATCAATCTCCAACCGCTTCAAAGACTTCGACTTATCAACATTAAGCCTACAATGATCAGCCAAAACCCGGAGAAACACATACAACGCACTGCACAAAACGTGGGGTGCTTCTTCCAAAAAGAATTCCCATTTATCCAAGAAGAGGGTAACCAACTTCTTACAAAGCCACAAATTGCCATCACTGAAGTCACCGCCAACGATTTGCCTCAAAAGGTAGACCAAGAGGGCGTCATAGCCAATCGCCGAGACCCGAACCATTTCATCGGTGACCCAAAGCAACTGGTTTTTCACTGAAACAAGGAGCTTCGGGTAGAGCTGGTGGACTATTTCGAGGAGTAAGTTGACAAATGTATCATAGCCGTCTGTGACGAGGGCATGCAAGTGCTTAATGTGGGTTTTGGCGAAATGGGGTTCAACCAAAACGCCATGAAGGACTGCGCGGTTGAGCTGAGTGTATTCATCGGATTTTGGAATGGTTAAGGAGAAAGGGGGTCTCAAGGATGGTTCCAGAGATTCAAAGGCTTGCCTCAGAGACACTTCAATTTGATTTTCAGCTTCGTGGGGTGCCTTCAAGATTAGCTTCGAGACGGTGGTAGACCTAAGACCCTGGATCAATTGGTACATAAATTTTTAAAATTATACCTCGATATTAATGTTAAAATCGTAAAAGTTTAATATATTAAATCGAATGAAACTTCATTTGTTTGACCCATCTTCTTGAACTGATACATAATCAGATATTTACAGGAAATGCAAGGACAGCAACAAAAGGTCCACTTCGAGCTTTCCAATCACAAAGTTTGCACAAGAACCTCAAATTTAAACAACACATTTTATATAAATGAAAAGTCATGAACAAAAACATAGCATGCTCAAGTTATTTGCATGAAATAGTAAGATTAATCCCATCATAATTCACACTATCTTCTCACTTTATAAATAAATTATAGGGTCAGTCAGACTATGAACATGGAACATAATATATGGCATAATCAATATGTAGTGAATTAGCAGTAACATGAAGCTTACCTTCTCAGGATCTCCACCCTTATCTGGATGGTTCTTCATCGCTTCCTTTCTATAGGCTTTCTTGATTTCATCTTCACTGACATTTTTTGAAACACAAAGAATATCATAATATTTGGTGTTATCACTCTTCCTCGGTCCACTCTCAAACATGACTGATGCACTGCAAAAAGCACTGCACAAATAAGGGAAGGGATTATTAGTTTTCAAAGGAAAATAAATCAACAACAAAAATCTGTATAGCACATCATATGTGAGCCACGGAGCATCTCGCTTCATTTGCTCTCTACAATTTAACAATAACAAGAGAATCAACCATAACAGCTGAACATATCGATTAAAATTAATAGATAAAACAGTAGACAAACACAAAGGGAGAAATCAAAATTAGGGTTTTAGAGAGAGAAGGGAGAAAAGCAGTCATCAGAATCAGGCTGGAGTCAGGAGGGGCAGCAGGGACTTACCAACATGAGCGAGGGGAAGTTGCAGGCGTGGCGGTCTCTGGCCGGAACAGGGAGAGAAGAGCAGAAGAGTGGGCCTGGGTGGAGAGAGAGAATAGAGGGACGCCGCCAGCAATGAGCACAGGGACGCAAACGCGATAGAGCAGGGAGGTCGGAGGCGGACGACGGTTGTGCAACCGGCGAGGAGACCGAGAGAGTCGAGAGAGACAACTTAGAGTGCTGGGGGACTCAACTCTGCATGTAATAAGGGTGTGTTTGTTTCAGAAATTTGATTTTGAATTTATAAAATTGATTTTTGGTGTGAAATTGAAGTCATTTATATTTGTGTAACCAAAAAAAGTCATTTATATTTCGATATATTTATATATTTTTGGCTAAAGTACAATTTTGGTATTTTATCTTTTACTTTTTTTTCGTTTACGTCCGATGTTCGTTTACGTCTTTTATTTTTTAAGGGTAAAATATGTTTTTATTCCCTACAAAATTGGGTCCTTCTAAGTTTAGTCTCTACATTAACGAAATAGGCATTTTGGCTCGCATCTTATTCTTCTGTTTCCAATATTAGTCTCCGACGTTAATTAGACTAACATAAGTCCCAATCAGCACCGCCACATAAGCATTTTAGATGACATGGCATCCACATATCAATTAGCACGATTCATCTCCTTCTTTACCCGATTTCTAGAAATGGGTTATTTTGACTCGCGATGGAACCTGATTTGTTCTAGTGTTTCAGGCCACCATTTTCTACGATTTTGAGGGTGTTTTAACCGCGATTCAAATTCAAGAGGAAGCCCATATTAGTTTCGAGAATAGTTCAACCATTTGTGATAACTTTCAGATCTAAGAAAAACGGGCAATTTCAACCCGTTTTAGAGATACAATTCGATCTGAAGTTGTAGGCCACAAAAACCAGTGCTTTTAAATGGGATTTGTTCCAGATGCATAAACAAAAGAAAACCCAAGGTAATTTTCAAAATCATCCAACCAGTTTTGAGATTTTTGGATTCAAAAAATAGTTGAAAGTTTGTGAGAAATTTTGAGGTGAGGGTGAGATGAAAATGGTGGCCTGAAAGTTTGGTTGCTGAGAGGAAGAAAACGTGGGAGCAGGAAAGAGAAGAGGGTGGGTGAGATGAATTGATTTTTTTCTGGTTTTTTTTTTTTGGATTTGTGAACCGTGTTAATTGACATGTGGATGTCGTCATGTCATCTAAAATGCTTATGTGACAGTGTTGATTGAGACTTCTGTTAGTCTAATTAACGTCAAAGACTAATATTGCAAATAGAAAAATAAAATGGGGACCAAAATGCTTACTTCGTTAATGTAGGGACTAAATTTAGAATGACCTAATTTCGTAGGAACCAAAAACATTTTTAACCCATTTTTTCAAAATGGTCATTATGTTAAGGGAAAGTTAAACAATATTTACGTGGATAGTGATGTGAATAAATTGGTCACGTAAGTAGCTGACTGTGGTATTAGGCCATTATATGTTTTTCTTATTTTCATCCTTTATCTTTTTTAAAATATTTGTTTACGTCATTTGTCTTTTTTAAAGTATTTGTTTACATCATTTATCTTTTTCGCAGTTAATTAAAATAGTATTTTTAGTAAGTGATTGTTAATCACGTTTCCTCTTTTTCCGTTTTTGTCCTTTATCTTTTTTTAAAATGTTTATTTACGTCATTTGTCTTTTCTAAAATGTCTGTTTATGTCCGTTGTATTTTCAGAGTTAATTAGAGGAAATTGATGGATGATACGGAATTAAAAGTGAAGAATGACCCATAATACGGCAATGCCTATCGGTTATCTTTTACCTAGTGAAATACGTCAAAAACCGAGATTTCTCGTATTATTATTGTTCAAAATGTGTGAATTCTTACACTTGGTATAAAATTTTCTCATAACAAATATGATTGGTCTTAATTAATAGAACAAAAATGAATTAAAAAAATTAAACATTAAAATAGAACAAAAGTGACGAAAGTTAAACTTGAATAATTCTCGATTTTTTCAATTTATTCTTTAATTATTATGTTTTTAATTTATATATTAGAGCAATAGAATAGATTTCTATCCGCTTAATTGCGGATTTAATAAAGTTGGAGAACAAAATTGCGAGAATAAATGGAGGGACTAAAGTTGTCGATTTGATAAAATTGGGGACTAAAATTGCAAAATGTAAAATTAGAGACTAAAATTGTGAGTTTGATAAAATAAGGAGAGCAAAACTGTGGTTAAATCCCAAGGGAGTCTCCATTTTGGCGCCAACTATCCCACTCCCTCGCCCCTTTTGGCACCAATCTCCCTCTCCCCTCCTTTTTTGTTTTTGTTTTGTTTGTTTCTCCAAAAATCAATTCCCTTTTTTTGTTTTGTTTCTTTCCCCAAAACCCCGCACCCTTTTTTCTTTGTTTCCTTCCCCAAAACTCCCTCCTTCTACCCCTTTTTCTCCCTCTTTTTTTTCTTCATAATTTTTTATTTCATAGTAGTTTATAATCCAGCAAAAATATTAATTATTCAAATAGGTGAAATTTGTTCTCCATAATTTATTTTTTTTATATTTTAAGGGTACTTTATGGTTTAGGAAAAATTTTAACGGTTCAAATAGCCGAAGTTGATTCCTCCATAATCTGATTAGTGAAAATGAAAATTAATTTCGTAACAAATTACGTAAAGTTATTTTAATTATATTTTAGTGGTAAACTCTCCCCTTCCCTCCTTTTTCCCATTTTCTTCTCTCTTTTTCCCCCCATATTTTATGTTTTAGGGATACTTTACGGTCCAGTAAAAATTTTAATTGTTAAAAAAGCCGAGGTTTGTTCCTTCATAATCGGATTAGTGAAAACGAAAATTAATTTCGCAACAAATTCTGTAAAGTATGACGCAAGACAGTGTGTTTTGGGGTACTTTAGGGTCTGAAAAAACTTTAATTGTTCAAATATGCGAAATTTGTTCATCGAGAACCAATTTTGTTTAAAAAAAATTAATTTTGTAACAAAATATGTAAAGTGCGACTTTACCAAAAATTAATTTCGTGTCAAAATATGTAAAGCGTAACTCTAAGTAGCGTGTTTTGGGGTGTATTAGGATTCAGAAAAAAATTTGAATGTACAAAATTACGGAGTTTGTTTCTTAGTAATTGGTTTGGTCAAACCAAAAAAATGATTTCGCACCAAAATACGTAAAGTACAACATTAGACAGTGAGTTTTGGGTTACTTTAGCGTTCGGAAAATTTTTTAACTGTTCATATATGTATAGTTTGTTCCTCAATAGCCGATTTGCTGAAAAAAGAATAGTTTCGTAACAAAATACGTAATGTGAGATGCTAAGCAATGTGTTTTGCGGGTACTTTAACATTCGGGAAAAAAATTATATGTTCAAATACTCAATAAAATGGTACAATATTTATGTCAGACTGCTGCTATAATGAAGTTTTTGTTCCTTCAAGGTTGAACACATTTTTAGATCACATATCTCTCCCAAGGTCCCTTCAAAATTCATGTTACTTTGTCAGACTACTTTGTGATACGTAACCAACCATTACCCATTCTATTGGAGTTTCCTCACCAACATGCGCATCAAGGAAACCCTAATCATCCTATTTTTATTTACTTAGATAATTAGGTGAAGGATAATGTTGAACTTATGTTTTGCTATCTTTGGATTATGCATCTTATGTTTTTTTAACTTTCTACTTAAAATTATGACTATAGCTTATGTGTATAGAGTAATTTGTCTGGATTATGTCTGTACATTTTAACTTAGCCCTTAAGCTTGCAACTGTCTTTTTTTTTTATATTTAAACAAAGCTTTTTCTTATTGCAATATAGCCAATAAATTTTCATATTTCCACAATTTTGTATATACTAGAGCTTTTACCCCGTGCAACGCACGGGTCAAGGCCCTAGTTTGTTTCAATACATGTGACCTAACTTGTGAAAAATACTTAGTGTGAACCGTGAACTACTAAGAAGGAGGGATCATGTCCTAGAAGGGTAGCTCGTACATGGTTGGTGAAATGGACAATGTTGATGGAATTGTAGACGTACTGGGTTCGAACTCCGCCCCCCTCCCCTCTAACTACTAATACACTAATTTCTAATCACTTTGCCTATTGTTCTGCACCGTATCACAAGATCGGATAGTTGGTGGATCGCCCTTGACCAGCTCAAACCTCGGAAGGGGGTGTACCTGCAAAGACACTGGGGTGTACCTGCAAAGACACTCTGACGCTCTAGTCAGTAGAGTGAAATCTTTAGCAAGTACTAGTTTAGAAGTGTGTGTCCCTGGTAAACAGTGTCATTCACTATTTATAGGAGACGTGGTCCGATTTTAGGCATTGTTGAACCGTCCGATTTGTAACTGACAAATCGTAGTCGTTGGTGATGTAACGGTCCATTAATGATAATGGGCCTCAATACCGTGGCCCAGGAACGGTTCATGATCGTTAAGCCCAAACTGGAACAGTTGCCCCCAAGTCGGATCGGTTAGATGATCCGATCCCGACTTGAACTAGAGTTTTATCGGAAAGCTATATGACTACATCATTCGTCGATACTGGGCATATACCTCCGAAGGTGTTGCCCCAATATCGGAATGTCGGAAGAAAACTGTAGAGTCATATCATTCATGAAGCCGGTTAAGCCTTGGAAAAATATCGAATTCCTTTCGCAAACATTGGGCAAATACCTTCAAGGGGTTTTCCTCCAATATCGCAATATCGGGCGGGAACCGCATAGTCACATCAATTACTGACTGACACGATTGACGTGCTGGTTGAAGTGCTCGAGGCGTCAGGTAATAATGACGCCTATTCAGTAGCCCGAGGCTAGTAGCCATGATGACGCCTCGTTGTCAGTGCCCGTAATAAATGTGACTGAATGGACACGCCGATTAAAATTCGGCCACATGCTTCGCTTCTCCCTTACTATATATAGTGGTGTATCCTTCATTTTTCTCTTTGCTAAACGGAGAATTTGCTGTGACTACCGAGATTAATTTCTAGCGAACCGACGATAGAGCTCCGACGACGATCTTGCATTTAGGTTTCTACATTGTGGTGAGAACTTTACCACTAGATTGGAGCAAACTCGATCGTTTTAGAAAGACCTCTTCGTTACCTCTTTCAACTCCAATTTGTGGTATGTTATGTTTCTGACTTTCTACTTCTTTTTTATTTCTTGTATGACTGGGACTTCCCCGAGCCTGACCAAATTCATCCAGGATGGGGGTGATCAGACCGAGATCCGACTTAATCGTGATTTCAGATAGAATATCCGATCCTGACCATTTGCCCCCACTCCTGCAGTAGAGAGCTAGCGAGAACGAAACAAACTCTTAGAGTCGCAATTATAGATCATCCTCCATTAGCCAAAATGGCGGCTTCCGAGGCCAACCCAGCAACTAATACTCCTCCTTCCAATGGAAGATCACAAAGGAACACAGTTCAACACCATGGCGAACTTCGAGAGAAATTAGATACGATTGTTGAAGGAGATCCTGCTTCTTCAGAAACTACTAGAACAGACTCCGAACTCCGTGATGAAGAAGAAGGCACTGGGGAATCTTCTGGTCACGTTGATGTGGCCATCCACCCCTCTGTTTCCCAAGACTACTCCTGGGTAGCTGAAAATGTCAAAGGGATCCGATCTGTGTACCCTGATAGTACCGATCTATCTTTGTATAAGAAATTCGTCGGAAAAGGAAAGCAAGTATGGATTCTAGAAGGGGTTTCCGAAGGTGAGCATATCGCGAGTTTCCCAGCAGAACTCAAATTTTCCATGTATCTTATCACCATGAGAACCATGCATATCCAACCTCCCCTTATGCGCTTCCAACAGCAGATCTTGAGATTATTGCAAGTTCCCCCTCACAATTACATCCCAATGGTTGGGCCTTTTCCCGGCTTTCTGATAAGTCCATTTTAGTTGTCTTTTTAGTATTTATTTTAAGTAAGTTATTTGGTATTTTAGTTCTATTCTAGAGCTATTTTACTACCTTTTGTTTTATTTTTATTTTCAGGACAAGTATTGAGCAAAGCAAGTGAATTTGAGTTTATAATGCATAATGATGAAATTCCAAGGCTAGAGGTGAAGTTTGGAGCGATTTAAGAAAGAGAATAATGCAGAAAAAAGGGCTATTTGATCTGTTAAAAGAATGACTATAGACCCGTGTGGGTATGCTAGCGATCCACGTGGTTCTATGAGCGAAAGCGATCAACGTGGTTCTATGAGCGAAAACTGTTACAAAACTCTTCCCATTCTTTCCTTTATGGCTTGTAACTCGAATTGATTGCCTTGTCTATCATTTTAGGCTATAAATAGAGCTCATTTCTGAGTGAAAAAGGGGGAGGCCTTCATTGTAAACTCACTTCTTCTTCTTCTTCTTCTTCTTCTTCTTCTTCTTCTTCTTCTTCTTCTTCTTCTTCTTCTCCTCCTCCTCCTCCTCCTTCTGCTCCTCCTCCTTCTTCTCCTCCTTCTTCTTCTCCTGCTTCTTCTCCTTCTTCTTCTTCTCCTTCTTCTCCTTCTCTATAATGAATATAAGTGAATATAAGTGAGTAGATACAAAGTCTTGGGTTATTGGGAGTAATCCAATGACAGGTCCCTAATAATTCCTAAGACTATTCTCCACTCCAAATTGTTTTATATTTAAATCTAATTTTATTGTCCTTCAAATCTTATTTTAAACATCAAACGAAGAACCAAGAGGTGAAGTATTGATGTTGGAACTATGAAATTAGACAAGGGAATCAAAACATGAGAATAGTTTTGAAACTCTTGAGACATTATAAAGGTGTTATGCTTAATGGGTTTTGGTGACAATCAACCATGAGAATAGGCTTGATTGTTAGTTCAAAACACGCTCTTGTACTCTGAAAGGAGACATTAATTATATTCGCTGCCTTGTCTTTGAAATACATTACTCTTATAATTTGGTGAATAGTCTAAAGAATTATTTTGGTTCCTCATTGTTGTGATGAAACTATGACCTGAGATTGTTTTTATTTCTAAATTTTAAATCAAACAACCACTCCTTCTCCTAAAACCATTCCTTTTAGCTAATCACCGCCGAAAAAGAAATTGGTAATCACATAAGTCTCTGTGGGATCGATATTTTTACTACGCGATAGAACCGTGCACTTGCGGCCTATCAAATTTTTGGTGGCGTTGTCGGGGACTTTTGTGATATTGATTGATTTTTCGGTATCGGTTAGACTAATTGTTTTTTTTATTGTTACTATGAATAAGCATGTATTTACATTCTCCAGGGAGGAATGGGAATACTTTGAGGAATTATTGCAACCACCACCACGTTGCATAAAAGGGATATACAAAAATGTATTTGTTTTCTCAAAGGAGGAATGGGAATCTTATGCATCATCGTTGCCACCACCACCACATTTCTTACAAGGGTTATTCAAAAAAATACATGAAACTGAGAAAAATATTGTTGTTGAGGTAGATCAAAACAATGGTAAAGTGGTAGTGGAAGATGATTCACAAGAGATATACCATAAATTGGAGAGTACAAAGGAAATTGTAATTTCTCCATTGGATAAGTATATTAATTTAAATGCACGGTGGATGTTACAATGTTGTCTCCTTTATCTTATTTTTCACCTTCCTTTGATAAAATAACATTTGATCTAGGGGGAATTGAAAATAAGATCTTATTGCTTACACAACTTCCATTTTACAAGCCATGGGATCCAGGAATATATTATCATTCTACTTTGTCACTTGGTCTTTATGCTTCAAGCAATGGGACCCGGAAATAAGTCTATAAAGGACAAGCGTCAAGCTAGTGACGTTAAAAGAGCGCTGCGTGGGAGGCAACCCACGGGTTAACGTTGTTTGTGTTTTTGTAGGAAAAATAATCATCACAATGTCTCAAGATATTCTGGGCAGCAATAGTGCTTGTGAGCTTTCTTACCCTAAAAAACAACATAAAAGGGGTAAGAAAGCTCACAAGCACTGTGGCTGCCCAGAATATCTTGAGACATTGTGATGATTATTTTTCCTACAAAAACACAAACAACGTTAACCCGTGGGTTGCCTCCCACGCAGTGCTCTTTTAACGTCACTAGCTTGACGATTGTCCTTTATAGACTTATTCCTGTGTCCCATTGCTTGAAGCATAAAGACCAAGTGACACATGAAGAATGAAAATATATTTTGGATCCCATGGCTTGTAAAATGGAAGTTGTGTAATCAATAAGATCTTATTTTCAATTCCCCCTAGATCAAATGTTATTTTCACAAAGGAAGGTGAAAATAAGATAAAGGAGACAACATTGTAACATCCATACATGCATTTAAATTAATATACTTATCCAAGGGAGAAATTACAACTTCCTTTGTACTCTCCAATTTATTGTATATCTCTTGTGAATCATCTTCCACTACCACTTTACCATTGTTTTGATCTACCTCAACAACAATATTTTTCTCAGTTTCATGTATTTTTTTGAATAACCCTTGTAAGAAATGTGGTGGTGGTGGCAACGATGACGCATAAGATTCTTATTCCTCCTTGGAGAAAACAAATACATTTTTGTATATCCCTTTTATGCAACGTGGTGGTGGTTGCAATAATTCCTCAAAGTATTCCCATTCCTCCCCGGAGAATGTAAATACATGCTTATTCATAGTAACAAGAAAAAAAACAATTAGTCTAAACGATACCGAAAAATCAATCAATATCACAAAAGTCCCCGGCAACGGCACCAAAAATTTGATAGGCCGCAAGTGCACGGTTCTATCGCGTAGTAAAAATATCGATCCCACAGAGACTTATGTGATTAACAATTTCTTTTTCGGTGGTGATTAGCTAAAATGAATGGTTTTAGGAGAAGGAGTGGTTGTTTGATTTAAAATTTAGAAATAAAAACAATCTCAGGTTATAGTTTCATCACAACAATGAAGAACCAAAATAATTCTTTAGACTATTCACCAAATTATAAGAGTAATGTATTTCAAAGACAAGGCAACGAATATAACTAATGTCTCCTTTGAACTAACAATCAAGCCTATTCTCATGGTTGATTGTCACCAAAACCCATTAAGCATAACACCTTTATAATGTCTCAAGAGTTTCAAAACTATTCTCATGTTTTGATTCCCTTGTCTAATTTCATAGTTCCAACATCAATACTTCACATTTCGGTTCTTCGTTTGATGTTTAAAATAAGATATGAAGGACAATAAAATTAGATTGAAATATAAAACAATTTGGAGTGGAGGATAGTCTTGGGAATTATTAGGGACCTATCATTGGATTACTCCCAATAACACAAGACTTTGTATCTACTCACTCATATTCATTATAGACAAAGACTTAGAAGAAGAAGAAAAAGACAAAGGATAAATGACAAGAATTGTAAATGACAGAATTGTAAATTGCGTAAAGTAAATGACGGAAAGTAAAAGAAAGATATAAAGGACTGAAAGTAGAAGTGCAGAAATATAAAGTGCGAGAAAATAAAGTGCTGGAAAGTAAGAACAGAAATTAAAATTGCAAGAAAGTAAAGAACATGAAAATAAAGAACAAAAGCTTAAAAGAATGCAAGAACTTAGATTAAACTTTTGGAGTGGGTTTACAATGAAGGCCTCCCCCTTTTGCACTCAGAAATGAGCTCTATTTATAGCCTAAAATGATAGACAAGGCAATCAATTCGAGTTACAAGCCATAAAGGAAAGAATGGGAAGAGTTTTGTAACAGTTTTCGCTCATAGAACAATGTGGATTGCTTTCGCTCATAGAACCACGTGGATCGCTAGCGTACCCACACGGGTCTATAGTCATTCCTTTTAACAGATCAAATAGCCCTTTTTGCTGCATTATTCCCTTTCTTAAATCGCTCCAAACTTCACCTCTAGCCTTGGGATTTCATCATTATGCATTATAAACTCAAATTCACTTGCTTTGCTCAATACTTGTCCTTAAAAAAAAGTAAAACAAAAGGTAGTAAAATAGCTCTAGAATAGAACTAAAATACCAAATAACTTACTTAAAATAAATACTAAAAAAACAACTAAAATGGACTTATCACTTTCGAACTAGTCATGAGACACCTGGATCAGACCATTTTGGCGGCCTATTTTTCACATGTTCGAGGTGAGCCGGAGGCACGAGAAAGAATCTGGCGGGATCCGATATGGGCATGTGAGCATTTGCTCTAAACGGAATCTGAAGATCTTCCGACTCTATTCTGACTCTCTCAAGGAGAATTGGAAAAAAAAGTAAAAAACACTATTTTTTCATTTCTCCGGTTAGTTCCGATGCTATTGCCTTTGTGGGCAAATATGATGACCAAGGGGACCTAGTGTCAACCAAATTCCCAATTGGTTGGTCGAAAGCACACTTCAACTGATCTCCCAGTTCATACAACTTAAGCAAAGACAGTTTAGATGAGGAAGATCAAGAAATCTTAGAAATTCTGCGTCAGTGCGCCGAGCTTATTCCTCGACACATGAGTTTTGATACACAAGCCATAGTCCATGCTCAGACTAAATCTGAAGTTCAAGAAACTCTTGGTATGATCGGACGTCGTCGATGTAAACTGATGTCCATTTTTTTTATACAAGATCGCCTAACGCTTATTTATTTTGTATTGCAAATAACATGTCAGGATCCATGTCAGTTGCTCAAATGAAGGAATTAGCCAAGCGCAAACGTGAAGATGGGCCCGGTTCGAAGCCGACATCTCAAAAAGTGGCCCCATTGGCCGACAAAGAAATTGAAACTCCGACTTTCCGTCTTGTGGAAGAAGGCGAGCACTCTCCATGCCAGGATCTGCAGTTTAGGAGCAAGAAAAGCACCCAACTCCAAAAGGGAACTTCTTCTACTCCGTCAAGAGGAGAAAAGAGATCGATGGTAGATCTTGATGCTTGAGAATCACCTCCCTCCACAAAGAAGAGTAAACTCGGAAAGGAGGGTCATAAAAAACCCAAGTCGCCCAAGCTCTTTTCCTTGGACGGGTTTATGAAGACCAATTTTGAGGAGTATTGCAAGGATCCTCTAGGTGCTCTTGCCCAAGTGTTGAGGCACGGGTCTGATCTACAGAGAGAATGGAGGCAGGAGGCCGAAAACAAAGTGAAAGGTAATTTCTGATTTAACTTTATTCCCGCTTGACTTGCTCCTCATAACCTTTTTATTGCACGCAACTGCGAATCAGGAACGAGGTGAAGCCCTCAGATTGATGGAGGAGGCAAAGAAAATTCTGGAATCGACTTTGGTTGCTCTAACCAAGATGGAAAAGGCCAGAGATGATCTGAAAGTGGAAAGAGACCAAGCGATCTTGAACCAGAAGGCTGCAGCGAAAAGAGTGGGAGATGCTGAAAAGAGGGCTGAGAAAGCCGAAGCTGATGCTGCAGATGCCTTGAACTCTGCAACTAAACTTCAGGCTCGGGTAACCGAGCTTGAAAACTGTCTTAAGAAACTCGGTGAGGAGAAAGACGAGAGGATTGCCGAAATTGCTGCTGAGGCCTATAATTTTGCTGAAAATGGCTTTGAGAATGCGCTGCCTCAGGTCGCCGTTCTTTACCCAAACATCAACTTGGATTCTGCAATCCTCAAGCCTGATCATGCTGTCAAGGACGGGAAGATCCTGAAGCTTGTGGTAGGAACAGAAAAGTTTGAGATCGTGGCTCCTTTTCCCTGAAATTCTCTTTAAGCTTTGTTTTGAATATCGGTACTGGATTTATCCCAGTACCATTAGTTTGTAAGACAAACATGGGGTCCCGGCCGTATCCGGTTTTTAAATCGCTTTTAAATCATTCTTTTAATTCTGGTTTACTTACCTCGGATAACCGATTTTGGGTACATTACCACTTACAATATTTCTGCGATTTGTATGCTCTGCATAGATGCGGTTTACTGGGATTCGACCCAGATCTAACCCACCTAAAAGAGTTGTGACAATACATGGTCACTAAATTAAATCCGCATCCCGGTTTATAAGAAGCGCAAACGACCATAGCGTCGGTCTCATGCCACCCTTTTTACCTTTGGATTTTGCATAATGATTGTGTATAAGCAAATAGAAATGTGAAACATCATAGGCATTAAAGCCAATTTATTATGAATAGCCCTTCCCCAGGATCGGAATACGCTCAATCAGTTATGCATTAAAAATTATAATACATGCGTAATTTCTTGGCGTTCCAAGTTCTTGGAATAGGTTTGCCTCCCATGCTTTCCAACTTGAAAGCGCCATTACCGATCTTCGAAGTAATCTGATATGGGCCTTCCCAATTGGGTGCCAGTTTGCCTTGAGCGGAATTTTTTGAGCCAACATCGGCTCGTCGAAGTACCAAATCCCCTTCGTCAAATTCCCTTGGTATTACCTTAGCGTTATACTGGGATGCAATTCTTTGTTTGATCACGAGTTCATTAAATGAAGCCCGATCTCGGATTTCGTCCACAAGATCGAGCTCTTCCCACAGGGATTCTTCATTGTCTTTAGGCGGCTTTGGGTGAGTGGTCCTCCATCTCATTTCACCGATTTCCACTAGAATAACAGCCTCCGTTCATAGGAAAGTCGGAAAGGCGTTTCTCCTGTTGAATTTTGAGGAGTGGTTCGGTATGCCCATAAGACATGAGGCAGTTCTTCAACCCAGTCACCTTTAGCCTCGTCGAGTCGCTTCCTGAGACCTCTTAGAATCACCCTATTGGCAGCTTCGGCTTGCCCATTCGTCTGTGGATGTTCTACTGAGGTACAGTGTTGCCTGATCTTAAGGTCGGTCATAAGTTCTCTGAAACTCTCATTGCTGAATTGAGTTCCATTGTCAGTGATTACTACTTCCGGGACTCCGAACCTGGTTAAGATATTCTTCCTAAAGAACTTGATGCAGTTCTTGGCACTGATGATCCTTAATGGCTCGGCTTCAACCCATTTCGTAAAATAGTCCACTGCCACAATTAGGTACTTGAACTGACCAGGTGCGGTTGGAAAAGGTCCAAGTAGGTCGATTCCCCACCACGCAAAAGGCCATGGTGAAGAGATGCTATTAAGTTCGGTCGGTGGTGCCAGATGAACATCGGCATGGACTTGACACTTTTTGCATTTCTTCACGTAATTCCTTGTATTAGCTTCGATGGTCGGCCAATAATATCCGGCTCGGAGGACTTTCCGTGCCAGTGATCTGATAACTCTATTTTATATAGAGTTATTTATGCTCTCAAATCTAAACAATTGTGAGAATCTCAGTAAATATGTTTTACTAAATAGAGAAATACAAAAGAAATGCAACTTTTAAAATTAAGAAAGGTTCAGGCACACTTCATGACTATTTTATATGATTTGTGGTATTTTATGTGTTTGCTCAATTGCTGCAGCAATCAATTTCCTCAGCAATGGATGCCCCAGCAATAGAGACAGAAGCATTGCCCCAGCAATCAATTACCCCAACAATCAATACAACACAAAATGCTTCAGCATCCTAGTGATGACATCATGGTGAGTCAAAAGTAAATGCAAGTGGCCATGTGGGAGAAATGCAGCGCCTACCATTGACCCTCTAGCTCACAAGAGTCACACCTCTAAGGGACACTTTTCCTCTCATCAATGGACCTCTTCTTTTTTACATGATGGGTGATCACATGGAAGCTTTTGAGATAAAATTAAAAAAGGAAAACCTAACTTCATCTCAAAGTAACCTTGATGCTCAAGACAACTCCACTCCAAGAAGCCTATAAATACATCTCCTCCTCTTCATTGGAAAATATCTCAAATTTTAGGAAGTAGTCTTAGATATAATATTTTGGTTCGAAGGAGAGAAAGAAATTGACAACTTCTCCCTCTACTTTTATACCATCTTGTATTGTTGTTTCATTGCTCCAGCATTGCTAGGCAGAATATGCAAAGGAACTCCATTTGTGTAATTTCTATCTTATCTCCTTTCCTTTGTATTTTCAGTCATATAAATATGACTCCTTATGTTTATATGAGCTTAGTTATGTCAAGCATGAACTAAATATATTAGTTGGGAAGCTTTAGCTTTGTTATGAACTTTTAGATAGTGATTATGTTATATTGATGCTTGCAATTTAGTTCTTGTGCTATAATTCTTTCAAACTTTTTGAGGTTGATCACTTAGAATAAGTAGGGTCATGAATACAGACATGGTTTGTGATTTGAACTCAAGAACTAATATGGATAAGTGTTTTAATAAAAGGAAACTTTGTTAAATCCATGCTAAAACCTAGACATAGGATAGCATAGTCCATAGGGTGACACTGTGGGAACTTCATATACATGGGTGAACTTATTTAGAGCTTAGAGATAAGACTTATAATGAAACCCTGACGTTAGTTGCTGAAAAGCACACATCAATTGCTATAGCAACCCATTGCAGGAGCAATCATTGCTCCAGCATCATATATATCATAATGCTATTAGAAGTGAATTATTTAGTGAAGAGCATTCCAACTATCTCTCTTAACTGATTTAAAATCAATCTCTATCTTGCTTACTTTAAATTCTATTTCACTCACACCAATCATCTTTTATTTTACTTTTGATTTCTATTACTCACTAGTATTGCTACCATTTTAAACTCTCAAAAATTAATCCAACCCCTGTGCGTACGATCTCTATTTTCTACTATATTACTTGTTAAAGACTGTGTACACTTGCACACCTTTTTGCACAACAAGTTTTTGGCGTCGTTGTCGGGGATTGCCATTAATTTTTATTGTTTAACTTAGCAGTAAATTAGTGATAATTTTACTTTGGTGTTTGTTCCTTATTGTTTCAGCAATCGTTGCTCTAGCAATCATTGCCCCACCTGATAAATCCATATCACATGCTTGTTTCGAATGTTAAAAACTGTGTTTTGAATGAAGATTTTAATGAAAACCAGTAAAGTTTGAGCAGATTTTGTGAATTTGTAAATCTAGTTTTTGTGTAGTGGTTATGCCGGTTTTTTCTTTGTTTTTATGTGCATAGGAACTAGATCGAGTTGTAGAACAAAGTGTGAAGGCAAGGGGTGAAGTTTGGAGCGATTTAAGAAAGGGATTAATGCAGGAAAAAGGGCTATTTGATCTGTTAAAAGGAATGACTATAGATCCACGTGGTTCTATGAGCGCTAGCGATCCACGTGGTTCTATGAGCGAAAGTGAACAGTGTCTGCTGCGCTGGACTTTATCAATAACGCGTTTTCATTCTGCAGAACACACTTTTAGACGGTTGGAAACCCTAGAATTTGAAAATACTCTCTCCATTCATCCTCTATTGAAGATTCAAGGCTTAGGAACAAGATTTGGAGCTTCAAATGAGTTCATATTCTTCATTTTGCTGTAACCTCTGTTTTTCCCCTTTTATTATGTCTAGCTAAACCTCTTTGGGTTAGGGATGAATGAGTATTGGTGAATCACTATTGTAACTGATTTTGTTTATTCTTAATGTCATATTCTCTCCTACTTTGTGTGTTAAATCTCTGTTTTTAATGCTTTTCATGATTTGATCAACCATGGAATGATATATGGTTCATTTATGGAATTGAAATTTTATACTTGAATGCTTGAGATTGAATACCTTCAACTCTTAGCTTAGGAATAACCTTTTAGTTGTTGTATCTTGCAAACCCTTGATTCTAATGCTTGTTGTCATCTATAATCACCTAAGGAATTAGGGTTTTTAGTTGTGAACAAAGGATTAGTTGCCTAAGGAATTAAGGATTAATTAATGTTGTGGGTTTGATAACAAAGTGAAAGAGGGGATTATTGTCTCTATTAAATCTGTTTGCAATAGGGTGAAACCAATGGAAGTTCATCCCTAACTTATTTTATCATCTCGTAAACTTCGTGTTCTTCGTTCTTTATTAAAAATACAAAAACATTTTATTGTCTTTACTATAAAAGTTCTCGTTACTTTACAATTTCACTCAAACTTCGGTTCATTTTTGTTCGTTTAGTTGTTGTTAACGTTTATTGGTATTTGCATTCGATCCTTGAGTTCGACACTCGGTCTTACCGTTTTATTATTACTTGCGACGATTTGGTACACTTGCCAATTTTGCCATCAAGTTTTTGGCGCCTTTTCCGGGGATCGAAATTACATTTACTAGTAAATTCGAAGGCAACTACTAATTCGAACCCGTATATATTTTAGTTTGTTGTTAGTTTTTTTTATTACTTTATACCCTATTTTACACATTTCGCTTTGACACTTGGTTGAGTTTGTTGTTTTTTCAGTGTATGCGTGGAACAGTTGATCCTAAAGATTTACTCTTCAACCCTGAGATTGAAAAGACTGCTAAGGCCAATCAAAAGGCTGCAAGAGAGAGGCATCTCAGAGAAAGAGAGGCATCAAGAGAAGAAGAGATTGTGTCTGAGATTCCTGTGATTGAAGAGATGGACGACCCTCCAGTTAGACGCACTCTTGGTGATTATGGAAATCGTGACAGAAACAGGCAGAGATTACCGATTGCTCATCAACCGGTGACTGCTAATAGGTTTGAGATCAATCCTGGTCTGTTCCGTGAATTGAGGGAGATGCAATTTGGTGGAAGACCATGTGAAGATGCAAACAAGCATCTCGCCAATTTTGGCCAACTATGTGAAACAGTGAAAGTGGATGGTAATACTGATGAAGCTAAGAAACTGAGGCTTTTTCCATTCTCTCTAAAAGATGAAGCCAAAGAGTGGTTTGATTCACAACCTGAAGGTAGCATCACCACTTGGAATGATCTTGAAGACAAGTTCCTTGAACAATTTTTCCCCCTTCCATGTTCATTAAGAAGAGGGGAGAAATCAACAGTTTTGAGCAAAAAGAGGGTGAGTCACTCTATGAGACTTACAAAAGATTCAAAATCACATTGAAGGCTTGCCCGAATCATGATTTTGATGATCATCAACAGATGAAATTTTTTTGTATTGGGTTGAGACCGAATGCCAGGATGATGCTTGATGCCTCAGTAGGTAGTTCTTTAAATTTCAAGACCGCGGTAGAAGAAAGACAAATAATTAAAGCTATGGTTTCAAATGATTACTTGGCGGCTCATGATAGAGGAGGTACATCTAGAAGAGGTCTTCTTGACTTAGATGCTCAGACGGCCGGGTTGGCTCAACAGAAGATAATCACTCAACAATTGGAGGAACTGAAAAAGGGAATGGAAGCTCTAAAGTTGAATTCTGTGCAACACCACTCTGCTCAGGTAAATGCTGTGACAAGTTTGAAGTGTGACTACTGTGAATGTCCACATTCTAATCAGGATTGTGAACTTCCCCTAACAGTCCATGAGCAGGTATTTTTTGTCAAAAATAATCCATTTTCCAACACCTACAATCCGGGGTGGAGGAATCATCCAAATTTCTCTTGGAAGGCTCAAGGGAAAAGCCAAAATGCTCATAAGAAGAAAGCAGATTGGGAGATAGCCATTGAGAAACTAGCTACACAAACTTCTTCATTCATGGAGGAAACAAGAGCAGGTTTCAAAAGTCTAGAAGCTAGTTCTAAAAATCAAGAGGCATCCATCACAAATCTAGAGACTCAAGTGGGTCAATTGGCCAAGCAAGTCGCACAAAGACCCCCAGGCACTCTTCCAAGTGACACTATTCCTAATCCAAGGAGTGGTGAAACAGCGAATGCTATAACCACACGGAGTGGCAAAACAATTGAAGCTGTAGCAAAGAAGAGTTTAGAAGAAGTGGTTGGGTCTGGTGACAACGCTTATGTGGGTGTTGACAATAGTTCTAATGTAAAAGAGAAGCCAAAATTGCCAAAACCAATTATTAAGCTACCTTTCCCTCAAAGACTGAAGAAGGAGCATAATGAGAAGCAGTTTGTGGGTGTTGATGAACCTTCTAAGGTGCAAGAGGAGTCTAAGCTTCCACAGCCAATCATCAAGCTACCTTACCCTCAATGAATGAAGAAGGAGCAAGATGAAAAGCAGTTTGGTAAATTTTTAGATGTTTTCAAAAAATTACAAATTAACATTCCTTTTGCAGAAGCTCTTGAACAGATGCCCAAATATGCCAAATTCATGAAAGAAATCCTCTCAAAGAAGAGGAGGATCGTAGATGAGGAGACAGTCATGCTTATTGAGGAATGTAGTGCAATTTTGCAAAGAAAGCTTCCACAAAAACTCAAAGATCCCGGAAGTTTCTCTATCCCTTGTACTATTGGGGATAGAACTTTTGGGAAAGCACTGTGTGATCTTGGGGCGAGTATCAGTCTAATGCCACTCTCCATTTTCAAAAAGTTGGGGATTGGTCAGATAAAGAACACCATGATGACTTTGCATCTAGCTGATCGTTCGGTGAAGCATCCATATGGTGTAGTTGAAGATGTCCTTGTGAAAATTGACAAATTCATCTTTCTGGTGGATTTTGTAGTTCTTGACATGGAAGAAGACAATGACATCCCGTTGATTTTGGGTAGACCTTTTCTAGCTACTGGTAGAGCTGTAATTGATGTGGCGGATGGAACTTTGACATCAAAAGTCGAAGATGAATTCGTGACTTTCAACGTGCTCAAGGCCATGGACCCTAAAAAGGGAAAAGAAGGGTGTTACCGTGTGGAGATGCTTGATCCCACAATTGAAAAAGAAATTCATGATCAAGCTTCCCACTCATCTCTTGAGAATACTCTTGTTGTGTCAAAAGATGTTGAAGAAGGGGGTGATACCAAGGAAAAAGAAGTTGTGCCTATGTCAGGGGATCCTTCATTCTATTTCTCTCATGCAACTTCTAGAAAATGGGAACTCAAGCTTAAAAGAAAATGTACCCATGGAGCACTGAAGGAGGAACCTAAGAAGCAGAGTCCTCCACCTGAGCCAAATTGAAGGACCAATCAACCGTCAAGCTAGTGACATTAAAGAAGCGCTTCATGGGAGGCAACCCATGCGAGGGAGTTCTATCTCTTCTCTTTTCTTTCTCTGTTTTGTCTTTACCTTTGTCACTATTTTGTTGAACTGTCTTTACCTGACACTTGTTCTGTTTCTGAAACAAACTTTGCTCATGGCATGTGATGCAAAAGTTGCACTACTCCAAATGTTTTTGATCTTGTTTCTTATTTGTGGTGAGTGGTGCTCATTCATGGATAATTTTTATTGGATTGTGTTTTCAATGACCCTATAGCAATGCTCTTAAATTTTTATGAACTAGTTTAAATGGGACTGATCATGCATCTTGTTGTTCTAAATCTCTTGGATGAAAACCCTTAGAGGAATGTTTTGTGACATTTGATTACTTGATTCATTGTGCTTATTGCCCTATCATAATTAACATGTGAGTTTGTGAGCCAAACAGTTAAATGTATTCTTGAGAGTTTCCATTGCTTGTGACATTCTTCAGAACTTGACTTAGTTCTTGACTGTAGCGACCAAAAAATCCGGAGGAGGGATTCTTCGAAGTTTTTGAAATGAAGCCGCCACCAAATTTTAGTTTAAGGGCAAACATTGGAAAATCCCTATTGAGTGGATAAGGGGGTTTTGCGGACCAGGTTTAGGCTCGGGAGTCGTTTATGCGTAGGGAAGGTATTAGCACCCTACGACATCCTTCCTAAGGAAGGTTACCTTTTAACTAAATGTGTAGAAAAAAAAATCATTAATTTAAAAATTTATTTTTACACTTATTTACAAATTAAAAGAAAAAGACTTGGAAGGAGGACGTTTAATTATTTTTGTTTTTTTTTTGAAAAATAAGCAAAAAGAAATTTACAAATGAACTAAAAAAAGGGTTTTTATTAATGCAATTGACAGAGGTCGGTCGCTCTCTGCTCCTACGTATCTTCTGGTAGAGAATCAAATCACACGTAGTTCTTGGTAGAAAATGCAATTGACAGACGTTCGAGGTGACCAAATAGATAAATCTAGAGCGGTCACCACTAATGGCCTATTTGAAAAGGAAAGTATTCACAATGTTCAAACGAGTTAAACTTAGAGTGACCTTTGCAAATAGCCGATTTGTGATTGAGTGTTTGATTAGTTGAAAATGTTTGCTTGGAAACATGATTTTCAAAAATAAGTTGAGATTGTGAAAATGAGTTGAGCTCATTGATTTGTAACGTTGTGTGAAGATGAGTTGAACTCATTGGTTTGTAAAATGTGTGAGGATGAGTTAAGAAGAAAATATTATATACTCCAAAGAGATAATGAAAGTGAGAAGGTGAGAATGTGGGAAATAAATGGTGTAAATAACAAATATTCATTAGTGAAAAAAAAGAGAGAAATAAAGGATCAAGCATATGAAGAAAGGGGTATTACTAGCAGCTAGCAATTAAGAAAGTAGGTTAAAAGGAAAAGGACTAAGAGTATATATAACAACGTAAAGAAGCAATCATGAGACAAACAATGTAACCTAAATATATAAATAAAAAATAAGCCTTGGGGCGGGGGGTGTATGAGAGTTTAAAAGAAAAAGGAAGAGTGAGAGTTAGTATATAAGATAAGATGAAATAAATAAATAAATAAATAAATAAAGGGAAGGGGGTGTTTAAATAAAATGATAGGGGTATGAATAGTAAATCTGAGTTTAAAACACAGGGGATCGTATCAATAAAACACATGGGGTGCAATCAGTAGTGGTTTTAAACAATAAAGAGGGAGGGCGTGAGACAGCAAACATGGGGGCGTTGTTATAAATAATGGGGGTGCGTTTAGCAGAGCCCAGTTTAAGCTTTCGGTTTCACAAGCCTACTGACCTACGACATGGGCTTTAGGTGAGGCGCTGTAATAACGAAATAGGGGGAGTGCAGCTATTAATCTGGACTTAAAAAAAAATTAAGATAAGAAAAACAAAATAAAACCTAACAAGACTATAAAAGGGAACAAGTTAACAGGAAACCCTAATTTGCTTTCTCTTTTCCACTTGCGCCGTTTCCCATTTCTAGAGGAGAGAGGAAACGAAACTTTCGTGGAGAGAGAGAAAAGTTTTTGGAGAGAGAGGGTTACAGATGTGAGAGAGCGAGATGACAGATGTGGGAGGGGCACGGTGGTGAGAGAGAGGCGCGGTGAGGACTGAGAAAGAAACGAGGGGAGAGAGACGGTCTTCGCGGCGAAGAAGGGGATACGACGGAGGGGTTCGCGGCGTCACTTGGTGGTGACGGCGACGGTTTGCGGAGAGAGAGAGAGAGAGAGAGAGAGAGAGTGGGGGGGAGAGAGAGAAGGACGTGGTGCTACTATGGCGTGAGGGAGTTGTTCACGACGGCTGTAGTTTTGGGTGGTGGTTGCGTTCACGATGGGGTGGTTGTTGGCCGTGATGGTAGTGTTTGGAGGTGGTCATGGTGTTTGTGTTTGGTTGTGGTCGTGGTGGTTGTTGTGCGAGGTGAGAGAGAGAAGGACGACGAACGAGAGTAGTTTCTGGTGGTGTACGGCGGTGAGAGAGAGAGAGAGAGAGAATTCGAAGGGGAAGAGTGATGGTTCGTGGTGGTATGGTGGTTGACAGTTTGGTTCGGTTGATGGTGAGGTGTGGGGGGTTTGGCCGTGGTTCGGTTCTGTTGATGGTGAGGTGTGGTGGTTTACGGTGGTGTGGGGGGGGGGGGTTTGGCCGAAGGTGGTTGGGTTGTTGTGGTGGTCGGAGCTTCAAGTTCCTTTTTTTTCTGACTTCTCAATTTTTTTTTATTTTTGGTTCTCCCCCCTCCTTACTGTTTTTTGTCTTCCCTTTCTCTTTTAACTGTTGTTGCTGAATTGTATTTATAGGCAGATTTTGTGATGTAGGTGAGGAATCAAAGACAACAATTGGAGAAGGGACCAAGGACAGCAGCTGGCTGGCGAAGGACAGTAGCTGGGTGGAGGCGATTTTGGGGAAGGACAACCATTTGAATAAGGAAAAGGACAACAGCTGGCATGGAGAAAGGACAACATCAAGGGGAAGAATCAAAAGGACAGTAGCTGCGCCTCCTTCTCTCTTTTGAATTGATTTTAATTTTTTTTTGTACTATTATACTTTTTTATTTTTGTCTATATGTGTAAAAGGACTTGGTTATGTAATAATAAAAACTTTGGCTATTCAGCTGATTTTGTATTACATTTTATTTATTTTTATATTTTATGATAATAAGCAATATCAACAAAAAACGAGTACCAAAATAAGCCTCGCACGACGAGTGTTAAAGATATGCGCACGCGATTAAACAACACGTGGCACGACGAGAATAAAAAAAAATTGGATTTTTTCAATTAGCCGGACAAAATTAGGGTATGACATTGACTACTTTTGCATTGCTTATACTCACACACACACACACACACACACACACACACACACACACACGTGAATGAGGACTTTCTGTTTTCCTACAGCTAGAGCTTTAAAAAGCCTACCCTTTATTATTGACCTTTGCATAGCCCATTTGAGCCTTAGACCTTTTTTTTTGGAGTATAACCCTCATTACAAGCCATTATCTGAAAAACCAAGTGTCCCACTTGTTTGGAATTGAGGGATCTATAGTCACAATTGAACTTGAAGCTCAAAATTAAGTTTGGGGTTGCAAATTAAGTTTGAGGTTGCTTGAGGACAAGCAATTGTTCAAGTTTGGGGTGGTATACCAAAAGTAGTATATGATGTTCTTTCTTATATTCTTTCCAAAGTATATTATTTTCTTTCAAAAAAAAAAAGAGAAAAAGATCAAAATCAAATCAAATCAAACCATAGAAATAACAAGCTCAATTTTGTTTTGGGGGAAATTCTTTGTTGAAGTTGGTAAGCGTAGGAAATGTTCAAAAGTGAAAATGGCATCTCTCAATTCCAATCAAGAAAGCCTAGATTCCAAAATTTATCCTTCCTTACCCAAGCCCCATTACAACCTTTAATAAGTCCTCATGATGTGTGTGGTATTTGTGTGCGATTTCTTGTTGTAGAATTATGTCAAGCCTATGGTAGTGTGTTGCTTGTGATGTGATTGAGTGTATTACCCTGCAAACACTTGTGTGAGAGAGAAACACTTGTGTGAGAGCGAGAGAGAGAAACACTTATAGGTGAGGAACTTGAGTGAAATTGAGCACAATTGATGATTGTATGATGTGTTGCTTGAGATTCTAATTTGGGAAGTTTGAATTGCTGATTTTAGGGTACAAGAATGCATGCTAGGTCACTCATTGACAACTGTGAAAAGCTAATTGATTTCGAGCTAGGTATGATTTTGGACATTGGAGTCACATCCAGTAATCTTTCTCTAACCCTTGTTTTGCATTGAGTTTGCTTGAGGACTAGCAAATATTTAAGTTTGGGGTTGTGATAAATCCATATCACATGCTTGTTTCGAATGTTAAAAACTGTGTTTTGAATGAAGATTTTAATGAAAACCAGTAAAGTTTGAGCAGATTTTGTGAATTTGTAAATCTAGTTTTTGTGTAGTGGTTATGCCGGGTTTTCCTTGTTTTTATGTGCACAGGAACTAGATCGAGTTGTAGAACAAAGTGTGAAGGAAAGGGGTGAAGTTTGGAGCGATTTAAAAAAGGGAATAATGCAGCAAAAAGGGCTATTTGATCTGTTAAAAGGAATGACTATAGATCCTCGTGGTTCTATGAGCGCTAGCGATCCACGTGGTTCTATGAGTGAAAGTGAACAGTGTCTGCTGCGCTGGACTCTATCAATAGCGCATTTCCATTCTGCAGAACACACTTTTAGACGGCTGGAAACCCTAGAATTCGAAAATACTCTCTCCATTCATCATCTATTGAAGATTCAAGGCTTGGGAACAAAATTTGGAGCTTCAAATGAGTTCATCTTCTTCATTTTGCTGTAACCTCTGTTTTTCCCCTTTTACTATGTCTAGCTAAACCTCTTTGGGTTAGGGATGAATGAGTATTGGTGAATCACTATTGTAACTGATTTTGTTTGTTCTTAATGTCATGTTCTCTCCTACTTTGTGTGTTTAATCTCTGTTTTTAATGCTTTTCATGATTTGATCAACCATGGAATGATATATGGTTCATTTATGGAATGGAAATTTTATACTTGAATGCTTGAGATTGAATACCTTCAACTCTTAGCTTAGGAATAACCTTTTAGTTGTTGTATCTTGCAAACCCTTGATTCTAATGCTTGTTGTCATGTATAATCACCTAAGGAGTTAGGGTTTTTAGTTGTGAACAAATGATTAGTTGCCTAAGGAATTAGGGATTAATTAATGTTGTGGGTTTGATAACAAAGTGAAAGAGGGGATTGTTGTCTCTATTAAATCAGTTTGCAATAGTGTGAAACCAATGGAAGTTCATCCCTAACTTATTTTATCATCTCGTAAACTTCGTGTTCTTCATTATTTATTAAAAATACAAAAACATTTTATTGTCTTTACTATAAAAGTTCTCGTTACTTTACAATTTCACTCAAACTTCGGTTCATTTTTGTTCGTTTAGTTGTTGTTAACGTTTATTGGAATTTGCATTCGATCCTTGAGTTCGACACTCGGTCTTACCGTTTTATTATTACTTGCGACGACTTGGTACACTTGCCAATTTCGCCATCAGCAGCATATCCCCAGGTCCAACACACCAGAATTTCAGTTGGATCCTGAGATAGAGAGGAGATTTAACAAGTTGCGCAGACTTCAAAGACAAAGAGGCAGAGCTAGACAAACAATGTCTGAAGCAGGAATAGGTGAAGGTTCTAATCGTGGCATAGGAAGAGGCTTTGGAAGAGGCTGAGGTTCTGCTCATGGCTCACACCCTGGTCCTGAAAATGATTACAAAAACTAATTCATCAACATGGGACCTATAGGTATGATAAATGACAGAGACAGACCAATGAGAGACTATGCTGTGTTTGATCAGCAAAACATGCAAACCAACATAGTCAGACCTCAAATTAATGCAACTCATTTTGAGTTCAAACCCATTATGTTTCAAATGCTTCAAACAGTGGGTCAATTTAGTGGTTCTCCTAATGAGGACCCTCATTTGCATCTAAGACAATTTTTTGAAATATGTAGCAATTTCATCATCCTTGGTGTTTCAGAAAATGCTTTTAGATTAAAACTTTTTCCATATTCCCTCAAGGATAAAGCCAAGGCTTGGTTGAATTCCCTAGAGCCCAACTCTATCATCGAGTGGAATGAATTAGCTGAAAAATTTCTAGAAAAATATTTTCCACCAATTAAAAATGTCAGGATGAGAAATGTCATAATTTATTTTAGACAAAAAGAAGGAGAATCACTGTTTGAAGCACGAGAAAGATGGAAAGAACTTTTAAGAAAATGTCATTATCATGATATACATGTCATAATACAAATGGAAACATTCTATAATGATTTGGAGCCCCAAACCAGACTCATGTTGGATGCCTCATCTGGAGGAGTGTTACTAAATTCATCATACAATGAAGCATGTGAGTTGATAGACAAAATTGCAACCAATAGCTACAGTTGGCCCACAGAAAGGGTCGGTGCTCAAAAGAAGTCAGCTGGGGTTCATGAACTCAATGAAATATCAGCTCTATCAGCTCAAGTGGCATCTCTCACTAACATGATCAAAAATCAAAATTCTACCAATGCCGCCCCAGCATCCATTGCTGGAGCAATGACAGAACCCACTGTTGCTGCAATAGAACAAGTCCCTCCAGGAACAACTAATTGTGTATACTGTGGAGGTGGTCACTTGTATGAAGAATGTCCAAGCAACCCTATCTCTGTTAACTATGTGGGATACAACAAAAACAACAACCCTTACTCTAACACCTATAACCCAGGCTAGAGAAATCACCCCAATTTCAAGTGGAGTAATAACAATGCTCCAGCATCCAATGCTGCAGCACCATCAACTCCACCTGGATTTCACTCTCAAAATTACCAAAGAACTCCTACACCAGCAAATGATAACTCCTTGGAAGCAATGTTTAAAGCATATATGAGCAAAACTGATGCTTTTATCAGTGAAACCAGAACTGCAAGGCAAGCTCATGATGCATCACTTAAAAACTTGGAGAATCAAGTGGGGCAACTAGCTACAGCATTATATCAAAGGCCAAATGGTTCACTACCATCCACCACAGAAGCCTCAACCTCACAAAAACAATGGAAGGAGCATGTAAAGGCCATTTCTTTGAGAAGTGGAAAAGATCTCTCAAAACCATATGAAACTAAAGGGTTAGAGAAGGAAAGAAAAAGAAAAAAGATGAAAAAAATAAAAAAGAAAAAAATACAACTGATGCCTCAGCAACAAATGCAGGAGCAACAGATGCAGGAGCATCTAAGGCTAGAGCATTAGAAGCTACTTATGTACCACCACCAAGGTTAGTTCCAGAATACCCCCCCTCCACCTTATCCACAAAGATTGAAGAAGGCACATGAAGAAAAACAATTTGGCAAATTCCTTGAGGTACTTAAGCAACTACACATCAGTGTACCCCTTGTTGAAGCACTCCAACAAATGCCCAATTATGCCAAATTGATGAAAGATGTGCTCACAAAGAGAAGAAGATTGGGAGAATTTGAAATAGTAGCTATGTCAAAAGAATGCAGCATGATCCTTTTGACCCCTTCTCCCCTTCTTCTTTTTTCACACCTCTACCTACCACTACTCTCATTCTCTTGATACGGCACTCGATCTCTTAATACGGCACTCTCTTGAGCATTGTCGGCAACGGGGTTCCAATAGAGTGGCGTACGTCTCCATTTTTTTGTAAAAAAATTTCCACATTGTCATGAAGACCCCTTCATCTTTTTCATTAAAAGTAACCCCTTTATCAGCATAAAGTTCATCCTCATTATTTTCACCACAAGAGACATATACGCTCATCAAACGCTCGGTATCATCCTCCAACTTAACAACCCGTCTTTGCAGTTCCTCAAACTTTCTATTTAGAGATTCAATCATCTTTTCAAAAGATGGTTTCTTGTGAAACTTTCTATTTTGAAAATATGGTTGAATCTCTAAATAGAAAGTTTGAGGAACTGCAAGGACGGGCTGTTAAGTTGAAGGATGATACCGAGCGTTTGATTAACGTATATGTCACTTGTGGTGAAATAATGAGGAGGAGCTTTTTGCTGATAAATGGGTTACTTTTAACGAAAAAGATGAAGGGGTGTTCACGACAATGTGGAAATTTCTTTACAAAGAAATGGAGACATACGCCACTGTAATGGAGCTGCTGCCGACAATGCTCAAGAGAGTGTCATATCAAGATAATGGCGTAGGTCTCCGTTTAGGGGTAGCAGACATTAAATATATATTTTACTGTTTTTCCCAATTTTTATTGCTTTAGAATATTTTATTTTTTTGTTTAAAATATTTTATTAATTGTATGTATATTTTTTTGGTGATAATATTTTACTGCTTTTCCCAATTTTTATTTTTTTAAATTAAAAATTAATTAGTTATTGGATTTTATTTTTTTATCAATAATTAAAAAAATTAATAAAATAATATATATTTTTAATTAAAACGATTTTTTTAAAAAAATAAAATTTATTTTTTAAAAATAATAATAATTTTTTAAAAAAAATAATATATTTTTTTAAAAAAAAAAATGGTACTTTGCGGCGGATTTGTGTTTTTTGCGGTGGATATTGAGCATTTGCGGCGGATCTTTGCGGCGGATTATAGCTTTTGCGGCGGATTATTTGGTATTTTTAAAAAAAAGGCGCGATATTTTAATTTGAATATCCGCCGCAAAGTACCACGAATCCGCCGCAAACCTCCGTAAATAAAAAACCCGCGGATTTTAAATTTCAAAATCCGCCGCAACCGTCCAGAATCCGCCGCAAAGCACCGAAAAAAAAAACCCGCGGATATTGAATTTCAAAATCCGCCGCAACCGTCCAAATCCGCCGCAAATCCCTTTTGACCGTTGGGCTGCGTTTTTCTATATATATCCATTCCCCACTTCTCAATCTTCACACTTCTAACAATCCTCCCATTCTCTTCTTAAAATTTCTCTTTTACTCTCTCCCAAATTCTCTCCTTCTCTACTAAATCTGTTTTTGAAGTGTAGCGCTTCCTCCCTACGAATTGTCTTCTGCTCTTATTGGGAAATTTCTTCAAGGTATGTTTTTGATATTAGTTAATAGTTTTAGTTTTTAATTTTTTTTTTAATATTCGTTTTTAAATTATTTTATAATAATATGAATTTGTTACTAATTGTGTTGTTTTTTTTGTTTAGGTATTGTTTGGGTTCCTCCTTTTTCCTCTCTCCTTTTTCCTCTCTGCTTGAGTTCAGGATAAGCTTCAAGCCAGAGTCTTCTCTTCACTACGGTTAGTTGTTAAAGTAATTAATAAAATATTACTTACTTCACTATTTTTAGTAAAATTTTGTTTAGTATTTTGTTTGCAATAATAATACAAATTAATTTATATTGAAAAAACTTATTTATTAAGTTCACTTATAAATTTTATTAACATATATTGTCTTATAAAAATTGAAATTTAAAATTAAATTTGGAATTATTATTTATAATGTTTAAATTATTTGTATAAAACATTATTAAAAAATTAATTCTGTTGCTTGTAATTAATTGGTAGTTTATTGAAATATCAAAATAAAATGAGTAATATATAAATATATATATATCAAAATATGAAGTAATTGATAGTTTATTTTATTTATATTGTAGTGTAGTATACGTATAGTTCTTGAAAATGGATCGTAGTTGGATGTATGATCGATTGTATCCTGGAAGAACTGGTGTAAAACGACGTTTTGTAGAAGGAGTAGAAGAGTTTATTTTTTGTGCTAAGTACATTGATCATGAAGAATTTGGGCGACAAGGCGGTATTAGATGTCCGTGCTTGAAATGTTCATTTCGAGCTATAAAAAATGAACATGAAGTTAGACTTCATTTGTACAATAATGGGTTTAGGCCAAATTATTGGACATGGAGTCGTCACGGGGAAGGAGCGCCAGGGGTAGCTGCAGTTCCTGCGGTTAATGTTCCGGTTGAAGTAGTAGATCACACATCAAGTAGTTATCCAGTGACTACGACATTTGAAGGATGGGGAATACAACCGTTAGATGTTTATCAGGGAATGATATCTGACGCTGTTGGAGTAAATTTGGATTTTGAAGAACCAGATGCTGACGAAGTTCCAAATGAGGAAGCTCAAAGGTTTTACATGTATTTGAGTGAGACAAATAAACCCATATTTGAAGGATCTACAGACTCAAAATTATCAATGTGTGTTCGGTTGTTGGGTCTTAAGTCTCAATTTAATGTTGCTGAGTTGTGCATGGAATATATGACCAAAATGATGTTGGATGCAACCCCCATTAGAGGGAGTTTACCGCAAAGTTATTATGAAGCTAAAAGAGTGGTATCGAAGCTTGGCTTAAAATCTAAAAGGATTGATTGTTGTGTGTCTGGTTGCATGCTCTATTATAACAATGAGTTTGGCATAAATGATGGAGAGTTGTCGGAATGCAAGTTGTGTGGACAACCACGCTATCGTGTCAGTAGATCAGGGATGAGCAGAGGCAAACCGGTTCCACGAAAATCAATGTTCTATCTGCCTCTTATTCCAAGGCTACAGAGGATGTTTACTTCAATGGAGACCGCAGGTAAAATGACATGGCACCATCAAAATAGAAATAATTCTGGTGAATTACGTCACCCATCTGATGGTGAAGCTTGGAAGCATTTTGATCGTGTTCATCCAGATTTTGCCAGTGATCCGCACAATGTTCGGCTTGGTTTGTGCTCTGATGGTTTCACACCATATATTCAAGCCTCGGCAACACCGTATTCATGTTGGCCAGTTATTGTTACCACGTACAACATTCCTCCAGAAATGTGTATGTCCAAACCATACATGTTTTTAAATTCTATTATTCCAGGGCCAAGTAATCCAACAGCTGGTATTGACATCTATTTGCAACCTTTGATTGATGACCTAAAAAGGTTGTGGAATGGTGTTTTAACTTATGATGTGGCACGCAAACAAAATTTTGTGATGAGGGCGGCTTTGATGTGGACCATAAATGACTTCCCTGCCTATGGAATGTTGTCTGGATGGGGGACACATGGTAAGATGGCGTGTCCGATTTGCATGGTTGACACAAAGGCTTTTAGTCTTAAATACGGAGGAAAAGTTTCATGGTTTGACTCGCACCGTAGGTTCTTACCTATGGATCACCCATTTAGAAAGCAGAAATATGCGTTCATCAAGGGAAATGTTGAAACAGTTGGACCTCCTCGTCAGTTGACACCAGAGGAAGTTTGGAATAATGTTAGGGATATCCCTCCTGTGGAAGTCGTAGCCGGTGTTGTTTCTCGTCCAGATGGCTATGGACAATGGCACAATTGGACAAAAAAAAGTATTTTTTGGGAACTTCCCTATTGGAAAGATAATCTATTGAGACACAATCTCGATGTCATGCATATAGAGAAGAATTTTTTTGACAACATATTTAACACTGTCATGAACGTGAAAGGCAAAACGAAAGACAATGAGAAAGCTAGGAAGGATATAGATCATTTCTGTAGACGAAAGGATTTGTTGTTGGTTGAGCAAGGTACTAGGATTTTGAAACCCAAAGCCAATTATACTTGATCTACCGAACAAGCGAAAGCAGTTTATCAGTGGATAAAAGAGTTGAAAATGCCAGACGGTTATTCTTCCAATTTATCTAGATGTGCGGATGTGGATAATGGGAGGTTGCATGGGATGAAGAGTCATGATTGTCACGTATTCATGGAGTGCTTACTTCCTATCGCTTTTAGTTCGTTGCCAACACACGTTTTGAATCCGCTCATTGAAATAAGTCAATACTTTAAGAATTTGTGTTCTGCAACGCTAAAAGCTGATGATCTTTCAAAAATGGAACAAGACATCCCACTTTTCTTATGCAAGTTGGAGAGAGTATTTCCACCTGGTTTCTTTGATTCTATGAAGCATCTACCGGTGCATCTCGCATATGAAGCTAAACTTGGCGGACCTGTCCAATACAGATGGATGTATCCGTTTGAAAGGTCAGCTAATTTTTATAATATAAGAAACAAGTTTAAATTAAAATATTATATGACTATTAATATATTAATATCATATTCTCTAGGTTCATGGGTGATTCAAAAAGATCGGTGAAAAACAAAGCTAGAGTTGAAGGATCGATATGTTCTTCTTACCTACACCGTGAAACAACACATTTTTGTTCTCATTATTTCAAGAATCAGTTTGCTCCTGAAAGCAGTCGAAATGAAGTGGATACTGAATGGCGACATCCTTTGGCTTTGTCTGTCTTTTGTCTACCCGGTCGTCCATCTGGGAAGGAGTCAACTCACTGGCTAACAGATGAAGAGTTAAGTTCAGCACATGTTCATGTGTTGATAAACTGTACTGAGGTGCAACCATTTATTGAGTATGTTCCTCAACATAACAATCGATCTTAATTAGTTAATATAGTAGACAAGTGTAACAATTAAATTATTTCTTTTTAGGGAGTTCTTGTCATCAGAGGCAGTACGTGAAGACCAATCTTCTGCTCATATTCATGCGCATTTTCCAATGTGGTTTAGTCAATATGTGTATTCCCTCCCGCCAAATCCTACCAACCAACACTTGAGGAACATATCAGACGGTCCTCGAAGATGTGTTAAAGAATGGCACACATACTTTGTCAATGGATACAAATTTCACACCAATGAATGGACACAGGGCAGAGAGACAGTCAATAGTGGAGTGTGCATGAAGGGGGTCACTGGAGGAGGTGAAGATGATTTTTATGGTGTGGTTCAACACATATATGAACTTCAGTACCCCCATCTAGATTTTAGTCCAAAGGTAGTGGTTTTTTATTGTAATTGGTTTGATCCGTCTGCTCGAGGAACAAAGGTGAATCCAAAGTCAAATACAGTGGACATTAAAATGAATGGTAGATATCGACCGTATGATCCGTTCGTCATTGCACAAAATGTGAGACAAGTCTATTATGTCCCTTATCCATCAATGCGGACTGATAGGCGTGGTTGGTGTGTCGCAATTAAAACAAAACCAAGAGGTCGCATTGATCAGACAAATGATGACACGGTGGAAGATATTATGCCATATCAAATGGAAGAGATGTCTAATGTAAATGAAGTGATTCAAGTTGAACCCATTGTTCGTTTATGTGATGAGCCAAACACCGGCGATGAAGTTGTTGATGACGAAGATGCTGATGGTGATGATGCAACAGACCACATTGGTGTATCAAGAATTCACTCCTCCGATGATGATGATTTTGAGAATGAATGGGATTCAAATTAGAATGAATGTAATTTATATATGTTTCAACAATTCTATTTTTAATGAAGATGTTATTTTTAATGAAGGATGTTATTTGTTTGAGAATGAATGGGATTCAAATTATTTATTTTAATGCATGAGTTTTGTATATATATGTTTATATATGTTAACCTTGTTTAGTATATGTTTGTTTTGTTTAAATGTATATATGTTTAGCTAGATCTATACAGATATGGCATCTCATGATGACTCGGGATCCGATCATGATGGCGCATATGTTCCTCCTCCACCTCCCGATGCCGCCAGCACTAGCAGGCGGAAGACATCTACTCGCCTAGGGCGCCGTACTCAGCCTGCGCGTGTTGTTGTTACTACTGGCGGATATTTGCCACCACCTGTGTCTGAGGATGGTGCTAGTACTAGTACTGCAGGGGGCCCATCGATTCCTGTTGATACTGAGGGCTTATCCCCGACACATGTTGATGCGGATGGGGTACGCACATTCATTGATGGGACTGAGGTGATTAGGGTTACACCTGATGGGCGTATCATATTGCAGATTGTTGGCGATTCGTAAGTCTATATATATATATATATATATATATATATATATATCTATATTATTATTTATTAATTTATTTTTGTTGCCATTTATATATATATAACTTATATTTGGTGTAACAAAATTCATCTTTTTTTAATGCAGTTTTATTCCTTCGAAGGCTTCAGCTACCGCCATCACAAAAACAATCAAGGAGAATTTTACCAAGAGCTGGAAGAACTGGACGGAAGTTAGAAAAGATAAGGATGCAAATAAGATGTTAAGATCATTTTTGGTAAGTTATTCGATTCTACGAAATAATTAATTTGGTGTATTATCTTTTATATTGACTTGATTAATTAATTAATTATTGCCTTATAATTAACAACATTATTGTAAATTTCTTAAATAGGAAAAATGTACATGGTATCCAGGGGAGCAAGCCGCAGTTGAGAGAGTGTTCCATAAGAGATGTTCTCATCGCTATTCTGAATTGATGCGGAGGGCGCGCAATACGCGTACGAAGCCATCTTATATGGGAGACTCAACTTGGGCTGAGTTTAATCAGTATTGGGAGAAAGATGAAGGATTTAAGAATTATTGTGAGAAAGCCAAGAAGAACCGTGCTTCTGAAAAAGGTGGCTGCACACACACGGGGGGGAGTGTTAATACTGCAACGCATTACATACGTTTGGTAAATTTATTACTTAATTTATTACTTGATTAATTAATTAATTATTTATAATAATTAACTAGTCATTTTCAATATGTGTATTTAATTAATAATATATATATTTATGTACATATACATATATATATATATATATATATATATATATATATATATATATATATATATATATAGGTGGAGAGGGAACAAAGGCCAATCACTTTGCCTGAGTTGCATTGCCACATGCATATGGTGGAGGAGACTGGTGAGTACGTTACAGATCGGGCGAGGCGTATTCAGGTAAAACTACTTTTACAATTATATATATTAATTAATGTTTATTATTTATATTAATAATTAGTTATTTATTTGTTGGGTTATTTTTTCAGGAGAGCTTCGAGGGTGGGATGGCTGAGTACCATCAGTCACAACAGGGCAGTGGGGCAGCTGTCGATCCAGTGGAGGAGGCTAGAGTAGCTCGTGATGTTTGGGAGAGAGCAGTTAGTCCCCAAAAGACTAATCGTCTGGTAGGATCAGGTGGTATTGGACCGGCTGCTTTTCGAACAAGCATTATTTCGAGTCTATCAGATTCACATTCTGGATCCTCGACTGGTCGCAATTATGTTCCCAATGCTGGTGAGTTGAATGAGGTTAGGCAATTGACGCAGCAACTGAGCGAGGCTCAGCGTCAGATTGCCGAGCGGTAGCAGCAAAGCGACCGGGAAATTCAGGCGATTCGGGATCGAAGTGAGCGGGAAATTCAGGCGATTCGGGAGCAGGCTAGGGTAGCTGAGGAGCGCTTTAAGTTCTTGCAGGATCAGATGGTGTCTAGCTCGAGGCCATCCTCATCAGCATCCTACCCGCCGCCGCCACAGCAGCAGTACTACCAGCAGCAGTATGCACCCCAGTATCCCCCGCCGTATGCATCCCAATATCCCCCGCAGTATACACCGCAGTATGCGCCGCCATTCCAGCCATACCAGCAGCAACATCAGTCACCCCGCCAGCCATACCAGCAGCCCCAACATCAGTCACCCCTGATCCAGCCAAACCAGCAGTACCCCCAGCAGCGGTCACCCCCGCTGGACATTGATCTTAATGTCCAAATGTCATCGCTCAGTGCTTTACTTCAAGATGATACATATTATAATAATGTTGATGACATTGACCGGCAGGCACCCCAGTAGCTTTAGATTATTTTATTTATTTGTCTGGATATTTTATTAATTGTCTGGATATTTTATTAATTGTATGGATATTTTTACTGCTTTTCCCAATTTTTATTTTTTTAAATTAAAAATTAATTAGTTATTGGATTTTATTTTTTTATCAATAATTAAAAAAATTAATAAAATAATATATATTTTTAATTAAAACGATTTTTTTAAAAAAATAAAATTTATTTTTTAAAAATAATAATAATTTTTTTTAAAAAAAAATGGTACTTTGCGGCGGATTTGTGTCGTTTGCGGCGGAATTTTAAATAAAACGTTTTTTTAAAAAAATTATATCCATTTTTTTTAAAATAAAACGGGTGTTTTGCGGCGGATAAGGGGTACGTTGCGGCGGATAATTTGCGGCGGATATTGGGTACTTTCCGGCGGATATATTGCGTCAAAAATTTGTCCCCTTTTCCGGCGGATTATCCGCCGCAAATTTGCGTTGGATTTTGCGGCGCCACTAAATCCGCCGCAAACTTGCGGCGGATAATCCGCCGCAACGCGTTTGCTTCGAGCTGGCTACCGGCGAAAAACTTCCGCCGCAAAGTCCAAATATCCGCCGCAAATTTGGCTTTTGCGGCGGATTTCGCCCGCCGCAAAGTCCAGCTTTTCTTGTAGTGTCTGATTGTCTCTCTGGATCAAGCTGTGCAACAACAATTCTACAGGGAGCATGACCACTTGACCATTGCTCTAGCAACCATTGCTGGAGCAATGACAGAAACCGAGGAATCTGTAAAAGAAGAAGTTGTGCAAGAAGAATTGGATGTAAAAGAGGTATGGACAAGAAAATGTGAATCTCTAGAGCTTGAAGACCCAAATCTCAAAAAGAACATTCCTTCAATTGATAAACCTCCTCAACCTGAGCTTAAAGAATTGCCTCAGCATCTGAAATATGCTTTTTTAGGGGAAAATAATACACTTCCAGTGATCACTGCTTCTGACTTATCTCAAAAGCAGGAGCATGATCTTATTAATACCTTAAAGAAGCATAAGAAGGCAATAGGCTGACAAATGTCTGATATAAAGGGAATTCGTCCTTCTATCTGCATGCATAGAATTTTTTTGGATGAAAACTCCAAAAACAGCATTGAAGGGCAGAGAAGATTGAATCCAATCATGAAAGAGGTGGTGAAGAAGGAGATAATCAAATGGCTGGATGCTGGCATAATCTACCCCATTTTAGATAGTGTATGGGTAAGCCCTGTGCAATGTGTACCAAAGAAGGGTGGAGTGACAGTGATAGCCAATGAAAAAAATGAGTTGATACCAACCAGAACTGTCACATGCTGGAGAATTTGTATGGACTACAGAAGGCTCAATAAAGCTACAAAGAAGGACCATTTTCCATTACCTTTCATAGATCAAATGCTGGACAGATTAGCTGGTAAGGAATTTTATTGTTTTTTGGATGGCTATTCAGGCTATAACCAAATTGCTATAGTTCCTGAAGAACAACAAAAGACAACTTTTACATGTCTTTATGGCACCTTTGCATTTAGAATGATGCCTTTTGGACTATGTAATGCTCCAGCAACATTCCAAAGGTGTATGCTGGCAATATTCTCTGACTTAATAGAACAATCCATGGAGGTTTTCATGGACGATTTCTCAGTATTTGGTGAGACATTTCAGATCTGTTTGGCAAACTTGGAAGAAATTCTCAACAGATGTGAAGAAACCAATTTGGTTTTAAATTGGGAGAAGTGCCATTTTATGGTCCAAGAAGGCATTGTACTAGGTCATAAAATTTCAAAGAAAGGGCTGGAAGTACACAAGGCAAAGATTGAGGTGATAGACAAATTACCTCCTCCAACTACAGTCAAAAGTATCAGAAGCTTTCTAGGACATGCAGGATTCTACAGAAGATTTATCAAAGACTTCTCAAAAATCTAAAAACCATTATGTCAGCTTTTGCAACATGATGTAAGTTTCAACTGTGATGAAGCATGCCTTGAAGCATTTCAGAAACTGAAGAAAGCATTGGTGACAGCACCAGTGATAGTCACACAGTCCTAGGGCAAATTGGTGACAGCAAACCATTTGAGCTGATGTGTGATGCTAGTGATTTTGCTGTGGGAGCAGTCCTAGGGCAAAGGTATGATAAAGTTTTCCATTCTATATATTATGCTAGCAAAACACTTATTGAAGCTCAAATGAATTACAATGTGACTGAAAAAGAATTATTAGCAGTGGTTTTTGCATTTGATAAGTTTAGATCATACTTAGTTGCACCAAAGTGATTGTTTATACTGACCACTCTGCCATTAAGCACTTAATTTCAAAAAAAGATGCAAAACCAAGACTAATAAGATGGGTTCTCCTCCTCCGAGAATTTGATCTTGAAATTTGTGATAAAAAGGGGGTGGAGAACCAAGTAGCTGACCATTTGTCTAGACTTGAAGGAGATTATGCAGGTACAACAGAAGGAGAGATAAAAGGGAACTTTCCAGATGAGAAATTATTAGCAATTTCAGCAACAACATCCATTACTGGAGCAACCATTGCTGGAGCAATTGATGCTACTGCACCATGGTTTGCTGACATAGTGAATTTTCTGGCAAGCAAAGTTGTACCTGTCAACATGACTTATCAACAGAGGAGAAGATTTTTCCATATAGTTAAAAAATACTATTGGGATGATCCTTTTCTTTACAAGAAATGTCCAGACCAAATAATGAGAAGATGCTTAGCAGAAGAAGAACAACAATCAGTGCTACAGCATTGCCATGCCGCCCCTTAGGGTGGACATTTTGGCAACACCAGAACAACAGCCAATGTGCTACAATCAGGTTACTATTGGCCAGCATTATTCAAAGATGGATACCAAATGGTCAAGAACTGTGATAGATGTCAAAGGTCTGGAAACAGTTCAAATAAACATGAAATGCCATTGACCAATATCTTAGAGATAGAAGTCTTTGATGTTTGAGGAGTGGATTTCATGGGACCATTTCCTCCATCATTTGGGAATCTATACATCTTGGTGACTGTGGACTATGTTTCTAAGTGGGTAGAGGCTGTAGCATTGCCAAACAATGATGCAAAATTTGTAAGTAAATTCCTACAACGAAACATTTTTACTAGATTTGGTACTCCAAGGGCAATCATCAGTGATGAAGGTTCCCATTTCTACAACAAACTGATTGATAATCTTCTAGCCAAATATGGGGTAAAACACAAGATTGCTACTGCCTACCACCCTCAAACAAGTAGGCAAGCAGAATTATCCAATAGGGAGGTCAAAAGAAAACTTAAAAAAATGGTTGGACTTACAAGGAAAGATTGGTCATTGCACTTGGATGATGCCTTGTGGGCCTACAGAAAAACACTCAAGAGACCTCTGGGAATGTCACCCTATAGACTAGTGTATGGAAAGGCATGTCATCTACCTGTGGAACTGGAACACAAGTCATATTGGGCAATCAAGAAGCTCAATTTCAATCTTGATCAAGCAGGTGCATCTAGGCTTTTACAACTTAATGAGCTTGAAGAAATTAGGCATTTTGCTTATGAAAATGCTGAAATTTACAAAGCCAAGACAAAAGCATGGCATGATCAGAAAATCCAAAGAAGGGAATTAATTGAGGGAGGGCTGGTACTGCTCTATAACTCTAGATTGAAATTATTCCCTGGAAAACTTAAATCCAGGTGGTTAGGACCATTCAAACTGTTAAAAGTCTACGCTCATGGTGATGAAGCATCCAACACCACCTTCAAGGTTAATGGGCAAAGAGTGAAAATGTACTATGGTGAACATGTGGTGAGAGACAAGGTCACCACTCACTTCAAAAATCTCTGAATTAAAGAGATGGTCAGGCTGAAAGACTCTTAATTCAAGCGCTTTCTTGGAGGCAGCCCATGAAATTTTTGATTTAATAACTAACTTGTTTATTTTAGTATGTTTTGTTAAATTTTCAGGTAGAAGTATTGCTGGTGCATCCATTGCCCCAGCAATGACAGGAGATCCATTGCTCCAGCAATGAAGGAGCAATCACTGCTTCATCAATAAAGAAAGTTCATTGCCCCAGCAATGAAAGAGCAATTTTAAGTGACAGCCTGCTTCATTTTCAGAACAAATACAGGAGAAAAACATAGTTTTTATTTAACACCTCACTGCCCACGTGTCATTCTGCATGTATGCCAACAAGTGAGTTTTGAGTCACATCAAAGTCCAATCACCTCACCCAATCCTCCACTAACCATAATCACCACATCCCCAAAATTAAACCGCCTCATTATACTGTTGTCCAACATTTCAAAACTCTCTCACTCTCAAAACTCTGGAAGTCACGCCCCCATCATAAGCCTTGCAAACCCTAACATTTTCCAGAAATTCGTCATGGTGGAGAAACAGGCAGCAAGGAAAACATCTGGCAAATCATCTGTTGCAGAAGCATCAAGCCTTGTAACGAAGAAAACAACAATTGCTCCTAGCAAGGAAGGAATGAAGTTATGGAACAGAGAGTGTCTTGCTGAACGTGGATTCAAATTTACAGGCACATCTCCTTCGTTTCTATCAACAGTAAAGAACTTGGGATGGGATACATTCGTCAAACATAGAGGATCATATTGTGAGCAGATTGTTCGTGAGTTCTATGCTGGCATTACTGAACAGAGAGGAGGTAAGCCTCTTTACTTTTCCATGGTTAGAGGCAAAAGAGTTCATTTTGAACCTAGGGTAATTAATGATGAATACTTGCTGGGTTATAATGGGCTTGAATTTGAAAACAAAAATATACACTATGGAAAGAAAGACATGAACAAAGTCAAGTCTAGAATTGCTGTTAGTGATGCTGTCTGGGAGGGTTGTACAGCAACAGAGTACACAATGAAAAGTAGGTACCTTAGAAGTGAAGTAGGAAACTGGCACCTATTTGTTGCACATTGACTACTGCCCACATGACACACATCTTCAATAAAGATGGAAAGGATGATTGCATTGGATTCAATCATGACAGAAACTAACATAGATGTGGGGAGGGTGATTGCTGAAGAAATTATGGCATGCAAGACAAAGAAGGCTGGATATTTGTTTTTTCCGTGCCTAATCACAAGTCTTTGCATCAATGCTAAGGTCACCATTGACAAGGATGAATTGAGAAAGTTCGCACAGAATGCATTTTCTGCTAACTTCAAAGATAGAAGCAAGTTGCCAAAGGAGAATATCAGCACCTCATTACCCCATCAATCATTGCTCCAACAACGAGCTGTGTGGAAATTTATGAAAGAACACCTTGAGTGGGAAACCATCATGTTCAACAAATTGACCAAAGGATACTGCAACATGCCTCCACCAATATTTCCAGACTGGGTACTTGAAGAAGAGAAAGAAAAAGATGTGGAAGAAGAGGAAGCTGAAGTAGAAGAAAGTGAGGAAGACAAGAAAGGAAAAGCTGTCAAGAAACAACAAAAGAAAGGAAAAGGGAAGAAGAAGACAGTGATAGAAGAAGAACCAATTCTGAGTTCTGAGGATTTGGGGGAAACAAGTGAGGAGGAAGAGGCTACAAAGGCTGTAAAGAAGGTAGAGAAGGATATGGAAGAAGAGGAGACATAAACTGATGAGGATAGTACAGGAAGTGAAGCTGCTGAAGAAATTGTCATGGAAGAGGCCCCAAGAAAGAAGTATACAGCCCACCTAAAACAACACAAATATCAAAGCTTCCCCAGCAACCACCATCACCAAACTAAAACACCACCTCACCTCAAACCTCCCCAACACAAGCCAAAACACCAACCCAGCCACCACACATTCCACAAACCACCAAATCACCACCATCAACAATTCCACCAACCAAAGAACAAGAAAAACAACCTGTTCCAGCACCAATTAAAGAAACAATTGAGCTAGAAATTCCTGCAAAAGAGACCCCTCTTGAAAACCCTGTTATTGCTGCATCATCCAAAGTTGCAGCATCTGTTTCTAACATTGAACATGCAGGTGTAAAGAGAAAATTGCAAGACATTCAGGAAACTGATGAATAGGAGGAATCTGAACAGGAAGCTGGTCATGAAGAGGAACCAGAAGAAGTGAATGGGGAGGAACATCTTGAAGAAAGATCTCAGCAGAAGGAAATGCCAATATCTGAAACCATTGCTCCACAAATGGATAAGGCGGTGGATGCTCCAGCAATGGACACAACATCTGATACCCCTGCAATGCAACCAGCAACTGATGCTGGAGCAACCAAGGTAGCAACAACAGTAGACCCTGCCCAGGCAGAAACTTCAAAGAGGCTAGTGATGGAGACATTAGTTGCAACTAGAAGAGAAGAGAAACTAGCCAAAATCAAACATAAGGAAGCTGCTGCTGAAGAGCCAAAAGCTGGTGATCCCCTGCAACTGTTGAAGAAGCATCCAATCCTGAGGCAACTCAGAAGAAAAAGCAGAAGAGGATCAAACTTGCTCCAATAAGGGCAAGCAGCAGGCTGGGGAGTGGAACTCCTAAGCAGTAACACTTTTCTTTAAAAGTTGTTATATGTCTTTTGTATAAACTAACTTATATATTTTGTGACCATAACATTTGCACGTGTTTTATTTGGTTCCGCCTTAATTTAAGCAGTGAGGACACTGCTGAACCTTAAGTTAGGGGGGAGGACTAAATATTTTGTGAATTGTTTAAATATTTTGTGAACTTGCTATGTTATATATATGATGCATGTTTGTTAGTTATAGCTTGTTTATGTTAATGGGTTACAAATTTCATAAGCATGACTAGCTAAACAAAATTTTTGAAAAGAAAGAAGAAAAAAGTGCCTCTTTAAAACTCAATTTTTGAAAACTAGAACTTGTTTGCAAAATAGCCTGAATTCTAAGCAAATGATCAATATTATTTCTACCTTGACACTATAACAACTGAGCTTAGAAAGGAACCTAGCAATAGTGACCCAAGATCAATTGCTAAATTTCTACTAAAAAAATAGAATAGCATAAAGAATTAAGTTTGGGGGTGCATCGGTGATACTAAGGCTAAGTATGAGAAAGAGAGGAAAGACAATGCAATTAGGCTTGTGAACTACTACAAAAAGCAAAAATCATGAAAAGCTATTTTTTCTGAATCAAAAGCTGTACCCGTTCAAAAAATGCATGATAAAAAGATCAAAAAGAAAAAAAAAAGAGAAAGAAAAAAATGCAAAAAGGGGGTCAGTAAGGAGGACAATATAGCTGAATTCTCTTTAAAGTAGTTCCCATTGTAGGAGCAATCAATTGCCCCAGCAATCATTGCTCCAGCAACCAAGAGGCCACAAAAGATTAGCACTGACCTTAAATTTGAAATACTTAATCCAAGACCCTTTGTTGTGCTTCGAATCCCCCCCATTACTCTGAGGAAATTGTTAGCCTATTCTATCTATTGAAAAATCTTTTAGCTTGATCAAACGCAAACTTTTTCTATCCAAAAGCAAGGTGAAATTTTTGAAACAAGTTAGGAACCAATCTAAGTTCAGTGAAGCACACACTCACATAAATGGGTGGCAATGACCTTGAATGTTTATGGCTATGAAATTCTTTGAAAATCCAAACATAAGGTTCTAGAAGTGCACTTATTGAAAAACATGTTTTGAGATGTCTAGCTGATCTGATCTTCTGAAAAGAATCAAAACCCTTTTGTTATACATTTTTGTTTTGTTCAAATGTCATTACTTGAGGACACAATGGTTTAAGTTTTGGGGTGTGATAACTCTATTTTATATAGAGTTATTTATGCTCTCAAATCTAAACAATTGTGAGAATCTCAGTAAATATGTTTTGCTAAATAGAGAAATACAAAAGAAATGCAACTTTTAAAATTAAGAAAGGTTCAGGCACACTTCATGACTATTTTATATGATTTGTGGTATTTTATGGGTTTGCTCAATTGCTGCAGCAATCAATTGCCTCAGCAATGGATGCCCCAGCAATAGAGACAGAAGCATTGCCCCAGCAATCAATTGCCCTAGCAATCCTCACAACACAAAATGCTTCAGCATCCTAGTGATGACATCATGGTGCGTCAAAATTAAATGCAAGTGGCCATGTGGGAGAAATGCGGCACCTGCCATTGACCCTCTAGCTCACAAGAGTCACACCTTTAAGGGACACTTGTCCTCTCATCAATGGACCTCTTCTTTTTACATGATGAGTGATCACATGGAAGCTTTTGAGATAAAATTAAAAAAGGAAAACCTAACTTCATCTCAAAGTAACATTGATGCTCAAGACAACTCCACTCCAAGAAGCCTATAAATACATCTCCTCCTATTCATTGGAAAATATCTCAAATTTTAGGAAGTAGTCTTAGATATAATATTTTGGTTCGAAGGAGAGAAAGAAATTGACAACTTCTCCCTCTACTTTTATACCATCTTGTATTGCTGTTTCATTGCTCCAGCATTGCTAGGCAGAATATGCAAATGAACTCCATTTGTGTAATTTCTATCTTATCTCCTTTCCTTTGTATTTTCGGTCATATAAATATGACTCCTTATGTTTATATGAGCTCAGTTATGTCAAGCATGAACTGAATATATTAGTTGGGATGCTTTAGCTTTGTAATGAACTTTTAGATAGTGATTATGTAATATTGATGCTTGCAATTTAGTTCTTGTGCTATAATTCTTTCAAACTTATTTTGAGGTTGATCACTTAGAATAAGTAGGGTCATGAATACAGACATGGTTTGTGATTTGAACTCAAGAACTAATATGGATAAGTGTTTTAATAAAGGAAACTTTGTTAAATCCATGCTAAAACCTAGACATAGGATAGCATAGTCCATAGGGTGACACTGTGGGAACTTCATATACATGGGTGAACTTATTTAGAGCTTAGACATAAGACTTATAATGAAACTCTGACGTTAGTTGCTGAAAAGCACGCATCAATTGCTACAGCACCCATTGCAGGAGCAATCATTGCCCCAGCATCATATATATCATAATGCTATTAGAAGTGAATTATTTAGTGAAGAGCATTCCAACTATCTCTTTTAACTGATTTAAAATCAATCTCTATCTTGCTTACTTTAAATTCTATTTCACTCACACCAATCATCTTTTATTTTATTTTTGATTTCTATTACTCACTAGTATTGCTACCATTTTAAACTCTCAAAAATTAATCCAATCCCTGTGGGTACGATCTTTATTTTCTACTATATTACTTGTTAAAGACTGTGTACACTTGCACACATTTTTGCACAACACGATCTCCCCCCTAGATGTTGTCCGCAAATTTCTTCATGTATTTCAACGAGGACATAATCAACCTGCTCTCCCTCTATACATTTAAGTAAAGGCGCGGTGAGAGACCTTCTGTAGAGAACTCCATTCAAAACTGAATAGGATGACGCCTTTCTTCTCACCAGTTTTCCTTTCTTGAGATCCGAGGGCTCGACTCCCAATTCAATATACTCCAGAATTGGCGAGATCCAGCTTTTGCTCTCTTCAAGAACACAAATCGAAGTTAACAGATTAAGCTCAGTCTCAATACTTGGCCTATGCAGTGTTTCCTGGATTATCGATCGATGATTCCCAGGAGCTTTAGTGCTAGCCAATTTAGACAGAATGTCGGCTCTAGCATTCTCGGCTCTTGGGACATGTTTAACTTCGACATGCTCAAAATAACTTAAGAGTTCTTTAACTCGGGAGAGGCACTTTTGTAAGGTCGGATCCTTTCCTTTGAATTGGTCCCTGATCTGAGAAACCATCAAGAGCGAATATGAAATCAATTCGCAATGCTTCACCTTGAAGTCCTGAGCCAGTAAAAGTCCGGCGATACATGCTTCATATTCCGCCTGATTATTTGAAGTTGGAAACCGGAACGATAGTGATACCTCTACCATTACTCCGCTAGGGTTCTTTAATATAAGACCGGCTCCGCTTCCTTTAGGATTTGAGGAACCATCAACATGTAAAGTCCATAACTCATTGTTTTCAGTAACTGGAGTCATCTCTGCAACGAAATCGGTAAGTACTTGAGCTTTCATTGCTGTCCTCGGTTCGTATTTAATACCGAACTCGGATAGCTCTACCGCCCACTTGATCATTCTTCCCGCTAGATCAGGTCAGTGTAGAATCTGACGAATCAGATGATTTGTTCGCACCACAACCCGATGGGCGACGAAGTAGGGTCGAAGACGCCGTGCTGCAATTAGCAAAGCAAGAGCGATCTTCTGATATCGGACCTCTGGACCTTGTAATGCCTTACTTATAAAATATACGGGACTTTGTCCGGTCTCCGTTTCTCTTATCAGTACTGCGTCCAGAGCTTCTTCCGAAATTGCTAGATACAGATATAAAGTTTCCCCTTCTTTTGGTCGAGTTAAGACCGGTGGTTGTGATAGGGTAAGTTTAAGCTGTTCAAGCGCTTCTTCTTGTTCCTCAGACCATTCAAACTTAGCATCTTTCTTTAGTATCTTGAAAAACGGGAGAGATTTAAAGGCAGCATTTGAAATGAAACTGGATAATGCTGCGATCATACCATTTAATTTCTGCACTTCCCTTTTTGTAGTCGGTGTTCTCATCTCTGTAACAGCTCGGCATTTGTCCGGGTTGGCCTCGATACCTCTTTCCGTAAGATAAAACCCGAGGAATTTCCTAGCTCGGACACCGAAGGTGCATTTTTCGGGATTTAGTTTCATGTTGTTCAGTCGAACCTCGGTAAATAATTCTGAGATCGGATACATGGAGATGATCTTCCTTACTTTTTGCTATCATATCGTCGAGGTAGACTTCAACACTTTGACCTATTTGTTTCCGAAAAACTTTATCCATCATCCTCTGATAAGTGGCTCCGGCGTTCTTTAGACCGAATGGCATGACTCAGTAACAAAAATTACCTCGGTCAGTCATAAATGCGGTCTTCTCTTGATCAGGTGGATGCATCAGAATTTGGTTATATCCGGAATATGCATCCATGAAAGACAGTAAACGGAAACTGGAAGCATTATCTACAAGCCGGTCTATACTGGGAACAGGGAAGGCGTCCTTCGGACATTCCTTGTTAAGATCGGTATAATCAATGCACATGCGCCATTTTCCATTATTTTTCTTAACAAGTACAAAATTTGCCTTAATTAAGTCATCAACAGCCTTAGCAGCAGCAACTGCTTTCTCCCCGCTCTGCATCCTTCTTCGCTGAGCTACCCACTTGGCCTCCGGGTTTACTGCTAAGTGATGGCAGGCAACCTCCAAAGGAATTCCAGGCATATCTTCAGCATTCCAAGCAAAAAGATCAGCATGATCTCGGAGACATTGTGTGAGCTCGGCTTTCACCTGCTCGAGTAAATCGGCCCCGATCTTCACAGTTTTTTCTGGGTCATCACCCAGCTGAATCTCAACAAACTTTCCATCGGGTTTCGGGCGCTTGATCCTTTTTTCAGCTCGAGAGAGAGATCGCCATCCTCTTCATCCTCCGAACTGTCAGGGTCATACCTAGCATCAAGATCGGCTAGATTGACATCAGCAGCCATTACTTGTTCTTTGCCTTTAGTCGAGCCCTGACCTTGCTCTGGAAGTTCAGCTTCTTCTTTAGCTTCCCGATCCGCTTTGAGGAACAGATAATAGCACCTTTATGCCGATTCAAGATTTGAGTTGATGGTAATGACCTTATCATTCAAAGAATAGAACCCCATCTTTAAATGGACCGTTGAAGTAACTTCCCCTAGCCTACCCAGGGTTGGTCTTCCGATGATTCCGTTATAAATGGACTCACATGGCAGAATCAAGAACTTAGTTTTAACAGTCCTAACCAGAGGTTCATCTCCAAACGTCACCATTAAATCCAGGTATCCCAATGGCTTGGTTCTCGAACCATTGAAATCCGACAAGTCGGTTCCCCGATATGGGGTTAGTTCATCTTCCGAAATTTGCAGCTTCCTCAATAGGTCAACAAAGAGAACATCAACCGAGCTTCCTTGGTCCACCAACATCCGTTTAACCTGGGCGTTTGCCATCACCACCGAGATTATAAGCGGAATGTGTTTATTAGGTTTTCCATCAAGGAGGTCCTGATCCCCAAAAGCAATAGGAGGGCGATCGGAGATCGCTGGACTTGCCGAGGTTGAGGTAACATTTTGAATCTCCTTCCATTTCTGTTTCATGGTCTTGCCCAAAGTTTCTTCTGGAAACCCACCGAAAATTACATTTACCACCATCAGCCCTTTAGGCTTCCGGGTATCTTCTTCTTCTTCAGTGGACCATTCTTTGGGAGTTTTATCACTTTTCTTTTTCTCCTCAACCCGGGGTTTCGACTCAGTTTGGTCTGGTTTCTTGACATATTGACAAAGCTTCCCTCGTCGGATCAGTTCCTCAATGTCATCCTTCAAGGCATGGCATCGATTTGTATCATGCTCGTTACTTCTGTGATACCGACAATACTTGTTGTACCTTTGATCCGGTTTTGATGGGAGAGGATCGGGAAATTTCACATCCTTGAATTCGGTATTAACGCATTCAGCCATGATCTTAGCTGGGGAACAATTGAGTAGAGTACGTTCTGGATACCGAGTCTTTGGTTTATGAATCTCAGATTTGAGCTTGCCTGAATCTGGCTTAACATAAAATTTGTTGGCCATATCTTCCTCCTCGTAATCAATGTATCTTTGGGATCTCCGGAGGAGCTTCGCGAGATTTCGAGGCTTTCTAAGTCTGATGCTGACTTGGAAGAGACTTCCTTTTCGGAGACCGTCCTTCATAAAGTAAAGTCAGAACTTCTCCTCCAAATTCCTGACTGCCGAGGCTTCTTTATTGGATTACCTCTCAATATAATCACGGAGGGACTCGTTTTCTCCCTGGCGAATAGCTTTTAGTACTTCTGTCGACTTTGGTTTCATCTTGGAATGCGCAAAATGGTAAGAGAAAATTCTTGCCAATTGGTTCCAGGATGAGATCGAGTCAGACCTAAGACTTCTGAACCACCCCAGAGCCGATTTTTCCAATGTCAACAGGAAGATCTTGCATTTTACCTCTTCCCGAGCATTGTGATATTGCATCATCAGCTCGAAGTAGTCCAAGTGATTGTCAGGATCGCCTATTCCATCATACATCTTCAATTCCGGTGGTTTCTCCAAGTGCCTCGGGATCGGACAATCGTCAATTCTTCTTGTGAAGGAACCCCGACGCCTCGAAGATCCACTCCTTTCTGGAGATCCCCGATAGTGATACCTACCCGACGATCTTCTGGAACCTGATCGTCGACGTTCATGCCTCGGGGATCTAACTCGGCTTCTGGAACATCGGCGAGGGGACGATGAAGCTAACGATGAAGATCGGCCAGATGATTTCTACGAATAGGACGAGTAATCTGGTTCAGATGGGGATGGACTCGGCGGGGAACGAGAGCCTCGGTTCCTCCAACTTGGGGAAGATCGGCTACTACGACCTCTCCTGCGGCGAGGTGCAGATCGGTGATGGTGCCTTCTCCAAGCTGGGGACCGATGCCGCTTAGTATTTGTGGTCCCGCGGAGAGGAGATTGGTGATGAGGCGAAGACCGGTCCGGCACTCCATTGGTTTGCACCGCAGCGAGGACCGCCTCCATTTGGGAAATACAAATTTGCTGTTGATCATCAGCTTGGACCTGCCGATTCAACAAGTATACGAGCTGTTGAACAACATCGATCGGAACCGGCACAGTCTCTGGAGGAGGAGGGAGACGATTACGTCCTGAGCATCCAGAGGAGCGATGGAGCGTCACAGCAACTCCTTCTGGGGTATTCTGAGGATGAGCTGAACCTTGCTCACCACTCTGATGGAGCTGAACAGTTCTAGGTCGTCCATGAGGTGCCATAATTGGTCAAAGGAATGGGATGAGCTTGAATAGCTCCCACTGTGTCACCAAAGTTCTGCACCGTATCACAAGATCGGATAGTTGGTGGATTGCCATTGACCACCTCAAACCTTGGAAGTGAGTGTATCTGCAAAGACACTCCGACGCTCTAGTCAGTAGAGTGAAATCTTTAGCAAGTACTACTAGTTTAGAAGTGTGTGTACATGGTAAAACAGTGTCATTCACTATTTATAGGAGACGTGGTCCGATTTTAGGCATCGTTGAACCGTTCGATTTGTAACTGACAAATCGTAGCCGTTGGTGATGTAACGGTCCATTAATGATAATGGCCCTCAATACCGTGGCCTAGGAACGGTTCATGATCGTTAAGCCCAAGCCGGAACACCTATGAAAAAAAGAGAGATCAATTTGAAAATCAACTCTCAGATGTGGAAGGTGAGTGGGGGCATCACATGAAAATTGAAAGGAACGGGGGTATTTGAGAAAAGAGAAGGTAATTGAAGATCCAGTAGCATGATGAATGTCCTAAAGCCTCTTTTTGTGTTTACAATCACATTAAGTAGTGCGCTTGTGTTTCTACTCGTGCTCCCCCAAAGCCCGTCTTATACTCCCACTGCTACTCCTAGCAAAGGCGAACCAATGGCTCGAAGCTTTATTCTATGGCTCCACGGTTTGGGTGACTCTGGTCCTGCCAACGAACCCATCAAGACCCTCTTCACTTCCCCCGAGTTCAGACTCGCCAAATGGTCCTTCCCTTCCGCCCCTTCCGCCCCAGTCACTTGCAACTGTATGCTATTCCATCTCCTCTCTATTCTTTTAATTTTGAACGATATGCTATCTAGATCACCCAGGCCACTCAATTGAACATGTGATTTACTCTTTTGTTCCATGAGAATTATTTACTTTTTCCGATTCGCATGAATGAATAGAGATTATATTATAGGATGATAAGCCAAGCTTCAATCACAATTGATGTCCAAATATTTACCTAATTAGGCAGCAACTTTTGCTTTTTTATGATCCCATCCGTCTGCAATTGAGGTATTTAGGGTATCTTAGCGTAAACACACGAGTTCAGGGAACTAATTAGGCATCATTAATAACAATTTCAGATTCTTAGTGATGCTCTTTGGTTTTATTATTTATGATGTAGATGGCATTTGTTGGCATAGGGCATACAGCCATACAATCTGGTTTTCATTTAGGGATAATGCTCTGAAAATGTTATATGCTTTCCCACTTTAAAAGATAATGAATATAATTATATTGGTTTTGCTTATTCATTGTAGATGGTTCTGTAATGCCTTCATGGTTTGACATTCATGAGATTCCTGTGACGGCCGTAAGTTTAGCTTTCTCTTGTCTCTTTGATTATTTCTTGAATAACTTATAACTTAAGTGCTCTCTCTCTTTTTGAAGGGAAAATATAAACCGTATAGTAAACTATAGCGATTTATACTTTTAGTATGCTTGAGACTTTTTACTTCCATTTTCACACATTTCTGTGTTACAACATGTGGTCACAATGTGAAGTGGTATGTTTGGTTGAATTATATAGTTTTATATTTGGGTTACAAGATGAGACTGACAGTTAGCATAATTCTTTTCGAAGCATATCACCCGCCGTGTTTTGATCGCAGTGATGGACAGGGTTCAAATGTCCACTTAACCATAGGAGTGATTCTCTTTAAAGCATCACCCTTTGTATTTTTATTATGGTGATGCCAATTGTTCTCCAATTAATGACCATGAGATCTGCAGAGTGCTTTTATGCATTGTAGTTAGTATCGCATGTATCGTGCGATTCGAATCGCGATACGATTCGAAATCCATGGCAAACGATGCATATCATAGGTAGAATCGTTCTTGTGTTTGAATCGTGGCATGAATCGTTTGAATCGCACCTGAATCGCGATTCACAAGCGCGACGCACGATTCTTCAACAACAGCGCAGTCGGGTCGGGTTTCGTAACCGTTTTCTGCAAAAATGTGTTTTAGGGTTTGCACAAGCTTGAAGATGAAGAGAACGACGCCGTTTTGTTGGACTTTCTCAACTACTAAATGAAACGCTACGTTTAGGGACTTGGGATGCTGACGTTTCACGCGTTTTTGACTTCGTTCACACGCGTTTTTGACTTCATTCACAGTGTTACTTCGTTCACGTGTTTTAATTCACACGGTTTTCATTTACTTCCTTTCTTAGTTTATTTTATTTTTACTTCTTTCCTTTTTGTTTTGACTTCTCTCTTTTTTTTTGTGCGCTTCTTGACTTCTTATTATTGGGATTTATCAAACCAAGGATTTTTTACTTCTCTCTTTTTTTTTTTTACTTCTTTATAAAACACGGTTTCTTTTACTTCTTTTTTTTTTCTTTTCTTTATTTTTTTAACTCCTTTCTATTACTTGGATTTTAAAGCACCAAACCCAAAAATCTTTATTATATACATTGGGTGTTATTAAAAGAGCAAAGCCCTTTTTGAAACTTGAAGTTTATGCTTTTAATTTATTTATATTACTTGGACTTACTCAAAAATGTTATATATTTTTTTGATCATGTATCTTACGATACGATACACGATTTGGAAAATGGGCCTAACGATACACGATTCGTATCCCGATTTGATAACCATGCTTTTATGTGTTAGCCTCAATAATAGTTTGTTTACTGATGCTGCACTGTAATGGCAATAAACTAATTTCTCATTATTCTTGTCATCTTTCTCAATCAAGTGAAACATTACTTACTTGGATGAGAATCTTCTGGATATGGCGTCCAACATTGGCCAATCGTGAAACTGCCCTTTTTCTCAACTATACTTTTAGAACTTTTATATTGATATCTCAAAATTTTCAACAATTGATCAGTGTTGTGCTTACTTACAGGCCTACAGCCTTTAAACTTGATCAGTTATAAAAAAATTTTTCCTTATCTTTCCTGATTTAATTATTAATTATTGATTTCTGTGTGATGTAACCATGCACCGGTATATGATGCACCGGTATATGATGCAATAGTGTGCCTACTTAATACTTATCCAGTGCTGTCAAATAGTGGCTATAGTGGTGCTATAGCGCTAGTGTAGCAGATTTGAACAAACTGATGTTGTCTGTGATCCACAATATGCACATCAGTGCTGTCAAATAACAGTACTATAGCATAGTGTAATTTGAACAAACCTCGATTTTCCGCTATCCGCAATTGTCAACACTGTCCTTTTTTTTTGACAAAAGGAACTCTGTCCTTATCTTAATCCTGCAATTTCAGACCAAAACTTTGGTGCTTATGGGCATGATCATTTTTCTGCTAAATTTATTTGAATGCATCATACTTGTAAATGTCAAGTAATGTAACATGCTTAGAGAAGGCCTCACTCTTTTCCTCTTCTTTTTCCTCATTTTTGGTTTCAATTGTTAACTAAAAAGCGTGCTGTACCTTTTGGACAACTTGAGTCATGCAATTACTATTTTTCTGTTCAGGATGGTGTTGTTGATCTTAGCAATTTATGATGTGAACCATTCTGCTTATAATTGTCAGGATTCTCCAAAAGACGGGAGTGGTTTACTTAAAGCTGTTCAGAATGTCCATTCCACAATAGACAAGGAAATAGCTGCTGGCATCAACCCTAACAATATATTTGTCTGTGGATTCAGTCAAGGAGGTCTCTATTTTATTTCCCGTGTCTATATGAATGGATATGTGCATGTGTGTGCACATATTTATCTCTTTCCACTAATTCTTAATAGAAAAAGTGAAAAACAGATATGTAAACTGCTTGCTGATGGTGAGATTGTTGTGCAGGTGCCTTGACCTTGGCTAGTGTTCTGTTGTACCCTAAAACTTTAGGAGGAGGTGCCGTCTTTAGCGGCTGGGTTCCATTTAATTCATCTATGATAGAAAAAATTACACCCGAGGCTAAGCGGGTACTTTTCTTTACTCTGTCCACTTTCTTCAAGAGTAGTTATGATCATTTTGGATCGATGATGTTTAGTTTAGCCTTATCTTTGTTCTTTGGAACAAGATGTTTATTTTCCATATGTCCCAACAGAAGTAACCCAACCCAACAGAAAAAACCTTATCATCTTCTATAAATATAGAACAGCTCGCCAGGCTCAACTAGTTTTCCTTCATGGGACATGTTGATACAGTTGTCCTTGGAACAATAACACTTCACAATTTTAACTGCTTATGTCAATAGTATTTTCAATCTAGAATCACTTTCCACACAAGCCATGAATGAGCCTTACATGACTAGAATAATTGCATCAAAAAAGAATAACTAGTCTCGATGGTGGAGTATTTTAAATTTGTAAAGACATTATTACTTATATAGCCTGTTATTATAATATGTGACTTCATTGAATTTTACGGTTTGCAGTTATCATATCTGTTTTATTTTACTGATCTAGTATGCATAAAATATTCTATAGACACCCATACTGTGGTCCCATGGACTGGTTGATAAAACAGTATTGTTCGAGGCCGGACAAGCAGGTCCCCCATTCCTTGAAAAAATTGGTGTTGGATGCGAGTTTAAGGTGAAATTCTGTGTTCACAACTATTCAGTTATTTTTCCAATGATTCCTTCTGCCCATCATCGATATTGACATTTTGTATTAACAGGCTTATCCTGGTCTTGGCCACTCTACAAGCAATGAGGAGCTGCGGTATCTCGAGTCATGGATCAAGGCACGCCTACAGAGTTCTTCTTAATAGTTAATATTGTAGCCTGTATCTCAATTTATTTTCCCTTTGTTGATTTTTAACAACAACCGGAATTCTTTACTCCATCTCATTTACTCATTCCATGTTACTGCGGAATATATCATTAGCTTTTCTTTTCTTACTCTCACAAAAACACTAACTTTGCTCTTGGACCGCCTTAGTAGAAGAAATAATTTTACTTTAAGCTAGAGATTCTGCTTTTGGCTTAATTATTATTGGGGGCAAAGTTAAGCGTAATCTATATTAATGTAATCGGTGGCAGATCTTGGAAAAAATATTGGGGGGTACCACATTAGTAACGAGTATATAAAATATTTTTTACCATATATTTTAGTTTGTTTCATTTGGTTCAGTGGTAAATTTTAAGTATGTTAAGAATATTGTTCGCGGTTCAACACCTGCTAGGAGCAGTTTTTTGTTTTAATTTTGACAAAAATATACAAAATGACCAAAAATACACAAAATGCAAGCCGAGGGATTCAAACCAGGTTACTGGATCTCGCTAGAGACATGCCAAATCACTGCGCCATTCAAGATTTTTGGTGATTTATGTTCGTTTAATTATATATAACCTAATATTATGTATAAAATATGTGTGTATATAGTAAATTTTTAAAAATTGGGGGGTACCGTGTCATCCCCCGCTCCCAAGAAAATCCGCCCCTAAATGTAATGTTTTTCTAACTATAAACAAATATTTACTTTGTTGAAATGGTAAATTTCGCCTTGCCCCATGCACACGAAATGCAGTTCAATCCCCACCTTGATTGTTTTTGCAATTATTTTTGAGAAAATAAAGGTAGATAATGAAATAAAATAAACAAAACGAAACAGTCTTCAACGAGATTCAAACTCGCATGCAAGAGGACAAAAGGCGGAATTCTTAACCGCTGCACCATAGCCACTATTTGAAAATTCAAAGGTCATACTAATATATATAATCTAATTTCAAGTAAAAATTAAGGGTATATATATTAATTTTTTAAAATTTTTGGACGGGCCGTGGCCCTCCCCTGCCCTAACTAAGATCCACCCTTTTAGATTAAATGCATTAAACAAATTTGGAGTTTAGGAGAGTACAAGTACCATTGGTTGTGCCAAACAAGCCGTAAGTTTTTTCCGTTTTCTTTTCCTCATAAAGTTTTCTCCGTTCTTTCTCGGTGTTGCAGCCAATAGCGAGAGAGTGTGCGCGCGTGTGTGGGGTCGCGCGTTGATATCAGTGCGCGTAAAAGAAGCGTTTGAAATTGACACCTCACAAAAGACCGAAGCAGAGGGCCAAATGACAGGGGATGGGACCCATCACTGCACAAATCACAAGTCCAGATTAAAATGAGGTGCAAAAAACGCAGCAAGAGTCGCATCGCAGCAGAACACTACTCTCTCACTCATCCACAATACAAAATGTAATGAGAATAATAAAATTAAAACATAATCATTCATCGAGCCCTACAGTACAATAGAATAGTACTACTACTAATCCTTTTCCCTATTCTTTCTCCTTCTTCTTCCTCAACCCTAAAAAGAAAGAAAGAAAGAAAGAAACCATGAAAAAGCTTTATCGAAAGGGAACGGTTCATCCCTCGCCGCCAATAATATCGGACCACCTTGCTTTCCTTCCAGCAACTATCCTCACACTCACCGTCGCTCTCTCACCGGAGGAAAAAGAAGTCCTCGCTTACCTCATCTCATGCTCTTCTTCTTCTTCTTCAAATGGAAACCCTCGCCGTACAACCAAGGCAGTCGTCGATCATCCACCTGTCTTCCATTGCAGTTGTTTCCGCTGTTACACAAATTACTGGGTTCGTTGGGATAACTCACCCAATAACCAACTCATACACGAAATCATCGATGCCTTTGAAGATTCTCTCGCTCAAACTAGTAAAAGAAAGGATAAAAGATACAAGAAAGGTTCTAATAAAAAATCCCCCGAGTTGAAGCGCTCCGAGGTCGCCATTAGTTCGATGGATAACGCGTCTGTGTCTTCCTCTTCCTCTGCTGAGTTGGAATCGGCGAGTAGTAGTAGCAGCAGCACCTTTAGTGATTATAATACTAGTTGTGGTGATGATGATGTTGGCGAAGGAATTGAAGATGAAGAGAAAGGATCGGTGAGAAGGTTTGTGAGTTTCATTGGAGAAAGAATTTGGAGTGCTTGGGGGTCAGTGAACTGAAGCAATTCGGAACAGAAAAATGGTGGGATTAGTTTAACCCTAAATAAACCTTTGTTTATTTCTACTCTCTTTGTTCATTTTTATATAAAATTAATTTTTTGTTCCTGTTTGCACATTAATCACTTCCCTAAACTGCAATGTATAAAAGGAAATCGTAGTTTGGTTTTTGTTATTTTAGTTATAATTACTGTCAAATCACCCACTTTTTTGTTTCTCGATTTAAGCTAGATTAACTGAACTGAAAATGGTATAAGAATAAAGAGGGTTGTTTTCTTCCTGCAACCTGATGAATATCGGCTAGGATATCGTTGATAGTAATTTGTACTTGTGCGGGTTAATTAGCTGTTTGCAAATTCCATGGCTTCAATGCATCTGTTTTTATTTCTCAAATTGTATTGTATTTTCTCATAGGCACAATCGTTCCATATAATGATTTGAGTAGAGGGATAATTTGGTCTCTCATCGAGGACAATTTAATCCCCCACAAGTGTCCTTGCAAAATTTAAGAGGGGGACACATTGGTCTCTCGATTCACATTTAATGTGGTGATGTGGATTGTTTATTGAAGATGTGGTGGTAGTTTACTTGGCGCAATTTGGTTTTTGAAAACACATACAATTTTAGTTCATGCTATTGCTAGTCCTTATACAAAGACACTTCAGTGAAAAGTAAAAAATGGACACATTGTCTTGTTGGGGATAAATACGTGAAAGGGACAAGAAAGGAAGTGGCGGCGCTAAGGACAAGAGGAATAAGTAGGGCAATATAGTATTAGGTAAAAGCTGCACTGAATTTCATAAAAGTAGGGTTCTAAATTACATGCTACTGATGTCTATATTTATATACAATGAAACAGGCCCAGACCCATAATTTCGACTAGCCCATTCGACTGGCCCATTTCGACTAGGTTTCTAACTATACCTACTATAATTACAAGCAATAGAATTACAAGCCATATCTCAATATTCCCTCCTAATTCACATTGCTGAGCGACATCATTCCAAGCATTGTTCTCAGTTCTTCGAATCTTCCCTTTTGCAATGGCTTGGTCATTGCATCAGCTACTTGAAGTTCCGAACAGCATTATTCCAGATTCAGCTTCTCATTGTTTACTTGGTCACGCAGGAAGTGATATCTGATCTCTATGTGCTTCGACCTACCATGTGCAACAGGATTCTTGGCGAGATCTATCGCAGACTTGTTGTCGATCAATAACTTCATTCCTTCGACCCTGTGCACTCCAATTTCGACCAGTAGCATGCTCAGCCATGATGCTTGACATGCTGCAAAGGAAGCAGCTACATACTCTGCTTCACAGGAGGACAACGCAACAATACTTTGCTTCTTCGAGCACCAAGAGATGGGTGTCGATCCATACATAAAGACATACCCACTTGTGCTTTTTCGATCACTCCTGTCTCCACTCCAGTCGGAGTCAGTGTAGCCAAACACTTCATTACCATTCTTCGACACACTCTTGCTAGGGAACAGAATACCATAACTTTGTGTTCCCTTTGCATACCTTAGTACTCTTTTTGCAGCTACCATATGAGAGCTTTTCGGCTTCTCCATGAATCTGCTGATCATTCCGACACTAAACATAATGTCAGGTCGAGTGTTGCACAAGTACCTCAGGGAGCCCACAATCTGTTTGAACAAGGTGGCATCTACTTCAATCCCTTCGTCATCTTTCGACAGCTTGCTGCTAGTGTCTGATGGTGTCGAAACTTCCTTGCAGTTGCTCATGTCGAATCTTTTCAGGATATCAGCTGCATACTTCGACTGGTGCAGGAGTATACCCTTACTTGTCTTGGTAAACTCCATCCCCAAGAAATATGATAAATGTCCCAGATCACTCATTTCAAATTCTGACATCATCACTTTCTTGAAGGCTTCGACTTCGACTTCATTGCTGCCAGTTACAAGTAGATCATCTACGTACAGGCACAACAACAACTGAGTCGAAGTTCCATTCTTCTTCACATATACTCCATGTTCATTGGTGCATCTCATGAACTTCTGAGCCAAGAGAAATCCATCAATTCTCTTGTTCCACGCTCTTGGAGCTTGCTTGAGCCCATACAGGGCCTTCTCCAGCTTATAGACTCTGTCTTCTTTACCATTCGACTCAAAACCAGGTGGTTGACAAACATAGACTTCTTCCTCCAGAGGTCCATTCAGAAATGCTGACTTTACATCCAGTTGATGCAGGGGCCAGCCTCTATGACTTGCCAATGCTACTACCAATCTTATGGTTTCGATCCTGGCTACTGGGGCAAAGACCTCATTGAAATCCAAACCAGGTTTCTGCAGGAACCCTTTGGCTACTAGCCTGGCCTTGTACTTGGCCACTTCTCCATTTGGCTTGACTTTGGTCTTGAAGACCCACTTCACCCCCATGGCTTTCTTTTCTTTTGGAAGTTCGACTAGCTTCCAAGTATCATTCTTCTCGATTGACTTCAACTCGTCAATCATTGCTTCCTTCCACTGCTTGTGACTAAGGGCTTGCTCCAGGCTCACTGGTTCTGCTTCTGCCATTAGTACAAAGTGTGTCAGGTCTCCCTCTGCTGTAATAGCAGAATCTGGGTAAGTGTCGAATCCTTCTAGTCTTACTGATCTCTGCCTTTCCCTTTGCGACCTTCTTAAAGGTTCGACAGCAATGGGTTCTCCTGGCTCTTCAGTTTCGACCTCTTCATTCTGATCATCTCGATCAGAGACTTCGTTGAAGTCCATCATTGTAGTTTTCTCACAGCCTTCTTCCCAGTTCCAATGTTTCGACTCATCTACTACGACATCTCTGTTTTCACTATTTTCTTCTACACAGGATCATATAGTTTGTATGCTCCTGTCGAATGATAGCCAACAAGGATCATTTGTTGTGCTCTATCATCCAGCTTGCTTCTTAGTTGCTCAGGGACATGTCTATAGCATACTGAGCCAATTATTCTGAAATGCTTGACACTTGGCTTTCTTCCTAGCCAAGCTTCTTCAGGTATCTTCCCAGTCAATCTCTTTGTGGGGCATTTGTTCAGAATATACACTGCTGTGGCTACAAGTTCTCCCCATAAACTATGAGGTAGTTTCTTCTCCTTCAACATACTTCTTACCATGTTGAGGATGGTCCTGTTTTTCCTTTCAGCAGTACCATTATGCTGAGGCGTGTAAGGTGCAGTGACTTCATGCACAATTCCTTCTTTCTCACAGAATTCGACAAATCCATGAGAGTTGTACTCACCACCTCCATCGCTTCTATGGGTTTTGATTTCACATTCACTCTGCTTTTCAATCATTACCTTAAACTTCTTGAATATTTCTAGTACTTCACTCTTCCTTTTGATCAAATACACCCAGGACATTCTAGTGTATTCGTCAATGAAGGTGACAAAGTACTTATTCCCTCCTAAGGAACATACTTCGAAAGGACCACAGACATCAGAAAATATCACCTCTAGCTTCTTCTCTGCTCTGCTAGGTACTTCTGATTTAAACGAGTTTCTTGGTTGCTTTGACTTGCAACAACTCTCGCAAACTTCGACAGGTACTTTTACTGCAGGCAACCCATGAACCATCTTCTTTTCATGTAGTTGACTCAAGCTTTTGAAGTTGAGGTGGCCAAATCTTCTGTGCCACTTCCAGTGCTCCTCTTCGACAGTGGTCTGGAGACAATGTTCTTCGACTACTTGCAATTTGATCTTGAAGGTTCTGTTACTCTGCATTAACACCTTTAGGATCAACTTCTTGGTCGAATCAAACAAGCTGAGACTGTTATCACCCATTTCGACGGTGAAGTTTTTCTCAATCATCTGCCCAATACTTAGCAGATTGCTCCTCATATCTGGTACATAAAATACCCCTTGGATGTAGCACCACTTACCATCTTTCGACAGGAACTTTATGGTACCTACTCCTTCAGCAGTAACTCTACTGTTATCTGCAAACCTTATCTTTTTGCTTATCTGCTCCAGTTCGACAAACCACTCATTGTGACAACACATGTGATTTGAACATCCTGTGTCGAGATACCATTCGACAGACTTCTCTTCAGTCGAATTTGTATCAGCCTTCAACAACAGTAATTCTGGGTCAGTAGCTGTCATGAATGACAATTCGTCATCATCATTGCTGGCAATGTTGGAGGCATCACCAGTGTTTCCACTGCCCTGCCACACACACATTGCACAAGTATTTTGAGCATCACAAGTGAATCCACTTATACAAGTGTTCCCACTATTTTGCTCGCTACTTTCAGCAAGTCCTTCATCGAGTCGAATCTCATCTTCGACAGCCATCAGCATTAACTCCTCTGAGTCAGAGTCTGAGTCATCATCATTAGCAAACTTGGCTTCTGCATCTTTATCCCTAGGAACTTTCTTGTTTTTACACTTGTTCCTATAATGCCCAAATTGCTGACAGTTATAACACTGAACTTTCGACAGGTCTCCCTTCTTCTTGTCGAAAGATCCTTGTTCTTTCTTCTTACTGCTTGATCCCTTTTCTCTACCCTTCTCCTTGTTGCCTGCCTTCCAATTTCTCTTAGAGGAGTATGAAAGCAAGGCTTGTTCAGTTTCTTTCTCTGAACTTCTCTGCCTTATTCTCAATTCATGAGCCTCTAAGGAACCCTGAAGTTCATCTAACTTCAATGTATCTAGGTCCTTGGATTCTTCGATAGCAGTAACAACATAGTCAAATTCCAGGGTTAAGGATCTGAGCACCTTTTCGACTTTATTTACTTCAGTCACAGTTTCACCATTACCTTTCATTTGATTAGTTAATGCTACTAACCTCGTAATGAAATCTCCAATCGATTCTCCATCTGTCATCTTCAAGCCCTCGTACTGCTTCCTGAGCGACTGTAGACGTATCTTCTTCAGCCTATCTGCTCCTCCATACGAGTTCTTTAGGATGTCCCAAGCTGCCTTTGCTGAATCACAGTCGATGATCAGGTTCAGGATGTTGGAATCAACGCATTGGTGAATCAAAAACAGCCATTTTCCATCTTTCTTCCTCAGCGAATGGTGGTTGTTCCTCACCGCTTCAGTGGCGTTTGCTGCCAAGGGTGGAACACCATCATTCACGACATCAAGGACATCTTGATATCGAAACAGCACCTTCATCTGCGCACACCAGCGTTCATAATCCTTTCCGTCAAAGATTGGGAGGTTCCCCGGAATACCTCCACCAGAGTTGTCTCGCGCTGCCATGAATCTTGATAGATTTTGTGATGATCTAACAAGCTCTTGATACCAGTTTGTTGGGGATAAATACGTGAAAGGGACAAGAAAGGAAGTGGCGGCGCTAAGGACAAGAGAAATAAGTAGGGCAATATAGTATTAGGTAAAAGCTGCACTGAATTTCATAAAAGTAGGGTTCTAAATTACATGCTACTGATGTCTATATTTATATACAATGAAACAGGCCCAGGCCCATAATTTCGACTAGCCCATTCGACTGGCCCATTTCGACTAGGTTTCTAACTATACCTACTATAATTACAAGCAATAGAATTACAAGGCATATCTCAATATGTCTTTGTGTAAAAGATGCTAATATAATCCCTATTCAATGAGATGTTGAACGCTTGCCAATAAGAGACTAATTAGTCCTTCTTTGGTTAATCCAACCAACTTCGAACTTCATTTCTTCATAAATGAAAGAGGCCCCAAAATGAAGCCTAACTTGGTGAACAATGTTTTTTTTAGATAAGCAATTTTATTAAAGGCGCACAAAGGGTGCACCAACCCTTTACACCTAGGGGGTCTCGTCAAAACCTCCGAAGGCCAAAATCCATTGGGAAAAAGACCGAGGGAGGACAAAACACCCAACATTGGGAAAAAGACGCAGGCCAAAACACATAGTACATCAATATTTCAATAAGAGAAAATTACAATGAGGACAAAACACCTAACAGACAATTATACCAATCCGACCAACCTGCCCTAGAAGCTCTTCCTTATCTAGCCTTGAACCACCCCCACGCACAATCCTTTATACCCGAAACCAAATCTGAAATTGACACAGTCCCCCCTTTGAAGATAACATTGTTTCGGGTCAACCAAATGTTTCATATAACCGCCAACCAAATTAAATGCTTCACCCTCATTTGTTTCTTGCCTTTGATCAAATTCCCGAAAGACATAAAATGAGTAGGCATAAAATTCACCCTCCTTTGTTTCTTGTCTTAAATCTCTCACGAGTTCTAATGATTTATTGCAATTTTTTTGTTTTGCGATTAATGAGTTTTGTTTTTGTGGTTATGTTGTTGAAGGTGGATTTATAGAGGAGAGACCAATTTGTCCCTAATTGTAATTGGTGGTATCCCAACCAATGTTATTGAAACGGCTTAAATATGTTTTTCGCCCCTATAAATATAGTGATGTTTCAAATAAGTCCCTACAATTTTTTTTTAAATAAGTTCTTGCAAAATAACTTTTTTTTAAATATACCCATTTGTTAGTGATCCGTTAAAAAAGCTGATGTGTCTAACATATTGCTGAGTGGGCTATTACACATCAGATATTATTTTCCCTTTATTTTTATATGTGCTTATTCGACTCTCCAATCTAACCAACGCTGCCCATCTCCTTCCATCTCTTTCCAGAATACCTTCCCAAATCATGTTTCAAATCTATAATAACTTTCTTTTCCTCTTCATCATTTCCATTCTTTCTTAATTAATGTGGAAATTAATGAAGAAGAATGGCCGAGATCCCCTCATCATTACACCTCTAATAACTGCGGTATAATAACTTAAAAACATATTTAAGCCTATTAAAACGACGATCCGGTTAGTGGTCGAACTGAAGGGTCACTTATTATACCGCATGACCCAGTAAAATTATAATAAATAAAAATTGTACTTACAAATGCATAAAAAATATATATTATCTTCTTATTACCTATGCATCGAGTAAAAAAAATCATTACCTATGCCTAAAAAACATACATTATGTTTACTGAATAAAGTATGGTATATATATATTTTAGGCTAAATAGCACTTTTGGTCCTTTATCTTTGCTCCAGATTTCACTTTGGTCCTTTATCTTTTTTTTGGTCCGTTTTGGTCCCTCGTGTTTCATTTTCGTTTCATTTTGGTCCCTCACGTTAGTTTTGACTAAAATTAATATTATTTTATTCAATTAAAACATTAAAATAATTAAAACAATTAAAACAAAATTAGAGAAATTACTCCCCCCACCGTGAACCCCTCCCCCACCGTGAACCACCGTCAGCCACCAACCACCACCACCTCACAATCTGTCTCTCTCTCACCGTGAACCCCTCACCCACCGTGAACCCCTCCCCCCACCACGGTGGGGGGAGGGGTTCACGGTGGGGGGAGGGGTTCACGGTGGGGGGAGAGGTTCACGGTGGGTGAGGGGTTCACGGTGAGAAAGAGACAGATTGTGAGGTGGTGGTGGTTGGTGGCTGACGGTGGTTCACGGTGGGGGAGGGGTTCACGGTGGGGGGAGTAATTTCTCTAATTTTGTTTTAATTGTTTTAATTGTTTTAATTGTTTTAATGTTTTAATTGAATAAAATAATATTAATTTTAGTCAAAACTAACGTGAGGGACCAAAATGAAACGAAAATGAAACATGAGGGACCAAAACGGACCAAAAAAAAGATAAAGGACCAAAGTGAAATCTGGAGCAAAGATAAAGGACCGAAAGTGCTATTTAGCCTATATTTTAATTGTAAAGTAAGTTCCAACAACCACATTTTGTAGTCAAAAAAACAACCACATTTGGTTTAGTGATCCAATTCTCTGTACTAGCAGCTTTGGGACCATGGGTTTGACCGGGTCATATACATATTCGATCAGCAGAGTGAACCAAGTTGTTTGCATCACCGGGTCACGGTCCGACCGGTCGAGTCGGCATGGGTTGTGACTAAAGTTTCCTCTTTTAGACATGGACCAACATGTCCTTTTTTATTCTTTAGTAGTTTTGACTAAAATATCTCAAAAGGTGTAAGCATTTTAAAAAATGATAAGATAACGCCACGTCAACTGTCACGTCTCTAGTCAACACAACACGTTAGCAAGGTTGGAAAGTAACTTTAGTCTTTTTTGGAGAGAGAAAGATAAAAGAGAGAAATGAGTTAAGATGAGAGAGAAATAGACACAAAATGACATAAAGGCACAATGCCTTTCTCACCCTAAAAACACTGAATCCTTTCCCAAAACAGTGATCACATATAGTCCACACCCAATCATGTTCAGTTGGCGGGAATACTAGCATTACCCATTAGTATCAAGATAACCTTGTTGCCTAGGTCTCTACTAGTGTAATATGCTTTTCTATTGAGGCATCGATATATTCCACACCCGCTTATCTCCAAGGTCTCTCTTACCCAGATTCTAATCTCACTATACGGTCTTTAAAATCTCAAAACGACAATGATGATGGTTAGGCACTTAGGCCGGATATTGTTAAAAAAACAAAATGAAGCGGGAACCAAACATTTCTATGCACCAATATCAATTTAAAAAGTATTGTTAAAAATGGGTAAAAAATTCAGGTAGACCCGCAAAACACTCTCATTGAGTAAGTATCAAAGTGCATTGTTCAACGGTTTTAGAACTTGTTTCTTTAGAATATTTTCCCACTCCCTCTTTCCACTCTCTCCACTCTCCACACACTCGGTACATTGGTTGCAGAGTGACTAAAATAACATACCGAGTGTGTGTGGGGAGTGAGAAACTGGAAAGAGGGTGTAGAAAAAGAATTTCCCCTTTTTTAAATTATTGGACCTACACTAGATCTTAAGTTCACAATCCATTTATTTTAATTTTTAAGTTATTTGGCCTTCGGTCCACTAAGACCCATAAGCTTCATTTTATGCTCTTGAATGCCTGTTTCCTTTTATTTAAGTGTAAATATATTTTTAGTCCTTATGAAATATGGAGTGATCATTTTTAGTCCTCAAAAAAATTTCTTCAATTTCTAGTCATCACTTCGCAATTTTAAAGATAGAATAAACCTGAAAGTTTGAATTCAAATGCTCAATTAATAAAATTGATACTACTAGTTTATAATTTTCCCAAAAAGTGCAGTTTTAAAACTCACAAGTGAGCGATGGTGGTGGGTGAAATAGAAGTTGCCGATGTATTTAATAACTAATGCAGCACTTTTGTTTTCTTGTGGTTCTCTTCTGGTGGTTGGTTAGCTTCAGATTGCTGCTACTTACATATATACAACTACATGTTTTTTGCATCCACATCATAATACCACATAAATATAACTCTACATATAAGATATGTAAGGAAAGAAAAGGTTGTATGTTTTCCTAAGTACAAATAAATAGGCAACACAATTGAAAGAACGTGAAGCATGTATTTTATATTCATATAAGAATAAGAGGTTATAATTAATATGGGGAAGACAACAACAATCAATACCTTTATAGGGAGGGAGGGTGGGGGAATAAAATAAATCAAGCATTTACAGGTATGGAGGAGCTCATTGAAACGCAGCCTTTCAAGCGTTGAATAATATGAAGGTTTCGGGTAACTAGTCCAGAATGATGAGTTAAAGGGAGACCCTCTTTCACACACTCATCATACTTCTCAAGAGTCCCCACAATATCACTGAAATCTGGTCGCTTTGATGGATTTGCTGACCAACAACGCTTTATCAGATGAGCAAGTGCTGGTTGGCAACTAGCAGGCAATGGTGGCCTTTCGTTCTGCCAAAAATTATAAACCATATACATCAGTTATTCAATGTATCAAAAACTGCATTTTCTCAAAGTTTAGTTATTGACTATTACCTTCTCAGCAACAGCAAAAGCAGCTTGAACGGGTGTCATTCCTTGAAAGGGAAGTAAAGCAGTTGTAAGTTCCCAAAGCACAATTCCAAAACTATACACATCAACTTTGCGAGTGTATGGTTTTTCCTTAATCATCTCCGGCGCCATCCAACGATACGTTCCCATGTTTCCTTTGGTCTCACGACATCGTGTTTCAAGACACGATGTTCCGAAATCCGCCACTTTAACCCTCATCTCATCATTCAGAAGCAAGTTGTTTGACTTAAGGTCTCTGTGCATCACACCTTGTGAATGAAGGTACTCCATACCCCTTGATATGTCAAGAGCTAACCTTAGTACAGTTTCTACTGAAAGAGAGTATGGTTCTTTTTTATTCAGATACATTCTCAGAGTTCCTTGTGACATGTATTCTGTTATGATACAATACACCGGCGGTTTTTTACATGCTGCAATAAACTGTAAATTAAACATCAGACATATGTTACTAATTCAAAAAACATAAGGTTGATACAATTAGTGAGTATGACCACATAGACATTAATTGGCATTTCATAATTCATAATACTACTTCTGCTACACATGCTGCATCCATAAAACACATGAAAAAGGGAATTAAAACTTATTGAGATCAAAGTTTTAAAAATGATATATGTATGCATAAATATTTTAAACTCAACGTTAGATTATATATTAAAATTACCATAAACGTTACAAACTGAAGCAGCAGCGCATCGGTTATGCGTTATATTAGTGTTTGTATGGTCTGCAGAAACATTACAAACTGAAGCAGCACGCAACAGTTATCCGTTATATTAGTGTCTATATGGTCCGCGGTTTGATTCCTTGGATGAGATTTTCCTGATTTTTACAGCCACTATTATTTTTTCTCCAAAAACTATGCAAAAAAGTAGTCTAGGGAGGGTTTAAACCGCACTACTATGTATATTTCTTGGTATAGATCGGGTACCCTCTACGCGCAACTGTAGAGAAGCTGGAAGAGACCCCTACCATCTCATCCAAGTGCTCTTGCGTACCGCACTACTATGTATGGTACCATGTGAAATGAACCATTGGAACAAACTAAAAAGTTACCACTACTTTAGCAAAAAATTATATATATTATTCAATCATTTGCCCCCTCAAAAATTTTAGCCAAGATCTGCCACTCCAAGTTTGGTGTTAAATTTCTCCACTCTAACTAAAGTGGTAAGTGGGAAGTAGGTCATTAAAGTACTGAAAACAAAATTAAAAGAAAGAAGTGGAGAATATATAGATGTTAATTACCTGTACTATATTAGGGTGAAAGAGACGTGAGAGTAAAGCGACTTCAGATTTGAACTGCTGTTCTAGCAATGATCTTCTCTCCTCATCCTGAGTTGGAATTCTTACCATTTTAACAGCAACAGCTCTCTGCTTGTAAATTCCACGATATATCCTACTATGAGCACCTGATGCAAACTTGTTACCTATGAAAAGCTGAGAAAGATCAGCAGTCCATTCTTCTTGATCCTCCTTTGAAGCTGCTTCCCATGTTTCCACATTCTCTGAGTCCAATATCATAGACCATGATTCCAAACTATCAAATCTCTTTCTCTCCATGTTATCTGCATCAGAATTCCACCGTGGCTTCGACGAAGAAGAAGAAGGCTCTCCTAAAGGTTTACTCCTCGACCTTCGCAGGCGTAGCCCGTTAAAACACGAGCCTGCCATTGAAGCTCTAGCAAAGTGCATACGTGTAATATGAATATGATGATGATGATGATGATGCTTATGGTATGATCAGTAGAAGAGACTGTTAAAAGAAGAAATTATTTTTCTTCTGAATGTGTGAATCGATTTCAGAAAGTGCATAAACCGATTTCGAAACATAGGCTCCAACTAAGCATGTGTCAAAATGATTCATTTATATGAATTCATTCAAAGAAGATTCTGGTTCATCAAAGTTGAAAAGGATAAAAACTATTATTACAGCATATAAGAACTATATACACAAAAAGGAAGGTAAAAGGGTGGTAGGATTTCATTGTTTAAGCAATAAAATAGGAACAAAATGAAAGGAAGTTTCATGAAAATTATGCAAACAGATAAGAGAAGAGAAGAAGAAGAAGAAGAAGAAGAAGAAAAGGAAGAAGGAGTTTTCACGGTTTCTTGTAATAGGATGCAGGATCAGGAGGATTAGGTTGTTTAGCAGCATAAAGATGAATTGAAAGGAAAAAGTTTCAGAGGTGTCTCGTGACTGACTTGGTTCAAAAGTAAACTGAGAGAGAGGCTTTTTGCTGTATTTAATTCAGCTACCTTACCCTTATACACTGCTTCTCTTTGTTTAGCTTTCTTTTCTTGCATGCATCATAATCATCAATGTCAAGTGGCCACAGTGGTAGATTTGAGCTTTGTATTTAGCTCCTCCAACAATTTGCACTTTTGTAAATACTTTGGGATATGATCCTTTAACTATAGGCTAGCACCACATTTGTTGGAACCTAAAAAAGGTCCTAGAATTCATGTGCCACGTAACACAATTCAAAAAACAAAAGATAAAGAAAAGACATATATGCCAAGTGCCAATTCAAGGACCGTTTGATTCAAGTCTGAGAAAATCAACTTCTCTCTTTTTTTTTAATTACTAAAATGAACTTCTCTTTGATCAGGTACTGACAGGTACATAAGGTATAGTACCTATTATTTAATATTTGGCAATTGGCAAGCATTTTTTGTGAGGTTTCTTTATTCTATCTATCGATGAACTATTGAGCACTAAGTAAGAGATAACAGTATGATCGAGGCAATGTATGTTCTTTAAGAATATATTTCAGGAGTGGATCATCTACTTATACTTCAATTTAGACATTGGTTTGAAATTTTGCAAAGCAGAGATTCCAAGCATGGAATCAGACCTTTAAAAAAAATTAAAAGGTGTCGAATCTGATTAATGGCTATTTTTGAGAAACAGATTAGAGTGTGGAAAACTAAACGTATAAAGATGATAGATTAAGGGAACACAATACCCTCACCAAACCCTCTAATTCAGCATCCAATGATTCATTCACTCCAGTCACTCTATGCGGCCCGAAACAGTTTGATTCCCATCACACTCTACAGTAGTGATGTCCATGCTCCTATTGAAGTTTGACTATGTTGTTCTCTTTTTTTCCTTGGACCTTGGTTGATTCGTTTTGGTTGTTTTGTTTGTGATTTGAGGAATATTTAAAGTTTTTATTTTCTACAAAATTTTCATATATAATAATAGTAATTACTTCAGCTAATATAATATTTTGATTTAAGTATAATGAGTAGTTAGCTACTAAACCTTGTATTTATTAGAAAAACTCCCTCTCTTTATGCAGCTACTATTAAGTAAAAGAACTTAATTCTTCTTGTGATACTAACCAATTACCACCGTGCACAAGTATCTAAAAGTCATTCGAAAATTGAAACTTCAATGAAGACCAATGTCGTCCCTCGAAAGCATGCGCTCATGATCCCGCTCGTCATCACGGTCGACATGATAAACTAATCGGTGCTCATTCGACAAAAAACAAAGAAAACCAATATGAGGGTCTCAAAACTCCTCAAACTCAACTCTTTCGTTTTCACTATTTTTTGTCGAACGAACAACGATCAAGTCACCGTCATAACGAGCAGGACCATGAGCTTCTTCTTTCAAGGGGCAGCATTGATCATCGTTGAAGTTTCAGATGACTTTTAATTACTTGCAGTGAGGTGATCCTCTTTTTGCTTGTGCCCCTTAGAACTCACCTTCTATTCCTCCTTAAAAGTAATAACTCTCTTTTTACCAAAGTAATAGCTCTTATCAACTACAAGTATATAATTATAGCAGGTTCTGGGTACACCTTTTTTTCCAATTTGATCCTTAACTCCAAATTTTCCCAGGTCACGTTTCCATATAACAATAAATTCAACAAAGGCAATTTTCTTCTTTCTTGGTGTAATTTATGTGTGTGGCTCAACAAGGACAACAGGATTGCATCAACAAGAACAGTAAATTCAAAAGGATTAAGGCAATGGCAACCACACAGCAACAAAAATAAATAATGTACACAGACATACAGACATACACAGCAGTGCCTGTTTTCAATAGTTTTATTATTATTATTATTATTATTATTATTATTATGCAAAAAGGCAGCTCAATGATATCTATCCTTACAGTATTTTTCTCAAAAAGAAAATATTGAAAAGCATGCTAATTATATATTTCCATGCTGCGTGGCTCAATTCAAGGATAATACATTTTGGGCTTGGCCAGAAACAGAAGAATACTAGAAGATGAAAATGGAAGCTACAACCTCGATGGCATTCCCCCTGAAACTACTATAGTTTCTCCTGTTATATAAGAAGCATCATCAGATGCCAAAAAAGCTGTAGCAGCAGCCATGTCGTCAGTTGTACCCAGCCTTCCAAGTAATGTCTTCGCTTCAAGCTCCGCCCTCTGCATTAGTACACACAAAATCCATTCAAATGACCAATGATACAGTGAGAAAGGAGACTCGAAGCAAGAGGGAAAATCTAATTGGGTCAAAAGATACTCACCATAGCATCATTACTGGTAATGAATGAGGCAAAATTAGTTGGCACAAAACCAGGAGCAACACAGTTTACACGAGTGTTTGGGGCCATCTCACCAGCCAGGGCCTGCATATCATATTTAAATAAAGAACAGATTTTTTTTAATTAAAAAACGGTAACAGTTTATATGTTTTCTGAAGGAACAATTGGAAACCAAGTACGAACTTTTGTTAGTCCAAGAAGGGCTGTTTTGGTCACTCCATACATAGCCATAGAAGCAGGTGGGTTGTAACCAGCAATTGAGGAAATGATAACAACGGAAGAACCCTTTTGCAAGTGAGGAACTGCATCCTGTATAAACAATAAAGCGGATAACACATAATGCACCATTTTACAGCATCAGCACACAACATAGATGGCAGAAAGAGAGAACAGCTGAATCATATATACTGGATTATTTATTTTCTACTATTTGTTTAAGCTATTTCACAGCTTAATTACCTTCAAAAGAAGTATAGAGGCTTTGACATTTATCTCCCACAATTTGTCAAGGACGGAGTCCTGTGTTTGCAGAATGGAATCAACAGAAGGATTTGCAGCGGCATTGGACACAACAACATCTATCTTTCCATACTTCTGTAACAAACCAAAATGTTCAACCACATATTAAAACAGCATTCAAATTATTAGAAAAAGAGATTATAATGAAGGATTATCAAACAAATGCACCGGAGAAAACCAAGGCCAAGGCAAAGGCCAAGTCTCGGTCTAGCCTCCGAAACATAAAAACACATCTCATCGTCTGCTAATTCGATTCAGATTTTACAAAATATAATTGATGAGTGCCAAGACTCCAATAACAGATATAGTTTATTTAGCCAATTGATAAATGAAGAGAATAGGGGATTGAATACAGAGATGAAAATCAAGGCAAGGCTTTTATTGAAATTGGACATGATCGCAGATTCACGAGATAATTTCTAACTGAATAAATTTCACAGTTCACCGATAGAAAATCTCACCTCCACAGTTTTATCTATCAAATTCTTTCTTTGCTGAGCATTTGAGACATGGCAAACAACCGCCAACACTTCAATTCCTTTGGCCCTGAGTTTTCCCGCAGCCACATCAACATTTTGCTGCAATAATTCAACCAAAAACGAAAAACCTTTTTCACTTTTCAGTTACGAATAAACATGTATTAGATGTATCATACTTGCAGGTGAAATCTGAAAACACATAAATCAATTGTTCATCAACCAGTCTCTTCTTTCCTTAATTTTTGGAGGCAAAGATGTGTGATCAAATAAGGGGAAAACAAACCTCAATTCTTGAAAACAAATACAAAAAATTGACGAAGAGGTAGATTGAATGCATGAAGATTAACTAACCTGTCTGCGAGAAGAGATGACGACGGATGCGCCTTCTAAGCCAAGCCTCTCGGCTATGCCAAAGCCGATTCCCTGGGTGGAAGCCGTCACGATCGCCACCTTGCCTTTGAATCTCTTCGGTATTTCCATTTCTACTTTCTCGCTGATCAATCCAATTCAGACAGACAAATTGAGAACACGATGAAGCAGACTCCGCGGTGCTTTCTAGTTCTACACACACGAGACGAGATCACCTTCAGATTAATTAATTTTAGGATTTACAAATTTTTTATAGGCTAAATAGCACTCCGAAAATCAAACATAAAGGACCAAAACGGACCAAAAACAAGATAAAGGACCAAAGTGAAACGAAAATGAAAGATAAAGGACCAAAACGGACCAAAAAAAAGATAGACCAAAGTGAAATCTGGAGCAAAGATAAAGGACCAAAAGTGTTATTTAGCCTTTTTTATATATTGTTTCGGTACCTTGACACTCCACATTAACTAACTCATAAGAATTAACGCCGCAAATTTACGGTTAGATATTAGATAGGTTTAAATATATATTACCCCTGCAAATATACCCATTATTCAGTTACCCCCTACAAAAAAAAAACATTTAAAACAAACCTTGCAAAATATAAAGTTATCCAGTTACCCCCTGCCGTTAAATTTTCTGTTAAAAAATGTAAAATGTCACATATCCAGTTACCCCCCTGCCACGTGTCACCATATGATTGGGCCTCTGTGACACGTGGCACTGACTGCCACGTCAGCATCCTTGTCAACAGTGCCACGTCAGCAACCAATGGATGGCTGCCACGTGGCACAACTTATATCACTCAAAAATAAATATATTTGTCCCCAATGGGTGTTGAACCCGTGACCAAGCACTCACACACACGCCTCCTAACCACTAAGCTACATTATTACTTGTGATTAATAATTCACGTAATAATATATATTACATCATTATCAATAGAATTAAAAAAAAATCTGGCAACGAACAGATCTGGAAACGAACAACAACATCATCAAACCCAGAAACAGTAGCCATTCAAAAACAAAATCGAAACAAATTCTCCCCGGGTGGTAGCCATTCCAGAATCTCCGAGCGATATCTCCAGAATCTTCGAACAACATTTCCAGAACCAAACGAACAACATCTCCACTGAACCAGATCAGAAGCTAAACGATTAAACGCGAAATCAAAAATAGAAGTATCAGATTGAGAAACAAAACGCGAAGGAAATGGGAGAAGTTTCACGAAGAACATCTTCTTCTTCTTCTTCTTCTTCAATAATCGATTTCTTCTTCTTCTTCTTCTTAAATAATCGACTTCTTCTTCAAGCTAACAATCGTAATCCCTAAGTTCAGAACCGAAAATCCCAAGTATGAGTGATTAATTAAATCGATTTGAAACTTCGTTTTCTTCTCACCTTCGTTTTCTCACCCAGATCTTCGAAGAGAGGAGAGAGAGAAAACCAGATCTTCGAAGAGAGGAGAGAGAGAGAGACGAACTGAGAGAGAGAGAGAGAGAGAGAGAGAGAGAGATGATGAACGATGGTTGCTGGTTGATGATGATGAACGATGGTTGCTGGTTGATTTTAATTGTTCTCTCCTGGGTTAAGTTGATTTTAATTTTTTGGATGGTTGCTGGTTAATTTTTTGGATGGTTGCTGGTTGATGATGATGAACCCAGATCTTAATTTTTTTTTTAATTTTTCGTTTTAATGTTGTAATATATAAATGTAAGTTAGCTATTAATCACAAGTAATAATGTAGCTCAGTGGTTAGGAGGCGTGTGTGTGAGTGCTTGGTCACGGGTTCAACACCCATTGGGGGACAAATATATTTATTTTTGAGTGATATAAGTTGTGCCACGTGGCAGCCATCCATTGGTTGCTGACGTGGCACTGTTGACAAGGATGCTGACGTGGCAGTCAGTGCCACGTGTCACAGAGGCCCAATAATATGGTGACACGTGGCAGGGGGGGTAACTGGATATGTGACATTTTACATTTTTTAACAGAAAATTTAACGGCAGGGGGGTAACTGGATAACTTTATATTTTGCAAGGTTTGTTTTAAATGTTTTTTTTTTGTAGGGGGGTAGCTGGATAATGGGTATATTTGCAGGGGGGTAATATATATTTAAACCTATTAGATATAACTAACACTAGTAATAATTTGCTTAATGAAAAAACACAGGTAATAATAATAACTAAAAAGTATACTCATATATATTCACGGGTAGTATCGTGTTACTTGTTATGAATAATTAAGAAATTAAATTTGCATACTATCGGTAAAGAATTACATAAAATATTTTTTCATTTTACGTGAATACAAAAGGTATTTACATAGATAATAATTTAATTATCCTATTGTTTCTTATATAAATGGTAGAAGTAAGAGAAAAAGTTAAAAAATAAATTGAGAGAGAGAGAGAGATAAAGTATATATACTATGATATAAGAAAACAAAAAAATAGACAATTTAGTAATTTAATCAGTCCATTGTTTTCTTATATAGATAGTAGAAGTAAGAGAAAAAGTTAAAAAAATAAATTAAAAGGGAGAGAGAGAGAGAGAGAGAGAGAGAGATAAAATATATCTACTATCTATATAAGAAAACAATGGGCAATTTAGTAATTTAATCAGCCCATTGTTTTCTTATATAGAAAATAGTAGAAGTAGAAGTAAGAAAAAAAGTTAAAAAAGTAAATTAAGAGATAGAAATAAAGTATATCTACTATATATAAGAAAACAATAGGCAATTTAGTAATTTAATTAGTCTATTGTTTTCTTATATAGATAGTAGAAGTAAGAGAAATAATTAAAAAAGTAAATTAAGAGAGATAAAGTATTTATATAAGAAAACAATGAGCAATTTAGTAATTTAATCAGTCAATTGTTTTCTTATATAGATTGTTTTCTTATATAGATAGTAAAAGTAAGAGAAAAAGTTTAAAAAGTAAACTAAGGGAGAGAGAAAGTATATCTACTATCTATATAAGAAAAAAAAGGACAATTTATTAAGTTAATCAGCCCATTGTTTTCTTATATAGATAGTAGAAGTAAGAGAAAAAGTTAAGAAACTAAATTAAGAGAGAAGTAAAGTGTATCTACTATCTATATAAGAAAATAATGGCCAATTTAGTAATTTAATCAGTCCATTATTTTCTTATATAGATAGTAAATAATAATAATAATAATAATAATAATACATAAAAGCAAAAAGTACAGATAAAATAACTTTGTGCATATCATTTCATATTTGCTCATGTCTCTTTTAACTACACTAGAGGTTTTGTGTTCAAATCCAGTACTGAAATTGAAGTTGTCTTAAAACTCTTGAGAGCTAATTTTGTCGCCCATTGTATCTTACCTAGTTTAAGAGACTGAGATTTACACCAAAAACTTCGAGGTGCAAAGGAGTGGAGAGGAGGGAAGAATTTTATCATTGAAATATTAGTAATGACTATTTTACCACTCTTCTCAAGGGGGTTCACTTCAATATTTTAAAAGTTGATAAACTCCAACTTAGTTCACTTTCTAGAGATATTTTTAGGTCATTTTTAAAGCAGTTATATATATAATTATACAAATTATTAACTGAATTTACTCTATGTTTTACTGAAATAGAGAAAATATGAAAAAGAATAATAATTCAATTTAGAGCCACTTAGAAGTTAAAATTATATATATAGCACAATTTGCAATACCAATATTGTTGGATGAACATTTTCCTTGTAAATTTATGAGTGGTGCTCGCCACTCTGCCCGCATACAACGACAGACCTAGGACCATGTGTTGACGGGTGCAAATTTTTTAGAATCCAACATCGTTAAAAAATATTATAAAATAAAACTTTAATATTTCATCACAAAACTTTACACATTTTATAATTCTCCTATATTGATTTCATGTTTTGAAAACGTTTAAAAACGAGTTCATTGTTGATGTTATTGAAGACGGTGCATATAAATTGAGTGATACAGTGCAACACAGTCTCGCAATAAATTAAATTTAAGAGCCTCAGTGCAAACTTTAAAATTTAAGGGGTCTAAATAATTTTTTTAAAAGGGCATGAAGACATTTTTTTCTAAGTGAATTATACATGCGGCCGCCCTACATCCATGATTGATTTTTTTGGTTGAGACTTTTGTTGGCTACTCGCGGTGTTTGCAAATATTTTCAACGAAAGACTAATCTTCGCTCGTGCTTATAAACAAACTTCACATTGACTGATGTCAAGTTTGTCACTGTAGGAATCGAACCTGGTAGTATCAGGTCGATCCTCTGTGTCTCGTGGTAGCTCAAACCACTAGGCCAACAATGTTGGTTATCCAATCATGTGATGATGATATAACATCTGTTGGCTCAAATGATTGATAAAACATCCAACGAGATAACATCCATTGCCTCATATGGTTGATATTGTTGGATTCAATTGATCACTATACAATTGATTTACACTTGGTTGTGAGTTTTTGAGAGAGGGAAGAAAACAAATAACAGATTGTGTGATTGGTAGTTATGCTGTTGAGAGAGAGTGAATGCAACACTAGGAAAAAATCTTCACATTCAATTAGTAATTGACTTATTACAATGTGTATTTATAACACTTAGGCAAAGCTAAACTGAGAATTTACCATTGTCTAATTACAGTTAAATGGATTTTAACCCTTCACTAAAACTAATACACAAAGTCTTCTTAATTGCTAATAAGTCCTACACAAGTTTGTAACTACACCACAATACTCTTCCTTAATTCAAACTTGCAAGGCTTAGCATTCCTATCTTGCTCCTCATAGCTTCAAACTTGCTGGTCTTCAAGCCCTTTGTTAGCATGTCTGCTAACTGATCTTCTGTACTGCAATGCTCCACTACTAGTTTCCCTTTGGCCACTTGATCTCTTAGGAAATGATACTTGATCTCTATATGCTTGCTCCTTCCATGAGCAATTGGATGCTTTGCTAAATCAATAGATGACTTGTTATCCACCTTCAACCTCATAGCACTTTCACACTTCACTTTCAGTTCATGCAACAACATTTTTAGTCATTGTGCCTGACTTGCACCAAATCCTGCAGCAATGTACTCAGCTTCACAGCTTGACAATGCTACAACATTTTGCTTCTTCGAACACCATGCTATTGGAGCCTTACCCATCATGAAAATGTAACCAGAAGTGCTCTTCCTGTCTTCTGCATCTCCACTCCAATCAGCATCAGTGTATCCTACTAACTCAGTAGTAGACTAGTAGTCCTTCTGTATTAGGAAATAAAATTCCCCAATCGATTGTGCCCTTGAGATATCTGAGTATTCTCTTTGCAGCCACCATGTGAGTTCTCTTAGGCACTTCCATGTATCTACTTACTACTCCAACACTATAGACTATGTCTGGCCTTGAGTGACAGACATATCTAAGTGAGCCAATCAACTGCCTGAACAATGTAGAGTCAACACCTTCATCAGTGGCATCTTTCTGCAACTTCACAGTAGTATCAACTGGTGTAGATACAGGTTTGCACTCAAGCATTTTAAACCTCTTGAGTACATCTGTGATGTACTTCTTCTGATGCAGAAAAATTTCCCTTTCACAGGACACAAATTCCATGCCAAGGAAATAAGACAATTTTCCTAGATCAGTCATATCATACTCAGTCATCATTTGCCTCTTAAGCTTCACTATCTCTTGTTCATTGCTCCCTGTCACTAACAGGTCATCCGCATACAAGCAAATGATTATCAAGTCATCATTTATGTTTAATCTTACATACACACCATGTTCAGTTGAACACTTAGTGAAATTTAGCTTCTGCAGTGAGGCATCAATTTTCTTATTCCAAGCACGAGGTACTTGCTTGAGTCCATACAAAGCCTTATTCAACTTCATTACTTTGTTTTCCATACCCTTCTTCTCAAAGCCAGGTGCCTGCTTCACATAAACCTCCTCTTCTAATGGCCCATTGAGAAATGCAGATTTGACATCATGTTGATTCAAACTCCATTTTCTCAAACTTGCCATTGCTACTATCAATCTCACAGTCTCAATCCTTGCAACTGGAGCATATGTCTCATTAAAGTCAAGTCCAGGTTGTTGCAAGAAACCCTTTGCAACCAACCTAGCCTTATATTTTGCAATCTCACCATTTGGCTTCATCTTAGTCTTGTAGACCCATTTCACATCAATGGCTCTCTTATTACTTGGTAGATTCACCATCTGCCAGGTTTCATTCTTTTTAATTGACCTTAATTCATCCACCATTGCTTCTTTCCACCTTGGATTTGAAAGTGCTTGATCAAGTGATATAGGTTCTGACTCTGCCATGAGAACCAAGTGCATTATATCAGTAACGTCTTCACACAAGCCTGCAGGGTATAGGGCAAAACCTTGCAGTCTCACTGATGGGAATCTAACTCTGTCAGATCTTCTCAATTGTTCCACATTGTCATTATCCATATTCTCAACATTGTTATCATTGACATTGTTCACATTGTCATCATCTGGAACAGCTGGTTCAGGCACATTCACTTCTTCCTCTTCTTCAACTTGGTCACTGTCAAGTTGAATGCTAGTTACTTTACTAGTAGCTTGCTCAGTTGATTCCTTCCAATTCCATTCTCTTGTTTCATCTACAATCACATCACTACTCACTATTATCTTCTTGTGAATTGGATCATACAGTTTGTAAGCACCAGTGCTATGATAGCCTATCAATATCATTGCTTGTGCTCTAGAATCAAGTTTCCTTCTGTTTTGTTCAAGCACATGCCTGTAACACAGTGAACCAAACATTCTGAAGTGCTTTACACTTGGTTTCACACTACTCCATGCTTCTTCAGGTGTGATGCCTTCTAGTCTCTTGGTTGGACACCTGTTCAGTATATGAGTAGCTGTATATACTGCTTCTGCCCAGAACTTATGTGGAAGATTCTTCTCTCTCAACATACATCTTACCATATTAAGCAGAGTTCTATTTCTTCTCTCAGCTGTACCATTGTGTTGAGGAGTGTATGGAGCCATTACTTCATGAATTATACCCTCATTTTTACAGAAATCTTCAAACTCGTGTGAAGTATATTCACCACCACCATCAGTTCTAAGCAATTTAATTGAACTATCACACTGTTCTTCCACTAACAGTTTAAATTGCTTAAAAATGCTAAACACTTCACTCTTTTTCTGTATAAGGTAAATCCACATCTTCTTAGTATAGTCATCTATAAAGGACACAAAATAGGAGTTACCTCCAATGGATTTGGCTTCAAAGGGTCCACACACATCTGAATGAATGATAGCAAGCTTCTTTGTTGCTCTAGTTGGTATTGCAGACTTATATGACTTCCTTGGTTGCTTTCCTTCATAGCATTTTCCACATATTTCCTTTGGCTCTTCAATTTGAGGCAAGCCAACCACCATATTCTTCTTCTGCAACATCTTCAAGCTATTGAAGTTCAAATGTCCCATCCTCTTATGCCATTTCCACACTACATCATCTACTTGTGCAACTAGACATTTTTGATCAATAGAGTTCACACCAACCTTGAAAGTTTTATTGCTTGTCATAGGCACTTTCAATACAGCCTTCTCTTTGCTATCAAAAACTTCCATGTAATTTCCCTTCATATTCATTGAATAGCCCTTCTCTAGTAATTGCCCCAAACTAAGCAAATTACTCTTCATTTGTGGAACATAAAGTACATCACTCACTATTACTTTTGTTCCATCTTCCCTTCTAATGGCTACCTTTCCAATACCTTCTGCAATGACACATCTGCCATCACCAAATCTAATCTTTCTTCTCACAGCTTTGTCAATTTCACAAAACCATTCTAAGTGGCCTGTCATGTGATTAGAGCACCCCGTATCCAAGTACCACCATTCTACTCCACCACCTTCAGTAACTGTCATCAACATCATCACTTCTCCATCAATTGTTGCCATTAATGCAACAACTTCTTCATCAGAGTCACGAGCTAACTGTGCCTCTTCATTCCTCTTCCTAGGTACTTTAGGATTCACACATTCATCTGCAAAGTGGCCCCATTTTGACAGTTATAGCATTGAATGTGTTCCTTGGATTTCTTCTTTCCCTTGCCATCACTCTCACCTCCGTTCTTCTGAGATTCTTGCTTAGAATTTCCACCCTCATTCTTGTTACTCTTCCACTTTCCTTTACCTTTCTTCTTCCAAGATTCATTACCACCACTTCCTTTTTTGAGATTGTGTAAACAATGCTTTCTCAGTTTCTTTCTCATCTTTCTTGACACCATCTCTATTCTTCAGTTTCAATTCATGAGCTTCTAAAGAACCTATTAATTGTTCCAATTTCAGCGTATCTAGGTCCTTAGATTGTTCAATTGCAGCAACTATATTGTCAAATTTGGGTGTTAAACCCATGATAACCTTTTCAACCTTCATTGAATCAGTAACTGCTTCACCACAACTCTTCATCTGGTTGGTTAATACAGTTAACCTATTCACGAATTGCGCTACTGTTTCATTTGGTTCCATTTACAATTGACCTAATTGACGCCTTAAAGCCATCTATTTCACCTTCTTGGTTTGATTATCGCCGGCATAAGTGGTTGCAAGAACATCCCAAGCTTCTTTGGCCGTCTCATATTCAATTATCTTTTCCAAGACATTCGAATCTACACATTGATGGAGGAAGTATATCGCCTTGTCGTCTTTCTTCAATTGTTCACGGTGAGTTGCCCTCGCCGTCTCCGTTGGTGCTACATCAAGCGGTGCCACTCCACTGCGAATGACATCAAGAACACCCTGATACCTAAAGACAAGCTTCATTTGCGCCGTCCATCGTTCATAATTGTTGCCGTCAAAGATTGGAAGTTTCGCATGCATCTGATCACTGGTTTTTGAAATTTCCGCCATGTTGTCGTCGTGTGTTGCTGTCGTGGATCGTCTTGCTCTGGATGCCAATTTGTTGGATTCAATTGATCACTGTACAATTGATTTACACTTGGTTGTGAGTTCTTGAGAGAGGGAAGAAAACAAATAACAGATTGTGTGATTGGTAGTTATGCTGTTGAGAGAGAGTGAATGCAACACTAGGAAAAAACCTTCACATTCAATTAGTAATTGACCTATTACAATGTGTATTTATAACACTTAGGAAAAGCTAAACTGAGAATTTACCATTCCCTAATTACAGTTAAATGGATTTTAACCCTTCACTAAAACTAATACACAAAGTCTTCTTAATTACTAATAAGTCATACACAAGTTTGTAATTACACCACAATATATATATATATGATTTGATATAAGATCCATTGTGCTTAAATTTTATGGATGATATTGGCATATAGCAACATGACTTGCTAGTAGTATAAAAAATTCGTTATAATAAAGAATAAAAAAAATTGCCTTTTTGGATGAGATTTTGCTCATGAAACCTTGAGCACTTGCAGAGGCATGTCTTCAAAATATAATAGCCATGACAACCCACCTTGATCTTGCAAGGTATTCTTAAGGCGAAAGACAAACAAGTCTAAATATAACTGTGAAGCACGTATGCACTAATCGTTGGCCTTTGCTGTCCCACTCCCGCTCACAAGAGCAATAGAAATGTTTGATGGGATGGTGACTGGTGAGGACCTTGTATTGGTGCTACTTCATTATGTGCAGGCAAACAAATAAAATGAAGAACTGAAATTTTCTAAGGTTATGTATGGATGGAGAGTTTTGAAGGGAAGAACTTATTTTTCAATTCTAAATTAGGAAAACTATAAAATATTTCTAAGCATAAATGAAGTGTGATCATCACCAATGTTATATTATTATTATCTATCCTGTTATTCTTACAATTTTTTTATAATCTCCAATTTATATTAAAATATAGACTAAGCCCTCCAAAACCCTCTCAAATCTCCCTCCCAATCATACCCCAGACTAGCCCCTTTTCTATAATCTTATGTCATCAACTGAACTGGACTGTAAAGGTTATAGACATTAGACGTTATACATAAAAAAATCCATTATTTTCATTACACGGAAAGAATCTAAAGAGCAAAACTTAAGATAATTCATGACAAAATCAATAACAAGCTTATACATTTCTCAATTCAACCATAAGGATTTCTGAATTTCTTTAGGAGCTCCGGTATTTCATATCCAAGCATGTCATCTACAGCTTGAATCATTTTAGGCTTTAATTTCTCAAATTTGTCGATGCTATAACCACTCAAAACCTCGCGGAAGTTGTCTACATTAGGAAAATCACCCGCTGGTAGATGAAACTCCCTTTGAACCTTTTCAGCAAAATCATAAATGCTAAGTAATTGAGAAATTAAGGGAAATAAGGATGGAGAAATGAAAGAAAGATACCTTTTTCAATTCGTCTTCAAGATTATCTATAAGCCTTTGTTGAGCTTTAGCTTTGCCCATCATTGCAGGCATCTCCATCTTAAGATGGCTAATTATATATGCATGAATTTTAGCTGATCTAGCACGTTTCACAAATTCATTAATCTGCACCATTCCAATGACATCAGATGTTAGAAACAAAAAATAGAAATAATACAAACAAATATAAGCTTGCTGTGATCTGCCATATTCATATACTTCACTCATTTGCTCTACCCAAACAATAGCATGGAAATAGAATTGTACCCGACTGTCGCATGCCTTTCTTGGAAGATCTACCAAATCTGAAAGGAGATCATTTTGTTCCTTCTCAAAGAGTTCCTGTCCTAATGGGCCAACAAAGCCTTCTTTTATAGGCTTATCATTGAATGAGCTGTAAAGTCAAGAAAAGTAGAATAAACTGACAACTCAAAAATGTCAAATTAATTGGAGAACGAATCCATTAATGTAATGTGAAAGCAACGAGAAGCACAGGCATATACTATGCATTAAATGTGAATTTCATGAACAAAATATTAATAAAAGATAATAAGATCAAATTTTCACCAAAACTGCAACAAGGCAGCATAAGCTTAAATCGATAGTTAATACTAAAAGTGGATCCCTTATAAATAAACCAATGAATCATTAATTGTATTTCAAAGATAACTAACCTACCCAATATATACACGCATAACTTCTGGAGTATTCAGAACTTTACCCAGAGACCACATCAGTGCTCCATACACTCTCATGAGCTACAGTATTACAATAAGAGGCGCATAAGTCGGCCCAAAATTGGAAAACAAGCAGTCAAACATAAGTTAAATTATGTTGTTGATAATGTCTTACTTGTTGAGTATCAATTTGGTCTGCCTTATTCAAAACTACACGTATCTTGTCGTCATGACCACGTAGGGAGGCAATCACACGTTTGAATTCATCACTAATGTCAAGTTTATGGGGATCAAATAGTAGAAGAATCAGATCACATTTTGCAGCAAACCAAGAAATAACACCAGTGAAATCATAACTTCGTTGAGTCCTTTGCTTTTCTCCAGATAGAACACCAGGGGTGTCCACAAATGTTATTTCATCTAGCAGCTGAAAGAAAAATATTGCTTCAAGTTTACGGACAAATAAATGACACAACCAAATGTCAATCGAGCAAAACTGGGACTGGAAATAAATTGAAAACTCACTGGATGTGGCATTTGGGAACATTGAAACTTTGACAAAAATGAACCACCAAAAGTGTTCAGACCACTAAAAGGCATGTTAGCATCGACAGCTACAGTATTTCCAGGAATACTCCTCTCATCAGCTCCAGACTACAAATAAAAAGATAAAAAGATATTGAGCTTAGAACCTCCATGAGCGCAATGGAACAAATTAACAACTACAGAACAATCCCTGTTGCCCACAGAAAAAAGTTCAGCTTGATTTTGATTGACCTTCAAAAACAAAAGTTGAAATCAGAAGACTATGGTACCATGACAACAACAAATCGGTCAGTTGTAGGCTCTGGTCCAATGTGCGCCCCTGTGTGAAGAGTAAGGTGATGTGTGATTAATAAAGTAATTTATATCCCTCTATCACCAATTTTATGCATCAAGCGTGAAGGAAGTTATATAATGCAGTTGCTAGATCATCCAAAACTTAACCAACCTGGATATTCACATCTTAGCAAATGTTTTATAAATGTTGTTTTCCCAGTGGAATATTGACCAAGAAGCATGACCATTGGTTTAGCATCAAAATCACTGTTGGTCTGAAAGGGAAAGATCATAGACATTCTTAAACTTTATATCATCGTAATAACAAGAATAAAATGTCATGATACTTCCTTGTTCACTTATGTAGTTCACAGAAATAAGCATATTTTATTTCAGTGTAAATGTCACTTACCAATAATGGAGATACAAAATCATTGAATCGATAAGTGACCTCCAGTGGTTTTAGCCGCTCCACATACAATCTCTTCAAGCCATCTATTATTGATGTCACTGCATTGAGAGGTAACTGAGAAAACGCAAATTACTATATTGGAATAAATATTGAAATAAAGCGACGTATGTATCAGAGCTTGAAAAGAAACAAATTAATTACAAATGCACATTCCGAATTGTGTTTACATATACATAGTAATTATATCGCTTCAATATTGCCTTGTATACACCATCTTATTCATGATGCAATGAATGTAAGCAAGAGAAATTGCGATCAGTTCTTGATAGCGCACCAGGAAGTATCAAGGGCAAACCAGTAATTTGGAGAGTTTATGAAAGGAGAAATAAGAAGAAGAAATAATATATTAATAGATAATTATTAGTGTGTTAGTTATTGTGTGTAGGTTAGTTATTTGTGTGTTAGTTATTTGGTTTGAGAGAAGTTATCTATAAGTAGGGTAGTTTCTATTGAGAAGTTATGTGTGGAAGTTATTAGTATGTTTGGCCAGAAGTTGTAACTTCTGAGAAGAGCAAGGCTCTCGTAGGATCAACTTGTAATCTGTACCTATAATATCTATACAATTCGCAATTTCCCTTCCATCTTCCCTTAATCATAAATCTGTCATTGTTATTATTACTGTTTCATTGTTGGGTTTGTATCAAATTGGTCCGACCTACCGGATGCCACCGAAGAAGATGGAAACAAAGGTTACTGCACTAGAAGAAAAAATCGCAACCATGGAGGTTTCCTTGAAGGAAATGCAGGATCAGAATAAAGAAAATCAAGAGAAAATTATTTCTCTACTTAGTTTGAGTAAGGGAAAGAATACTGCAGAATCATCACACAATAATGAGTCTGTAAGTACTAAACAAAAGAATTCTGAATTACATGGGGATGCGCTTGATGAATTTCGCTTATCTGTTAAAAAAGTGGAACTGCCAATGTTCAATGGAGACGATCCCGCTGGTTGGATTGCGAGAGCAGAAGTTTATTTTAATGTCCAAAATACTCGTCCGGAGATAAAAGTCAATCTTGCGCAATTATGTATGGATGGTGCCACCATTCATTTCTTCAAAGGATTATTAGAGGAGAATGAAGGATTAACATGGGAACAATTAACATCTGCTATGTTGGAACGATACGGAGGGGTGAGTGACGGCAACGTCTTTGAGCAGTTATCGTCTTTACGGCAAGAAGAAAGTGTAGAGGAGTATATTGAAGAGTTTGAAAGATTAACTTCGCAGGTTCCACGGCTTCCTACTGATCAATACTTGGGTTATTTTGTTCATGGATTAAAGGAGAGCATCAGAGGAAAAGTGAGGAGTTTAATCACTTTGGGTGCAGTTTCACGTCCGAAACTGATGAACGTGGCCAGGGCGGTTGAGCGCGAAACTGAAGGAGCGAGGAAAGACTGGGTTGCGCGCAAACGGGTCGGGTTCAATTCCGGGTCGCGCAATCAGACACAATTTAGTAACTGTTTCACGCCTAATAACCGAAACAATCAAAGCGATTGGGTGTTAGTAACAAAGAATGGTGAAGCGCGAGCAAGAAATCAAGAAGGAGCGCCTGTGCGCACACCAAATGCGCCGTCGTCGTCGAAGAAGGCAGCGTCTTCGCTGCGTGATAAACGAATTCGTAATCTGTCTTCACAGGAGATCGCGGAACGACGTCAAAAAGGATTATGCTTCAAATGTGGAGGTCCTTTCCACCCTCGACACCAATGTCCAGACATAGCATTACGAATTCTGGTTGCAGAAGATGACTCTGAAGAAGAAAATGAAGTAAGAATTATGAATGATGAAGATGTGGAAATCAATGCAGAGGAATTACAACTCAACATGCTGACTTTTGAAAATGTTTTGACTTTTAATAGATCAACTGAGTATTATCAAGACAGATGTGACTCCATCAAGTTGCAAGGAACCGTAGGAGCAGTACCCGTGTTAATGCTGGTTGATAGTGGGGCCAACAAGAACTTCATGTCAAGGCGTCTAGCTTTAGCTTTGGGATTGCGTATCACTAATACTTCTGTTAGACCTATAAAATTAGGGGATGGTTTTACCGCACAGACTCATGGAGAATGTCACGGAGTCAATATCTATGTTCAGGGTGTATATTGGCAAATAGATGTTGTGCTCTTTGACTTGGATGGTTATGATTCAGTATTGGGAATGGCGTGGCTGTCACAAATTGGGTGTACGTGGATAGATTGGGCTGAGAAGAAAATGCGCTTTGACTACCAAGGAGAATGGATTGAGATAAGAGGGGTTCGTGCTAGGGAATGTGCTCCGCTACAAGCATATGTGGATGACAACCATTTTGCTCAACTGTAGTGTGGTAATCAACAGAGTATGGTGACACACAAACAGCAATTGGAGATGGAGGCAGTGTTGGACAAATTTGCAATCGTTTTCAGGGAACCACAGGGACTTCCTCCGGAGGGGCAGCAAGAACATGCTATACACATGGTTGAAGGCCAAGGCCCGGTTAATGTTCGTCCTTACCGTTATCCTCACCATCACAAGTCCGAAATTGAAAAACAAGTAAAAGACTTGTTATTATCCGGAGTAATTCGACCCAGTCAGAGTGCTTTTTCAAGTCCGGTGATCTTAGTTAAAAAGAAGGACGGGTCATGGAGAATGTGTGTTGATTACCGTGCTTTGAATAAGGTAACTATTCCGGATAAATTCCCAATTCCTGTAATTGATGAACTGCTAGATGAGTTGCATGGTGCTAAATACTTTTCCAAAATTGATCTTAAATCCGGTTATCATCAAGTGAGAATGCGACCGGAAGATATTCATAAAACGGCTTTCCGTACTCATGAAGGTCATTATGAATACCTGGTGAAGCCTTTCGGTTTAATGAATGCCCCCTCCACTTTCCAAGCTTTAATGAATACAGTTTTCAAGCCGATGTTGAGAAAGTACGTTTTGGTATTCTTTGATGATATTCTGGTGTATAGTATGACATGGCAAGATCATCTACAGCATGTGCAATGGGTCCTGAATGTGTTGATCGAGCATCAGTTAGTAGCCAATCAAAAGAAATGTTCTTTCGGTCAATCATCTGTTGAATATTTGGGTCATGTAATTTCTTACGAAGGCGTCTCCATGGATCCTTCCAAAGTCAGCAGTGTGTTAGATTGGCCAATCCCCAAGAGTGTCAAAGGAGTTAGAGGATTTCTGGGTCTGACTGGGTACTACCGAAAGTTTATACGTGACTATGGTAAAATCGCGAGACCTCTGACAGATTTAACTAAGAAGGATGGTTTCAAATGGGGAAGCAAGGAACAAGCAGCTTTTGAAATTCTTAAGAAGAAGGTCACATCAGCCCCTGTTTTGGCATTACCTGATTTTACTAAGGAGTTCTTCATTGAAAGTGATGCTTCGGGCAATGGTTTGGGAGCTATCTTAATTCAAGATAAGAAGCCAATTGCTTTCTTTAGCAAGGGACTTAGTGAGAGGAACCTGAATAAGTCGGCTTATGAGAAAGAATTGATGGCAGTAGCTCTAGCCATACAGCACTGGCGACCTTACCTACTAGGAAGCGAGTTCACCGTATGCACGGATCAGAAAAGCCTCAAGCAGTTGATGCAACAACGTGTAACTACCATGGATCAACAAAATTGGGTTGCTAAACTTTTGGGATATCAGTTTGACATCATCTACAAACCTGGTTTGGAAAATAAAGGAGCAGATGCCTTATCTCGACAGATTGAAGGCAACACCGGCAACATGGCTTCTAATGACATAATAACACTTCATTCCATGGTTTTTTGTCCTGAATGGAAAGACTTTGGGGCTGTCCAAGAAGAGGTACAACAAGACCCAACACTGCAGGCCATTGTTTCAGCCTTGCAGAGAGGGGACACCACAAAACCTGGGTTTGACATTCAGAAGGGGACTCTTTTGTATAACGGCAGATTGGTTATAGCAGCAACTTCTAAATTCATTCCTACACTTCTCAAGGAGTTTCACAGTACTCCCACAGGCGGACACTCTGGTTTTTACCGTACTTACCGTCGGTTGGCTGCTAATCTTTATTGGCCAGGTATGAAAAAGGACATCCAAGAATTTGTGCAAAACTGTACAGTATGTCAAAGTAATAAATATGTTGCCTCAGCTCTTGCTGGTCTCCTTCAGCCACTTCCAATTCCAAGTCAGATTTGGACTGATATTTCTATGGATTTCATTACCGGTCTTCCAAAATCAAAAGGGTTTGAAGCTATCTTCGCGGTGGTTGATCGGCTATCCAAATACAGCCATTTCATACTTCTAAAACGTCCTTATTCAGCAAGGTCGTTAGCGGAAATCTTCACCAAAGAAGTGGTACGCCTTCACGGTATCCCTGAATCTATTCTCAGTGATAGAGATCCGATCTTTGTGAGTAATTTCTGGCAAGAGCTTTTCAAACAACAAGGGACACATTTAAAGATGAGCACTGCATACCACCCACAGACGGATGGTCAAACTGAAGTGGTCAATCGTTGTTTGGAAACTTTCCTACGTTGTTTTATTGCTGATCAGCCCAAGACTTGGGCTATGTGGATTCCTTGGGCAGAATACTGGTATAACACAACTTTTCATGCTTCCACCGGTACAACTCCTTTTGAAGTAGTTTATGGTCGTCCTCCTCCGGTGATCACGAATTATCTCCCTGGTGAAGTCAAAGTTGAAGCAGTACAAAGGGATTTGGCTGATCGTGATGAGTGTTTGAGACAAATGAAGCGTCATCTAACCCGCGCTCGTGATAGAATGAAGACACAAGCAGATAAGCATCGTAAAGAACGCTCATTTGAGGTTGGTGATTTGGTATTTTTGAAATTGAGACCTCATGTACAACAATCTGTAGCAGCCAGAATCTGCCCCAAGCTGTCTCCACGCTACTTTGGGTCGTTTAAGGTACTCCAACGTATTGGTGCTGTTGCTTATCGATTAGACTTACCACCCGCATCACGGATACATCCGGTTTTCCATGTTTCTTTGCTCAAAAAGGCTGTAGGTGCTGCTGCTGTCCATCCAAATCTTCCGGCAAATTTGGAGGTCTCTGAAGAATCTGTATGGGAGCCTGAGGCGGTTTTAGATCACAGGATGGTGCATCGTAATGGTGAATCTATCCCTCAAATCCTTATCCATTGGACTCATAAACCAATTGAGGAAGCTACATGGGAAGATAAGGCCTTCATTGTGGCACAGTTTCCTTCTTTCAGCCTTGAGGACAAGGTTGTTTCTCATGAGGGCGGCAATGATAGCACACCAGGAAGTATCAAGGGCAAACCAGTAATTTGGAGAGTTTATGAAAGGAGAAATAAGAAGAAGAAATAATATATTAATAGATAATTATTAGTGTGTTAGTTATTGTGTGTAGGTTAGTTATTTGTGTGTTAGTTATTTGGTTTGAGAGAAGTTATCTATAAGTAGGGTAGTTTCTATTGAGAAGTTATGTGTGGAAGTTATTAGTATGTTTGGCCAGAAGTTGTAACTTCTGAGAAGAGCAAGGCTCTTGTAGGATCAACTTGTAATCTGTACCTATAATATCTATACAATTCGCAATTTCCCTTCCATCTTCCCTTAATCATAAATCTGTCATTGTTATTATTACTGTTTCATTGTTGGGTTTGTATCAGTTCTGAATGGATCTACCTCTTAACCCTTAAAATCATTCATCCAATTTAGAAAGAGTAAATAAGCATTCAACAATAAAATGTGGCCTTTCGCTTTTGCACCGAAAATTAATTATCATAGCCCATTTTAAATATGAAAGTAACCAACACTAGTGTTGCCAACATGTGCATCAATTTGGAGGACTCACTTTCTTTACAGATTTTGAAGCAGACCGTGGATTAGGTGGTGGAAGAGGCTGACCAGTCCCTATGTATTATCGGTAAAATAATTCATCAATATTAAGTAATACAATGTCATTAACAATGAAAGAAAAAATTACAGGTCTAACCAAATACATCAGGTTGGGCATTTATTGTTGAACTCTCTGTTTTCTGAAGAAAAAAAACAAAGAGAAAAGGAATCAACAGAAATAGTATGATCTAATAGATAAAGCAGAAAGTAAGATAGAAAAGCACTGCTTACTGCTACTGAAGCGTCAAGTCCTTCCATGACTGGAGGTTTAATATTTTCATTGTCAACTGAAACCAATAGAAATGGGATAATTAGATACATCAAAACGATTATATAGTACAAAGTATTGGGAGCAGGAGAAAATATAGGTTAAGACTAAAGAGAAACTCAGTCTCTTTGAACCATATGACATGGCGCGCGCGCAGACACACACATACCACTATATTGTAAATCATTATGCAAATTGAGCCCGATACCCTCCCTGTTTAGGTGGTTAATGAAGTTTAGCAGATTAGCCATTTCTGCAAGTGTCAAGAGCAGCATCTTTTCTCAAGTTTCTTTGCTCTTTCAATATTCCTTGAAATTTAAATTTAAATTTATAACACCTGAGAAATAAAACATTGAAGAACTTCCTCTTTCTGGTGTCCATTAATTAGGCCTCATGCCCAGTAATGTTTAGCGTCCTTATCATGGCATGTTGGATATGTTTTGTGTTCCACGAGAAATAGAAGAAGCACATTGCCACATTCTCTAATTTGACAAGGCAGAAACCAATGCAAACAATTTATGCAGACACATATTATATTATGGCCACAAGCCCATACCCTATTTACAATTTTACACGAGACAAATAGCAGGGAAGAAACACATTAATCAGTGAACTCACTTTCAGCTTTAAGAATATCTGAGTTGAGATCATATCCTGCTTGTGCCACCGCAATGAGCTGTTTATTACAACAAACATTCCATTTCAAAGTCAGATTTTGAAATCAAATAATTCATATGAAACTCAAGAGTCAGAATTTCAAAATCTCTAACCTGCATTGCGGTAACAAACTCCTCAAAACCTAAAAAACCTTGTCTTTTGGTATCCGCAATAGCCCAAACCTGTTGAGGGAAATAGGGAATTATTGGTGAAATTTCATTATTAGAATAGGAAATGCACTAAAGCCAGTTTAACTTACGAAATATGAATGTACTGGGAAAAGAACTCCTGCAACTTAATTGCAGAAAGAACAAAATTTTGATAACTTGTTTTTAATTAAAATGGAAGATAAAAGTAATTGAAAAAAAAAGGAATATATAGTACCTGCTTGAGTTGTGAGCGAGATAAGTTGGAGAGAGCAAGGAACTTGGTAGCATCATTCCCAGTGACACGGCCATCTCCATCTACGATCAATGAAAAAGAATGAAGAATCGGCTTTAAATGTATGTATGTAAAAGTAAAACAAATTGAAGAACTAAGCAATCAAATCAAGTAGCAAAACCTGAATCGGCCAAGCTGAACCATTGCTGGTACGTATTCAATTGCTCTTTAGAGCACGAATCGATCCAATCGGAAACCGTTTTCATCTTTCGGAAATTGGTAAATTGGTAAACTCAATTTCAAGGGTTTGTGTGTTTATAGATAGTGTCAGTTGAAAGTTGAGAGTTACTTTCCTTCCTTTTTAATTTTCAAAATATTACGCATCCAGTTGTGCACAGTGCACTTCAATTGAAAATCGACATTTAAATTTTATTTTGTTCTCATTAGCGTGTATGTTTATTAATTAATTCAAGTTTAATAAAACTGCTTTGTTTAGTGTGGGCCCTCGAGTTTAATGTAATATAAACCCAGGGATTTTTCACTCACCGCGACTAGAGCTGTTAATTTTGGGCCAATCCAATGGACGGCCCATGGCCCAGTGTTTGGGCAGGGCCGAGCTCGCTAAATAGAGATTCATCCGTCCATGAACAAATCGAGTCATTTTGGCTCAATTTAGTTGGCCCATGGGCCAAACTGAGCCAATTTTTTATGTTTTTTGAGCAATTTTTATGATTTACTTTGTTAAATTTAGATTGGGTCGTGGGTCGGGCCCTTGGCCCTGTGTTTTAGACTGGGCTAGACTACACAAAAGAAGGCCTAGTCGACAATTGGGCGGGCCTAGCCTAGCCCACTTGTACGTTTTGGCCCAGTGAGCCGGGCCGGGCCGCCCATCTTGACAGCTCTACTCACCAGTCTCTCTGGTTCAATTTCAATTAGTTAACTCAATTCAACAATGGTTCAATTAGTTAACTAATTGAACTGAGTTAACTAATTGAACCAGATCATAGTTCAATTAGTTAACTCAGTTCAATTTAGCCTCATCCGGCTCATAGTTCAATTAGTTAACTCGGTTCAACAATGGTTGAACCGGATGAGTAATACTTAAATAAAAAAGTATTAAAATTTGGTGAAAAAATAAATTAAAAAATCAAAAAATACATTTCGGACAGTTCAATTCAGATCAATTGACAGTTCAAAACGATTAATCGCCATTCAATCTGGTTCTGAATGGTTTAATTGGACTGCGGTTCAAATGAGGTTGAACCAATCACCGAACTACCTGATTCCCAATCCAATCAATTAAACCGTTTAGTTCGGTCTGGTTCTTACAACACTGCCTCAAAGCTTGAAATCCAATTGAGAAATAAAATCCAAAGAAAAATCTTTAAACCCTTAAGGCTAAATTGAATGTAAGTAAGTTTGCTGGTGGTGTTTTGGAGCCAATTTTTAGGTGGGTTCCACAATCATTTTAGTGGGTCCCACAATCATGATGTGAGTAAGAAAATAGAGAAATTCAATTTGTCAAAAAAATGCATGTGTTTTGGGTGGGTCCCGCTATGGTTACATGTATTTTTTAATGTTATTATCTTTTAATCTTAAGGCAAATTTGATGCTAACCAGAGTGTTTTGTGGTACTTTAGAGTTTGATAAAAAATTTAATTGACCAAATATGCGAAGTTCGTTCCTTAATATGTGGTTTCGTGAAAATAAAAATTAATTTTGCGATAAAGTACGTAAAGTGTGACCCTAAAAAGTGTGTTTTGGGGAACTTTAGGGTTCAATTTTTTTTTAATTGTTCAAATACACGAAGTTCGTTCCTCAATAACCGGTTTGATGAATAAAATTACTTTCATAACAAAATATGTAAAGTGCGACGCTAAACTGTGTGTTTTGGGGTACTTTATGATTCGGGAAAAAGTTTAACTGATCAAATACGCAAAGTTCTTTCCTCAATAACCAGTTTGGTGAAAAATAAAATTAGTTCGTGAAAAAATTACGTAAAGTGCGACGCTAAGCAGTGTGTTTTTGGGTATCTTAGGGTTTAGAAAATATTGGAGTGTTCAAATAGGCAAAGTTCGTTCCCCGGTAACCAATTTTGTGAAAAATAAAATTAATTTTATGACAAAATATGTAAAGTGTGGGGCTAAACAATGTGTTAATTTTGGGGGTACTTTAGGGTCCAAAAAATTTTAGATGTTCAAATACGGGATGTTCGTTTCTTAATAACCGGGTGTTGCGCCCGAAAAAGTCCCCGAGGGAAAACCTTCCTCGTTCACAACTTTTCTAAAATCAATGAAGCCGCCACCAATACTTATTTAAGGAAAAGTATTAGAAAAACCTTTTTAGAAAGCGATTGGTCTTGCGAAACTAGAGAATAGGGTTCGGGGGTCGGTTACGCGCAGGGAAGGTGTTAGCACCCCACACGTCCTCTCTACTGAGAGGGAACCTTTAATTAAATGTGTGGTTTTTATATGTTGACCTGAAAATATTTAACTTTGCCTCTGTACTTCTTATTGACAATGAATTAAAGAACTTAATAGATTTTTTATTTTTGGAGAGAAAGGGGAAAAAAAGGGTTTTTAGAAAAAAGTGCTTGACGGGACATGGCCCGCTCCTACGTATCTCCCGGTGCGATGGAGAATTCAAAGCTACGTAGTTCTTGTTTGTTTGGAAAACGGTTTTTGTTTTTTTTATCTTGTTTAATTTGTGAAAATTGAGCTCCGATGATGATCAATTGAGCAAAGGCTCCAAGTGACCACCGTTAGCACTCCATTGTTAATAACCATGCAAGCAAAGGCTTCGCAAGACTACTAACAAAGTTTTTGATTTAGTGAAAATCTTTAGGAAAATTAGGCATTCATGATGATCAATTGAGCAAAGGCTCCAAGTGATCACCACTAGTACCTCGTTGTTAATAATCATGCAAGCAAAGGCTTCGCAAGACTATTAACAAAGTTTTTAATTTATGAGAAAATATTTTGTCTTGAAGAGAATTAAAATAATAATAAAAAAAACGAGAAAGAGGGGGGTGAAATGGTAAAATAGGGTGTCATTAGTCGCAAGGGGGTTGTATTATTGAAAACCGGGTGTGAAAAGCAGCAGCCCATTTTGTGAACCGGTCCACAAATTCATGGGCCTTTTTCAGGGGGAGGCGTAATACGCAAATGAGGGGTGTAAGTAGTATGGAGTTAAAAGGAAAAGACAAAAATAACCCTAGGTCTCTACTATATAAGGCGTTTGAAAAAAAAAACCCTAGACCTAATTCTTATCCCTTCTTTCCACGGCGCCGTTCCACAATCCAATTCAACCCTAATTTTCATTCGTCTCCCCACTCTTTCCGCCTCACTTCACGGAGCCGCAACTTCTCCCATCTCTTCTTCGCCCACCCCCGCCTAACCCTATCTCCTTCTTCCTCTCGATTCCAGCAGAGTACACACATACATCATGGGAGAGAGAGAGATTTCGAAGAGAGAGGAAAAAAGAAAACAAGAATGGAAGTTCAGAAGGAGAGAGCAGTGAGTTCGGCGTGAGAGAGAGATGGGGGAAAACGAAGAGGAAGAGGGAGAAGGCGAGAGTGAGGAGCGAAGGTGAGGGATGGCCGATGACCACATCGGTCTGTTAGCTGACAGCGGCGGAGGGGGAGAGGCTGACGGTGGCGACGCTAGACGCGATGATGGAGATGGTGGAAATGGCTATGTTCTGGTTCGGTTCGAAAGGTCGCCAGGGAAGAGGAACGGCGACGGCTCAGCGGTGTTTGGGACGATCGGCCGCCGTCTACGGTGGCCGGAGCTAAAAGGTAAAACTTCGGTTCCTATTATGTTTTTTTTTTTTATATTTTCTCCTTTCTCTTCACTCTTCAACGCTGATTCTTTTATGTTCGTTTTTTGTTTCCCTGGGTGGTTCACGGCCAACGGCGAGATAGCGACGGCGAGCCTTACGGCGATGCTTACTGACGATGACGATGTGATTGGGGAGGATGACCACCGTCAGCGGTGGTCGGAGCTGGAAGGTAAGCTTCGGTTCTAATTTGTTTTGTTTTATGTCTCTTTTCCATATTTTTTTATTTCTGTTTTACCTATTTTGGTTTTTGATTCCTTAAAAAACAAAAATCTAAACCCTACTTTCAGCTAAAACCCTTGCCTACTTTCTTTAAAACGAATTTCTGGCTAAGTTGCTGATTTCATTTTCCTTTTCAAAACAAATTAACAGAACCCTAATTTTTCTAAAAAAACAGAAGTTGTTTGTAACCATGCTTTTCTACAAACTGATTTTTCAAAACAAAATTTTTTATAACCCAGATTAGTTTCTAAAAAATCTTTAAGGCCTAATCCATTCATACAAAACGTATACAGGGCATATGTGTCACCAAAAGAAACATCAAAATAACCTTGCAGTCGCTATGATTTATTTAACATGTGAACATCTAGAAAGGTTAAAGCATCACAGATCACACCTATGTCTACATGATTTTGGTATTTTTGAATAAGAGAAGCACCAACCTGTTTTCCAGCTTCTGAACTTTTGTTTGATTGCTGTTGTTAATTAACCACTGCTACTGTTATCCTTGTTGTTTCTGCTCCTGCCACTTCTGTTTCTGAATTCTTAATGTTTCGTGATTAGGGTTTCAATAGGAAAACCCTAATCTTTTGACTCTGAATTCTATGTAATTTCTGTCTGATTTTCTCGGTAATTTCTGCCTCTGAATTGCTGGGTCAAGGCTTGCTTATATAGGTAGAAAAAAATTAGGTTTTTGCTGATCCCTCTCCATTTCTTTCCTTTTTCAGGTATTTGGACCTCTGGAGGAAACTTGCTCAGCAAGAACAGGCCCAAGGAAGCTGTTGTTGCTGCTGTTATTTTTATGTAATTTCGTTTTTTTGATTTTTTTGTATTTTTAATATTATTTTCGGATCTGGCCATTTTGGCCCTTTTGATGTAATTTTTTGTATTTTTTAATTTAATTTTTTGGATTTTTGGATTATTGTAAATATTTGTAAATTGATTTTTATTGATTTTGATTATATTTGCTATGGACAGATTTTTGTTTTTTGGTTGAAGTGGATGAGAATGATTAAATTGGGCCAAGCCCAATCAAAACCAAACATAGGCCCAACTTAGAAAAATGGCTGAAATGAAGCCCAATTAGAACGAACGCTAAAATCAAGCCCAATCGCAAACGCTAAAATCGGGCTCGAATTGAACAAATGCTAAAACAAAGCCCAAATTCAACAAATGCTAAAATAAGGCCCAAATTCACAAGCGTAGGACCAAATAAGAAGAGTAGGCCCCAAGTAAGCTCGAAACTAACTTAGTAAAAAAAGAAGTAAAAAGAAGCGGACAAAATTGGGGTATGACAGCTGCCCCTCTTTATTTGGATTTTGACAAGGAATACGAATTGGCCGAAACATATTCCGAGGCAAAATGAAAATAAAGAATTCAGAAGTTATACCGATTTTGTCTACTTGGAGAAACCTGAGCTTTCTTTTCCTTTTCCTTCTCTTTTTTATTTATTATTATTTTTTTTATTATTTTTCGTTTTATCTGGATTTTAATAAAGAATATGAATTGGCCGGAACATATTCCGAGGTAAAATGAAGATAAAGAGTAGACACTTTCGTGTCGATGCGAAAACCGTAAATGAACACTGACGTGTGGGCAAAAAAGGTAAAACGGGCACTTGGCGTGCAGAAAGCGGTAAATGGGCACTTGGCGTGCAGAAAGCGGTAAATTGCCCAGGCTGCCTAAAACCTGTAATCCTTAAACGGACTCTTGACGAATCCGAGTTTGCACGTGGCTTTGAGGAGCACGCTTCCTGTTGGCCTTTTCGAGCGACCGGGGGGATCGTTATCAGCTCCGGAACTGATATACTGATCAATGCACGGCGTCCACTGTATCTTAGGCCGATACAACTATTCCGTTGAACCTCACATGGGGCTGCGGTCCATCGCGTTGCTCGTACACGACGTGAGACCTGGGCAGAAGGGAGCGATGATCTCTGTGCTCCAATCCGCAATGCGCGCTTGAGCGCTCTCTTTTCTATTTTTCTCTTTTCTTTTTTCTTTCTGAACTCCCAACTTGGGGGAACATTTTCTGGGGACTGAGGGCGAAGATTAACACCGAAGTATTTATCCGTCCTTGTACCTGCAAGTGATAAGAACAAATGCATGCAATGCAAATGCCATGATTGCTTTTTGATGGGATGAATGTGATGTGATGCCGGAGCTTCTTCTTGCTTGCATGAAATTTTTTTTTTATGTTTGATGAATGCAATGCATGAGTTTTATTCGTTTTATTGCTCTTTTGCTCTCTTTTTTTCCTATTCCCCTTTTTATTGTTTTCTTTTTTTTCTTATTTTTGTTGCTCTTTTGCTCTTTTTGGCTTTTCTTTCACTGGTTCAACCAAATCGTAGAACTTGCATCACGAGGCACGATGATCGTCCATAATGGTGTGAGGGTCATGCTTCAGCCTTTTTTGTGAATTATTTTGACGCGCTCAGTGCTTTTGTCTGGCTTTTATGAATTTACCTGATTGAGAGATCATTTCTTTCCTCATGATTTTCAAAAGTTTCGCAATGAGTTCAATGCTCTGATTTATGCACATTTTCATAATTCATTTATCATCTACCATAAAACATCATTTTAAAGCACAAATGAAAAGGAAGCAATGACAAAAGCAATAAGCAGACGGAGTGAAGAGTTTGGACTTTTATTCATATGGAAATCGAACGCGCAAAAGGTCGCGCCGACTGAAAAGAGTACATTGAGAACTTTGAAACTAAGAAAAAAACAAGAAAAATGGACGCAACAGATCTTATAAGCGTTTTTCGTCTTTGGAGTGTTGATGCCAATCACCCATACCTATATCATTGATCACCCTTTTATCCAAGCTTTTGGAGACGCTGCTTGCCTCTTTTACTTTTTTCAGTCCAACCTTTCTGACCCTAATTTTTGCCTGGACCGCTCTTTGCGAGTTTTCAGTCCACCGGGTCGCTCTTTTTTTGCCTAGGCCGCCCTTTCGGGTTTTCAACCTAGCGAGCTAATTCTTGCTTGGCACATTTTTCTCTTTTTCCTTTTTATTTTTCTCAGGCGTAATATTTCTTGACTGAATCTGAATTGACTGGGTTTCTGAGCTCTTCACCATCCATGTTGGTGAGTATCAGTGCTCCTCCAGAAAAGGCTTTCTTTACCACATATGGTCCGTCATAGCTAGGAGTCCATTTCCCACGGGGGTCACTCTGGATAGGCAGAATCTTCTTGAGCACAAGGTCTCCCTCGCTGAATTCTCGGGGACGAACCTTCTTGTCGAAAGCTGTCTTCATCCTTTGTTGATACAACTGGCCATGACATAGGGCAGCAATTCTTTTCTCCTCAATGAGATTCAGCTGATCCAGACGAGCTTGGACCCATTCTGCTTCTTCCAACTTGGTTTCCATCAGTACCCGCAGAGAGGGTATCTCAACTTCAATGGGGAGGACTGCTTCCGACCCATACACCAAAGAGAAAGGGGTTGCCCCGGTTGAAGTACGCACTGAGGTACGATACCCATGCAAGGCGAAAGGAAGCATCTCGTGCCAATCTTTATAGGTTACTACCATCTTTTGCACAATCTTCTTGATATTCTTGTTGGCCGCTTCAACTGCCCCATTCATCTTGGGACGGTATGGAGAAGAATTATGATGTTGGATTTTGAAGTCCTCGCATAACTCTTTCATCATCTTACTGTTCAAGTTGCTGCCATTATCTGTGATAATCTTATCCGGAAGCCCATAGCGGCAAATCAAATCTTTCTTTACAAACTTAGCAACCACAGAGCTGGTAATGCTGGAATATGAAGCAGCTTCAACCCACTTGGTGAAGTAATCAATAGCGACTAGGATGAAGCGATGCCCATTTGATGCCTTAGGCTCGATAGGACCTATGACGTCCATGCCCCACATTGAGAATGGCCAAGAGGCGGTCAAGACATTTAGGGAAGCAGGTGGTACGTGAATATGATCAGCGTAGATTTGACACTTGTGACATCTTCTTACGAAACTATAGCAATCTGATTCCATTTGCAGCCAATAATAGCCAGCTCTTAATATTTTTCTTGCCATGGTGTGCCCACTGGAATGAACCCCAAATGAGCCTTCATGGACTTCTCTCATGATTTTTGTCGCCTCTTCTTCTGTCACACACCTTAAAAGGACCATATCATAATTTCTCTTGTATAAAACTTCACCACTCAAAAATAAATTCCTTGACAATCTTCTGAGGGTTCTCTTGTCATTCTCTGACGCTCCAGGAGGGTATTCTCTGTTCAAGATGTACTGCTTGATGTCATAATACCAGGGCTTGTTATTAGACTCTTCCTCGATGACCATGCAATAATGATGTGCTGGCAAATCTCGATGCTGAATCCCGATGTGAGTCAAGCTTTTGTCGCAGCTGATATTAAACATTGAAGACAAAGTGGCTAGTGCATCAGCCAACTGATTCTCGTTGCGAGGAAAGTGCTGGAATGTGATTTCTTCAAAAGGCTCAACCAGCTTTAGAATGTAATCTCGGTAAAGGATCAACTTGGAGTCTCTAGTCTCCCAATCACCGTTCACTTGGTGAATTACTAGAGCTGAATCTCCGTACACATCAAGTCTCTTAACTTTCCAATCAATGGCTGCCTGGATACCAAGAATACATGCCTCGTACTCTACGATATTATTAGTGACGTAGAAGCTTAGTCTGGCAGTGAATGGGATGAAGCGATTATCAGGGGAAATCAGCACTGCCCCTGCTCCGTGCCCGTACATATTGGAGGCACCATCGAACACCATTCTCCATCTTTCATCTTCTGGGGATTTCCCTTCTTCAAACAAAGCCATGATATCTTCATCAGGAAAGTCATACTGCATAGGCTGATAATCTTCAACAGGCTGGTGTGCCAGGTACTCGGCCAGCGCACTACCTTTAATTGCTTTCTGAGTGACATATAGGAGATCATATTCTGATAACTGCATTTGCCAACGGGCAAGTCTCCCTGTAAGTGCGGGCTTCTCGAAGATATACTTGATAGGATCCATTTTAGATACCAACCAAGTAGTGTGACTCAGCATGTACTGCCTCAAACGATGAGCAGCCCAAGCTAAAGCACAACAAGTCTTTTCTAGCAGCGAATACCTTGTCTCACAGTCAGTGAATTTCTTGCTCAAATAGTAAATGGCATGCTCTTTCTTCCCAGATTCATCATGTTGCCCTAACATGCAACCCATCGAGCTGTCTAGTACGGTTAGGTACAGGATCAGAGGTCTGCCGGGTACAGGAGGCGTCAAGATAGGTGGATTCTGAAGATATTTCTTGATCTTTTCAAATGCTTCTTGGCAATCCTCATTCCATTTGGTCTCTTGATTCTTGCACAAAAGTTTGAAGATTGGTTCACAAGTGGCAGTCAACTGGAATATGAACCTAGAGATGTAGTTCAGTCTTCCGAGAAAACCCCGAATCTCTTTTTCTGTTTTAGGGACTGGCATCTCAAGAATCGCACGCACCTTGTCTGGATCGACCTCTATCCCCTTTTGGCTGACGATGAACCCCAACAACTTTCCTGATCGCACGCCAAAGGTACATTTGGCAGGATTTAATCTGAGCTTGAATTTTCTCAACCGCTCGAAGAGCTTTTGCAAATTGACAATATGCTCCTCGTCCGTTTTAGACTTTGCGATCATATCGTCCACGTAGACCTCTATTTCTTTGTGCATCATGTCATGAAACAATGTGACCATAGCCCTTTGATAGGTAGCACCGGCGTTCTTCAACCCGAATGGCATGACCCTGTAACAGAATGTTCCCCAAAGAGTTGTGAAAGTTGTTTTCTCCATATCCTCAGGAGCCATCTTGATCTGGTTATACCCTGAATACCCATCCATGAAGGAGAATAGTGAATGTTGCGCCGTACTATCCACTAAGACATCAATATGGGGCAGGGGAAAATCATCTTTGGGACTAGCACGGTTCAGATCTCTGTAATCAACGCACATTCTAACTTTCCTGTCTTTTTTCGGAACTGGCACGATGTTGGCAACCCATTGCGGATACTTGGCTACCGCTAGGAATCCAGCGTCAAACTGCTTTTTCACTTCATCCCTGATCTTTAAGGACATTTCTGGCTTCATTCTTCTCAGTTTCTGCTTTACCGGGGGGCATTCCGGCTTGACTGGCAACTTATGCACCACTATGTCAGTATCTAAACCTGGCATATCTTGATAAGTCTATGCGAAGACATCAACATATTCATGCAGGAGTTCAATTAGTTTCTTGCGCTCACCTTCCTTCATTGAAGTACCCACCTTTACTTCCTTCTGGCTGTCCTCTGTGCCTAAGTTAATTATCTCAACGGACTCCCCATGTGCCTGAATAACCTTTTCCTCTTGTTCAACCATTTTCATCAATTCTGGAGGAGTTTCCCAGTCATCCTCAACATCCTCCTCAGCTTGGTTAACGGGGTGATCAAAATTAACATATGAACTGTTGGCATCGTTATTCTCAAAGATATTCATTTTAGATCTGCATTTGCGGGAATAGAAAGAAATGAACAAGCAAAAATAGAAACACAAGATGGAGACGCATGATAATAAAAGGCAAATTTATTTATTTGAGAATCCAAAACAACATTTTATTGATAGATGATTGATAACCTTATTTTATATAGGTTATTTATGCTCCTAATACCTAAGTCAAAGCTCATTTCTCAAGTAATTCTAGTGCTTAAATATGTGAATATGTGAATATTAGAATAAGTATAGGTTATAAGTCAATTCCTTAAAAGTTGGGCATAGTCAATGCCTTTGTGAATATGTTTGATGTTTTGCTTTAGCGCTGCAGCGTGTGCTATCAAGGAAACGCTACAGCGTTATATGACGGCTGACCATTGAGATATTTGTGTGGCCACTTGAGGACATGATGAGTCACCACCCTTATCTCTTCCTTTCAGCTGGAATTGTTGACTTTCAAGTGGATGCTAAATTACACTTGGCGCCTCCTAAAAGGAACCCATGTGATAGTTGTTGTATTCCATCATTACCACTTTTTGTAAAAGTGCTTTAAGGATAATATCTAAGTCTATTAATCATCATGTAATATTATTTTATTATTAAGATTTAGATATTAACTAGATTAAGTAAGATTGCTTCGCCAATAGGCAATGTACGTAGATAAGTGTGGGAGTTTTGGAAAAAGAACTACATACATACGTAGTAGCTATTCTCCATTGACACTTACTTTTTGAAGCTTTTATTTTTTAGCATAGTTTTCTAAGTTCTCATTCAAGGTTTTGCTCACGCCTCAACTTCATCTCTTGTATGCTACTTGGGATCATTGGAGTGCATCTTTTGCAACCATTATTCTCTTGTCTTCATACGGTAATACAAGCTCTCAAGTTGTATTATGATGATGGAACTTGTGATGAGCTAACTTTGTTGTAGTTGGATTGTTCTTGGTATGTAATGAACCTTGAGTAACTTTTGTATAATATTATGATGTTTGCGTTTTATTTCTTGTGTTATAATACTTTCAATCTTGGTTTAGGAATGATCAACTAAAACAAGGTAACTTTGTGGGTACAGACATGGTTCACAAAGCCAACTCAAGGAATAATATGAATGAAAACCCTTTAAAGACAATTAAAGGAAGCACTACTTAACTCTAGACATAGGGGAGTAGTAGTTCATAAGGCAAATGTTGTAGGAGCTTAATATACAGGGGTAAAACTTATTTAGAGCCTAGACATAGGAGTCTTGTAACATAGCCCTGGCGAAAGTGACTGAAAGGCACGCCACCAAAGCGCTACAGCGTCTAAGGATTCTGAAGCGCTACAGCGCTTAACGCTACAGCGTCTAATATTATCTGAACAGTACTCTCTTGGGGACTTACATAACTATTGAGCTATCCAACTCACTTTTAATTACTGCAAATTTAATCTTGTTTTATCACAACTTATAATGTTTATAACTCTTCACTTTCACTTGTTACTTAATTCTTTTCACTAAGATTCTAATCACTTAAACTTCTTAGATTAATTTCAATCCCTGTGGGAACGAACTTTACTTATCAATATATTACTTGTTGCGATTGTGTATACTTGCACATCACCTTTTCGCACAACAATGATATTTGAAGGAAAAACATGCATGCCCTTATGAAATATCCTAAGGCCTTGGGCAGAGCCAAAGAATTTGCATTACAAAATCATTACTTTGGAATGAAAATAACAGGGAAATCAATGATCTTCCAATTATCAAGCTCTTCATCTGCAGCACTGCGACGCACCAAGTCTACGCCTTTGTCTTCCACAACTGATTCTTCCTCAATGACGGCCACCTGATCGGGATCCAGCATACCCGCATTCCTAAAGCTCCGAGAGAGATCATAGATAGGAATCTTCTTCAAGCCTGGTTCCCGTCCCTGAAGCTTAGCTAGCCTCCTTTCTCGCTTTTCCTCAGCCATTCTCTTCTTGTCAGCCTGAGTGGGCCAATATCCTAACCCACGCCTATCCTTGTACCCTTACAGCTAAACCGGCGTCAGAACTCCTTGCTCGTACTTTCCCAACCCTTTTCCGATCTGGTAACCATTTTGCAGCATGACTTTGGCTACAATGATAGCAGCGTCAGATATCTTTGGTGCGGGCAACGGGGCCTCTTCCCCCACAAAAGCAGCATTTGCAATTTCTAGTGATTGAAAGGCAGATTCAAGTGATTCTTCTGCAGCCTCAATGTATTGAGAGGGATGGGGCTTGCTAACGATGAACTCTTCTTCTCCAAAAACGACTATCAGCTTGTCATCGACTACAAACTTAAGCCTCTGGTGGAGGGATGAAGGAACAGCACCGGCAGCATGAATCCAGGGTCTCCCCAGGAGACAACTGTAGGATGATGCAATGTCCATGATCTGAAAATTCACATAAAATACTTCTGGCCCTATCTGCATCTGGAGCTCCATTTCTCCCATAACCTCCTTCTTGGATCCGTCAAATGCCCTAACTAGTGTTGAGCTAGGCTTCATATATGAACAGTCTACATTTAATCTGCTAATAGTAGATTTGGGCATGACATTCAAAGCGGATCCATTGTCGATGAGGACCCTGGAGAGTGTATATTCACCACATCTAACTGAAATGTGAAGTGCCTGATTATGCCCTTTTCCCTCAGGGGTGAGCTCATCATCGGTAAAAGTGATATAATTGGATGCAACAATATTCCCTACAATGCCACCGAGCTGGTCAGCAGTGATGTTCTGAGCTACATGAGCTTCATTCAATACTTTCATTAGGGCTGCACGGTGAACCTCAGAATTGAGCAGTAGGGACATGATAGAGATCTTTGCAGGGGTGTGGTGCAGCTGGTCCAACACTTTGTAATCACTCTGACGCATGATCTTCAGAAATTCAGTGGCTTCTTGTTCTGACACTTTCCTACTTTCCTTGGGATCTTGCGCTTTGCCTTTGCGAATTCTTTCCTCCTCCTCCTTTGAGGGACCTTCTTTCATGACTTCAGGGGCATAAACACGTCCGCTTCTAGTGACTCCGCTGCTTCCCGCAATGTTGGTGACATCGGGAACAACCTGAGGCGTCTGAATTGGAACTGACACCTCATAGCTCATTGGAACAGCATTGTTCTTTTGATGGGGAGCTGAGACAGGAATCACAATGGCCTTAGGTTTCTCCACGATCGGCTTCCGGCTATACGGGACCTCAATAGGTACCTGAACATTTCCATTCTTATCTGATTCGAAGGTCAGAACATCCTCCTCTTTCTCCTGGACACCCATTTGGATTACATGACGATCCAATAGGTCCTGCAAAACTGTCTTGAAGGTCTCACATGTTCCGACACAATTAACATCAACACATACTTCTTTCTGAGCACATCCTCTCTCAATGACCCCGAACTTGCTTAGCTTTGCATGAATGACCTCTAAGGGTGTTTGGATACATTCCACAGTTCTGATTAAGGATTGACTTCCCGTATCATGGATGGCATTGGTTGCATGTTTCTGATGACCAGGCAGCGGATTAGTTGTGATACTCGGGTCTTCTTGTTTGAAGGTTATCCCTTTGGCATCAATAAGATCTTGCACTACAATTTTGAATGCCTTGCAGTCCTCAACAGCGTGTCCTACTGCCCCTTCATGAAATGCACAGGTAACATTGGGATTGTAGCCTCGGAAGTAGGGTGGTTGAACTGGTCTCATGGGTCTGGTATTGATGAGTTTGTTTGTAAAAAGATAGTTGAATAGGTCAGTATAGGACATGGGGATGGGATCAAAGGTGGTCTGTTTCTTGTCTGGGTAGCTTTTGTGGTAGTTATTTTGTGGTGGAAGGGTTGGTCGTGTTTGAGCGGGGACAGGGATGTTTTGTGGTTGATAAGGTGGGCTTATGGTGACGGCGTTGGTTTCTCCTTCTTTCTTCTTCGGAAATCCGGAGAACGGCTTTTTCTGGGTGGTTATACCTGTGGAACCATGGGCAATCTTGCCGCTTCTCATCCCGTTTTCTAGTCTTTCACCGATGATCACCATGTCTGAGAAATTGGAAGACACGCTACCAATCAACCGATCGTAGTATAACGGCGGCAGGGTTTCCATGAACATGAAGACTAATTCTTTCTCTAACAAAGGGGGCGTTACTTGTGCAGCCAAAGCCCTCCACCGCTGGGCATACTCTTTGAATGACTCATTATCTCTCTTTGTCAGACTCTGCAACTGTGTTCTGTCTGGTGCCATATCTGTATTGTACTGGTACTGTCTGAGGAAGGCATCGGCCAAGTCCTTCCAACAATGGATATGGGACGGTTCTAGTTGCATGTACCAGTTGAGGGATGCCCCTGCAAGGATCTCTTGGAAATAATGGATCAACAACTTGTCATCATGAGAATGTGCAGCCATTTTTCTACAGTACATGGTCAGATGGCTTTTAGGGCAAGTCACGCCTCGGTACTTGTCAAAGTCGGGCACTTTGAATTTAGGAGGTAAAACCACATCAGGAATGAGACACAGATCACGAGCTTCTCTTGCTCTAGAGCCCGACCCTTCAATCATTCTTAAGCGCTCTTCTAACATATGATACTTGTCTCTAGCTTGAGGAGCTTCAGCAGGATAGTTCTGAGGAAAACCATTCACACCGTAGTGAGGATTATTCATCGCCACTACGGCCGGGTTCACGTGTGGGTCACGTGAGTGAGTGATATTCTCAGGAATTGGTCCCTGAATCGGGGGATAGACCGTTACTGGTGAATGAAAGTCGAACGGAGTTCCCAGCGGAATAGGAATCTGAATTTGGCCCTGAAGCGCTCCCGTTCCTCCACCGTTTGTGGCTGAGATGGGTGGGACTTGTTCCGCAACACTAAGGGGATTACCTCCTGCATTAGCCTCGGCTCCCGGAGGTGTGTATCCGGATGGGAGTCCCCAAGGCATCCCATGCGTAACTGGTTGGCCCTGGTTATGGGTTCCTGAAGTATGAGCAAATGTGTTAGTCTCGAGACTCGGAGAGGGAAGAGTGACAGCAACTCCGGTAGTGACGGCGAGATTTTCAGCGGTAGTTCCGTTCCTTAAAGCTTGTAGTATGCTCATCATTTCCGTCATCTGTGCTTCCATTGCCCCTATTTTTGTTCTCAACTCCCGATTCTCTTGAGCCAATTGTTCTCTGTTGGGAACCTCAGCAGAGGTGTTACCATGGTCTGGTTCCCCACTTCCTAAGTCTTCAATAACAGGACCGCCCCGGTCATTCTGGTTAGTTGCCATGAGCCTTGCTTGTAGACGAGTCAGGTATCGATGTTGGCGAACCAGCTTGCCTTTTTCTATTGAGGGAATACACTTTATGAGCACGAGAATTAAATAAACGAATGCAGATGCAATGCGATATGCATGATTTTATGTTTGTTTGGGTGCCGGGAATCGCGGTGTAATTCGTCTTGTCATAGGCGTGTAGGTCTAAAGCTCTAATATTTTATTTTTATATATTTTTTATTTTATTTTTTTGCTATTATTTTTGCAACGAAGTTGGAAACAATAGGCAAAACGAACACACTCTATTCAAAAGGAAAGAATACTTCAAACTCGAGGGAAAAGCAAAGTACAACATTCTGAGGGCAAAGTACAATATCCAAAGAAAATTACAACTTTTTAGAGAAAATTACAATTTCCTAAGAATTATCGCAATGATCTAAAGTGGACTTCAGAGGCATATAGCCTTTAATTTCTCCTTCCTCTTTCTCTTCTTGCTTTCGGCTGCCCCCTTGGCCTTCTCCATGAGTTCTTCTGTCAGGATCTTGCAATACTCGACAAACTCACGCACCTTGGCCGGAGTGTTGCAAGGGTTCATTTCTGCTTCAGCTCTTCTTAGCTTCTTGGGAACACGCACCTTGGCCGGAGTGTTGCAAGGGTTCATTTCTGCTTCAGCTCTTCTTAGCTTCTTGGGAACAACTCTCACAGCTTGATTAGCTAGCCCTGCTAGCTTTGAAAATTTGCTGCTCCAAAGCCGAATCTCATCCCTTAGCTCCTTGATGACTTCTTGGTCTTCTATTTTGCCAATTAATGCCATGAAGCGTTCCTCCCAGTACCGGCTTTCTACTTGCACTTGCTCATAAGATTCCCTTAGGTATTGGAAGTTCCTCTTCAATTCATCCGACCTTCCTTGTTCAAATTCCAAAGCTTGTTGATATTCTTTCAAGATCCCTATGATAGACTCTCTATCTTGCCTGATGTTTTCCACTTGGTTCTCCATTTCAAACTTCATCCTTTGGAATCCTTCTTTTGACTTAGCTAGCGCCTCTCTAACCATTTTCTCATCCCTCTTTGACTTGGTATATGATTTCTTCCATTCCCTTGCTTCCGCCACAGCCTCATTCATCCTTGAGACGCACCTCTTTACTTCTTCTTTAGCTCCCTCCAAATATTTCTGAATTCCCCTCTTGCTCTCTTCTTCTATTTCAAGCTTCCTATTGGTTGCTTCAATAGCGGCAGTTTGAAGAGCATTTTCATTTTCTAGCTTCCGCTTGTCTTGCATCACTTTTCCCAATCTGTTTTGCAAAGCCCTTTTCTCTTCTTCCGCTTTCGATAAGGCCAACTTAACCTCTTCTAGTTCTTCAATTAGGGGAACGTGGGGTTCTGGTATTTTCTCTTCAAGTGGTGGCATTCCTTGGTTGGATGATCGAGTTTCCTTAATCCTTTTTTCAAGCCATTGAGTGAAGGAGATAGCGGAGGTCCTTTTAGATAACTCGCCTCTGTTTTTCCGCACCACGGTTTCCCAAGCTTGCAAGACTCGCCGAAGTAAGTCCTCGTCTTTAGGGATCCCCTCACGGAGGTAAAAACGGAACAACATAGCTTCGGAGGGTGAGTCCCGCATAGGGTACCCGAGTTGTCTCAAGGCCAAAGACGGGTTATAATTGATGCATCCCTGTGTTCCCATGAGAGGAACGTTTTGGAAACTGCCACATTGGAATATCACTGAGGGTCTATCTTCCCAAAACTTGTGCAAGTACCACCGAATTTGAAGAGCATCAAGATTCTTAAGAGTATCCTTCCACTCCTGAGGGCTCATAGTCTTCGGATTGCAACCCAAGATGTAGGAAAGCAGGTCCCCAACTTCACTTTTGTTAATGCACACATGACTGATCAACCAAGCGTATAACACAGGGAAGGAACAACACATCTTATCCTTTCGGAACTCATGATGGCGGGTGAAGGCGCGATAGGTCTCGGCGAGAATAGCGGGAACCGGGTTGATGAGACTTTTTGCACTCTTGAAAGCTAGGAACACACCAACAGCGGTTTCATCTATATGTTTCTCAATCTGAGGGAAAAGAACAATGCCGAAGATGGTCAAAGCTAGTACTTGCTTGAAAGAAACCCAATCATTTGATGCTACATAGCTAGTCATCAAACTTTCAAAGTACTCTTGAGGAAACCCAAATATCTTGTTACGTTTAACTTTGTGGGACCGCACTTCTTCTACACTGATTTGTAACAAGGAAGCAAACTTCTCATCTGAATAATACTGCCTCTGATACTGGTAAGGTCTAGCCTCTGAGCGATCAAAACCCAGAATCTTCTCATACTCCTCTAGGGTAGGTGCCATTTGGAAATTCTTGAAAAGAAAACATCTAATCTCAGAGTCATAGAACCAACATAGGGCGGCGATGGCGCTCTCTTGTACTTCTAACTGTAATAACTTGCGGATGCTCCCATAAGTCTTGTCGAAGGACCGAAGCTCAATAGGACCTAATAGGGAAGCATACTTCTTCAAACTAGTTACATCAATCTTCTTTACGATGGGGAACCTCGAATTGAATGCGGTTTTGCCTTTGGATTCCATGTTGCTTCTTACACACCTATGACAAGGTTCGATGTTACGTTGCGATCTCCGGCAAACAAACCTTAATGCATGAAGAATGCAAATGATGAAAGTTTTTTCTTTTCAAAATTTTGTTAGATGCAAATGCAATGGTGCGAAATGATGTGAATGCGAAATGATGTGGATGCGAAATGATGTGTCATTTACATAAAAGAGGGTAAGAAACTAAGGACATTATTTTCTACGATTTTTGAAATAGAGTTTAAGAAAGAGGAATGCCTAAACTAATGCAACAAACAAAGGCGTGCCCCCGTGTCCTACAAAGGGTGGGAATCCTAGGGTCTAAAGTCGACGAAAGGGGTAATCCTCCCATGTAGGTTCTAATCACTTCCTTACAATGGCAACCAAGAGCTAAAGTCTCTCTCATGATGGCACCCACAATCGTAGAAAGCTACCGAGTGTGAGGTATCATGACAAAGCGCGCTCTTGGGCGGAACTTTCATGAGAGCCATACAGACAAAGGTCTACGAATGGCAGTCACTAATCGTTCCCACTCTCCTAGGTTTTTGTTCAGACCTTGGGTTTTAGGCCCCACTCAATGCTCACAAGTATAGGGTGTGAAGTGTGTGTTGAGGGCACAACACCTAGAAATAACTACCCTTCCCCACCTGCAAGAGAAAACACAATAGTCCAGACAAAAGCAAGCGATAACATGTTGTCTACCCTAGGGTCTAATATCATCAAATACAACTAATCTTGGGTGCCAACAACATTGCACTACTTACCTTAGGAAAGGGAGCCAAGAAGAAGGGGACATGATAAGAAAGGGGAAGAAATGCATGAAGGAACTAAGCAAAGAAGTAACATATTCAAATCAATCATGTAAACCACACACTTAATTAGTTAGGCTTGACCCACTTTTTAAAAAAATGTTTTTTTTAGTATCCCCAGTGAAGTCGCCAGCTGTTGCGCCCGAAAAGGTCCCCGAGGGAAAACCTTCCTCGTTCACAACTTTTCTAAAATCAATGAAGCCGCCACCAATACTTATTTAAGGAAAAGTATTATAAAAACCTTTTTAGAAAGCGATTGGTCTTGCGAAACTAGAGAATATGGTTCGGGGGTCGGTTACGCGCAGGGAAGGTGTTAGCACCCCACACGTCCTCTCTACTGAGAGGGAACCTTTAATTAAATGTGTGGTTTTTATATGTTGACCTGAAAATATTTAACTTTGCCTCTGTACTTCTTATTGACAACGAATTAAAGAACTTAATAGATTTTTTATTTTTGGAGAGAAAGGGGAAAAAAAAAGGGTTTTTAGAAAAAAGTGCTTGACGGGACATGGCCCGCTCCTACGTATCTCCCGGTGCGATGGAGAATTCAAAGCTACGTAGTTCTTGTTTGTTTGGAAAACGGTTTTTGTTTTTTTTATCTTGTTTAATTTGTGAAAATTGAGCTCTGATGATGATCAATTGAGCAAAGGCTCCAAGTGACCACCGTTAGCACTCCATTGTTAATAACCATGCAAGCAAAGGCTTCGCAAGACTACTAACAAAGTTTTTGATTTAGTGAAAATCTTTAGGAAAATTAGGCATTCATGATGATCAATTGAGCAAAGGCTCCAAGTGATCACCACTAGTACCTCGTTGTTAATAATCATGTAAGCAAAGGCTTCGCAAGACTATTAACAAAGTTTTTAATTTATGAGAAAATATTTTGTCTTGAAGAGAATTAAAATAATAATAAAAAAAACGAGAAAGAGGGGGGTGAAATGGTAAAATAGGGTGTCATTAGTCGCAAGGGGGTTGTATTATTGAAAATCGGGTGTGAAAAGCAGCAGCCCATTTTGTGAACCGGTCCACAAATTCATGGGCCTTTTTCAGGGGGAGGCGTAATACGCAAATGAGGGGTGTAAGTAGTATGGAGTTAAAAGGAAAAGACAAAAATAACCCTAGGTCTCTACTATATAAGGCGTTTGAAAAAAAAACCCTAGACCTAATTCTTATCCCTTCTTTCCACGGCGCCGTTCCACAATCCAATTCAACCCTAATTTTCATTCGTCTCCCCACTCTTTCCGCCTCACTTCACGGAGCCGCAACTTCTCCCATCTCTTCTTCGCCCACCCCCGCCTAACCCTATCTCCTTCTTCCTCTCGATTCCAGCAGAGTACACACATACATCATGGGAGAGAGAGATTTCGAAGAGAGAGGAAAAAAGAAAACAAGAATGGAAGTTCAGAAGGAGAGAGCAGTGAGTTCGGCGTGAGAGAGATGGGGGAAAACGAAGAGGAAGAGGGAGAAGGCGAGAGTGAGGAGCGAAGGTGAGGGATGGCCGATGACCACATCGGTCTGTTAGCTGACAGCGGCGGAGGGGGAGAGGCTGACGGTGGCAACGCTAGACGCGATGATGGAGATGGTGGAAATGGCTATGTTCTGGTTCGGTTCGAAAGGTCGCCAGGGAAGAGGAACGGCGACGGCTCAGCGGTGTTTGGGACGATCGGCCGCCGTCTACGGTGGCCGGAGCTAAAAGGTAAAACTTCGGTTCCTATTATGTTTTTTTTTTTATATTTTCTCCTTTCTCTTCACTCTTCAACTCTGATTCTTTTATGTTCGTTTTTTGTTTCCCTGGGTGGTTCACGGCCAACGGCGAGATAGCGACGGCGAGCCTTACGGCGATGCTTACTGACGATGACGATGTGATTGGGGAGGATGACCACCGTCAGCGGTGGTCGGAGCTGGAAGGTAAGCTTCGGTTCTAATTTGTTTTGTTTTATGTCTCTTTTCCATATTTTTTTATTTCTGTTTTACCTATTTTGGTTTTTGATTCCTTAAAAAACAAAAATCTAAACCCTACTTTCAGCTAAAACCCTTGCCTACTTTCTTTAAAACGAATTTCTGGCTAAGTTGCTGATTTCATTTTCCTTTTCAAAACAAATTAACAGAACCCTAATTTTTCTAAAAAAACAGAAGTTGTTTGTAACCATGCTTTTCTACAAACTGATTTTTCAAAACAAAATTTTTTATAACCCAGATTAGTTTCTAAAAAATCTTTAAGGCCTAATCCATTCATACAAAACGTATACAGGGCATATGTGTCACTAAAAGAAACATCAAAATAACCTTGCAGTCGCTATGATTTATTTAACATGTGAACATCTAGAAAGGTTAAAGCATCACAGATCACACCTATGTCTACATGATTTTGGTATTTTTGAATAAGAGAAGCACCAACCTGTTTTCCAGCTTCTGAACTTTTGTTTGATTGCTGTTGTTAATTAACCACTGCTACTGTTATCCTTGTTGTTTCTGCTCCTGCCACTTCTGTTTCTGAATTCTTAATGTTTCGTGATTAGGGTTTCAATAGGAAAACCCTAATCTTTTGACTCTGAATTCTATGTAATTTCTGTCTGATTTTCTCGGTAATTTCTGCCTCTGAATTGCTGGGTCAAGGCTTGCTTATATAGGTAGAAAAAAATTAGATTTTTGCTGATCCCTCTCCATTTCTTTCCTTTTTCAGGTATTTGGACCTCTGGAGGAAACTTGCTCAGCAAGAACAGGCCCAAGGAAGCTGTTGTTGTTGCTGTTATTTTTATGTAATTTCGTTTTTTTGATTTTTTTTGTATTTTTATTATTATTTTCGGATCTGGCCATTTTGGCCCTTTTGATGTAATTTTTTGTATTTTTTAATTTAATTTTTTGGATTTTTGGATTATTGTAAATATTTGTAAATTGATTTTTATTGATTTTGATTATATTTGCTATGGACAGATTTTTGTTTTTTGGTTGAAGTGGATGAGAATGATTAAATTGGGCCAAGCCCAATCAAAACCAAACATAGGCCCAACTTAGAAAAATGGCTGAAATGAAGCCCAATTAGAACGAACGCTAAAATCAAGCCCAATCGCAAACGCTAAAATCGGGCTCGAATTGAACAAATGCTAAAACAAAGCCCAAATTCAACAAATGCTAAAATAAGGCCCAAATTCACAAGCGTAGGACCAAATAAGAAGAGTAGGCCCCAAGTAAGCTCGAAACTAACTTAGTAAAAAAAAGAAGTAAAAAGAAGCGGACAAAATTGGGGTATGACACCGGGTTGGTGGAAAAAATAATTTCGTGAGAAAATGAGAAAAGTGCGACGCTAAGCAGTGTGTTTTGAGGTGCTTTAGGGTTCGAAAAAAATTGTACATGTTCAAATACGCGAAGTTCGATCATCAATAACTGGTTTGGTGAAACAAATTAATTTCTTGAGAAAATACTAAAGTGTGATCATAAGCATTGCGTTTTGGCGTACTTTAAGGTCCCGAAAAAAACTTTTAACTGTTCAAATTCGCAAAGTTTGTTCTTCAATAACTGGTTTGGTAAAAAAACGCGACAAAATATGTAATGTGTGATGCTAAGCAATGTGTTTTGAGGTACTTTAAGGCTTGGAAAAAATTTTAACCGTTCAAATACACCAAGTTCGATCCTCAATAACCGACTTACACAAAAAAAAATAATTTCATGACAAACATTCAAAGCACGACATTTATCAGTGTGTTTTTTATGCTTTAGGGTTTGGAAATTTTTTTAAGTACCCATCTCAAACCCCTTCTTTAGCAAACCTCCATGTGATTCAGAAAACCATTATAAATTCTCAACAGTAAAGTTGTTAAACAAGAATGAAGTAATTATACAGCTGAATTTAAAATAATTTGAAAATTCTAAATAATAATTTTATTTTTTCTGTAAAAAAATACTTTATTTTTGGCTTCATTTTTAACTCAAATACTTAAGTGGATTTTTTTTCTATTTTAAAATTTAATCTCGATGTATCACTAATATTATTTTCATCACCTAACTTTATTTGTGAGTTAGATTTGTTTTTTTATATAAAATTCTCAAAAATATGTATAATACTATATATTTTTTCATAACAATATCATGTGCATTGCACGGGTAAGATCTAGTACCAAAGTTTGGTAAGAAGGGGAAGAAAAGGAGGTAACTAACCAATTGACCGGTGGATATGGAAAATTATTTTGCGGTTGAGTAAAGCAAAGGGTTTGAGTTTTACTCGTTTCGTGGCTTCCTATCTCGGCATATTCTTTTTGTACACGTCTCTGTTTTCAGTCATCACACACCAAACATTGAAAGCATCTATCAAAGATCCCATTCCATTGAGACTTTCTCTTTTTCTCCTTCCTTCCTCATTATTCCAAACTCACTATTCATTCCTATCCATCTATTTATTGTAATAATTAATGCATAAATAACAAGACAGATCCTTGAAACTGGAGATCCCATGAATCGCTCTTCAGAATAACACTGCATCTTTCACTGTTCCAGATTTTGGCGCCAAAACAATGAAACTCGATAACTCTAATGGCCAGATGTCCTTCACCGCCGACTTTTCGCCGCCGGATAACTCCGACGACGCCGAAGAGATATTCGTTCCGCCGCTGAACTTCGCGATGGTGGACAATGGCATTTTCAGGTCCGGCTTTCCTGATTCTGCCAACTTCGGATTCCTGAAATCCCTTCGTCTCCGTTCTGTAATGTGAGAGTTCGGTTTCCCATTCTTCGTTTTGAGCAATCTGTATATGTGTACTACATATTCGTTTTCGACTTTTCGTGCAGATGTTTGTGCCCTGAACCGTATCCCGAATCGACTGCGGAGTTTTTGAAGGCCAACGGAATAAGGCTTTATCAATTCGGGATTGATGGCTGTAAGGTGTGTATTCATTTTTCTTTCTTGTTTTACTGATCGCTCTTTGTACTCTGAATTGTTTCTTTTATTGTTGTTTATTTTCCTTCAAATTATACTTTCTTGTTGTCTTGCAATTAACTATGGTTACTTGATACTTGATTCCAACGTGTTGTACACCTGCGTGGTGGCTTTGGAAAATTGTCAAGCTATCATTCTGTTTATTGTAATTTTTGGATCTAGCTTTGCTAGACTTGGTAGAATTTTCTTGTCATGGTATGTGTTTTTATCTGTTGCTTCAGTGCTGGAATCTGGATACGATTCCTTTAGTAATTTTGAAGATGGGCTTGAATACATAGAGTAAGATAAGATATACATAATACATGTGTCATATTGCTTTTCTTCACTGAGATGGCACAAGGTGATGGAGTGGCTTCATCTTTAGCATTGAACGTTCCTTCTAGACATAATATACACTCATTTTCATATACCTTGTTTTCATACAATATCTGTATATGCTATGTAACCAAGTATTTTCAGTTGTTTCAAAACTTGTATTTACTAAGAAGCTGTGTACCTTCCCTTGTAGGTCTTATTATTGCCTACCTCGTTGGTTATTCAATTGAAACAGTTGTTTGTGAAAACTGAACTAATCCTTGTTTTAAATAGAAAATCTTTTGTGTTTTTAGGTATAAGCATTATTTTTAATGGTTGCAAGTTTACTCCTAGAGAAGTATTGGATTTGTGCTGTAGACTAGGAGGGTGTTGTCTCTTCATTTTCAAGGGACAATCCATTTTGAAAGTGAGCTCTTTGATTTGAATACCTCATACAAGACTAATTGATGATAACCTTCAGTTGAACCAAAGATAACGTGGAAAGTTTGCTTTGATTCTTTGGATTCACATGGAAAGTTCGTTTAGACTTTTTTTTAAAAAAAAAAACTTTGGAAAAACCATATGGCTTTACTTTTAGTTCTGTGAACTATGCGTCCAATAATATCGTGTCCAAACACTAAATTTATTCATTTATATTAACATCGATATGCTATTTAGTGGATAAGCTGATTTGGAGATGCATCCTAGAAAACAAAATTTAATATCTGTATTAACTCTTATATTCTCAATTAGTTGTAGTGTTACAGAGTTTCATCCTCAAGCCAATCTGGACAACCTTCAGCTTCAGTCCCTTTATCCAAGCAAACATCTCATGTTTCTGTTGAGTTCATAAAATGCAGCCATACCTGACTCCTATTTTCCATATTCTGTGCTCTATCCCCTTTTGTAAAGCCATTTAAGAATATTCGAGTTGAGAAGAGAGATCTATTTCCAACAATACGTATTACTAACTGTCTTGCTACTTTTAAGATGTTTAGCACAAACTAAAAAACCTCTTTACCTTCACCCACTAACAGTAACATGCATGTTATCTGTACAATGCACCTTGTAGTAAAGCCTAAGTTGGAGCTTTGAAGGAGAATCCCGGGCTGGCTGGACAGATAGCTTTAATTTGCTTCTGTTTAACTGAGTTTGATCTTTATGTCTAGAGATTGTTTAAGCTTCGAGGAATGGTCTTTAAAAGCAGTCTGCCTTGGCTTTATAGTACAATAGCAAAACTTAAACTGATGCCATTCCCGCTACATATATCATGCTATTACCGGCAGGTGAGTAACTCTGACTTTTTTAAGTGCTACTCCAAGACACTTTGTACATTGAGGCTCATTTTATTAGGAAATTAGTCTTTAGCAGGTGTTTGAAGGTGTCTCCTATGCTGAACTTGCTCTTAACTTTTTGCAATCATCAGCGAATTTTTCTACAGGCTATTATAATCTTTATGTCCTGGAAATTTTCCTTAACATTGAATGATCGCAACCCCCTTCCCATAAACTGTCTTGTTCCACCTGGTGTGCCAGGCAAGGGAGGAGAAGCAAGTGATCGAGAATATGATATTTTAACTGATATAAAGAAAAACATAGCTTTGCACACTGATTTTACATAATGTGGCCAGGAACCCTTTGTCAACATCCCAGATAATAAGATTCGTGAAGCGTTGAATGTAGTCCTCGGTATTACAAAATCTTGAACTTCACTACCTTAATAACACAGTTTGTTTAGTGATATATTAACCATCTGGTGCGTGTTTTTCTTTTTCAAGATGTTAGGAACCACCCCCTGTTAATTCATTGTAAACGAGGGAAGGTATGCATTTTGTTCTTCCGATCTTTGTTTTTTATTAATTATTTTGAATTATTAATCATTGTTTCTTGTTAATTCTTTTGAATTATTAATCTCTGTTTGGTGATTTTACAATGAACAGCACCGCACTGGTTGTCTCGTGGGATGCATAAGAAGATTGCAGAGATGGTGTCTATCATCTATTTTTGATGAGTATCAAAGGTTTGCAGGTGCCAAAGCCAGAGTGTCAGATCAAAGGTTCATTGAATTGTTTGATATTTCCAATTTGAAGAACAACCCATTGGCATTTTCATGTTCAAGGAAATAGGAATTGAAATAATGGGGGGGAATTTAGAAAGCTACTGCATCCTCCCATGGAGTATTTCCATGATGAAGGAAATAAAAATTGAAATAATGGGGGGAATTTAGAAACCTACTGGTTCCTCCCATGGAATATTTCCATGATGAAGTGAAGTGTCTTTTTCTCTTTTGGCTAAAATTTAGAGCAGGATAAGTAGGATTTTTAATGAGATGTCCTCCTTTGTTGCTTTTTCTTTCCTTTCCCAGCTTCAATGTTGGGTGCCCAATCTACCAGCTCATGCAAAGCTGTGGATTGGATAGTTGTGAGCTTTCTTTCTATATCAGTTGAGGGTTGGTCATGATAAGATGAAAAGATAGAATAAGTTATCATGCTGTACTAATCTACTTTTTGGTAGTATGATAAAACAAATCAATTCTATCATGTCACTTAGTTAAAATTTTATTAAATGATGAGGGCCGACTTAAAAGCTAACAAGATAAGATTTTTTTAAGATTATTTTTGTTCCTCCATCTACTTTAATCCTCATATATTTTTTAGGGAAAGATAGTTTTTTGCACTTCATTTCGTATATGTTTGGTTTGGCGGTGGGAGTGCCTGGAAGCCCTTTTGATGTCACCTTTCTTGGTTTTTCTGATTTGCAACATGTTTGGGTATTACAAAAGCAAATCGATTTTGGGTCACAAACTCAATTCTGACCAAAGCTACAATTTGGAGCTTTGACGGTCATGAGAATCGATTTTGACATTGTTAATCCTTCATCTTCCTTTATTACCCTTATCTTTTTTTCACCTTCTGTTGCGTATCTTGGTTGCCACTGTAAACTGAAACTTGGTTGCCATGATATAAAGAGGTGTTTGCTTTCCCCACACCCCCTCCTACTCAAAACACACCCCTTCACCCTACACATTTACTAAACTAACCCCACTTAAAATTGATTTTCCCCCTTTACCCCTCTCCCTCTTCTTCTCCTTCAACACAACACACCCCTCTAAAATCCCAAACCTCCCCCCCCCTCTCCACTCCAAACCCACCCATCCTCACCTTCATCATTCACTCCTATTCAACTACCCAACATTGGCAACTAGCTCAAGGTAATAACCCTACCAAACTTTTTTCATTTTGGTTCTGTTTTCAGTTTTTCACGCCATTTTTTTTTTCTGTATTCGCGCTTAGTTCGAACATGGTCGTTCGAACATGTTCGAATGATCGTGTTCGAACAAGTGTTTAATGGGGTGTGACTTTGCTAGGTTCGAACACCATCATTCGAACGTGTTCGCATAAGGGTGTTCGAACAGCGTTCGCATAAGGCCGTTCGAACAGTAGCAGATGAGATGACAACTGACATCGTAGAATCCCAAGATTTTACTAGTTCGTTCAAAACGGATACGGTAATAATGATTTAGTTATTTTAATTTTAGCGAACTATTCAATTTATTTAACTGACTTTTAGTAATTGAATTTCAGTTATTCCCTAGTCGTGAGGAGCTGCTGACGTGGGTGCGTGCGGTTGGAAAATCTCTTGGGATGGTGATTGTTATAGGAAGATCTGACACCGGACGACGATCAGGTAAACAATACTGCATGTTGATTTGTGATAAAGCTGGATCTTACAAGACAAATGTTGAGGAAGGCACGAACACTAGAAAATGTTGTTGTCAGTTCAGACTGAAAGGGAAATTTATTAAGAAGCTTGGAGGATGGATTTTGAGGGTTATGAATGGAACTCATAACCATGGTATGGCTACTTATCATGAAGGACGTCCGTACATTGGTAGGTTATCTTCAGAAGAGAAGGATCTAGTGGCTAGAATGACTAGGAACCATACTCGGCCAAAATTGATACTGAATGAGCTGAAATTGATGAAGCCTGATGATAACTATACGGTTGTGAAACAAATTTACAACTGTCGTCAAAGGCAAAGGTCGGCTATGCGTGAGGGTAGGACTGAGCTCCAACAACTGATGTTTTATTTGCAACACGATAATTATGTTTACTGGACTCGACTTGCAGAGGGAACTACCGTTGTGAAGGACATCTTTTGGGCACATCCAGATTCCATTGAGCTTCTAAACACCTTCCCGGTTGTTTTGTTGATTGATTCCACCTATAAAACCAACCGGTACAGGTATCCGTTGGTTGAGATCGTTGGTGTAACATCAACAGAGAAGACTTACTCTGCTGCATTTGCTTATGTCAATTGGGAGAGGATGGATAACTTTGCATGGGTTCTTGAGAAATTGAGGGGTTTATTTAGGAGACAGGATGAAGTACCACAAGTCATACTTACGGACAGAGACACGGGTATGATGAATGCTCTGGCAGGAATATTTCCAACATCTGCAAACTTGTTGTGCCAATTTCACATTAAGAAAAATGTGAGGGCCAAAGCAAGGCTCATTGTGAAAGACCAGTCTGTTGTTAATGACATTATGGGTGCATTTCAATCTGTTGTGCATGCGAAGACCACAGAAGAGTATGATTATGAGTTGGGTCTGTTTAACGACTTGGCAGGACCTTATCCCAGTTTCATAGAGTATGTCAGGACCACCTGGCTAGACCCCTTCAAGGAAAAATTCATTGATGCATGGATAAATAACCATATGCACCTTGGCAACACTACCACCAACAGAGTTGAGTCTGCACACTCTCACTTGAAGCAAATATTACGAGACAGTAGGGGAGATTTGTGTAAGTGCTGGGATGGAATGCAGACCATGCTTAGGATACAACATTCTGACCTTAAAATGCACTTTGAGCATAGTTTGAGTAGAGTGAAAGTACACCACTTGAAGAAGAAGATTTTTGATGAAATTAAGGGTTTAGTTTCATCTAATGCTATAGACCATATTTTGGATGAGATGCAACACATTGGATCCGTTTCACTTAACCCATCATTATGTCAACACACGCTCCGGACCACACACGGGCTACCATGTGCATGTGAGCTTTCAAGGTATGATGTACAAACTCATAATTATATTGTGTCTACAAAAAAAACTTGTTTATGTCAATTGGGTTGTCACTAAATCAATGTCGCATTTTTTGTAGGGTTATGATGGACTGCACTCCAATTCCCTTGAGCATGATTCACCAACATTGGCAGAGGTTGAATTTCAAAATACAGACAGAGGTAATGGATGATGAGTTGAGTGTAGACATTGAACTTGAAGCTATCAAAAGAAGGTTTGAGGCCTCTGATCACGCCGGTAGAGTTATGATTAAAGCAAAAGCACGTGAATTGGCATTCCCAGACACGACTTCCATGTGTCCACCTCCGGATACGATCATTACAAAGGGAGCACCAAAAAAAGATAAGAAAGGGAAAGTTGATTACTCAACAAAGCGAGACAAGTCTTTTTGGGAGCATGTAGATGACAAATTTGACTCCCCCGATGGTTCATCTAGTGGATGTTTTGCTCAGTCTCGTAAACGCCCTACTCCTCCCCAAAGTAGGAGTGGAACGCCTACAAACCCACACAGTTCGGGTTCCACTCCTACTTTGTCAACGTGTCCAGCACCTAATCCATCAGAAAGCAAAAAGAGAACTCAAGCTGACAGTGCTACTACAATCCCTACTCCTCTACTACATAAGAAACCAACACCCACACCTATTGTTACAGAAGCTGCTGCTACTACTGTTTCAACAGCTCTTATTTTGACACCAACACTTACTTTGACACCAGCTCCTCATCCAAAACCCACACCTATGGATGCTGCACACATTGATGTTTTTAATACTTACATAATAGGGATGCCAGAATACATGCGTTCCTATGTTCAAAAAATTGTTAATGTGGTAGGTGATGGAAATTGTGGCTTCCGGTGTATTGCTGCATTTCTTGGTAGGGGTGAGGAGGCTTGGCAGTCAGTCAGAACTGATCTGATGGAGGAGCTTAACCAATACAATGACTTCTACACTAGACTGTATGGTGGTATTGGTAAGGTCACATTTTTGATGAGGGCATTGTTGAGGGCACATCATGGACATAATGTTGAAGATAATTGGATGACTACACCAGATATGGGGTATCTAATCAGTAACAAGTACAAAGTCGTCCTGACTTGTTGGTCACCTAATTGTTGTTACACAATTTTTCCATTCAATGTTGCACCATTCAGAACTGCCCGACAGTTCAACATCCTTTTGGTACCAGAACACAAACACTTTGTACAGGTAAACTGTCTTCTATTTAGATTCAATGTAGTAATTCCAAAACATTACATAACATTCTGTTTTTTGTTGTATTTTTGAAGGTCTTTATGAAGCCTGGAAGTCCAATGCCCTTGCCGGATTTGATATGGAATACTAATAGGGCACCCATAGCAAAGGGTTGGGACTCGCTTTTTGTTGGCCGGATACAAAAGTGGAAGAATTTGCTCATACAATCACAACCCCCCCATCCCCTTCCTTGTGTAGATTTAAGTAAAGATAGTGATGGTAGTCAATGTTAAGTTAGGTTTATAATTTTGGTACACAATGTTGTATAATTTTGGTACATAATGTTAAAGTTAGGTTTATATTTTGAAATCACCAAAACTGTGTGCTGATTTATTTAGTTTCTGTTTCTGCATAACAGTGGTTCGCATGTGGCCATTCGAACGCCTGTTCGAACGCACCCATTCGAACACGTTCGAATAAAGCCATTCGAGGCAGCCAAAACACACCCTTTGTACAATCAGTTAACAATATTCCTTAACACGGATGACATTATTCGAACAAGTTCGAATGATGTCATGCGAACAGTACCAATTCCTTAACACGCACAATGTCGTTCGAACTGGTTCGCATAACCTCGTTCGAACAGTCACTTAACCCGTGTTACACGAGCGTCCCACGCGAGGTCATTTTGGGGAAAAATAAGTTGGGGGGTGTGCGAGGAGTAGGAGGGGGTGTGGGGAAAGCAAACACCTATAAAGATTGGGTTTTTTGTGTGTAGTGGGCTCCGTAAAGGCCCATTTAAAGTCAATGGACTATACATATTGTAGTGGAGGGTAAATGGAACTTGGAACATACATCTTTATTTAATTAATTAAGATAAAAAAGTTAAAAATAAAGAATACAACAGAATTGAAAAACTCTTCACCAAAAAAAAACCAGAATTGAAAAATTAACATAAAATAAAAAGTAAAAATAAAAGAAAACATCTGTATTCACCTCTTCTTTAACAAAACTAACATTAATATACAAATATAAATCAATACAAATAAATATACAGACTTATTTTAATTTATATTAATTTAATTGTAATTTTAATTTACATCTTCTGTATGCTTAATTTATCATTTTTTATTGGCTACTTATATTAAATTTTAAGTTTTTAATGTAATTTTTAGTTGAGATCCATTTTAGTAATTTCATACGTAAAAGCAATTTTAATCTAATCTATCTAAACAACAAAGATCGATAAAAATCACTTTTTCAATAAAGGTATTCAAACAAAAATCACGTCACATTCAACTCACTTTTAACTAAAATCAATTCTGCAAAATCAATTCTATCAGAATCAATTCTACTCACCGCAAAACCAAACATACACTTCATTCATAATAAAAGAAGGAACATAGAAACATCTAAGTAGGGGTGGGGACTAGTTTGCTAAATGGAATTATTGATGCTCTAGCTATCTTGTAAGCAACCTTATTAATTTGTCTTCGAACAAAAGTTATCTTATAGCTGACATGGTGTTCAAATAAAATCTAAAAATCATGGTTAATGACATTTAAAATTGTGATTAATGAAGTTTCGTTGATAAGTAATGAGTTGTGACACATTGGGCTTGGGGTAAAGATCCTCTCAAGTTCCTAAAAGAAATTAATGATCAATTACTAAAGTTTTGTACGTATAAAAATAGGATTGGGATCCTCTCCATTTAATGGAGGGTTCCATTTGGAGAGAGAGTGACACAATGAATATTTTAATATTATTTTAAAAATAATATTAAAATATTTAATGTGTCACTCTATTTCCAAATGGAACCCTCCATTAAATGGAGAGGATCCTGATCCATAAAAATACGCAACTATAAAAGTATGACATCACTACTTTTTTGTGAGGCTCGATTTAGTCTTATTTAACCCCACATTAAGGTTGGGACTCAGGAATTTCACACTTTAAAGTATTATAATGATATAACATAAAATATCCATATATCACATATAACATAAAGTACTATTAAGTATTAAAAAATATAAAAGTAAATGGATACAGTTCTATTAAAATCACTCTCCTCCCCTATTGACCAAACAAGAATATGCTCTCCTCATTTCCTTCCTCTCAACCAAACAAAATCTAAAATTGATTCACCGCTTTAGTGTAACTTTTATTTAAATTGTAAGTTAAAGTGTGATTTGTGTAGTTGAAATACCTGATATAAAGATGATTTAGATGAGTAGATTGCACCTAAGTCAACCCCCTCTCATCATTTAAACTAAAGAGACGATTATGCTCCAATTGAGAATTAAGAGGGGAAAGTGGGGAGGAGATGGCATTGGGGAGAGAAGAGAGACAAAACTCTCATCATATTTCAGAAACTGTTATCGTAGAGAATGAGAAGAAAATGTACATGACAAATATCTTTCTAACTTTTAGAGTATTATAAAAAGATGAAAAAGTTTTGAAGAATTTTTTTAACCCGTCTAAAATCTCCCTCCAATACCTTTTTTGATTTCTCCATATTAGAGAGTTTTGAATTCATCCTATATATTTTTTGATTTGTGTAGGTTGTGTACCGCATGTGCATCATAGGTAGTGGCAGATTTAGCACCCCGGGTGAGGGGGCAAATTTTTTTAAACAAATATTGCTAAAAAGATTTTTTTTTGATAAACAATGTTAGTAGGGGTGGGGAATAAGTTTTTTCCCCTAAACATTGGACCCCATACCCCCTCATTCCATCATATTTCCGGAAAAAATAAGTTTGTTCCCCTAAACATCCCGGAAATAGACGTATTTTCGGAAAGATTTCCGGAAATACCATTTTTTGAGGTATTTTATTTTGGCTTCTGGAAATACCTCTTTTTGAGGAATTTCCTGAAATTTAACCTTCCGGAAATACCCGAAAAAATGGTATTTCCGGAATGTTTTTTTGAAATTTTGTTTTAATTAATTTTTTTTTGCTTTTTCAGTGGCAACCAGAACAGGAAACATAGAGCGAGGCGAGCATTCAGGAGCGGGAGGAGATGAGCAGAGTCCTTCTGGTAGTAGGAGTAGGTTCCGATTGAGGACTAGACAGGCCGGACACGCGTCTGAGCGTCAGAGACGTGTCCGAGTGCGAGAGCAGCAGCAGGAGGCTGAGCCAGACGCCATGGATGTAGATGACCAGGCTGAGGCTGGGGTTGCTCAGCATGATGATGAGGCTGCTGAGCAGGTTTTGTTACACCAACTGCATGTCCACTGCGTCCAGAGACTACTACAGACGGGACAGGTAATACTTTTAATAATTTGTTTATTTTTTAACAATTAATTACTTTTATTTTTTTACAGGACCGGGGTAAGATTAAAGTTGCTTCTCATGGGGGGAAGATACTGAAGATGAGACCTCAGCAACACCACCCACATATAGCAGGATGGTTGCAGCAGGCCCATCTGTTTGAGCTGGACATCACACCTCTCGGCAACATCAACCACGAGCTCATATCAGCTTTTGTGGAGAGGTGGCATTCTGAGACCGGCTCATTCCACATGCCGTGAGGGGAGATGACAGTGACGTTGGACGACGTGTCCGTGTTGCTCCACTTGCCGCTCACCGGCACACCGTTGGCGCATCAGCCACATTTTGACACTGCCGATGCTATTCGGGCTGGAGTTGACCTGCTGGGCATTGACCACACAGCCTGCTGGGCAGAGTGTCAGTTCAACAGGGGACCAGCATTCCGATTTTCTTTCTTGATGGCCGCATACACACAACATGGAGCGCGACCATCTTGATCAGGCGGCACGGTGCTATCTGCTACACTTGTTGGGCAGCACCATTTTTGCCGACAAGAGTCACACATCTGTCCCTGGCAAGTGGGTGACTCTTATTTCGGACTTTGCCCTGTGTGGCCAGTGGGATTGGGGTCCAGCGGCTCTAGCTATTCTCTACGAGCAGCTGAATGATGCTTGTTACTGGGAGACGTCGCAAATTGGCGGATACGCTTCTCTACTGCAGGTAACTAATTAATTAATTATTTTTATTTTTTTTAATTACTTTTATTTATATAATTACTTTTTTTTATTATTTTAGTGCTGGATATATGAGTATTTCCCCACCATCGTGGTGCGGAAAGACTTCGGTGTCAGTCAACTTCCACGTTGCAGCAGGTGGGCGAACAAGAAGTGCGATAGTATCAAGCTTCCGGAGTTTCGGCAACTGCTGGATGACTTGCAGAGGAAGCAGGTCATATGGAGCCCCTGGGACGACCACAGACAGTACCTCCGGTTTCACAACATTTCATTATTCAGAGATTGGCTGCTGTGGGGGGGGGGGGGGGGATGTGGCGGTGCCTTATATGCCAGGCAGGGTCCGTTGGCAGTTTGGATATGTCCAGCAGATTCCTGATCCACCTATTTCGGACCCACGTCCATCTCCGGAGGTCATAGTACAGCAGCTGATGTTCTATCAGTCCCCAACGCGGGCTTTCAGGGACAGCGGTCGACGGACACCCGTCCAGGGTGCTTGTGATGACGAGTACCTACCATGGTACTTCCAGGTGTCCATTCCCCCGCCTGACTCCGGCTTCGCCTTCACCTCCAGCTCCGCCTTGGCCTCCAGAGGATGTTGGTCCACTTCCCTGAGAGTCCAGGATGGAGAGAGCAGCTAGGCATGTCCAAGATGTCTATGATAGTCTTTTGGCAGTCGACGACATTCTTGAGGATGTCTATGATAGTCTGTTGACTGATTTACAGCTTTTGGACATTTAGTTGTATTATTTTTTGTATTTTTACTGTATTAATACTGATTATTATTGTTTATTAGTTTAGCAAGTTTCGTTACATTTAATTATTTCACATAAATTTTTTTAATTTAAAAAAAATATTTTTTAAAAATTTCCGGAAATACATGTTGAACCAAGGACAAACACGCTTTGTTTTGTATGATAACAAATTATGTCTTCTACTAATGGTTGCAGTTGTATGAAAGTACATGGACTAAATCAAAGAGCAGAATTCTTAAAGTGAAATGGCTTGGAGAAGAAGCAACACTGAAGTCCGAGACCAAATTGTTTATCTGCTTTTGATAGGACTCAAATGTAAGATCCTATCCCTTCAGTTTTATGACATTAGTAGAAGAGACATGATGTTTTTAAAAATGTTTTAAAAAAAAATAAAATTGTTGTGTTGAAAGCCTTGAAAAATACTTTAGTCAAATGCATGCATGCATGCATGAGAAAGGCACACAACATGGGAAAGTATTTTAAAAGTAAAGAATCGATTTTTACATGGTCTCATTGTTGTTTAAAATTGATTTCTAACTCCCAATGAATGAGAACAATCGATTTCCAAGTTGGTTTTAAAAGAAAATAATCGATTACTTACTTCCTTATTAAAACAATCGATTTCCTTCCTCGCCTTTTCAAAGCATGTAATCGATTTCTCCTTATGCATTTCAAAGCATGTAATCGATTTCTCCTTATGTATTTCAAAGCATGTAATCGATTTCTCCTTGTGTATTTAGAGCAATGAATCGATTTCCAACTTCTCTTCTCAAGCAATGAATCGATTTCATGCTTCCTTTTCTCAAGCACAGAATCACTTACAAGCCCCTTGTATTAAGCAATGAATCGATTATGATATGTTTCCTTTTTTAACCATATAATCGATTATGCCATCTACAACATCAAAGCACATAATCGATTATTACATCTAGTGTTTTAGTTCAACTGTCAATTTTTTACATTTTCTATAAATAGGGACCTTGGATTCAAAACTAAAACACACCACTACTCTTTACTATCTCATACATTTTCAAATCACTAGAAAAGAGAAAAAGAGCTTTCATTGTCAAATCTTTTGTTAAAGTTCTTCATTTCAAAACCAATCATCTCTCTCTCTACTATATTGTTATTCTGCTGGAGTGATTGGTTCATAGTTTCTATATTGTATTGATCTGTATTCTTGGTGGCTTAGAAATCCTGGGACGTGTTCTTGGGTCTCTCAATTTGGGAGATTGAGTTGGTTTGAAATCCTGGGAGGTGATATTGGGTTGTTCAATCGGGGAGATTGAAGTGGTTATTGTGAAATCCTGGGAAGCATTTTTGGGTCGTTCAATCAGGGAGATTGAAGTAGTTGTGAAATCCTTAGCGGGAAGCTCGGGTTCTCATTTTGGTTAAATTGAGATTTGCTATTTGAAGTTGCTTGTTTGTAAAACATTCTTCATCATATAGTGGTTGTCAGCAAGTCCAAAGGTTGCAAAGCCTGAGGTCGAGGATGTAGGGCTTTTATCCCGAACCTCGTAAAAATCCTGGTGTATCTCTATCCCTCTCTCCTTACTTTCTTTATTGTTTATATCTGTTTATAGTTATATTCAATATCACCGCGTTGCATATAAATCTGATTACTGAACCATTAAGAGTAATATTGCACTGTGCTTGATCTACCTGCTTAGTTAATGCATATAGTTTAAATCTTAGTTTCCACATCTCATTTAAACAAGCACTGTTAATATTTTGGAAAATTGAAAAGAATTCAAGTTTTTCACATAACCTTATTCACCCCCTCTAAGCTTATCATATAGTCTAACAATACACATATTTCTGGAAGCGAGAAATATGTGTTTTCCGGAAATACCTAAAAAGAGGTATTTTCGGAAGCAAAAAATGGCTTCCAGAAATACCTCTTTTTAGGTATTTCCGGAAAACACATATTTGTCAGCCTTTCGAAAATATATGTATTTCCAAAAATTTAAAAAAAATCTTTTTTTTACGAAAAACTAAGGGTATTTTGGGGATTTATGATAAAATGAGGGTATAGGTCCAATTGGGGGGTGGGGGGGTGTTTTTAACAGCCAAGACACTCATCTAAATCCGAATAAGATGCTTGCAGATATGAATGTCAACAGTGGGGCTGGAATGGGATGATTCTATAGATAGATCGGACGGTTAAGGATGAGAAATGTACGTGGGACCCACCACATCTAACAATAAGAAACTGATCCAACAATCTAGGGTTTCATTTCATATACATAGTTCCCAAAACCCAACGAGAGCGTAGCAGAGCACTAGTGATTTCTCCACTACTAGGCTAACACCATTTTCATTTTGCATTTCGTTTCTTTGCTTCTTCTAGAGTCTTCTATCCTTCCACCACTGCGCTCTCGTTCATCTCCTCACGGGTAAGTGCAAGTCCCTTTCTTCGGGCCTCGACTTCATCGCATAGATAATTTTAGTGCAAAAAGATTGTTTCGTCTCTTTACTTTACTTTACTGTTGATTTTGATTTAGATAACAACTAATTGTGTGCGTGGAAAGAAAGAGAGGGGAAAAAAAATGGGGAAATCAGGGGGTAGAAGAAAGAAGCAAACAGCGAATGGTGTTTCTGTTGACAATTCGGCTTCTACCCAAACGGCGAATGGTGGAGTGGAATTGGATTCGTCAATTTTTTTGAAGAAAGCGCATGAATTGAAAGAAGAAGGGAATAAGAGATTTCAGAATAAGGATTACGACGGTGCTCTTGAACAGTATGAGAATGCTCTTCGACTTACCCCCAAAACGCACCTTGATAGGGCAGTTTTTCATAGCAACAGGGCTGCTTGTTTGATGCAAATGAAGCCCATCGACTATGAAGCCGTGATTTCTGAGTGCACCATGGCGCTTCAGGTCCAGCCCCGATTTGTCCGGGCTCTTCTACGGAGGGCCCGGGCATTTGAGGCTGTGGGCAAGTATGAAATGGCTGTGCAAGATGTGCAGTCTTTATTGGGTGCAGACCCTAATCACAGGGATGCTTTGGAGATTGCCCAGAGATTGAGGACTGCATTGGGACCTCGCCAAGAAGCTCAGCAGGATCTCCACAGTCGCCCTTCCCCTGCTGCCCTCGGTGCTTCTGCTGTTCGTGGTGCTCCTATTGCTGGATTAGGCCCTTGTTTACCTGCCCGGCCTGCACCGAAAAAGGGAGCGAATTCAGCAGTTGGGACTGTTGTCTCTCCTAATAACAAGCTTGACAAGTCTCAACCATTTTTACCAACCGAAAATGGTCCTGAGACCAAGTCTCCAATGCCAAAACTTGTGTTGAAGCCTTCAAATGGTTCTGTGAACCCACCTAACTCGAGAAATGAAAACCAGAAGGAACAGTCATCTCATTCATTGGCTATTCACGGGCAGCGGGTGGAGATCCCAATTCAGTGTAGGCCATTGAAGCTTGTTTATGATCATGACATTAGGCGTTCCCAGATGCCGGTGAATTGCAGTTTCAGAGTACTGAGAGATATAGTAAGCAAAAGATTTCCTTCATCAAATTCAGTTCTGATCAAGTACAAGGATTGTGATGGTGATTTGGTTACTATAACCTCTACTGATGAACTCAGATTCGCAGAGTCTACTGTTGATAGCCATCTCCTGAAAGAACCTGAAGTGGACAAACGTGATTCTGTTTCGATGCTGAGACTACATATTGTTGAAGTTAGTCCGGAGCAGGAGCCACCTTTATTGGAAGAAGAGGAAGAAAAACCTGTTGAGAATGAAGAGACCAAGGGAGATGAGAGCGGATCTCAATCTCATTCTTCCCTTGGTGAATCTGTCACTGAAGTTCCTGAGGCCGAGGTTGATAAGACCGAAGTTGAAAATATCAGGAAGGATGCTTCAAAGGAAAAGCCGGGAGCCACAGGAGACAATGAATGCAAAGAAGTGGAGATGGATGATTGGTTGTTTGAGTTTGCTCAACTTTTCCGCTCACATGTTGGTATTGACCCGGATGCTCATATTGACTTGCATGAGCTTGGGATGGAGCTTTGTTCAGAGGCTCTTGAGGAAACAGTAACTAGTGAGGAGGCTCAGGATCTATTTGACAAGGCTGCTTCAAAGTTCCAGGAGGTGGCAGCTTTGGCTTTCTTCAACTGGGGTAATGTTCACATGTGCGCTGCTAGGAAGCGGATCCCCCTAGATGAGGCAGCTGGGAAGGAAGTAGTGGCAGAACAACTTCAGGTGGCATATGACTGGGTCAAGGAAAAATATTCTTTGGCAAGAGAGAAGTATGGGGAAGCACTCTTGATCAAACCAGATTTCTACGAGGGACTGTTGGCTCTTGGGCAGCAACAATTTGAAATGGCTAAACTCCATTGGTCTTTTGCACTTGCTAACAAGATAGATCTATCAGGCTGGGATGCCACAGAGACTCTTCAACTTTTTGATAGTGCAGAGGAGAAGATGAAAGCTGCAACAGATATGTGGGAGAAGTTGGAGGAACAGAGAGCAAAAGAGCTAAAGGACCCAAATGCAACTAAGAAAGAAGAACTATTGAGAAGAAGAAAGAAACAAGGAAGTGCTGCTGAAGGGGAGTCTTCCGGTGTTGGCGGTCAGGGTGATATATCTCCCGAAGAAGCTGCTGAGCAAGCCGTGGTGATGAGATCACAGATTCATCTCTTCTGGGGTAATATGCTTTTTGAAAAATCCCAAGTGGAATGCAAATTAGGAATGAGTGGTTGGAAGGAAAACCTGGATGCTGCAACCGAACGCTTTAAGCTTGCAGGAGCTTCGGAGGCAGATATTTCAATGGTTCTGAAGAATCATTGCTCTAATGGAGATGCAAAGGGAGATGATAAAAAGGTCCAAAGCCCACTGTCCAGTAAGACTGATGAACTAGAGATCAATAAGGGTAATCAAGTATGAGATAAAGGATGTGGCTCTGAAATCTCTATTGTTTCTGTTCAGTCGTGTCTTCAATGAAGACTCTAGACAAGGAATATCTTTGCCATTGGATGTCTGAATTCTTTCAAAACAGAAATTGAAAACTTAGGGTGCCTTAATTAGATAGCTCCGCCTTTTTACTTTTTCCCCTTTTCTCTGAAGTTCTCGGTGATCTGATGAAGGGAGATTGTTTTTTTAACATTATTTACATATTATGAATTTCCAGTGATCAATTTCACTTGCTTAGTCATTTTTGTCCGCTGAGTTGTTGGTAATACAGTTACAATTTATGGATGATTGCGAGCTTGTTCGGCTCATGACATTTGCTTTGTCGTGTCTTACCAATATGCTATTGCTGCGTGTATTGCTGATTTTATAGCATAAGATTTTTTAGGGTTTTGCCTCGAATGTTTTTGGTTGATGTTTTTAGTGTCAGTTATATCCTTTGGTAGGAGTTTTATTGCAAGACGCTTGAGCAGCTTCTTGTTAGTAGAGCTGTCGGAAAAAACAGCCTCGGCCCATAGGGCCAACCACTTGCCCCTCAATTCAGTCCCCAAATTTAAAGCTCCCTACTAAGTGGATTTCTTTTGGCCCCAGCCCATAAGTTTCAAGCATTTTAGTTTTTCATGTGATTTACTTGTCTAGTATTGGTAGGGGTTGTTTTGTAAAGTGACTCACTTATGTGAAGAAAAGAATCATTTTTTTTTCAGCCGCTTGATTTTCTACAACTGAATTAAAATGTTGTCAACTCTCAGGGCATTTGTAATGTCATAGATTTGTATTAAGTCTACTGCCTTCATGGATGAATCTTGTTGGCTGGCTTTCTGCCTCTATCTCAGTAGCAGTTTTACTACATGAGATTGTCATTCAACTTGGATATCCTTGTTATTTTCTTTATTCCTACCTGCTGAAGTAGAGCTTCTTTCTGCTCTATATCTTACTTTTTGACACACATAACTAATCATGATTGAACTTCATACAGTCTAATAAGATTTTAGTATCTTATTATATGTGTAAACCAGAGGTTCATTCTTTATGATAACACATGGCTAGGTGTTTTGTTCTTCAAATTTGCAGCTTCTGTTGTTGGTTACTTGAAAGCACAATATTTGAAGATTACATCAATGATTTTTTTCTTCATTATGCATGATTTGCTTGACACCATCTTCACCTAATTAAGCCAAGTGAGAGTGTAGCTTGAGGGGCGGGGGGACGCAAAGAACCAAATGGCATTCTCCTAGATATGCTTTTCTCTGATAATCTAGGGTTTTTAGATAATCCATAGACCCTGGTTGAATGTAATTTAACATATATGGAGCTTTATTTGTTTCTTTTTATTCCAAGTTAGTATTTAGGAGATCTTGTTGACTATAGCCTATCCATTACAAGTTGATCATAGGATAAGTACTTTCACTACAGCCGTTTCAGTAAAAAAGGGTCTGTTTTGATATAATTGTCATTCTATGGATTAATTATTACAAGTTCAGAGTGCTCTAAACTCAACTAGTTTTTCACATCAGAGTGATTGATGATTAGGCATTTTCTGTTTGGTTGTCACAAAGATGATTGTGTGGTGAAATGGGTTTGGATTGCTCAGTAGTAATGCCTTCCACGTTTCAATTACGTCCGCTGTTGGTATTTCCCCAATGGAGAAAACACTAAGGCTGTCACTAATCTTTGATCTCTGAAAAATTTACAAAAATACAAAAAACAGCACTGAATTTTCTTCATATGTTTCTTTTCAATGAGGGAATTTTTAATTCTGTATTATCTGTTTACATATTCATTTATTTTGGTCCAACTTTACATATTCATTTATGTGGTTCAAAGGACAACATGAAAAAACTCGCCCCCCACCCCTTCTGTCCTCTTAGAACCATCTGAACAGAAAGGCAAGGGCATAGGAAGTATTTTTGCTGAATCTACTAAAATTCTGAGTGTTCCCTCCCTTTGATGTTTAATGATGTATATTACATACTCACATCATATGATTGTAACGGAAAGCTAATATAAAACTTAATCATTTTCAATGCCTGATTAGTGAGAAATAAACTGGAACTCAAGTGAGAGGAGAGGAGCTTGTAATTTCCACATCTAGTTGCGTATAGTTATGGATATTTCAACTTGCTTGGTCACTATCGTTGAAGACTTGCTAAGGGTGCCTTTTGACTGATTAAGTTGGATCAATCAGGACTTTTTTCCTTTTAAATAGCTCATAAATTCAACTGACAACCTTGTTCGCCTTGCACGCTATTCTTTTGTTTCAACGTATATATACAAATGGAATCTGAGTAATCTTAGCCGCTTTGACGGGAAAGTATGCATATTTGAGGGATGAAATGTTCCATGTGGTCCCAAATGATCATTATGACTAGTTGAAAATGCTCATGCTGTTTTGATAAATCAGAGCAAACAATGAAACCATAGTCCATTGTTAGTTCTCTCATCAACTAAATTGACCTACTTTTGGTAGGCCATTCACGCTGGTTTTCAATGCCAACGATGATGCTTTCTTACCGACTTTTATTTCTTAACATTATCAACATTCTCGTTTGGTTGCTGTCCCAACATCAGGATTTACTAGTTTATGTAAACAAAAATTATGCTTTTTGGTTTCTTAAAAGGGAACTTGGAACAAGAATTAGCATGACAGGATTTCGATAAGAACCAAGTTACAAAACACCGGTTCCCGTTTCCAAATAAAATGATCTTGTCAGTATCCCTGTGTTCTGCTATAACGGGAACTCCTGAATCTAAGGCCACTTGACGTTCCAATCCAGTTCCAACAATGCACTTTTCGGACCGAGAAAGAGGAACTGCTTGACGTTGCATATTAGAACTCATTAAAACTCGATTCGCATCATTATGCTCGATAAAATGAATGAGGGAAGCTCCAATAGAAAAATATTGGAAGGAAAAAATACTGATTTACAGATAACATACCTATTGACCTATATACAAACATTAAAACCATAGGAATGAGTTCTCTAATTTTGTTTCATGTGGAAATATCTTCACCCTTTGACCTCTCCTTATTATTATTATTTTTACACAAACCTCTCATTATTGAACACGTCTTATTATTAAACACGAAAAATGTTTACCATAATAAAAACACGCTAACCAATGTCCCCAGTAGTGTTTGGAATTTTTTTTATCCGCACGAAATGACAAATAAACACTACAAATACACTATGTTAAGTTTGGATCAACTCATCGACAAAAATAATTAGACCTTGATTGTTTATCTTTGAAACACTCTGATATATTTTAGAAAAATAAATTAAAAATAAATTATTTTCTTTCATCTCATTCAAGCAGATGCTATTGGCTTGGCACTCCTTTCTTGAGGGGTTGGGTTTTTTCTTTTTATTCTCTTTTGTAACAAAAAAAATTAAAAAATATTATTGTCTAGATTTTCAAAAAAGTCCAAACATTTCAGAGGTATTTTACTTTTGTTGGACATTCTTGTCTAATAATATAAATTATTTTAAACAGTTTTTATTGAAAATTACTTTTTCTTGCGTAGTTGATTTTTAATGAAAATGAGTAAGTTTATCTTAGTAAAAAAAAATAGAGAGCATAAACAAAAAAGTCCATAATCAAAGTACTAAATTAACTATATGGCAATGACTATTATTACCATGATTTAACTTTTTGGTAAATCCATCAAAAAACTTATATTCAACAACTGTGGCCCTATCCTATGTGGTGGATCTGCACATAGTTGAGCTATTTTTTTCTTTTCTTTTTCCTCCCTATTGAATGACATGATTATTCCAAAATTAACCACAATAAGCCAAATAAGAATCATGAGATGGTTCCTTATAAAATGGTAAAGAAGGGGTTACTTTCTAAAATTGTGCCTCAGCACATGACACTAACTTAACCATCACAGACATACACAGAAACAAACAGATCAAGCTAATATTTAATTTTTGAGCTATATGTCTTAGATTTATGCTACACATGACATGCATATGGGCACATCCAAACCAAACCAAACCAATCAAATCAAATATACATACCAAAAGCATTCAGCAAAACATACAAAATTACTAATAACAAATACATATAATCTTCCCATCTCAAGCTTAAACGGTTGATATGGGAATGCTAGATTCCATGGCCTTCTTCATAGCTTCAAACCTAGGTTCCTTGTCCTTAAATTTAAGACCAGCATACAACTTCATGTAATCATCAAAAACAAATTTGGGATAAACATGTCCTGTCTCATCTTCCTTCACCAAGGTAGGTGCTGGAGATATAACTGCATCATTAGCAGGATTATAAAATGAAGCTAAAGACATTCTGTTACCATCTGTTTGAACAATTACACGGTGCATTACACTCTTGTATTTTCCATTTGTAATGACTTCAAGTTGGTCTCCAAGATTAATGACAATGGAATGGCGCATTGGTGGGACATCAATCCATTGACCATCTTTAAGGAGCTGAAGTCCACCAACCTTGTGATCTTGGAAAAGTAAAATGATTCCACCAGCATCTGTGTGGGCTCTTAGGCCTTTAATTAGTTCTGGCTTGGGACATGGAGGGTAGTTGCTCACTTTTGTGCCAAAATTTGGTCCCTTTGACCCATTAAACACCTTCTTCAAATACCCTTTTTCTAATCCAAGATTCTCACATAGTAAGTCAAGAAGCTGCTCAGCTAGTTTCTCTAGCTCTAATGCAAATTCCTTCGTTGCCTTCCTGAAATTAATATCCAACCAACACATTCAAATTAAGAGTATGTTCGAATTGACTTATTTAGATTTATTTATTGACGTAAACACTTGTCTCTCACTATTTAAGATAGCTTATGAAAATAGATTATGACGTGTTTATAACCTGTAATCATGATCAAGATCAGGGATCTCTGATATGTTAGAGGAAGGAAGATGACGCAAAAAGAAGGTGCTTTCCCAGTCTAAGTCATTGATTTCAGATTTAGCAAACTCTAAACCTTTGGTTTTTACCATTTCTTTGAATCTTTGCTCCATACATTTCTTGTAGTGCTCTTTTGTCAGCCTCTCTACAGAGTCCATCAACTCTATGGATATTCCATGGTTCACCAACTTCACAAATTACAAACACATACATTCATTAGCTTAGTCTTCTTTATTGCATATAAATACTAGAGTTTGAGAGAGAGAGAGAACCTGAAAGAAACCCCAGTTTTCGCAGGCATCTTTTATCATATTCATGGTTGATGCTTTTTCTTCAGTGTTAAGCTTCCCCATGTCAACAACTGGAAACTTCTCCATTTGCTTTTTTTTCTTTTTCTCTGTGCGACTATTTGCTGCAAGTGTGAGGAGTGCTGTTGTTTGGGGGGCAATTTATAGGCCTTGGCCTAAGAAAGGAACAAACTATTTTTAATTATAAAATATAAAAAAACAGAAAAGTTATGCCGATGCTGCGTTCTCATTCTTCTAAATAGCACTTTTGGTTATTTATCTTTATTCTAGGTTTTATTTTGGTCATTTATCTTTTTTTTGGTCCGTTTTGGTCCCTCATCTTTCATTTTGGTCTCTGCCGTTAGTTTTTGTTAACAGACGCCACGCTGGCAGTTAACTGCTGACGTGGCGTCTTAAGCGTCACTGCTGACTTGAAATTTTTTAAATGATGTGGCATATAAGAGACCAAAGTGAAACTTAAAAAAAATATGAGGGACCAAATTGACAAAATTAACAAATATGGAAAAACACCCCAATCTTCATCTTCATCTTCTCCGGCGAGCCACCACCACCACCACCACAAATAGTGACATCGTCTCTCTCTTCCCCCTCCCCCCCCCTCTCTCTCTCTCTCTCTCTCTCTCTTCGTCATTGAAAGTGCCAAAAAACCGTAAAATGTGAATCTACATTTCCATTTCGTTTTCAATTCTTTATCATTATTGTTGAAATATTTTGCTAACAGTGAGTTACTGCACCAATTTCGAGTCTATTGCAAGTGGTTTGGTGAATTTTGGTTGAATTTTGAACGTTTCCCCAATTCGCAAAACCCAAAACGCGTTTGCTCTGAAAATCACGTTTTCGATTAAGTTCTTCCACTTTTTTGTGCCAATTGGTGATGGATTCTAATTCATTGTGAAATTTCGCATGAAATGCACTATTCATTTGCTTGATTTGGTGAAGAATTGAGAACTCTAGAAATTATTGTTCTTGGTGTTCTTGATGAGAGAGAGAGGTAGGGAGAGAGAGGGAGAGAGAGAGAGAGAGAGAGAGAGGGGGGGAGAGAGAGGCGATGTCACTGTTTGTGGTGGTGGCTCGCCGGAGAAGATGAAGATGAAGAATGGGGTGTTTTTCCAGATTTGTTGATTTTGTCAATTTGGTCCCTCATGTTTTTTTTTAAGTTTCATTTTGGTCCCTTATATACCACATCATTTAAATAGTTCCAAGTCAGCAGTGACACTTAAGACGCCACGTCAGCAGTTAACTGTCAGCGTGGCATCTATTAACAAAAACTAATGGCTGGGACCAAAATGAAACCTAAATGAAACCTAAAGGACCAAAATGAAACCTAGAGCAAAGATAAATGACCAAAAGTGTTATTTAGCCGAAAATTAACAAAATTTAACTTTTATTATCGTGTTATTGGTCCACAATTTCCGTCAACTTTTTCGAAGACCGTTGGAATTTCAAGTGTGAGTGGTTAGTCCCACATCAGCTAAGAACAGTGACGGATCCAGAAATTTTCACTAGTGGGGGCAAAAAAAATAGCCTATAAATTTTTCTTAAAAAAATTATTATAAACTTTTCAAAGAACATAATTTCATTACAAAGAAACCTTAAAATACCTAAATTTCTATAAATACATAGCTAAAAAGATAAAATTAGTACCAATTTACGTTTCTTTTTATTTATGTCTGTGAATTTCTACATTTAATTTATCTTATGGAGGCAACCTTTATTTTTTTATGGGGGCAAAATAAATTTATTATATATATTCCCAATTAAAATAATTTTTCAAGTGGGGGCAAATGCCCCCAATTAAGAACAAGTAGATCCGTGCCTGGCTAAGAATGAGCTATATAAATGATATATAAGATAGGGGACCCATATACCTATTGCCTTAAGGTTTTAGGTGGAGAAAACCACAATCGAGCCTAATTTGGCTTCTTCACCTCTAAAACACACACCATTCCGAACTAGCCAGATGCACCAACAAGTTGTCAAATTAAAAATTTAACCTTGTTGAATTTCTGTTTGTTTAACATGGAACATGTTACACATGCATGCGGGAGAAATGTGATCGAGATTTCGTTTTCTTCAATTTCGTTAACGAAGTGTTTGAAGAATGTATCTATAATAACAACTTTTAAGTTGAAAAGAAGTCAACGCGAGTGCTAAGTGGACATGTAAACAACAAATTACTGTAAGCATAAGGCAAAAAAAATTTGCAACGAAGTACGAATTACGAAGGAATCGTTGATTTAATTTTGAGAATTAATAAAGGCTTAAAGGTCATTTTGGCCCCTGTAAAATACACATTAATTTATTTTGGCCTCTGCAAAATAAAAAACTTTAAATAAGCCCCTGCAAAATAGTTAGTTGTTCAGTTAAGTCCTCGCTGTTAGTGGTCCCAGTGGCGGACCCAGGACCCCGGGGTCAGGGGTGTCAAATTTTTTAAGGTCGGTGTCAAATTGGTGCAAAACTTGGTCTACTAGTACAATTTCAAATTTTCAGGGGTGTCAAGATTAAAATTTCAGGAGATTTAGGCTATTTATATAAGGTGTTTAGTACAAAAAAAAAATTCCTGGGGGTTCAACTGAACTCCCTGGTTATAAGCCAGGTCCGCCACTGAGTGGTCCACTAACGCTGTTATTTTTAACCCTCATTTTGGCCCCTGCAAAATACACATTAAAGGTCATTTTGGCCCCTGCAAAATACATATTAATCCATTTTGGCCCCTGCAAAATACACATTAATCCATTTTGGCCCCTGCAAAATACCTTTAAAAATAACAGCGTTAGTGGACAACTAACAGCGAGGGCTTAACTGAACAACTAACTATTTTGCAGAGGGCTTATTTAAAGTTTTTTATTTTACAGGGACAAAAATGGATTAATGTATATTTTGCAGGGGCCAAAATGACCTTTAAGCCATTAATAAAAGATAGAAGAGGATGCTTTCAGCTTCAAGATGCATGCATTTGAAGTGCAACTTGAAAGAATATACGGACAAACTAAATTGGGTGGGAAACTTTAATCATGGGAAAAGGAAAAAATAATAGGAATCCTAATGTGATATCCAAGTATTAAAAGACGGAGCAGGCATTCGTGGGTGGAGTGTTTGTGAGTCATCTTCGTTTTTGGTACCAAATGGGAGGGACCATTGAAGTGGTTTCTTCCCAAATTCTTCAAAACAGAAAATAATGTGATAGTAACTTCACCGTTAAACCCCTACTCTTTCATTCGTTGCAATGTAAACACATTGCAATGGATGGTAGAGATTTCACTAGACTCTCTATATATGACATGAAGAATTCACTCTCTCATGTCGTCGCGTGACTTCGAACTTTCCACGTGCATAATATGCTCTCTTTTTTTTGCTTTGAATTTTTTTCATTTTCTTTTGTTCAAAGGAGGCACAACCGCACAATGGCCTTGCTAGAGAGAAAACTGAGTAACAAAAGTGTGATCCATAACAGAATTGAATTTGTGTTTGTTATTCTTTTTGGAGATTCAGAAACACTGTGTGTTTATATATGATACACATAGTGACAGATGGCAATGCCATGTCAGCAAACTAATGAGTCAACTATTACACTAGTGAGTAAACTATTACACTTTACTTTCTTAGCTGAGAGACTAGAGTAGTCTTCTATTACTCTCCCTACAAGCTCAATGTCGGGCTTGAATGAGGCATAACTTTGAGCTTGAACCGCAAGTCTGCAAAGGCAGTAGATGGCAGTGGCTTTGTCAAAGCATTTGCTAGTTAGTGTGTCCCCGGAACATGCTGAATGGTGAGGAGTTTAGCTGAAACTTTCTCTCTTACAAAGTGTATATCAAGCTCAAGATGCTTGCTTCGAGCATGCAACACTGGATTGTGTGACAGCATCACAACACTTAGGTTATCACAGAGAAGGATTGGAGCTTGTGTGGGAACATGGAGCTCAGCTAACAACGACTGAACCCACAGAAGATCAGCAGTAGCATTCGCCATTCCCCTGTATTCGTTTGCAACACTTGATCTAGTAACAAGGGACTGTTTCTTGGAGCTCCATGAGACCAGATTGGGTCCAAAGAAAAGACAAGACCCACTTGTGGAACGACGATCGTCTGGGTCGCTAGCCCAGTCAGAATCACAATAAGCACGCAGAGTAAAGGCAGTGTCTGACGGAGTTGGTTGCAGGAGAAGGCTGTAGTTCTGAGTGCCACGAAGGTAGCGCAGGATTCGTTTCACTCCGCGCCAGTGAGAGTCCAATGGATTAGCGAGGAATTGACACGCTTTGTTTACACTGAATGCTATTTCAGGTCTCGTGAGCGTGACATATTGTAGAGCGCCAACAATGGATCGATATTGAGTGGGATCCGATAGAGAATCAGTACCATAGCGACTCAATTTGCAACTAGACATCATAGGTGTTGCAATGGAGCTGCAGGCGTGCATGTTGGCACGAAGAAGCAAGTCTTGTATGTATTTAGATTGTGTGAGCACCATGGAGCCTGCAGCAGTGTATTTTACCTCCAATCCCAGGAAGTAGTTTGGTTTGCCAAGGTGTTTCAAGGCAAAGTGTGTATGCAACTTGACTATGAGATCATTAATCAGTTTAGGGGACGAACCCGTGATCAAAATGTCATCAACATACACCAAAACAAACAATTGAACACCCTTGGTGTTAAGGACAAACAAGGAATAGTCGCACTTGCTCACTACAATAAATTCACGGATTACCGGCGGCCAAAATCCGCCGGAAAAGGCCAAAATCCGCCGAAATTGGCCATTACCAGCGGAACTTTTCCGCCGGAAATTCGTCCCCAGGTAACGGTTTCCGGCGGAATTTCTCCAAAATCCGCCAGAAATGTGCGTTTCCGGCGGAATTTTAAATTTTTTTTTTTTTAAAATCCGCCGGAAATTTACCGGCGGATTTTTAGAAAATATATATATATTTTTTAATTTTTTTTTCAAATTTTGTATTTTAATTAAATAAGAAGTAATAAAAAATGAATTAGAATGTGAGAAAAAAGTTATATAGAATAGAATGAGAAGTAATAGAGAAATTAGAATGAAACTTAATTAAGTTTGAAGAGTATATGAGAAAGAAGTGAGAAGGAAGAAGAAATGGGAAATATAGAAAAGAGATATATAGAGAAATTTAATTAAGTTTGAATAGTATATGAGAAAGAAGAAATAAGAATGAATAAGAGAATGAATGAGAAGAAAGACGAAAAGAAATGTAGAAGAGTGTAGGAGAAAGTGAGAATGTAATAAAGAGTGAAAAGAGAGAATGAGAAGAGTGTAGGAGAAAGTTGTATTTATAGGAGATTTTATTTATTTTTTTTGAAAATCAGCCGGAAATTCAAAAAAATCCGCCGGTAAATTTTCGGCGGATATTTTTGAATTTCCGGTGGTTTTTAAATAATGTTTTTTTTTGAAATTCCGCCGGAAATTCAAAAAAAATCCGTCGGAAATGTCGCTGGAAATTTACCGGCGGAATTTTTTTGAATTTCAGGCGGATTTTCAAAAAAAAAATAATAATAAAAAAAAATTTAACAAAACCGCCGGTAATGTAAAAATCCGCCGGAAATACCATTTTTTCTGCCGGAAAATATACCGATGGAAAAAATCCGCCGGAAATACCATTTTTTCCGCCGGAAATATACCGACGAAAAAATCCACCGGAAAAAGTCCGCCGGTAATACACGATTTTCTTGTAGTGGCTGTGCTTGAACCCAAACTGTAAGAGGAAATGCTGCAATTTCTCATACCAGGCGGGAGGTGTCTGTTTGAGACCATAGAGGGACCTATGGAGCCTGCAGACTAATGTCTTGTCTGCTGAAACAAACCCAGGTGGTTGGTTCATGTAATTTTCCTTATGTAGGTCACCATTGACAAAAGCATTGTTGATGGCAATTTTCTGAATTTCCTGTTTATAGGTGAGAGCTAGGGTTAGGATTATTCTGATGGTGGTAGGCTTAATGACAGGGGAAAAGGTCTCTCCATAGTCTTGACCTGGTAATTGATTGTAGCCCTTAGCTACTAAGCGAGTTTTGTATTTGTTGACTGTACCATCAGGGAACCTTTACTCTAAAAACCCATTTACAACCAATAGGCTTTTTGTGAGGAGGGAGCTTAGTCAGTGACCATGTATTAATTCTCACAAGGGCATCGTATTCTGCTTTCATTGCTCCTAACCATTGAGGTTGAGCTAGAGCTTGTTTGACACTTGTAGGTTCAACATGGGCACTAAACACTTTTGGTTTTAGATTGCCTGTTTGGGTTCATGTGATCATGGGGTGAGTTTTTGAGGGTGGACTTGGAATGTGTAGGTGGTGAGGGAGATGCTTTTGAGTCTGAATCAGACTCTGTAGAGACAGATGAGAGACTGTGAGTCACTGGTGGAATTGGGGAGTCATCAGCAGTGTGAGACTGGCTAGGAATAGAGGAAGCTTGAGGAGAGTCAGTGGATACCGTTGTAGGATAAGGGAGATGGGGCAAGGGTAGCTCAGGGATTGAAGAAATGGAGTTTTGTGCTTGAGAAGAGGTAACAGAAGGCAATAGGGTAGTGAAGGGAAACTTTGTTTCATGAAATGTCACATCCTTGGATATATAGATGCGACCACTAGGACTTAGACACTTGAAGCCTTTAAGTTGAGGAGTAGGACCTAGATTAACACACTCTTGGCTATGGAATTGAAGCTTGTTCCTGTTGTAAGGTGTGAGTAGAGGAAAACATGAGCATCCAAAGGATCTAATCACACTGTAATCAGGTGGTCTGTGATAGAGGGCTTGATAAGGTGAAATATAAGTGGAAAGGGATGTGGTAGGAAGTCTGTTGATAAGATACACAACATTTGTGAAGCTGTGATCCCAGTATGTGATGGGAATGGAAGCATGGGATAGCAGAGTTAGGCCCATCTCTACGATTTGCCTATGTCTTCTTTCAACAGTGCCATTTTTATGGGAGGTGTAAGGACATGTGAACCTATGAAAAAGACTTAGATTCTGAAGGAGAGGAGTGAAAGCTTTAAACTCTCCCCCTAAGTCAGATTGAATGGCTTTGATTGTTGTGGTAAATTGGTTTTCTACAAGGTGAAGAAATTGTTGAAAGGATGTGAGGGCATCCGATTTGCGCTGTAGGAAGTAAATCCAAGTGAATTTGGTACAAGCATCAACAAATGAGATGTAATATGAGTAACCACAACTAGAAGGATTAGGAGAAGGACCCCACAAGTCTGTATGTATCAATTCAAAAGGTGTGGTGTAAACTGTGTTGGTGGGTGGTAAGTGAGTGCGGTGAGATTTGCCAATAGCACAGGATTTACACAATACAAACATTTTATCAGCCGGCACAACCGTTTTGCACAAATCCAGAACAATTTTAACAGCATGTAAATTGGCATGTCCTAAACGATGATGCCATACATAGAAATTGGAAACAGTTGTGTGAGTGGTTGTGGTGGGTGATACAGGTGTGTTTGAGTGTGAAACAACAGTAGTTAAAGCCCTAGGTACTCTAGTTTGAGTGTTGGCAAACAAGATGGGAATGAAATAGGTTCCATCAGTCCCTCGAACACCTTGGAGTAAGATTTACTTAGATTCCTGTGATTTGACAAGGCATACACTACAAGAATAATGGGATTTTTCGGCCAGGACTTTCCGGTGGATTTTATCCGCCGGAAAGATTCCGGCGGATTTTAGGAATTTCCGGCGGATTTTATCCGCCGGAAAGATTCCGGCGGATTTTGGGGTATTTGCGGCGGATTTTTTGGCATTTGCGGCGGATTTTTAAAATATATTTTTTTTTATAAAAAAAAATTAAAAAAATCCGCAGCAAATTTCAAAAAATCTGCCGCAAAAGCCAAATTTTTTTTTTTTTTTTAAAAAAAATCCGCCGCAAATGCCAAAAAATATGCCGCAAAAGCCAAAAAAAATTGTTTTTTTTTTAAAATCCGCCGCAAATACCAAAAATTCGCCGCAAATACCAAAAATTCGCCGTAAAAACCAAAAGAAAAATTCAAAAAATCCGCCGGTAATTTCAAAAATCCGCCGGAAAAATTCGGAGGGAAAAAATTCGCCTATAAATACAAATTTCTCCTACACTCCTCTCATTCTCTCATTTCACTCTTTATTTCATTCTCATTCTCTTCTATATTTCTCTACATATCTCTCTTCTATATTTCTTATACTCTCATCTCCATAAATTTTTCTACATATCTCTCTTCTATATTTCTCCTTTCTTCTTCATTCTTTTCCATTCACTCCTTAATTCTTATTTCTTCTTACTTCTTTATTCACATTCTCTCCTATATCATTCTCTTCTAATATTCTCTTTCATTCTTATTCCTTCCTACTTCTACATTCTCATTCATTTATTTATTTTCATTCTTTTCTATATCATTTTTTCTCATATTCTACTTCATTTTCATTTTTTCTTACTTTTTATTAAAATACAAATTAAACATTAAAATTCGAAAAATTGAAAAAAAAATTCAAAAATTCAAATTTTTTACCTCCGGATTTTTTAAAAAAAATTTTTTGGATTTTGCGGCGGATTTTAGGCATTTCCGGCGGTTTTTAAAATACTTTTTTGGCTTTTGCGGCGGATTTTTGGCATTTGCGGCGGATTTCTAAAAAAAAATTTTATAAATTTTTTTTTTTTTTTTTAAAATCCGCCGGAAAATTCCAATTTTTTTTTTAAAAAATCCGCCGGAAAGCGTTTGCTGCGAGCTGGCTACCGGCGGCAAAAATCCGCCGCAAAGTCCAATTTTGCGGCGGAAATATGGCTTTTCCGGCGGATTTTGCCCGCCGGAAAATCCTGTTTTTCTTGTAGTGATATGGATGAGTGAAATTCAAAGAATACATGGTTATCCTGATAGAAATGAGCTACTGAGATTAAGTTACGAGTGGCAGTGGGAACAAGCAACACAGTTTTAAGGTTAAAGGTGAGATTAGAGTGTGTAGTGGAGTGTAAGGTGATTGAGCCTATAGAGTGTATTGGTACACCTTGTCCATTGCCAATGAGAACATGTTCTTTCCCTTTATAAATGTAACTGTGGTGTAAATATTGTGATTGTGCAGTGATATTGTGGGAGGCACAGGTATTAGTGAACCAACCTTGACCTTGAAGGTCCTCTGGTATAGCTACAGCAGTACTAGCTGATGGCATGAAAGATGTGAAAGCAGAGAAAGCCTGTGGTGTAACTTCAACTGGTTTAGCATCAGTAGTACCTTGAGGAGCAGGTTCCTTGGAGTCTAGTGGTGCAGAGTTGTCCGAAGCAGGAGGTTCTGGTGGTGTGTTGTAGCTCTCATCATAGCGATACCAGCAGTGAAATAGCTGTATGTCCAGCTTTGCCACACACTTGGCACATTGGCCTTGGAGTAGTGTAAGTGCGAGCACGGCCACGACCGCGCCCACGGGAAAAACGACCTCTGCCACAAAATTGTGCATTGCTAGTGTGATGATGCATCTGACCTCTACCAAAGGTACCCGAATTTGCGCCACCACGATGAGATGTGTGTGCAAGATTCGCCGATACCGCAGGAGTAGCGAGATCTTGACGAAACTTATCCAACTGAGATTATTGAACTAAGAGTAATGACTCAAGTTCAGAGAGATCCAAGGAGTCAGGTTTGGTGAAAGCCATTAAAACAAGCGAGTTGTATTCCTCAGGAAATCCGTCGAGCACCACGTCGACAAGATCAGCATCAGTGACAGATCCACTTGTAGCCGCAAGAGAACTTGCAATCGCACGAATTCTTGTGATGAATTCATGGATGCTACGAATTCCTTTCTTAGTGCTCTTCAATTCCGAGCGTAATTGACGAGTTTTGGCCTTCGATTGAGCGTAAAAATGTTTGTGTATAGTGTCCCAAACCTGATAAGCGTGACGACGTTCAAGCACGCGAGGTAGCACCGTATCAGAGAAGGTTGAAAGCAACCAGGTAAACAGTGTTTGATCCTGTACTAGCCAACGATCGTAGGCTTCAGTGACCCTTGAATTGAGTTGATCTTCGATCGAAGCAAACTGCTGTGGAATTTCCAGATTGACGAGGAGGCGATGAAGCTTGTGTGTTGTTACGACTCCTTCGACCTGTTGATTCCACAACAGAAAGTTCTTATCGTCAAGTTTCAATGAGAGTTTCGGACCGATGACGAAGGTTGACGAAGCACCGCCATTCTGAAAAGTTGATGCAGGTGATGACGGTGGATCAACTGGTGTAGCAACAGATGATTCCGGAGTTGCCATTGGAGTAGTTCAGTGAAGCAACGAAGTGAGGTGAGAGATAAAAATGGTGCTAGGACCGTGTAAAGCGATTGATACCATGCTAGAGAGAAAACCGAGTAACAGAATTGTGATTCATAACAGAATTGAATCTGAGTTTGTTATTCTTTTTGGAGATTCAGATACACTGTGCGTTTATTATATATGATACACATAGTAACAGATGGAAATGCCATGTCAGCAAACTAATGAGTCAACTATTACACTAATGAGTAAACTGTTACACTTTACTTTCTTAGCTGAGAGACTAGAGTAGTCTTCTATTAGGCCTAACAAACACAATAGGGGATGCAGGAGTGAGTGCAATACGGATCGGACCTGCGCACCACAAATAATGTCACACAGCTTAAACCATTTTAACTGCCTCGAGGGGACTTTTTCAATTTTGTTAGATAGTGCATTCAATTCGTATTTGACTATGTTTGATATGGTCTAATAAGTAGCGGTCAACTGCTATTTTTACTAAACATTTTCAATTTTTGTCGTTAACTTATTTACTATCAACTATTCGTTATAAGTTCATTTGCTATAAGACAGCTTATCTGCTATTCGCTAGTACTTTAGAACTAATACACTACCATATTTTGTCACTCACAGTGTTGCGATAACGTTTGAGTCATCTTCGTTTTTGGTACCAAATGGGAACCTTTGGGTGGTTTCTTCACAAATTGTTCAAACCCCATATCCACGGATCTGTTTGTGTTCAGTCGGGACTGCATACAGTCATGTTGTCAACAAGTTCGAGGTCATCCAATGTCAATTGAATGGTTCAGACTTCAAATTCGAAATTGTTTATTAAACAAAAATCCAAAATTGTTTAAAATATGGACTTCCGATCTTAATCGGACGACTCCGAACTTACTGACGGTAAGAATGCTCACAAATTTTTCCATATCCACATGTGGCTGACTGATTGCGAACTTTCCACGTAAATGATTTGCTCTCTTTTTTTCCTTTGAAAATTTTAATTTTATTATACCGTGCATTCGATTCTTATTTGAGTATGTTTGAAATCACTAGCTCATACACTATCAGCTACCCATTATAAGTTTATCTACTATAAGATAACTTATTTACTATCCGCTAGTTTTTTCCAAACAGAGTCTTAGTGTACAAAACAATAGAAAAATACATGACATATTTTGTGATTTTATATAATAGAAGGTACAAATAAACTAATATAAAATTTACTACAATACCATTTATAATATAACAGTATATTATAAATGATATGTACACCATATCATTTATAAAAGTGATTATGTCATCAATTAATTAATTTTAATATATAACATCTTGTTTATTTGTACAAATTTTTATTAATTATTAAATTGAATTTTGTAATTATGATTAATATCAAAAGTGAGGTAAATGCATGCGATTCTCCTGAAATATATTGAAAGAGTTTAGAAATTTTCCATGCTTTTTTTATAGGCAAAGTAGTTAGTAATTAGTGTATTAGTTGTTAGAGGAGAGAGGGAGCGGGGTTCGAACCCTCTACGCCTATATTTTTTCACCAATGATATCCCTTTCACTCGACCATATTTGTATAAAATTTTGTCACTCACTAAAAAAATTCCCTGTCAGTGTGACACTTGTCGCATATTTTTCTTTATTCATAAATACAAGTCCACAACCCATACTAGATTAGACACGTGCATACACAAATAAACTATGAGATGATTTGGTATCAGTTTGTCGGCTTCCCTGAGCAAATAGTGCACCACTGCATCTTCTATAATGTAATCAAAAAGCCAGACAAAGTGACCAAATATTCCTCTTTTATAACATATTTTTAAATCTATTAGCACTAACTAACCCAGAATGTTCGTCTTTTTTCCTTTTGCTTCTCTTATTTTTCCTTCCCAGTTGGAGACCGGCTAGTGCTGCAAAGGTTGTTTGTTCTTAGATATTTGTTAAATATATAATACTATTAATTAGTAATAAGTAATTATATGTACCCCGCACTTAGTACTACTTTTTTTTGACACAACTTGATACTCCTTTTAAAAAAGCTTTTTATGAATGGTGGTAAATTTTAGTTTTCTGTATGCTACTAACTAAACCGTGGGCTAACTTAAATATTAATTTCTTGTGATAGAAACAGACAAAAATAAACAACAAACAATATGTGCTTTTAATTATTTATAGTCAAGTATTAATACGAAAAAGCATATACATGGGCTGCAGAGTTGAAGAGAATTGGACTCGCTTACTTACTTTCGGTCTTGACTCACATGCAATGTTGCTTTTCTGTAATGGTAGTGGCAGAATGTGTCTCATTGTAGTTAGTTAATTGGCTTTCACAATCACAAACCCGCCACTGGATGTTAAAACAGTTAATGTTGAAAGTAACTCGAAACTACATAATATATATCTCTTTGAAGATTCTGTTTCTTTTTCTTTATCTGTTATATATAATTTCAGCAAATCAAAACAAATGTTTGATTACACTACAACAAATTTAAGCATTGGGAGCGCTTTTTTTAGGCCATAGGGAGCGCTTTCGGGCGCTCCTAAAGCTAGCGCTCCTGTTGCAAATCACCCAAAGGTAGCGCTCGAAAAGCGCTCCCAAAAAACAGGCAAGAGGGGCGCTTTTTATTATAAGCGCTCCTTATTCCTAGGCGCGCTAAGACAATAAGGAGCGCTTACCGTAAAAAGCGCTCCTCATGGTCTTAAGAAAAGGGAGCGCTTTTTATTATAAGCGCTCATTATTCCTAGGCGCGCTAAGACAATAAGGAGCGCTTACTGTAAAAAGCGCTCCTCATGGTCTTAAGAAAAGGGAGCGTTTTTTATTATAAGCGCTCCTTATTCCTAGGCGCGCTAAGACAATAGGTAGCGCTTTTTACAGAAAGCGCTACCAATGCCTATTTTTTTTTAAGAAAGTTTGGCCTGTTTCTTCTATATTACCAATTCTCAGCTCCCTGCAATCAGAAACCAGCAACAACCAGAAACCAACAACCAGCAACAAAGTTCCAAATAAAATTCCAAATCAATAACCAATTTCAAATCAATTTCCAACTAATTATACATCCTCATGTACCAATCAACATATGTGCCAACAAAAATGTGCCAACATATAAATCTTCATGTACCAAAAGATCAACAAAAATTACATAAATCCCCATGTACCAAAAGATCAACAAAAATTACAACATATCCAATATAAGGTACTACAAAATAGGATTTTCTTTTCAGTGATTTAGACACTTCATGCCCAAGGCTTGGAGTGTTGGGAAAAGCAGCAATAATTTTTCTGAGACATTTTGATGACAGATTTATCTCTTGATGTTCTCTTTTTTGTGTGTGTGTGTGAGAGATGTTCAGGGTCGCGAGGTTTTATCACCCTTGATGAAACTTTGGAGCAAATGAGTATCTTCCATAAGGGTATTCATCATATAGTACAATGCCAGGCTATATGTAGTAGAACCTGGAACCTGGTTCATAGAAATACCTAAATTAGTATCATCCTAAATTTTAGTTACGGACAATTTAAGCAAAGGACTACTGATTAATTAACCTGAATGTTTATAATGAAGAAGAACTCAGGTCCACCCTGTGCTGCATATTTCTACAAGTAAAAAAAGTCATCAAAGTGATTTTTCTTTATAAAGTATAAAGCGGTCAAGCATAAGTAGCTACTCAATGACTAAATATTATCAAAGTCAAGAACCAAAACATCAATGAAAAAAAATAACCTGCACTATGCTCCCAGGACGGCCACCGATATCATCTTCCCTTTTGTCAGATCTCAACCAATCCGCAGCAACCATTTGCATCAAGGTCCCCTTTGCTTTAATCTAATGATCAATAGATGTTTGAGGTTAGTGACAAAGTTAATGGCTAAACCGATAAACAATATAAAAGATACTTGCATATCACGTGGTAACCAAAAAACCAAAGTGTTTGATGGTAAATTTAGAACTTGATCATCCATAATAGACTGCTGAAGTAACAAAGTGGACAAAGATGAAACAGATGCATGCACGAGTGGGAAAAACAAAAACCAAAATAGAAATTTCCCTCTATGTTTGCAATTAATACCGCCAAAAAAGTGATAACTTTTTTTTCTGTTTATACCTTCAGGTGGTCTTGGAGATAATTTTCTCCACGAATCAAGAAAGTAGAAGGATCTGCTTCTGTCAAACTGCAAGGTAATGTACAAGTAGGATCTTTTGGAAGAGTGGATCCATACGAGCATGTGATACTGTCTTCCCTGACCATCTCGTGAAAATCCACATAACCCCTCTTCTGAACTGCAGCAAATCGTCTCTAGGCATTGTTAATCAAAGAAAAGGTACATAATGGATAATTACCATGTGTTATCGAAGAGTATGCAAATCACCTGCAAGATCATGTAATTTTCTCACAAAATTTGCAGCAGTTGATAACTTCTGGTGACGAAATTCCTGAAATTCCCAAAGTCACAGGAGGGCAAGAAAAAAAATACCACATCAACCAAAATACAACCTTAACAATGAAAGGGCAGGGCATGGGAAGTTCAGCATAATGAAAGTGGATTTAAATAAATATATGCATTATGTGATATGCTAATAAAATGTCTAGCACCTCTTGAAATGTCACAAGCAGTGATAAAGATGGTTGCAGTAAGCATGGGTTTGACAAGATAAAAAATTAAATTGCTAGACTATATGAAAATGCATAAAGCCAAAATATGCCTAAATACAACTCTGCCTTTGAATGCACCATTTGGAATATTATCAGCAGAGCAGTGGTGAAAATGCTCGTGGTAGCACTCAATGAAGGGGTCTATTGAAGTCCCACTCTGAGAGATATGGCCTAAGTAATCCTTAGGAGGCTTGGGTAGTCCTCATTCGGTCATTCCTCACTTTGCAAGTCGGTTTTGTGGGGATGAGTTAGGCCCTAAGCCCAAATTTAAGAAGAGTCATATCAAAGATCCATAAAGCCTCGGGTCTTTAATTTTAGATTATGGAGTAAACAACACCTGAAAGGTTACACAAGTTTAGGTCTTGAGACTGCTTCAGAGCTAAAGCGTTGTTGATCAACCAATAGGTAAAGTAAACCAAAATTTCTGAGAGCAATAAATGATATTTGAAAGCCCATTTGTCAACAAAAGAAGACTACCGGCGACTCTCCCAAGCATTTGAATGGTTATGGAATATGCAGATGAGGATTTAAGATAAGATCTCCAGCATTTCCAGTCAATAGCAAGCATATGCTTTACAACAGATTGCTTTCCCTTGTTCACTGATGATATAACATACCCTCCACCTACAAAAGAATGTAATGAATCATCCTTCAACTCATTCATGACTTTCCACTGAACTGTCTATCAAGCAACACTCTGGGGTACTAGAACTTCTAAAATAACAAATTCGGAAATCCTGAAGTATGCATAAATTGGATATTATGATGGCAACAATTGTCAAGTGAAGGAAAATGATTCAAAAATCAGTCAACTACTATTAAAGTTCAGAATGAAGATAATTGAAAACAGGAACATCATGATTCCAATAGTATCAGGTTTATTTTTGAGGTAGTAAAAGACCAGCTAGAAAAATGGACTAGAAATGTTTCTACAGTTTAAGCATAGCATACATTACTTTTAAGGCAAGCACGGACATAGCCTTTCTGGCGAGGGCACTTTTTGTGAAACACAGAATGGTGAAGAATAACTGTGACAAGGAAAACCAAAAAAGTTAATTTCATTCAGAATAACTGTGTGGACAAATATATTTTCTTTCATAATTCACTACTACTATAGGTTCCATCATCTTCTCTCCTCCAATAGCGCCGCAACAAGAGATCCCTTCGTTTCATTCCCCTGCAAAAACACAAATGAAAATAATAAATCTATTACCAAAAACACCAGTAAGAGACTGATTTAAAACAAGAAGTGCTACATGATAAGCAATAAAGGGTTGGGTCTTACCAAGGCAACCAATCATTGTAAAGCTGCTTGTGAATAATGTCAGTGTGACCATCCAGGTGCTCAACTACATTCCCCTTATAGAAACAAAAATCATACCGCATAAGCAAATAAGGAACCATCATTATTGAATGCACTGCAAGGTATGGGCTGATTACACCTTTGCATAGCCTACAAAACACATCAAGTAACATGACAATAGCAACAAATAACTTCAAAAAGATAACTGAAGGTGGAGAGAAGACTATATTACTTTCTAGATTTATACACGATTAGTACAATGATTAGGGCTAACTCAACAGAAACACAAACACCCAAATCTGATACTGAAAGGCTTGCTACTTCCATTTTATCATTAAGCAATAATAAGCAAAAGGGAATGTTTTGATATCACCAACAATCACGTACAACAACTATCAAGAAGAAGATCAAACTATCACCAACAAAAAGAGAAAGGGGCAAGAACCCATAAAAATAAAAGGGGCAAGAACTAACCTTCCTTGTGTCGCGTGAGTTGAGAGAGTGAGGACGGCGTGGCAAACGATGGTGGAGAGGACGGCGTGGCAAACGATGGTGGAGAAGACGGCGTGGAATCGCAGAAAACGACGGTGGAGAGGACGGCATGGAGTCGCAGCAAACAATGGTGGAGAGGACAGCGAGTGTGGAGAGATTTTGGAACGATTTGGGGACGCGGCGGCGCAGGGAGGAGGGGGAGTTCAGAGATTTTGGGACGTTGAGGGGTGAGGAGGGGAGGCATACTGTTTGTGCGTGAAGGGTTTTTGGGAACGGGAAGGAAATAACGCGTGAAGGGTTTTTAGAAATTGAGAATAGGTAGCGCTTTTTAAAAAGCGCTCCCCATTGCAAATCTCGCATACCCAATCAGGAGCGCTTTTTAAAAAGCGCTCCTCATTGCAAATCTCGCATACCCCATCAGGAGCGCTTATTTGGAAAGCGCTACTCATGTCTGAAATAGAGAGCGCTTCTTACAAAAGCGCTACTGATTGTGCCGTTCTTTATTTGAGCTTTTGGCGTAGTGTTAGAAGACTGATACAAAGCTTTGGTTAATTATAATGATCAAAAAAAGTTTATGACTAGGACTAAGTTGATTGAAAGGAATGTATACGTGGGTCATCATGCAAGATAGGATTAAAACATGACAAGCTTGGATTTAAGGAGGATGATGGTATCTAAGAAAGTTAGTAATATGATTATCAAGAGGATTTTATTCTATTCTGTTGAACAAATAGTTTGCCGCCTCATACACTCAAACAGCCTACTCCACTCATGGAGCCACCACTGTTTGCCACTCACCACGGTTGTGACATCGGGTGGGTGGGTGGGTGTGTGGGAGGGAGAGAGTGGTATAATGTAGACTCAAATTATTTTTTGGAGGGTGTCTGCTTGACCCTCTCAATAGAGGGTAGGTTCGCCTATGCGCACCACCGTCTCTCCACTCCACAACAAGTGTGAGCCCACCACGAGTCCATCGTAGATCCAAATAACATGTACAATACTTTCCAAAAACTAAGTTTCCGGATCACCTCTCCACGAAGCGTAGGGTTTTCATTTTGTTTTTGGTCACTTATAATACACACGTCCGAAAATTAAGTTTCTGGATGTGTATAAATTAGGCCTCCAGAAACTAAATTCCTGGAAGTGTAGTTGAATTAGACTTCTAGAATATTAATTTTTAGACGTTGAAACTCAAGAAAAATAAAGCAAGCCCAATGTAGGAGAGGGGTTTAGGGGGATAACTTTTCTCCTCACCATTAAAGAATTTACACTATTAGTCTCATGCCCTCCCCTTCCCTCCAAACTCCCAAACACACCTTAAAACTAACCTTATTAACCTACACCCTTATCCCTTTCTAACCCCCACACACCCCCACCCACTTCACCATCTACAACCCAACACCCCCAAAAAACCAAATCACCCATAACATTCCACCTTCACCGAGCCTCCACAGCGAGCACCACCGGACCTCCAAGGTCGCAACCACCACTGCAGCATCATCACATTGATTTGCTTTACTTTTTGTCAGATTCAACGTCCATAAATTAAGTTTTTAGGTTGCGTTTGATTTTATATTCAACATCCGAAAATTAAGATTCCGGAAGTGTAAATCAATTACACATCTGGTAATTTAGTTTCAATATGCTTAATTTATGGATGTTTAATTTAATTTTAAAGTTTTACAGAAATTAAATTTCGGTAATTTAAGTTTTCGGACAACTATTTAATTTAATTTTAGTTTTTGGATGTCTAACTCAAATACACATCCAGAAATTTAATTACCGGCAAGTATATGTTAATCATCTATGGCGCCAACAGGTGTTCCGAAAACAATGTTACTTGTTATTTTGGAGCTTCGGTTGGTAGAGATGGTGGCGCGGTGGACGGCGATGATGCCTTGAGAGGGATGGGGTTGGGTAGTTACATGTGCATGGGTGCGGCAGGGGGAAGGGAGAGACGGTGTTGCTGCTTACTTTCCTGTGGGGTGGCGGTGTCACGATGGCGGTGTGGTGGTGGACGGTGGCAACGCCATGAAAGGGGTGAACTTGGGTGGTTACATGTGGGGATGGGGTGGGGTGTTGGTGGGATGTTTGGGTGGGGTTGGGAAAGATAGGGTGTGGGTTTGGAATAACAAAGGGTGTTTTTTACCAAAAGAAAATAACAAAGGGTAGTTTTTGAGGTTTTCATTGCAATTAATGAAGATAGGGGGCGTGGGGAGGAAGGTAGTGGGGTGCTAAGTGAATTACCCTTTTGAAAAATGAGTAATCATACATACGTAGTGTAATCATACATACGCAGTGTACCCCCATCATCTCCCTATCTACCCCCACATAAAAGTGAAACCCGAAAATACCCCTGCCCAATTTTCAATTCGCTCGGATTTACCTCCATTTGAGGTAAATCCGCTTTGTTATTTTTAAAGTCGGATTTACCTCAAATGGGGGTGCCCAATAGGTAAATCTGATTTCAAAAATAACAAAGCGGACTTACCTTAGCTGAAGGTAAATCCGCTTTGTTATTTTGGAAATCGGATTTACCTAGTGGGTACATAAATCCGATTTCCCTAAAAAAAGAGAAAATCGGATTTATCCCACCTAAGGTAAATACGATTTCCCTAAAAAAAGAAAATCGGATTTATCCCACCTAAGGTAAATCCGATTTTGTTATTAAAAAAATTATTTTTTATTTAATTTTTTAAAAAAGGTTATAAAATGCTACTAAAAATCCGTTAAACAGCCAAAACTAATCCAAAAATTATAAAACACCACTAAAAATCTAATAAAACCAAAATAAAGTTATGCAAATTTTTTCAGATTTTTTGGAGATTACGAAAAATTAAAAAAATTAATAAAAAATAGTAAACGATGGAATTTGGGATTTTGAGGTCCCCTGTCTTAAAAGAAGTCACTTCTTGAGGAGTATTGATCCTTGATATTTTTCGGATTTAAAGAATGTGGTTTCATTACAATTTGAGTAGGTTGCCCGAAAACTGATTTTTTAGCCTAAATTATTCTCCCGACGTACAATATCGTCACGTGTTAACGAACTACACACTAAACAGAACCAAAAGACGGCCGAAATTTGTTTCTAAAATTTTAACTGATTTATTTATTTATTAATTAGGTTAACAAAGCGGATTTACCCCCACATAAGGTAAATCCGCTTTGGTTATTTTTAAAAGCGGATTTACCTTATATGCTGGGGTAGATCCGCTTTTAAAAATAACAAATCGGATTTACCCCCACTTAAGGTAAATCCGATTTGTTATTTTTAAAAGCGGATCTACCCCATCTTACCTAAATCCGATTTAAATTTTTTAAAATTTTTAGTGGAAATCGGATTTACCTAAATCCGAATTCCAAAAAAAAATTGAAATCAGGATACGTTCGGGATTTTTAAATTTTGTTAAGGGCAATTGCGTCTTTTCGCAGGGTCGATGGGGGTAGCTAGGGAGATGATGGGGGTACCAAAAAAAAACCCCAAATTGTATGCTCGCATTGGCCTACTTATATGATTTGGACTCAAGCGAGCCCAACATATATACACCTATCTTTTTTTCTCTTTTAATTTTGGGTGTTATTTAAAACTCCCCTAATTTTTAGGTACACCACCCCCAGTAAGCAAAATTAAAAAAAAAAAACTTTACAAGTTTATCTTGTATTCAGACAATTTTCCATTATCAAATAGCTAATTTATCACTTATAAAAAAAATAGCCAATTTATCTGGTATGTAATTTCTTGTTTAGTATGTAATTTATCTGGTATGTAATTTTTTGTTACTATCGCAAATAGCTAATTTTCGGTAATCATTTTGAAAAATTATTGTATTATACCTTAGATAAGATATTTACAGTGTTAATTTTTTTTAAAAGTAGTTTTATTTTATTATTTAACTACATAATTATGAATTTAATTGCACTGCTTCAAAAAATGAATTTAATTGCACAATTATTTATTTACCTTGAGAGAGATAAGGATGTTATGGAGTTTGTTTCTACTATTTAAGAATTTTTATAAGAAATATCACGCCAGTTTACCTGAATTTTGTGTGGTGGTTGAATGATTTTAAGTTAGTACTGATACATACTACAGTCAAAATTTCGAAAATAATTGACCATATTTTTTAACCATGATCAATATTCCGATAACAAAATATATTGTCTAGTTAATAGGGCAATGTTCTTATTTAAAGATCTTGAGAACGATGGAGCTCCATTTAATGAAGATACTCGAGATGACAATCACTTTTTTATTAGAGTAGTTCATTGTGCTATTTTGACGTACACTGGTGTTTATTTGTAAGCTATTATTTTTAAGAAATATTTTCTTAAAACTTTAAAAATAAATAAATTTGTATACTACAAATTAATTGTTTTTTTGACAACAAAATTAACAGTTAATAGTACCCAGTTTTTGTAAATGTATACTTATAAAACAATATACCACAATTATGTAATTTACGTGGATAGGGTGAGTTGCAACAATTAACTGCATTTTAATTGGGGAGAAGGGAGGGGGGGGGGGGTCAAAGAAATTGTGGTGTATTTGCTTATGGGCATGTTTCAGATTGTGCATGAATTTTTAACCATTAATGATGGGTTTTATTCAATTTAAAATTTCATGTTTTTTTTAATGCTCAAGTACCACAAGTGTGTTCATTGAATTGTTTTTTATGAGAATTTAAAAGTTATTTTTTTATATGACCCAGTGATATAAAAGGAAGCCTACAAAGAATCTCGAATATTTCTTATTTAATTTTGAAGTTCATGTTTCTTTTAGTTGCACTATTTTAATTGATTTCTCAGGAAAAATAAAAGAAGCTTAAACAATTAAAGTTATTTCTTTTAAGTTAGGATTTTACAATAATGCAGATTAGATTTATTTCAAATTGAATATTAGGAGTCTTTATTTCAAAATTACGTCACTTTAATTTTTAGGGTTTCATTGAGTCAAATGAGACCAGTGCCTTATAAAATGTGTTATTTCATGAAATAAAAGGAGATCGAGTTGAATTTTGAACAAAAAATATAGAGATGCTTCACTTTGGTTCTTCGTGAGCCGATATCCGAGCTTATCGGTTTGTCATGGCACTCCAACAAACTTATCAACTAGAACCTCTATAGTCGGTTGTGGCATCTTCATGATTTATCGACCGGTCTTCCATCGTGGTGTCTTTTACCACTTACTATACGACTTCTAATTAGTCATTGACGGCTCCGGAAATCATATCATGTGGTAATTTGAACTTAAGTTCTAGTAAAGTGTTATCTATCATTTTAAATTTTAGTCTATAAATTTTTGTTCATCTATTTTTTTGCAAAACAAAATAGTAATAAAATCTAAAAAATTCAAAAAGAAATAAAATAAAAGAGAGAATTGAAGAAAAAAAAAGAAAAAAAAAACAAAATATTTTTTCACTATCATTCTTTGATGATTGTTTGAGATTTTGATTTTTTTTTCTTAGTAATTCATCATGGAAGGCAAGAAAAAAAGAAAGTTTTATTTACTAGATGTCTTTTGAAAAATAAGGTTTGTGGTTTGATCATTGATAGAAAATATCAAATCAATATAGCTATAGTTACAACATTGATGAAGAAGTTAGAACTTCCCGTTCTCAAGCACCCACAACCATATATACTCAATAGCCTCGACGATCTAGAGTTTAAAGATATGTATGGGTCATGCGGTGGTGACCACACAAACGCTACTATCATTCATGTTTGGGGGATATGAAGATAAAGTGCTTTTTGATGTGTACGTTGTCATCTAAAAAATGTCAATTGTTACTTGAACATCCATGGAAAGCATCAATGTAAAGCAAAAAAAGATCGTTGCACCAACACATACTCATTTTTATTTGACAATCGTCAAATTGCTCTTGTACTAGAAATATCAGATCAGGATCAAATCTTGAGAATAGATAGTGAGACAAAAGTAATAGTTGCGGGTTTGGTCAATAGGAAAATAAAGGAGTGACCAAGAATAAGAAAAAACAATACTTGAGAAGTGGAAAGAAAAGAAATAGGGGGAAAATAAAATGTATTGAAAGAAGCGGAGGAAAAATATTGAGAAAAAAGAAGAGGAAGATAATAAGGGTCGTGTTCATTTAAATAAGGGATATCAAAGAAAATTTCAAAAGGAAAGGAGAGACAAAAGAGAGAGATATTTTTCAATAACCCATTGTAAATTCAAATTTGAGGACAAATCTTCTCAAAGAAAGGGAGAATAATGTGATAGAGAGCTCCTTGAACACGTGAAAAGAAGCCTACAAAGAATCTCCAATATTTCTTATTTGATTTTGGAGATAATGTTTTTTAGTTGCATTATTTTAATTGATTTTTAGGAAAAATAAAAGAAGGGTTAAATGCCAATAGAGTTATATACTTTATGTTAGGATTTTACAATAATATTCAAATTGAATATTAGGATTTGATTTTTGTCGTTATTTCAAGATTAGGCCAGCTTAATTTTTAGGGTCTTGTTGAGTCAGTTGGGACTAGTGCCCTATAAATTGTAATTCATTTAATGAAATAAAAGGGTAGTTGACTTTTGAATAAAAATATAGAGATGCTCCTCTTTGGTTCTTCGTGAGCCGTTATCTGAGTTTATCGGCTTGTCATGGGGGCTCAATCGGGCTTATCAACCGAAACTTCCAAAGCCGGTTGTGGCGTCTTCGTGACTTATCGATAGGTCTTCCATCCCCGATTGTGGTGTCTTTTACCACTTCCTCCATACTATTCTAATGATCATATCATGTGATAATAAAAAAGCTTGTAGTAAGGTGATATCTATCCTTTTAAATTTTAGTCTCTAAATTTTTGTTCATTGCATTTTTTTTGCAAAAAAAATATTTAAAAAGTTGAAAATTCAAAAGAAAAAAATAAAAAAGAAGAGAAAATAAAAGAGAAGAGGCAATTGAAGAGAGAAAAAGCAAAAAAAAATGAAAGTATTTTTTTCATCATTGTTCTTTGAAGATTGTTTAGAGTTTGATTTGTTTCTTCTTAGCAATTCATCATCGAAGGCAAGTAAAAAAAGAATATTTTTTACTAGATTTCTTGTTACAAATAAGGTTTGTGGTTTGGTTATTGATAGAAGATGTTGGATCAATATGACTAGTACAACATTGATGGAGAAGTTGGAACTTCTCGTTCTCAAGCACCCACAACCATATATACTCGATAACCTCAACGATCTAGAATTCAAAGATATGGGTGATGCGATGGTGATCAAACAAGCGCTACTATCGTTCATGCTCGTGGGATATGAAGATGAAGTGCTTTTTGATGTGGTGCCTTCTAAAAAATATCATTTGTTACTTGGACATCCATGGAAGTATCAATGTAAAGAAAAACATGATCGTTGCATCAACATACACTCATTTTTATTTGACAATGGTCAAATCACTCTTGTACCAGAAAAATTAGATCAAGTCACATATTTGAAAGAGATAGTGAGACAAAAGTAATAGTCGAGAGTTTGGTCAATAGGGAAAATCAAGAAGGAGTGGCCAAGAAAAAGAAAAGCAATACTAGATAAGTGGAAAGAAAAGAAATATGGGGCAAAAAGAAAAAGAAGCATATGAAAAGAAAAATATTGAGTAAAAAAAGAGGAAGATAATAAGGGTCATGTTGATATCAAAGGAAATTTCAAAAAGAAAAGAGAGACAAAAAAGAGAGAAATTTTTCAATAACCAATTAATTTATTCTGTAAATACAAATTTGAGGATAAATCTTCTCAAAGATAGGGAGAATTGTGATCAAAAGCTCTTTGAGCATGTGGAAGGAACCCTACAAAAAATCTCCAATATTGCTTATTTGATTTTGGAGATCACATTTATTTTATATGCATTATTTTAATTGATTTTTTAGAAAAAATAGAAGACTTAAATGCCAATAGAGGTATTTCCTTTAAGTTGGGATTTTACAATAATGCAAATTTGATTTATTCAATTTGAATAGTAAAATTTGATTTTTGCCGGTTTAAATTTTAGGGTTTTACCGAGTCAATTGGGACGAGGGCCCTACAAATTGTAATTCATTTCATGAAATAAAAAAGGGGGAGTTGAATTTTAAATAAAAATATAAAGATGCTCATCTTTGGTTCTTTCTGAGTCGTTATCTGAGCTTATCATCTATTTGTGGCGCTCCACTGGACTTATCAACCGAAACCTCCACTACAAAAAAACAGCGTATTAGCGACGGATTTTTCCGTCGCTAATACCACTTTTTCCCTCGCTAACAGTAATTAGCGACGGAACTAGCGACGGATACATTCCGTCGCTAATAAGCTTGTCGCTAATTATTAGCGACGGATTTGGATCCGTCGCTACTTAGAGACGGATTAATCCGTCGCTAATTCCGTCGCTAATTACTGCCACGTGTTAGCCTATGAATGAGCAATATTAGCGACGGATTTCCGTCACTAATTCCGTCGCTAACTATTGCCACGTGTTACCCTAGGAATGAGCCCATTAGCGACGGATTTCCGTCTCTAATACCGTCGCTAATTGATGCCACGTGGGTGTGTCTGGTTAGCAATATTAGCGACGGAATTCCGCCACTAATTCCGTCGCTAATGACCCCTGGATTTTTTTAAATTTTTTTTGGAAAACCTGGCTTTTAATATTTGGAAAACCTGCTTTTTAAAATCGAAATGCGAACAACCTGTCTATTGCGCAAAACCCTGTCTATTATAAACACTATAATTAAGATAAATGCGAAAATCTGAATTAACAATAAAGTCGAAATCAAACAATACAATCCCAAATACAAACAAAATCCGAATCAAAATAAACAAGTTCAAACAAATCCGAATCAAAATAAACAAAGTCCCGCATCTCTCACAAATAACAAAGTCCTAATAGGGACCATCAGACCCCTCAGACTCAGACCCATTTGGATGTTTGCGGTTATAATACTTCAATATCTTCGCCTGCGCACGGGTAAAATTCAAGAAGTCTTCCTGCAAGGTTGTCTGCACCTGTTCATGAGTCTGCAGCCGCTGCTCCTGATCCTGAATGACCTGTGCCTGAGCCTGCACCTGCTGCCTAAGTTGCGCTGTCTCGTCAGCTGTAGCAGGAGGAGGAGGAGGAGGTCCACTGCCAGAAGGCCCACTAGTGTCGAAGTGATCAACCCCAGAGTCCAATAACGGCGCCAAGGGCCCCGAACCATACAGGCGACCCTTATTCGGCCCGCCTACCGCCATCTTCCAATTGCGGTTCGCCAGAGCTATGATCTCAGGGGGAAGTGGACCAAGTGAGCCAGGGTTCCAGGTCCCCTGAGTCGGCTCAATCATCGTCTCACTAACATCCTCCTGTTTTCAATAACCAGATAACATAGCATAATTAGCGTTCCATTTTAAGAAAACAAAATTATTTAATACAAAACAAGTTGTATATACCTGAGTTTTCCTAGAGCGCTCATCAACATACTCCGTAGTACCCTTCCTCAAATGTGTTGCCCTGTGAAGCTCAGGAATAGTGATATCGCGTCCAGCCTTCTTACTCTGTAATAATGAAACACATTTTTAATTATTGCTAATCACCCTAAATAAACTAAAATAACACATACTTAAAATAATTTACCAATCTGACAGCATGCTGAGCCTGGTTGACGGAGCCGCAACAGTGAAGCGAGCCACCCTTTTCAGAATTTCTATTCTGCTTGGCCTTTTCAGCTTTTTCTTTGTAGCTCTCAGTAGCCCAAAGTTCCTTGTAGGCATTCCAAACACGGTCAGGGATGTATTTTGGCTGCTTATCTTTACAACGCAGTTTGTAAAGCAAATCCGACAATTGCTTGCCCATTCTTTTGAAAAAAAGCTTCTGCACAGCTACATCATGTTCCGGCAGCCACGTCAACTTAGACTGTATTAAGCAAAACAAAAATATGTATTATTATATATAACATAAAAAAATTAAAATTAACAATATATGTAATGACATAATTAACTAACAATTACCTTAAACAAATCCAAAAGTTTTCCCCTTTCCTCATCATTGACTTTTGTCCACTTTTCATGATAAGTTTTAAAATACATTTTCTGAATGACATATGTGATATGCGATGAAGCGGCCTTCGCAGGAAGCAACCTGCATAACAAAACATATATATCAAACATATATATAAGTCATTGCATAATTAATTTAAACTAAAAAATTCAAACAATACTTACGCGTTACCATAGGGATAGATGACTTTGCGTTTGATACCATCATTGCCGACAACTACCTGCACATCCTCTTCATCAGTCGATGAATCTGAATCAGTAACACCAACATGGGGCTCATCAGTATACGCATCACCATGGGGCTCAGCTGGTGTAGGCATCGATAACCCTGGTGTAGGCATATACCCAGGTGGTATACGCATATACCCAGGTGGTATAGGCGTATACCCTGGTGTATGCAACCCTGGTGTAGGCATATACCCCCCTGGTGTAGGCATATACCCAACTGGTGGAGACGTAGGCTGAACCACCGGTGGGGCAATTGGAGAGGTGGTCTGAGGCGTCGCAATAAATGAGTTATTCCCAATATTAACTAATGTCACCTCACGTTGTCTACGACGATGATGCCTCTTCCCTTGTCTCGATGGGTCTGAACTTTCTCCTGGATGCATATCTATGAACAATAACAAGACTCTAATAATAATGATAACAAGAACAATAATATAATCACGATAATTTCAACATTAATGTAATAATGATAACAACATAATCTAATAATGATAACAACATTAATACTAATATAACGACGATAATTAGAACATTAATGTAATAATGTTAACAACATAATCTAATAATGATAACAACATTAATACTAATAAGACTACTCTAAATATTCATATTCTTCGTCTTCTTCATCTTCAGTATATTCTTCCTCCTCTTCATCTCTAGTCTCTTCTTCCTCTTCAGTCACTTCTGGTACTGGTTCACATGGTTCAACTTCTTCAACGGAGAGTCGATCATCACGTAAGGTATTAATTGGTTCAACTTCAAGTACCTCATTAACTCCCGACATTTCATCCACTTGATAAGGAACCTCATCCTCCGCATCAGTTGCCTCAATGCGACCCCGTGGTTTTGTCTTAATTGCAACACACCAGCCCCTCTTAGTTGATGGATATGAAACATAATACACCTGTCTCACATTTTCTGGCATGATAAACGGGTCATAAAGTTTATACCTTCTATCCATTCGAATGTCCACGGTATTGCATTTTGGATTCAATTTCGTTCCTCTAACCGATGGATCAAACCAACTACAATAAAATAAAACTATTCTCTTTTGATAGTCCAAATATGGGTATTCAAGTTCATATATTTGTTGGATCACACCATAGTAGTCACCTTGACCTCCTTCTGTTTCCCCTTTAACATATACACCACTATTAATTGTTTGTTTTCCCTCACTCCATGATTGTGTGTCAAATTTGTAACTGTTAACGAGGTACGTGTGCCACTCAGTCACCTCACGAAAAGGACCATCGGCTAAGTTCCTCAAGTGTCGGATTAAGGGAGTTGGTTCGGCTTCATAAACCTAAGTAATCATATATGAAAAAAATATGTCATGTCTCATAATATAATCTACTTTAAACGTTTGACATTAAAACATTAATTTTATTTACTTACTCTAGCAGTAAACCATGATGGAAAACTTTCATGTATACGAACAGAAGATTCTTCAGCGCATATTCCCTCACTTCGTAAGAATGCACTGAATTGAATTGATCAAAACATGATTTAGCTTCATACTTTAATGGTGTATACAGATTAAAAATTGAATTGAAGCATACTTACTCAAGATATGGTTTAACTTCGGTGCAATTGATCAAGACATGAACATGTGCTGATTCATACTCTTTATCCGATAACCAGTTGGTCGACTTCTTTCCCGAGGGGCGACCAGGTTTGGTAAACACAGATAAAGTGAGTGCGTGTCTTTCTTCTTCAACCTCCATTTCGTTTCTATTATTTCTTGACAACATAAAGTTGTTGAAATAATGAGAACAAAAATAAATTGTTTCACGGTGTAAGTATGCTGCGCAGATCGATCCTTCAACTCTAGCTTTATTCTTCACAGATCGTTTATAATCACCCATTAATCTATATATGAAAGAAGAACGCTTGATTAAACAAATAGTCATACTAAAGGCCACTGTAAATAAAATGCGAAAATAGACAATTACCTCTCAAATGGATACAGCCACCTATAGTGAACTGGCCCACCAAGTCTTGCTTCATATGGAAGGTGAACCGGGAGATGCTCCATGGAATCAAAGAAACCAGGAGGAAGTATTCTCTCCAACTTACAGATAATGAAAGGAATATTCTGCTCCATCTTAATAAGATCATCATTTCTCATTGTTGAAGAGCACATATTCTTAAAAAATTGACTCACTTCAGTAAGTGGTTCCAAAACACTCTTTGGTAATGAACCAAAAGCAATGGGAAGCAAACACTCCATGAATACATGGCAATCATGACTTTTCATCCCATACATCTTCCCAGTGTTCACATCCGCACATCTTGCAAGGTTAGAAGAATAACCATCTGGCATCCTCAATCCCTTCAACCATCGACAAACATCAATTGCTTCTTCGGGTGTTAGACAATAATTAGCTTTAGGTTTTAACATCTTGCCATTAGTCATTTGCACCAAATTCAAATTGGATCGATGTTTGCTACAGTAAAGAGCAGAATCCATTCTAGCTTTATTATTGTCTTTGGTTCTATCTTTCACATTCATCACAGTGTAAAATATGTTGTCAAAGAAATTCTTCTCGATGTGCATAACATCAAGATTGTGTCTCAATTGATTATCTTTCCAATATGGGAGATTCCAAAATATGCTTCTTTTTGTCCAGTTATGCAGTCGTCCATAACCGTTCAATCGGGAGAGCTCACCTACCTCTGTGGCTTGTGGCAAATCGATAACTCTCATCCAGATTTCACCTGATGTCAACAAAGGCGGTGGTCTATCTCTTTCGACTACCCCATCCTTGAAGGCCTTCTTGTTCTTTCTAAATTCATGACCCGACGGTAAGAATCTACGATGCGAATCAAACCAAGAACTCTTCCCCCCGTATTTCAACGTAAACGCTTTTGTGTGTTCCATGCAGTGGGGACATGCCAATCTACCGTGAGTCCCCCAACCAGACAACATACCATAAGCAGGGAAGTCATTTATTGTCCACATCAATGACGCTCTCATCATAAAATTATTTTTTTGTGCTGCATCATATGTCAAAACACCACCCCACAATCTCTTGAGATCATCAATTAGGGGTTCCAAAAAGATATCAATGTTAGCTTTTGGATTGGTTGGACCAGGTATCATACAAGTCAAAAACATATAAGGTTTAGTCATGCACATCTCAGGAGGAAGATTGTAAGGGGTAACAATGACTGGCCAACAGGAATAGGGCGACGCTGATGCTTGGATATATGGAGTAAATCCATCAGAGCACAAGCCAAGTCGAACATTTCGTGGGTCTGAGGCAAAATCTGAATGCACTTGATCAAAGTGTTTCCACGCTTCACCGTCAGATGGGTGGCGTAAAATGTCTGAGGTACGCCTATTCTCATAATGCCACGTCATTTTCTTCGCAATTTCAGCCGATGCAAACATTCTTTGCAACCTTGGAATTATAGACAAATAGAACATCGACTTTACAGGGATGGGTTTATAATTACGTTTTCCCCCTTTACGAACGTGATACCTCGGCTTTCCACAGAATTTGCATTCCAGTAGTGCACCATCGTTTTTACCAAATTCGTTATTGTAAAACAACATGTGCCCATCCACACAACAATCAATCTTCTTACATTCCAATCCCAGTTTCGAAACTAACATCTTTGCTTCATAATAATTTTTTGGCAAATTATCCTTATTAGGTGTCGCATCGATCATCATTTTAGTCACATAATCTAAACCCAACTCAGAAATATTACTCATGGACTTGAGAGCTAAAAGCTTCACAGAAATAGATAATTTTGACTCTGGCGACCCTTCAAACAACGGTTTGTTTGACTCCCTTAACAAATTATAGAATCTCTGTGCTTCTTCATTTGGAAGTTCATCATGATCGTCATACTGAGGTTCATCAAATGGCACATTCACCCTGAGACCATCACAAAACATGTTTTCCATCGACTCAAATTGTTCATTAGATGGAACAACACCACCAGAATTGCTTGAAGCCCCTACGTGAAAATTCGGAAGTACTTCTCCATGATCCACCCAAATCCAATAATTAGGCATAAACCCAAGACGATACAAGTGCTCCCTGACTTCATCATCAGTACTAATAGGTACACCCTTGCATTTAAGGCATGGACATCTAATCCCCCCTTCCTCTTTAGTTAAATCATGTTGCCATGCTACCCTAATAAATTCTTCAACCCCATTTACAAAAGTTTCCTTTAAAAACGCTCTTCCCGGATATAACCGATCATACACCCAACCACGATTCAATTGACTCCAATTCATCTACACGCATTTAAAAAAATGTTTTACATTCTCATAACATTCCCAATATAAAACCAATAAAACCTCACCCTTTTCCATCAACAACACACAATAACAACATCAAATAGTCATCTAACCTAGGGTTCATCAAACATCAAAACAACAATTTAACATCTCAAACGACATACACATTACCATTACACATTTTTCAATTAACAACATACACATTTCAAAATTAACATACACTAACTCCAACAACATACACATTTCATACACTTACAATTACACTATCTTAAACACATACACTATTCAATTACATTTTTCAATTTCAATTCAATTCCAATTACTTCATTCAATTACAACTTTCTAATTAACAACAACAACAATTTTATTCTACAATACTAATCTTAATATTTCTAACAATAAAATTTTATCCTATAACAACGGAACAAAAAATCAATTCGAAAATAAAAAACAAAAAAAACTAACCGTGACCGTGACCGTGACTGTGACTGTGGTGGCTGCTGTCCGGTGCGGTGGTGGTGGCTGCTGTCCGGTGCGGTGGTTGTCCGGTGACGTGGTTGTCCGGTGACTTGCGAAATAGAGAGGCACAAACAAAATTAGAGAAAAATAGGGAGAAAATTCGTGGAGACAGAAAAGAAACAAACCTTGGTAACGTGGATGGTGGTGGTGCGGTGGCGTGAACGGTGGTGGTGCGGTGGCGGTGGCGTGGACGGTGGCGATGGCGTGGACGGTGGACGGTTCGGAGAGGGTGAGTCTGAGAGAAAGAATGGAGAAGAGGAAAGAATGGAGAGAAAAGGGAGCGGTGCGGCGTGGACGGTGGTGGTGGCGTGGCCGGTGGACGGAGAGGAAGAGGGAGGCGATTCGGTGGACGGAGGGGAAGAGGAAGACAGAAACAGTGGAGAAGAGGAAAGAAAGAGAGAAAAGGGGGAGGGATCCGGCTTTAAAATTTTTTTAACACTTAGCGACGGAATTAGCGACGGATTTCCGTCGCTAACTTTGGCCCACGTGTCAAACTAAAATGTAACGGACAGTGGCACAATTTTCAAAGCTTAGCGACGGATTATTAGCGACGGATTTCCGTCGCTAAACTTTGAAAATTGTGACACGCGTCAATTAAAACTGAAACGGTCAGTTGCGCTATTTAATATGATTAGCGACGGATTATTAGCGACGGATGTCCGTCGCTAATAAAATTCAAATTTTTCGTTTCTTCGCGCCTTGTCCAATCCGTCGCTAAATAAGCATAATTCCGTCGCTAACTTTGTGAAACCCGGTCCGTCGCTAATGATGTAAAATTCCGTCGCTAATGTTTTTATTTGCGACGGAATTTAGATCCGTCGCTAAATTCCGTCGCTAATCACTAGTTTTTTTGTAGTGCTCCATTGCTAGTTGTAGCGTCTTCTTGACTTATCAATCGGTCTTCCATCTTGATCGTGGTGTCTTCTACCACTTCCTCCATACGACTTCTAATTAGTCATGATGGCTCCAAGGATCATATCACCTAACAAATGAATTCTATATTTACCGTAAGATAGTTATGCTTTAAACATTCAATCTCATATTTAGATATTTTGGCTCTAAATTTTTATTGTATTTGTTTTTCATTCTTCCAGTTGTGTATTCATTACTCTCTTCGTTATCGAATATTAGCACAAGACGCCTCTGCACAGTTTTTAAGAAAAGCTAAAAAAATGAGATGAAGTTCCAAAAGTGATCTTTCAATTGGAATACTAAAAGGTTTTTTCATTGGTAAAAGTCAAAATAGTATAATAAATAAGGGTAAGTTTAGTATATTAAGTGGAAAATTTTTTGACTTCCTTATATTTTTATATTTAGTATTATATTTAGTAACTTGTAGATATGGAGGAAGTGAGTACGGTAGATTGTGGTTGTCCAAAAAAAGTACTATAGGTTGTGTAGCTTGATAAATCTCTAGTTTCATAAGCAAATCAGTGGCATTAGATTCAGTTTATATACATAATTGAATCCTTATGTTATCTATGTTGATATGCTAAACTTCCATATACATCCAATGATTTTGAAACACTTGGGGTTTCCTTTTTCTTTTTCAAAAATCTTCATTCTTATCTTATCAAGTTATCAGCCTATGAACAGCGAGGAAAAGTATGGTGCTGCTGAGTTCAGTGTTGGCTGCTAGCCTGCTAGGTCTAGATAAGCTTACCAATGTCATTCATTTTTGGTACAACGTATCAATGTCATTTTGCAAACCAATGGCAACTATTTGAGTTTGATGAAATACATTTGTCTAAATTAAAATAATCAAAATGGTCTCCTTTTAGAAATTTATTCTGGTACTACTATTAAACACTCAATCAATTTAAAAAAAAAAACTAAAATAAAATATATACCAGACTTCTTTCCTTCGTCCCGTTTGTTTATGTAGAGGAAATTTTTCCATTGTTTGTTTAGGTTCTCAATAAAACAAACTGAAACTAAGATAATGAGGAAATTATTAACACTGATTGATAGTACTAGTACACAAAATAAGGGTAACTAATATTTTCGAGTAATATAAAATTCAAGAAATTCAAACAATCATGTGAGACCTGAAATGAAATTATGAAACGGAATGGAGCGTGAAGGATCCAAGAAAGTGGGGTTATGATTTTCAGAAGATGTCGAGAATCTCGAGAATTGAACGATTACAAAGGGGACAACTCCCTCGATTCACCCACAGCTCCCTTGAACACACCCTGCAAAATGTGTGTCCACACGGTATGAACGCTGCACCTTTCTTTCTTCCCATGCACACGCAGCACACCGAGTCATTCCCCTCCACTACACTATCTGCACCTCCTATTTTCTCAGTTTCCACCTCCGTTTCCTCCAACAACCTCATTAACGAAACCCTCCACGGCGTCCCGTCGCTCGTCGTCGCCTCCGTTTCCTGCGATCCCCGTAACTGACGCTCCGCTGCCAACGCCGCCGCTAGATTCATGCCCGATCCCGATGGACCTGGACCCACGCATTCGAGTTCGGGTGGGTCCAGATCTTGACCCTGGAGTTGTTGTTCTTGCATCGCTCTTTCTTCTTCTTGCTGTTGTTGTTCGTGTCTGACGGGACGGAAAACACAGGTGGCCCCACAGCATCCCATTCCGGTGAATCTGAGTCGTTCTTTGAGAGTTCGTCTCCTCCGTGTACCTCTATCCCCGCCGTCCATTTGTTCCGTTAACAAACCGAGAATAGTTCTTGCTCCTCTTTCAGAACGAAGCGATTCCTGCAATATTAGACCGAGTTGACTCATCTCGACTCGGTTCCAGAAGAGTAGAACCGAGATCCCGTGAGGTCCGTCTGTCCTTGAAGCGCTACACGGGGAACAGAAAAATGACGCAAACAGAAAACACAAGTGTCCAAAGAAACGCAACCTTCATTTAAAAAGAGAAGAGAGGAATTGGTGGAAAGTGTGACTGTGAAAGAGAAAATAGTAGGAAGAAAGCGAAGGGATGTGATGTAAGTGTGAAAGTGAAACGGTGGTATATTGAGGAGTATTTATTGATCTTCACACTCTCTCCTATTATCTATCGTAGTTTGAGTTACCCAGCCACAATTTCCTTTCCTTTTTCAGGTGACAAAGCCAAATGCGTTACACACATCATATATGAACGATACCACTGTTCTGTTGACCACTTTACCCGCTCTTGGGTCCCCCTTTATTAAATTTTTTTAATTTTTTATAGGCTGCATCTAATCTGGGTCACCAACTAAACCTCTTTATAACCAACACATCTAGCCCAGTGGTCGGGTACCCTGAGCAACGTAGTGGGGGTCGATCCGGTTTGCTCTCGTGTTCGATTCTCGCTCACGTTAAAAAGGCGTGTTGGCCAGCGAAATCCTTATCGCTAGTAGCGAGTAGAGATTAGTCCTTCGTTGAAAGGATTGGGACACTCCCTGGGTAGCCAGCAATAATCCTAAATAAAAAAAAAACTAAACCTGTTTATACGAGCAGAGATTAACCTTATCACCGAAGGATGAAAAAAATACTTGCTAATACCTATTGTTGCTTGTTTTTAGTTGGCCAAAATATAAAATAAAATCTCAGAAACCCGGAGTAAAACCTAAAATAACATGTTATCATATGAATTTCAGTCATTATAATAATATTTTTTATTATATTCTACCGTTAATTTTGTTGTTGGTCATCACCATAGAAGCTACTTTTTTATACTCATATATTATAGGTTTAAATATGTTTTTACCCCCTGCAAATAGGGGGTGTTTTGCTTTTACCCCCTACAAAATTTTTTTTTTTAAAAAACCCCTTGCAAAATTCACTTTTTTTACGTTAGTCCTTCTGTTAAATGGACGTTACAAAAAACGTCAACGTGGCATTTTTTATTATTTTCTATTTTTTTTAATACTGACTGTGCTGCCATGTCATTATTTTATATTAGCTTAAATATGTTTATACCCCCTGCAAATAAGAGATGTTTTGCTTTTACCCCCTACAATTTTTTTTAATTATTATTCCCTCATCTTCTTCCCTCATTCCCAGATTCATTCTCTCTTCCTCTTCACCTCCTTTCCCAGGAACCCTTCTCTTCTCTTCTCTTCTCTTTTCTTCTTTTCTCTTATCTCCATTTTCACCATAATCCATCTTCACCAAACACAAACCCACCACCCCATGAGCACAGAACCACCAAGCAACATCTATTCTTACCCATTCTTCTTCGATTCTCAGCAACAACAACAAGAACCCATGGATGTAAAACAGTTTCAGTTATCACAGAAAATTAGAGCAAGTTTTTTCTTTTCCTTTTCTTTAAAAACAGTTTTATCTAGATCAAAAATAATAGAACCAATGGTCTGAAGCAATCCCAATGGCAAGTTAATAATGAATTCAGAAAAAGATTGCTCTAAAACGCCCCACATGAAGCAAGTTAATAATGAATTCAGAAGCAAGTTATTAGATAATGAATAATGAAGCAAGTTAATAGAACCAATGGGCAGCAGCTTCTAGATCAAAAATAATAGAACCAATGGCAGCAGCTTCTGAATTCATTATTAACTTCCACTCTCTCTCTCTCTCTCTCTCTCTCTCTCTCTCTCTATACGAAATCATCTCCCTCTTTCTCGCGAATCTCTCAACACCCCCGTGAATCAACATCAACCCCCATGGATGTAAAATCGAAAGTGAGTGAAACAGATCCGATTTGTGGGGAACCCAGATCTGAGCTTTGGGATGAAGGTAACAGAAATGAAGTTGTGTTTGTGTTTGTGTTTGTGTACGTTATTGTTGATGATGAAGATGAGATGGAAACAACAACACACACACACACACAGAGAGAGAGAGAGAGATTTGGTGGGTTTTATTAACGTGGCTTTTGTGGATGTTTATGGGGTTTATGGGTTTCTCATTTGGGATTTGGGGTTAGGGAAACCATAGAGAGATGGTGGTGTGAGGGGGAGAGATGGAAATCTGGAAATGGAGAATGGAGAAAGATGAAGTTCATAAATGGAGAATGGAAATCTGGAAACCATAGAGTGTTGTTGTTGAAAATGGAGAATGGAGAAAGATGAAGTTCATAAAATATGTTTTAAATTTTTTGCTGAGTCAATAAATACAATCAGCATTTAAAATAGGCTTAAATGGAAACTCTGTTAGACAACTCAGCAAAACATTAACAGAGATCTAACAGAGGGACTTATACCAAAAAAAAATTATTTGCAAGGGGTTTTTTAAAAAAAAAAATTTTGTAGGGGGTAAAAGCAAAACACCCCCTATTTGCAGGGGGTAAAAACATATTTAAACCTATATTATATTATTTCAATCAAAGGAGAAATTAATATGTTCCTGTATATAGGACATTTTTGGAAAAAATATCCCTTTTTATAACATCTTTTCCACTAAAACACTTACTATGAGTAATGTTAGGATGTACTCAGAGTTGAGTAAAACTGGGTTCCACTAAATAAGAATCGAGCTTATAAAAAAAGATTTAAATGCACATTTGGTTCCTCTATTTTAATCAATCCACAATTTTTATCCTCTATTTTATTTTTCGCAATTTTAGTTCTCCTATTTGTTAAATTCTGAAATGTTGACCAAATTGAAATATTGAATTTTCAGATGCTGATGTGTCACTATTTTAATTGATGTGACCTTTTCACTTAACCTAATTGGCATGTCATTTTTAATATTAAGAAACATTTACTCATATTTTTAAAATATTTATTTTAAATAATTAAATATTGTTAATATTCTAAAACATCGTCTCACATGTTCATCCCTCACTCTCAATAATCACTCGCGAGCTAGTTCACTCGACTCACATAAACAAAAAGTAAAAATAATCTTTTTTTTGTAAAAAAAACAAAAAATCCCAAATCTTTGATATTTGAAGTTAACAATTCACTATTAGTTTAGGGATAAAATAATCGTCTAATTTAAGATGCAAATTCTAATAATTAATATTTACGTATCTCATGAGTTTAATAAAAAATTTAGAAAGTATAATAATATAACTTGAAAATTGTATAATGATATAACTAGCGCTTAAGAAATTGCACCCATAAATAAACAAAGAACTTTGCTCTAAAAACACAAAATGTATAACAAAGATGATTTAAATACAAATACAAATAAAAATATATATAATATTAGCAATGTGTGTGTATAATAATCAAATTGGTTGATGAACCAAACGAATCGAACTATACCTAGCTCAAGTTTAGAATATTTATTTAACAAGTCAATTTTCGACTCAAGTTTAGCTCATTTGGTACATGAACCAAACTCAACGAGCTATCTATCGAGTCGAGTTCCAAATTATGTTTGAATTAGTTCGGTTCTTTGTTAGTCCTATCAGCAAATGATGAAAAAAATACTTGCTACTACCTATTGCTACTTGTTTTTGGTTGGCCAAAATATAAAATAAAATCTCAAAAACCTGGAGTAACATGTTACCGTGTGAGTTTCAGTCATTATAATAACATTTTTTTATTATATCCTACGGCTTTGCTGCTGGTGAGGGATTTACTTGATCCATCACCCTAGAAGTTATTTTTTTATACTCATATATTCAGTGGCGGACCCAGGACCCGGGGGTTCAAAATTTTTAAACGCACACATCGCTAAAAATATAACTAGAAATAATATACCTTCTCTTAAGTTGACACGACCCCTTTTGCAAATACTGTATCTTCTCTTGATCATTAGGATGATATGCCGTAATTTTTCTTCGCAATCCGAGATCCGATGGCAACTCGTCTAAATTAACTTCACTAACAAAACAATAAAACAAGTAAAACTAATAACTAAGTTTCAGCACTTGAATGCTTACAGGCTACAACAACAATATTAGTAACACTTACAATATGAAGCTGATTTGCTATATTGATGGATTGTTGTACCATGGCAATCCCTCCAACAACCTATAGAAAAAGGAAGAGATGCCAATCAAATAGATTATTTAGTATGCATGTAAATAACAACCATTTGATAAGGGGAGAAAACAAAATCAACTTGAGCTATGTTGTAAACAAAAGACATAGTAGAACTCACCAAAGCATACTTGACACCATGTTAGAAACTAGAGCTTCAAACTGATCAGCAATTTGAATCAAATCAGAATTTCCCCAAATCATATTTCAATTTCAATCAAATTCAGTTTAGGGTTTTCAATCAAACAATCAGGAAGAGAGAAGAATATTAGAAGAAAGCTACATACCCAAGTCACAGAGGTCACTGGAAGAGGATAAAAAGAAATTAAGCTGGGCTTCACTTCAGTCTTCAGTGCTTCACTTTGTGGCTTCAGTTCGCAGAGGAGAGAAGAGAGAAGGCTTCAGTTCGCGAAGAGAGAGAGAGAGAGAGAGAGAGGCGTTTTTGCGATAGAGAGTGAAGGTGACGTGTATCAATGCTCTGTGCTTCAGACTTCAGTACTTCACCGTGTAGTGTGTGTGTTTTCGCGAGAGAGAGAGAGAGAGTGAAGCAGCAAGAAGGGAGAGAGAGAGAGAGAGAGAGAGAGAGAGAGAGAGAGAGAGAGAGAGAGAGAGAGAGAGAGAGAGAGAGAGAGAGAGAGAGAGAGGTAAGTGGAGTTTGGGTCTTTGGTGCAAATGTGTGCAAATTTTGGGCTACTAGTACAATTTAAAATTTTCAACTGCTACAAAAAAATATTTATATAAGGTGGTAAGCATAATTTTTTTTTCAGGTCCGCCTCGGCATATATTATATTATTTCAATCAAAGGAGAAATTAATATGTTACCGTATATATTTGTCGAAAAAAATATGTTACTGTATATAGGACATTTTTGATTCATTAATTACCAAATTATTTATTTACAAAAAATATTTAATTCATTAATTATTTATTTACAAAAAATATTTTTTTACAATCAAGTTACCAAAATACCATTGGTTAATTAAGTGGAAAAAATGATGAGTTTCCATGATTGAAGGATGATTTTGAAAAGCGAAAAATTACGTTAAGTACCGTGTGTGCGTGTGTTTTTTTGACTTAAAAAGTACCATGTGTTTTGTGTATAATGTTCTTCACTAAAAAATGTGTATAACTCCAATAACTTAAACTCAAATATATCAAAACTTATATATTTCAGTTGGTGCGGTCAGGTGTGTAACGGGACCAAGCCAAAGAAAACAAAGTATTTGTTTTGGTTAACAATATATTGAAGTATTTGGTTACCTCGGAATGACATTGTTTTCAAGAACGAAGAGGCGAATATTGAATATGTTATCACACGCATCAAGAGCTTAACGTCGAGTTGGTTTGTTTATAGATTGAGTTGTAACTCGAATTTGTCTATTACGTCTTGATGGGCTAACCCACTCCGGTGCCTAAACAATATGTAATCTCTTGATGTTGTTTGGGTTCGAGCACCCCTAGTGCTCCGTTAATAAATTATTGCTTATCTAAAAAAAACTGCCCACATTTTTGTTTTTATTTTTTAAAAAAATTTAAATAGAAAACAACACCTAAGTAGGTAAGTTTTTTTTTTGTGTGACAGAAGTGTTGTGAATATAATTCAAGTGACAATTATGTTAGTTGTATAATAACTGTTTTGTTTGTTGTAAATGATTGTTAGTTGGTGTTACATTCTGTTAGGTAAGAAGCAGTTAGTTAGTTAGTTTCTATAACAACATCTGATCCTTTGTACTTGTATAAATAGGAGATGACTCTATCTCTCTATCAGTAGTAATGAAATAGAATTCCAATTTCTTCTCCATCTATAGGCTCTATATGCTCTTAGTAATACTGTGAGTACTGTGAGTACAGTGTGTGCTTGATTGTAGAGTGTATTCAACAGGCACATTACTTGTTCCTTCGTGTTTCTTGAAGCCAACAAATTGGTATTCAGAGCACGTTTAATTCTGGGTGTGGGAAACATGAGAGTTAGTGAGGAATGCAAGTTCTTCGTGTGGGAAACACGAGTGTGAGAGAGTATTTGAAAGAAAGATCAAATACGAATAAGAGCAAGATGAAGTTAAGCATGGATGGTGGAAATTTCCAAACGAATCTACCGATTCTTGATGGCAAGAACTGAGAGATGGAGCCTGCAGATGGATTCGTTGTTTGGGTTTCAAGATATCATGGAAATCGTGAAGGATGGAATCGAGGAGTCTGCTGCAGGAGAGCAACTGAAGCACAGTTGGCAGCGTACAAAGAAAATAAGAGGAAAGATCACAAGGGTACGTTCTATCTTTGACAAAGTGTGGATGAAGGCAATTTTGACAAAATTGCTAAGTGCAAAACAGCAAAGGAGGCATGGGACAAGTTGGAGAAGTGCTATGCTGGTAGCCAACAAATCAAAGAAGTTAAGCTTCAAGCCTTGGAAAGACAATATGAATTGTTACAAATGAATGACAATGAGAAAATCACTGATTTCTTTAAGAGGGTAAAAAGCATTACCAATCAAATGGCAACACAAGGTGAAACCTTAGAAGATGGTAAGATATGCAAGAAAATCATGCGTTCTCTTCATGAGAAATGTGATTATATTGTATGTACTCTTGATTGTTCAAAGAATGTGGCTAGTATGAGTCTAGAGGAGCTCCAAAGTAATTTAGAAGCTAGAGAATTGACATTGTTGGATAGGGTCAGCAAGAAGAATGTTGAGCAGGCCCTACTAGCACAAAATAATAAGAAATGGAAGAATAAAGAGCAGTGGAAAGGAAAGAAAGATTCCAGAGGTAAAGAAGGTATGAAGGGTAATGCTAGACCAGAATCTTCTAATCAAGGAGGAGAAGGATCTTCCAAAGCCAAAAGAGGGTCCAAGAATCCTGATAAGAAGAAAATATAGTGCTGGAACTATGAAAGACTTGGCCATTATGCAAGTGAATGCTGGAGTGCTGATGGCAAAGGAAAACAGAAGAAGAATGAAGGTGAGGAGGCTTGCATAGCAGCACAAGAAGATTCAGATGAAGAAACTGTGATGATGATGGCAACAACAACTAAGGAGCCAGCAAAAGAAGACTTGTGGTTTCTTGATACAGGTTGTTCCAACCACATGACTAGCCATAAAGAATGGTTGATTGATCTTGACACTACAAGGAAGAGCAAGGTCAGATTTGGCGATGGCAGAACTGTCACTGCAGAAGGCATGGGTAAGTTGGTGATCAAGAGAAAAGATGGTGGTAATGTGATCATTGAACAAGTGCTATATGTTCCAGGCATGAAGAGTAATCTTTTGAGTCTTGGCCAATTGATTCAAAAGAGTTTCCAAGTGACTATGAAAGATAACATGCTGAAGATGTTTGATTCAAGTGAAAGGTTGGTATTGAAAACTCCTCTTCGCAAGAATAGGACATTTCAAATCAACATGAATGCTACTGAAATTCATTGTTTGAAAGCAACAGAATCACTAGATGATTGTTGGTTATGGCATGCCAGATTTGGGTATCTCAATTTTAGAAGTTTGAATCAACTTGGTACAAAAGAATTGGTAAGAGGTTTGCCAATTACAACAGTTCCTGAAAATGTTTGTGAGGTTTGTATGGCTGGGAAGCAAACCAGAAACACTTTTGTGAAGCATTTGCCAGCAAGAGCAAAGGATTTGCTAGAAGTGGTGCATTCTGACATATGTGGTCCATTTGAGATGGATTCTATAGGAGGTAATAAGTACTTTATCTCTTTCGTTGATGAATTTAGTCGCATGATATGGCTCTATTTGATTAAACAAAAGAGTGAAGCACTTGAAATTTTTAAGAAATTCAAAGTTCTGGTTGAAAAGCAAAGTGGCAGGTCTATTAAGACTTTGAGAACAGATGGAGGGGGAGAGTATACCTCCAATGCCTTTGATGAATTCTGTGAGAATGAAGGCATAGTGCATGAAGTCACTGCCCCATATACACCTCAACACAATGGTCTAGTAGAAAGGAGGAATAGAACAATTTGTGATATGGCTAGAAGCATGTTAAAAAAGAAATCAGTGCCAAAGAAATTTTGGGGTGAGGCAGTTTGCACAGCTGTCTATGTGCTGAATAAGTGTCCCATAAAGAAGCTGCCTAATGCAGCACCTGAGACAGTTTGGTCTGGCAAGAGACAAATGGTAAGCCATTTGAAGACATTTGGAGCCTTGTGCTTCAAGCATGTTCCAGATCAATTGAGAAAGAAGCTTGAAGACAAAAGCACAACAATGATTTTCGTTGGATACCATCCAACAGCCGCCTACAGGTTATATGATCCTATCAAGGAAAGGATAGTACTGAGTAGAGATGTGAAGGTAGTAAAAGGTGAGAGTTGGGACTGGAATAAGCAGGGCAACAGATTACAACCAGCAAGTTCAATTGTGATTGATATAGAAGGGTTAAATGATGATGTTCAAGATGAAACACCACTGGACAGAATTGAAGAAAGGCTTGCAGCTGCTAGAACTCAGAGAGTCATACAAGCATCATCAAGCTTAGAAGGTTATGAGGTACTTTCTGATAACCAGATTTCAGAAGATGGTGATATAGTATATTTTGCTCTCTTTGCTGATTTTGAGCCATTAAACTTAGAAGATGCATTGAGTAGCAAATCATGGAAACTAGCTATGATTGATGAGCTGAATGCCATTGAGAGAAATAAGACTTCGTACTTGACAGAATTGCCTTCAAACAAAAGGGCTTTAGATGTCAAATGGGTCTATAAATTGAAGCTCAATCCTGATGGGTCAGTTGCTAAACATAATAGACCAGGTTAGTGGGAAAAGAATTTTTGCAAAGGGAAGGAATAGATTACTCAGAAGTATTTGCTCCAGTAGCACGAATTAAAACCATAAGAATGGTACTTTCACTAACTAGTTCAAGAGGTGTGTCAATTGGATGTCAAGTCAGCATTCTTGAATGGTCCAATTGAGGAAGAGGTCTATGTAGTCCAACCACCTGGATTCAAGGTAAAGGGAAAGGAATGACTGGTGTACAGGTTGGAGAAAGCACTCTATGGCCTAAAGTAAGCTCCAAGAGCTTGGAATAAAAGGATCAATGCCTTCCTAGTTCAGATTGGGTTTCACAAGTGTTTTGTTGAACATGGTGTTTATGTGAAATTCAAAACAAGCAGGTCATATTTCTTGCTATTATGTCTCTATGTAGATGATGTGCTAATTACTGGTGCTAATCCTAAGGAGATTGAAGAATTCAAATCAGTTATGAAAATTGAGTTTGAAATGACAGACCTAGGAAGACTGACATACTTCCTAGGTATGGAGTTCATTGAATCAGATAAGGGTCTTCTAATGCATCAAAGAAAGTATGTTAAAGAAGTGTTGAAGAGGTTCAAAATGGCTGGCTGCAATCAATCTACTACTCCAGTAGATACTAATTGAATCTAGATGGTTGTGATGATGAGAAACCAGTAGATGCAACAATGTTCAAGCAAATTGTAGGTTGCTTGAGATACATTTGTCACACTTGGCCAGATATAAGCTACGGTGTTGGCATGATCGGCAGGTTTATGGCAGCACCAAAAATGTCTCATTTGATGGTTGCTAAAAGACTGCTGAGGTACCTGCAAGGTACAACAGATCATGGCATTTTGTTTCCAAGGAATATAGAAAGTTCAGATAATGCTTTGGTGGGATATTCTGATGCCGATTGGTGTGGAGATAGGACTAATAGAAGAAGCACATCAGGCTATATCTTTCAATTCCTAAATGCTCCAATTTCATGGAGCTCAAAGAAGCAATTTGTTATTGCTTTGAGTAGCTGTGAATCAGAACATATTGCAAGCTGTTATGCAGCATGTCAGGCCCTGTGAATTGAATCTCTATTAACAGAATTAAAGATCGAGACTGTCAAGCCTTTGAAGTTATTGGTTGACAACAAATCAGCAATAAACTTAGCAAAGAATCTAGTGTCTCATGGCAAAAGCAAACACATAGAAACCAGGTTTCACTTTTTGAGAGATCAAGTGAACAAAGGTAGAATTGAGCTAGTATATTGTCCTACAGAAGTGCAGCTAGCAGACATCCTTACTAAAGGATTAAGGTTGGATCGTTTTGAAGAACTAAGGAGGAAGATTGGCATAGTACCAATTAGACACTTGAATTAAGGAAGAGTGTTGTGAATGTAACTCAAGTGACAGTTATGTTAGTTGTATAATAACTGTTTTGTTTGTTGTAAATGATTGTTAGTTGCTGTTACATTCTGTTAGGTAACAAGCAGTTAGTTAGTTAGTTAGTTGCTGTGACAGCACCTGATCCTTTGTACTTGTATAAATAGGAGATGACTCTATCTCTCTATCGGTAGTAATGAAATAGAATTCCAATTTATTCTTCATCTATATGCTCTATATGCTCTTAGTAATACTGTGAGTACAGTGTGTGTAGTGTGTGCTTGATTGTATAGTGTATACAACAGGTGCATTACTTGTTTCTTCGTGTTTCTTGAAGCCAACAAGAAGTAGGTAAGTGTTGTTCTTCTGAAAAACAATACACATTATTGACAAATATAAATAACTTAAGGCTTAAATATCATTTACCCCCTGCAAATATTACGTTTATCCATTTACCCCACTGCAAAAAAAAACTCTCAAAACAAATCTTACAAATATTAAGTGTTCCTAGCTAGTTACCTCCTGCTGTTCGTTTTAGCTAACAACGTTAAGTCTATGCTGACTTTGGAGGGAGGTAACTAGAAACACTTAATATTTGCAGGGGTAACTAAATCTCACTTAATATTTGCAGGGGGTAAATGGATAAACGTGATATTTGCAAGGGGGTAACTAGATCCCAAATGACAGCCAAAACTAACGTTGTTAGGTAAAACTAACAGTAGGGGGTAACTAGAAACACTTAATATTTGCAAAGTTTGTTTTGAGAATTTTTTTTTGCAGGGGGTAAATGGATAAACGTGATATTTGCAGGGGTAAATGATATTTAAGCCATAACTTAATTGACTAATTTCGTTAATTGTGTGCGTGGATCAAAAAAGTCTTTTGTATAGAGACAAAGTTAGTATATCGGTTTTTGTAAATTGTCGTAAATTTGTAGTATTTGTAACTGTAATTAGGGATGGAAATTGTAATTGCTTTATTAATTTTTTTACAACAACAATTATAATTGCTATTAATATGAAAAATCACATGATATTATACAACAACTTTTATATTTATATTATTCTATTCTTTTTGATATCAATATTATTAAATAAATATTATTCTATATTATTGTATAATACACTATATACATTTACAAAAATTTATTAATATGGATCTATCCACTAAAAACTAAAAAGTACTAGACAATTGTTCTAGGATATTTCTGATCAAGTCGGTTGTTACAAGTATGAAGAAAAGAAAGAATGCCTCCCTCTCTTCTCTGGCCTAGAGTTCTATATATAGTCTTCAAGGCTTCTCGGCGGTTCCCTTTTGAGGCCTGTTCTCAGCGGTTACCACCCACTCCAGTCGTGTCAGTTCTCACGTCCTCACCTTCCTGTGACACCTGTCCTTGATAACTCTTTGGCAGTTAACTTCTCGTATGCGCATGAGCTCGGTTAACCTTGCGTTGGGCCGAGCTTTAATTCTTTGGCCCGGTCCACAGCCCCCCAAGCTCGAGCTGAGGGAGCTCGGCGAAGAGGTTTGAACTTGTATTGACTTGTTTTGACGATTGAAGTGACCGTTGACTTGGGAAAACGTGTCATGCTTGGGAAAATGTTCCAGCTGACTGAGGTGACGTTTCAGTGCAGACGTTTCACCTACCTGACGCTTGATTGAGCGCGTGCGTTGAAGGTAAGCTTCGGCATGGTTTAAAAGGCGCGCGGGGGATGTGAGGACTTCGCTGTTTTCGTCTGCTCTTTTGATTTCTGCTCGCTCTCCTGCCGAGGTTTGTTTGCTGTGAAGTTTCGCCTTCCTTCAGCTTTTCGCTTGCTTGTGTTGAGGTATACTTTTCTATCCTTCTTCTTCCTTTTTCTCTTGTACCTTAGTTAAAATGGTGGAAATTTGGGAAGTTGATGAGAGCGGAAAAGAGGTGAGTGAGGTACCTTCAGCGTATCGAGTGATTTTGGATGAATCTCGTCCTCGTTGGGAGAGGATAAAGGAGAAGTGGAGGCGCCTCGAATCATCCATTTCCGAGACCCTTTCGAGTCTCCCTGGCTTTAGCTCTTCAGATTCTGGTTTTTCAGATGGTGAGGACGCTGACTTTGCTTCTCCTCTTTTCCCAGGGACCAAGGTTCATTTCGAAAACACTGTGGCCCTTTCAGATTTTAGGCGAGAAGAGGTGGGGCTCTTGGCTCTTCCTTCTACTCCTGTGCGTGAAATCAAGGTGCTGATGGCATCAAAACAGAGCATCGAGTCTGTTCCCAGCTTCGAAGCGTGGGATTTGTTCACCATGTTTACCAAGCCAGAAGATTTAATAGCTTTTCGGCAAAAGAACGCCGTGTCCTCTACTGGAAATGAAGAAGATGTGATTCTGGAGTGCTGTAGGCCCAACGAGCCAGTATGTATGATGCGGCCTAAGGGAGTGGTGGAAGAGAGTACTTATATGTACGCCTGCCTTTTCGAAGACTTGAAGGTGAAAATGCCCTTCACTCGCTTTGAAAACCACGTGCTGCAGCTCCTCAACGTTGCTCCAACGCAGCTTCACCCGAACAGCTGGGGGTTTATACGCGCTTATGAGATAGTATGTGGAGCTTTGGGTATGACTCCGAATGTAGGGGTGTTCTTTCAGTTTTTTCGTACTAAGGGTGAAGGTTTGGGAAAGTGGATATCTTTCCATAGCCATTCTCCTCGCCCCCTTTTTAGTCTATTCACTACTTCATACAAAAATTTTAAGGCGAAGTTCTTCCGAGTTCGAGCTCCTCCTTCCTTTCCCGAGCTCCTCATAAACAAGACAGGAGCGCCGCACTTCCCTTTGTATTGGCAGAGTGAGGTGTTTGGTGTGACTGGAGTCATCTTGGATGACTTAAGTACTGAGCTTCTGGAGGATGCAGCAATGCTGCAAAGGTTGTATACTATGACTTGTAAGGAGGTGATTAGTCTGGAGGGGGATGACAGAGGTCTTCAGGATTTATTGAGTAAGTTTTTCTTCTCGCCTTCTTTTTGATATTTATAACTGCTTCTAATGTTTCCTTTTATTTCGCCGTGCAGTTAGGATGGGTTTGAAGGAGAAGGACATCAAAAATTACATCAAGAAGGCCCAAGAGAGGTTAGCGAAGGAGAAATTGAATGCCCAGAGTCAGGGTGGGACTTCTGCGACGGAGAGCTCGGACAAAGGATTGGTGAAGATTGCTAAGAATACTGGGCGAACGACTATTGTTGGAATGAGTCTCGGCACTACTCCCATCGCGGCTGTCCCTTTGAAAGCTGTCTCTGGAGATTCTTCTGAGGTGTTGAAGGAGGGTAAAGGGGGTGCCGTTGTGAAAGAGACTGAAAAGACTGCTGCTGCGATTCCAACTCCTGCCAAGCGACCTTGTATGCGGGAAGGTTCTCCTTCTAAGAAGAAGTTCAAGAGTTCAGAGGGCGAGATTTCTTGGATGGAGTTTCTGCAGGATTTTGAGGGTCAGGGGGAGATCGCGTCCTTGTGGGACAAGCGTTTCCCTTTGAAGCACTTTGTGAGGGAACATATTACTACTGCAGATGATGGTGATCGCATCCGGAGTTTGGGGGTGGAGCAGGCTTTCTTGGCGATGCAGTCTTATGCGCTGAAATCTGCTGCCCTTGGTCATGTGGTTTGCGACGAGTTCGTCAGACTTAGGGGCCGAGAGCGTCAAGGGCGCAAGGATGTTGAAGCTGCCGAGAAGGCTGTCGCTGCTCATGCCGAGTTAGTGGAGGAAAATGAAGCGTTGAAATCCAAGTTAGCCGAGCAGATCAAGTTGTCTGAAGAAAAAGAAAGGTTCGTGCGTAAGCAGCTCGAGGAGACGGAGGCTCAATGGGAGGCCAAGATAAAGGAGGTTCGAACTACTCTGAAGGAGCAAGAAGACAAGGTCTCTTCTCATGAGTCTACTATTGCTGGGTTGAGGGCTGAAAATACCGGACTTACGGTGTCTTTGGCTGAGGTGAAATCTCAACTATTGGAGTTGCGTGTTGCCAAGGAGGCCGAGATCGAAGAATTGCACATTGAAAATGCTGTAGCTCTCTTGAAGGGTTTTGAGAAGGCTAAAGGCCAAGCCTTGGCGCTCTACCCCACTTTAGATGTGAGTGGACTTGATCCACTGAAGGAGGTTGTGGACGGCAAGTTGGTGCTGCTGCCATCGCCTGAGGAGGAGGATGTTGAGATGAAGGGAGTCGATGAAGTTTTTTGATCTACTTTTCTCTCCTCGGTTTTCCTTGTTATTTTATTGTATGTTACTTTTGTACCATCAGGTTGTGAATGAAGTTTATCTTTTCGCTATTACTTTCAGTTCCGTTCTAATTTTGCGAAACCGTTTGGTTGTATGAACACTTTATGTATTTGTAAAGTTTATAGAGGCTTCGTCGCGTTTTTGAATATGCTAGTAAATAGTAGCTTGATCGAGTTGTTTTATAAGGACTTCCGTGGGTGATCCTCGAGTTTACGAGGACTACGAGGAGCAACTATGGAGTAGAACTTGATCCATCTGTTCGTTCCAGTAGTTGCTTTTTTCTTACCTTATTTCGGCAAGAGGGAGTATCTCTTTCTCTTAAGAGTTTTAACCTACATCATCCCAGATTGGTTTAACCTTTATATTTGGTAGGTTTTGGATCTCCAACCGTTGTTGTATGGGATTTTGAACAAATCACTTGTCCTGATCTTTGCCGAAGTGTTTTGAAATGACTTCGGTTAGAAATTTTGCAGAGGTGAGTTGTAAATTGCAGAGGTTAACCGAGCTGTATCGATTTGTTCCCAGCAAAGATTTAGTAGTAAAAAAGTGTAAGAAGTTTTGACACCACTTTTTCAACTGGCAAGTCTCGTTAAAAACTCCCGGTGGGAGAAAAGAGTACTTGCCAGGTTTTTATTCGTTGATGCTATAATGTCTGCGCATCTTTCTGAATACATACATAATCAACTTTTGTCTAGTGTAAAAAACAGGAGATGAATACATGGAAGGAAAAAACAGGGGGTGCCTCATTAAAAACTCCCAGTGGGAGAAAAGAGTGCACACTTATTGTTGCGGAAATGACTTGAAAGAGCTTAACTGAAGTAGAAGCGGAGATTTGCCGAGTTCCAACTCTCGGTATGGGGTGTCCTGTTAGCGTTTCTAATTTGTAGGCTCCGGCACTTAGCTTCTCCAGGACCTTATATGGACCTTCCCAGTTAGGTGAAAGTTTTCCTTTTGCATCCATTCCCGAAACCTTCCTTAGAACGAGGTCGCCTTGCTTCATCTCACGAGGGAGGACCTTAGAATCATACTTCCGAGCTGCGCGCTGCTTTACTGCGTATTCTCGCAGATGGGCGGCTTCTCTGATTTCCTCCAGGAGGTCTAGGTTTGCTACCATGTTGATTGTGTTCGTGTCCTCCCTTGTGTTCTCTCGCCTGAAGCTAGGTTCTCCCAACTCTACAGGTATCATGGCATCTGCACCATATGTAAGCTTAAAAGGAGTTTCACCAGTTGAAGAGTGGGGAGTTGTGTGATATGACCAAAGCGCTTGGCATAACTGATCTGCCCAGGCCCCTTTGTGTTCATCAAGCTTCTTTTTCAGACCAGATAGTATGACTTTATTTGCTGACTCAGCTTGGCCATTTGCCTGAGGATGCTCTACCGACGTGAACTTGTTCTTGATTCCAAGTCCAGCGCAAAAGTCTGTGACCAGGGAGCTGGCAAATTGTGTACCATTATCTGACACTATTTCTGCTGGCATACCGAATCTGCAGATAATATTCTTCCAATAGAATTTCTTGACCCGAGCTGCCGTGATGGTTGCTACAGGCTCCGCTTCTATCCATTTGGAGAAGTATTCGACAGCAACGAGCAAGAATTTTACCTGTCCAGGTCCCACTGGGAATGGGCCCAAGATGTCAGCCCCCCATTTGTAGAAAGGCCAAGGGGTTGTGATTGATTGCAGCGTTGTTGCAGGAGCATGGTGAAGGTCGGCATGCCGTTGGCATTTATCGCATTTCTTCACAAAATTTACACAGTCCTTGTCCAGCTGGGGCCAGTAATAACCTGCTCTTATGACCTTATTTGACAGTGATCGTCCCCCGATGTGGCTGCCGCATATGCCCTCATGGATCTCTTTCATCACGTATTCGGTTTCAGTGGGTGTCAGACAGCGTAGGAGCGGTGCTGCAAAGCCCCTTCTATATAGCTTGCCTGCGAGGATGACATACTTTGCCGCGTTGCGCCGCATCTTTTTGGCCTCGGTTTCCTCGTGAGGCAGGATGTCGTGCTGCAGAAAGGCTATTATTGGAGTAGTCCAGTTGGTTGACAGTTCTACTGAATGGACCTCTTTTGTTTCAATGCTTGGCAGTGGGAGTGTTTCCTGAATCACAGTGTGATTGTTGCCAGGCTTCTTTGTGCTTGCCAACTTGGATAGGATATCAGCTCGGGTGTTCTGCTCTCTGGGGACGTATTGCAATTCGAAGGAGGGGAAATTGGCAGAGAGTAGTTTAACTTTTTTGAGATACTTACCGAGTTGTGGATCCCTTGTTTGAAATTGGCCAGAAAACTGGGAAGTGACGAGTTGGGAGTCGCTGTGTACTTTGAGATGTTGGACTCCGACCTCCTTTGCAAGATTCATTCCTGCGATCAGAGCTTCATATTCTGCTTGATTGTTGCTAGCTTTGAAGTTGAATCTTAATGATTGTTCAATGAGGAGGCCCTCAGGACTTTCAAGTGTGATGCCTGCGCCACTTCCCTTTAAGTTTGATGCTCCATCTACCGAGAGGGTCCAGGGAGAAACGCCTGGTTCAAATGATGGTGGTGTCAATTCTACAGCAAAATCTGCTAGGACCTGAGCTTTTATGCCATCCCTTGGGTGAAAGACAACGTCGTATTCAGAAAGTTCGATTGACCAGGCAACCATTCTACCTGCAAGATCTGGCTTGCGTAAAACCTGCTTGATAGGATGGTCTGTCTTCACAATTATCTGATGACTTTGGAAGTAAGGTCGAAGTCGACGTGCCGAAGTGATTAAAGCTAGAGCTAACTTCTCTATCTTCTGGTATCGGACCTCGGCCCCTTTGAACACTTTGCTGCAGAAATATATTGGTCTTTGTTGCTTCCCGTCTTCAGATACTAGGACTGAACTCATGGCTCTTTCGGAAATTGCTAAGTAAAGCAACAATGGTGCTCCAACTTTTGGTTTCACCAGGATGGGAGGAGAGGATAAGAACGTTTTAATCGCTTGAAAAGCTTCTTGACATTCAGCTGTCCAGTCGAAACAGCCCTTTTTCTTCAAGGAAGCGAAGAAGTGGAAAGCTTTGTCACCTGCTCATAGTTAATTACAAAAAAAAAAAATGGAGACAGTATGAGAAAAAGGTAGTGAGTCATATTGCGAATTTGCGTTGTCAATGAGATAATGAGATTTGGTTGAGGGAGTGAAACATTTATAAAGATGTTTTCACCTGCGCAAGATAGGAAACGTGATAAAGCTGCCAGGCGTCCCGTTAGTTGCTGAACTTCTTTGGGATTTGAGGGGCTTGGCATCTCCAGTATTGCTCTGCACTTGTCAGGATTCGCTTCTATGCCTCTGTTGGTCAACATGAATCCTAGGAATTTTCCAGCTTGTACTCCGAAGGAGCATTTTGTCGGGTTGAGCCGCATTTCATGTTTTCTGAGGGAATTGAAGGTTTCTTCTAAGTCTGTGGCATGACTATGATTTTCCTCGGTCTTGACCACCATGTCGTCGACGTACACCTCTAGATTTCTTCCGATTTGACCTCGGAACACGCTGTCCATTAGACGCTGGTATGTCGCACCTGCGTTTTTGAGGCCAAATGGCATGACAGTGTAGTGATAATTGCAGGTGTCAGTCATAAATGCTGTTTTATCGGCATCTTCTGGGTCCATTTTAATCTGATTGTAGCCGGAGTATGCGTCCATGAAGCTTAGAACGCGATATCCGGAGGCCCCATCTATCAGTGCATCAATGCTGGGCAGAGGGTAGGGGTCTTTTGGGCAGGCAGCATTCAGGTCCGTGAAATCCACGCACATACGCCACTTTCTATTAGACTTCTTCACCAGCACCACATTGGAGAGCCAAGTTGGGTATTGAATTTCTGTAATGAAACCGGCTTCAAGTAATTTTTGGGTTTCCTCTGCGACCGCTACTTTGCGCTCAGGTCCGAGCTTCCTCTTTCTTTGTGAGACCGGCTTGGCGGCTGGAACTAATGACAGCTTGTGACAAATGAAGGAGGGGTCAATCCCAGGCATATCTGCTGGGGTCCACGCGAAGAGATCAATATTCTTTCTTAGCAGCTCAACTATTGCTACCTCTTCGTCTATTGGGAGGGTACCTCCAATGTTTGTCGTCTGCTCAGGGTTTGAACCGATCTGAATTTGCTTGAGATCTTCCGTTGGTTTCAATCGGTGATCACTGAAGTCTTCCCTGGGGTCTAAGTCAGCAAAGTTAATGTTGTAAGATGTGGCCTTTACTGTCGAGTCTACAGTGTTTTTCTTCTTCGTTTTCAGGCTTTCTAAGTAACATTTTCGTGCTGCCTCCTGGTCTGCTTTAAGGACTCCAACTCGTCCATCGTCAAGGGGATACTTCATTGTGAGATATCGGGTGGACAAGGCGGCGCCGAGGACATTGAGCGCTGGCCTTCCCATTATAATGTTATAAGACGATTCAGCATCAATCACCAAATATCTGACCTTGATTGTTTTGGCATTGTGGCCCACGCCAAATGTGGTGCGGAGGGTAATGTATCCTTTTATCTGCACCTGCTCTTCTGAAAAACCAACTAGTGTACCGTGGTAAGGTTGCAAGTGGTCATTAGATAAGTTCATACCTTTGAAAGCTTCCCAGTAGATGATGTCTGCTGAGGATCCGGGGTCAATCAGTACTCGTCTGACATTGTAGTTGAGGACTTGAACTACTATAACCAGGGGGTCATCTTCGTGTGGGGAGATTCCTGCGAAGTCCTTGGGGGAGAAGGTGAGATCAGGAATGTTGGATGTTGTGGGACTATCAGATGAACTGCTGATGTGCATGACCTGGCGTACATATCTGCGTCGAGCCGAGCTTGTTTCTCCTCCTCCCGCGAATCCTCCGGAAATGGTGTTGAGAGTGTGTTGCACTGGTGGAACTTCCTCTGCATGCTCTGCCAACGTTACCACTTGAGACTGCAACTTGGGCTTCGGTTGCTCCGGTGTTCTGACGCGTGAGTTTCCTGGGTCGTCTTTCACATATTGCTTCAATAAGCCACGTCGGATCAGCTTCTCGATTTCGTTTTTTAGGGCAAAGCAGCTCTCGGTATCATGTCCTCGACCTCGGTGGTATTCACACCAGCTATCACTGTCTCTGCCTAGGACTCTTCTTGCAGGGTTTAATTCAGGGATTAACCTTGTGTGCAGGACCTCTTTTAAAATCGTCGCACGTCTCTGGTTTAGAGGTGTTAAGGCTCCTCTGACAGGGCTGCTTCGCCGAGGAGGTGGGGATCTTCTCCGAGGTGGCGGCGGAGGATCGCGCCGTTGAGAAACACTTCGGTTATAGTCGTCATACCTGCTGCGACGTTCGTATCCTTTATCGGGCTGCCTTTCGCGCTCATCTCGGTGCCGCTTCTCGGCATTACTTTCTTCTCCTTTCATGTAGGCCTCTGCTCGGGCTAAGATCTCTTGCATATTGGTTGCAGGCCTGTTTGCTAGTGACTCGTTGAACTGTCCTCCACGCAAACCGTTTGTGAACGCGTCTGCAAATTGCCTCTGATCAGGGTGTTCTACGTCCACAGTGATGTCACTGAATCTTCCCAGGTATTCACGGAGAGTTTCGGTTGGGCGTTGCCGGGTGTTAAACAGTGTAGCAGTGGAGGTCTTTTTGTGTCTTCTATCTGAAAAATGTCTGAGGAACTTCTTGGTGAAGTCGGCGTAAGAAACAACGGACTGCCGAGGAAGGCTCATGAACCATCGTAGCGTCGCGTCTTTCATGGTACCGGAGAAAAGTTTACACTTGAGTGTTTCATGCGCTCCAATGATGGCCATCTGGGTGTCAAATGCGGTTAGGTGTTCCTGGGGATCTCGGCGTCCGTCGTATGGTTCCAAGGGTGGCGGCTTGAAGTTCAGGGGAACTAAGTCGTTCATTATGGCGTCTGTGAATGGTTGGGGTTTTTCCAGTTGGACTCTGTCAAGCGAGTTAGGGTCTCTTTCTTGCTTCATGTCATCAACTTGCTGTTGTAGGGACTGATTCTGCTTCCGTAGTTCATCAAGGACTGCGTTGACGCCAACCATGAACGGGTGTTCAGGTAGCGCAGCCTGATTTGGTTGAAGAATTGCTTGTTGTTCTTCAGTAACTGTTTGGGCGGTTGTAGCGTTGGCTGCTTGAGTAACTGGTACTTGAATTGTTTCCGGGGTGGCGGGATTCGGTGTATGTGGTTCGGCTTGCGAAGCTTGAGTTCTGCGAGGGGGGGATAGCGGCGGTTGACGCCGGCGTCCGCGACGGGTAGTTACCATGGCTGGGAAAAATGAAGGTGTGGCCGGGATTAGATTTACCGGGCCCCACGGTGGGCGCCAAATGTTCTAGGATATTTCTGATCAAGTCGGTTGTTACAAGTATGAAGAAAAGAAAGAATGCCTCCCTCTCTTCTCTGGCCTAGAGTTCTATATATAGTCTTCAAGGCTTCTCGGCGGTTCCCTTTTGAGGCCTGTTCTCAGCGGTTACCACCCACTCCAGTCGTGTCAGTTCTCACGTCCTCACCTTCCTGTGACACCTGTCCTTGATAACTCTTTGGCAGTTAACTTCTCGTATGCGCATGAGCTCGGTTAACCTTGCGTTGGGCCGAGCTTTAATTCTTTGGCCCGGTCCAACAATGAAGAAAATAAAATTGCTACGGTGGTTCCAAACATCTAAGGGTGCAGGTTTGTTTCTATCCCAAATTGTAATGCAAAAAAAATTAATCAGTTTTTTGTTTTGTTTTGAATTAGTTGGTACAATTGTAAATCGTTGTTTGCACACCTTAATTTGCTGGCCTGGCCGGCCTCCGCGAAGAAGTCAAAAGCCAATGCCCATTGAAGCCGACAAGCGACCCAACGATTGGCCAAATTGATCTTTGTCAGTGGATTTATCTTATCTTAGTTATTAAATATATTATGACTCAATTATCATCCTGAAATTATCTGTACATAAAACAAGAAGTCTCAGTTCAGTAGCTTCTTATTTTGTACGAGGGACTATAGTCATCATAATCATAATGATTATAATAATACTATATCGTCCAATGTCCATGATTAGCACAGGCACAGCATGATTCAGCTTGACGTATTTAAAAAAAAAAACAAAAAATAAAGAATACGCGTGAGGAATCTTAGAACTGCTAGTTCTTTTTTTCTTGTTACATAGAATTGGTAGTTCCATGGAGAGTACAAAACTTGTGAAACATATAAGGGTGAATAGTGTTGAAACAGAAAAATGGGAGTGAGTGTGTTGACTCACACTAATTCAATGAAATCACATTAATAGGGATTACATTTTCTGTTATAGTTTGTTTTTCCTCTAACTAATCAGTAGTTAAACATAACTACTTCAATTAACAACTAACAAGATAGGACTATCAAATTGGACTGGGCCTGCTCCACTAATGCTATGGGCCCAAACACCCAAGTATTACATTGAGTCCAACAAATATTTGACCAAAAAAAAAAGTCCAGCAAATAGACTTAAATGTCATTCTATCTAATGCTGCAATAGGAGGTTAACTTAGGACCCTCGGTCAGGGTTAGGGGAAATGGAGCCACAGTACCTGCAAAAAAAATAAGAATTGTTTTCTTACTTTTACCTGCTGGATACACTCTGTTCTTAAAAGATGCAGTTTTTATTTTTGAGGAGAAGTAACTTAATTTCAATTTCAACATTGGTCAAATGTTGATACCCTTTCAATTTTGGTTAAGGAAAAGTTAACGTTTATTTTGATTCCATTGTCGTTGGTTTGGGTGTTTTGGGTGAAGGTCTATATATGTTGAATATGGTGTGGAATGGCCGTTAACTTCATTGTTCCGTATAAGCGTTCTAAAATTGATGAGAAGTCCTCTATGTTAAGACATAGGTGTTTGTGGCACATTTCTAGGTCTCGCATTGAAAGACTAAATAGAGAAAACATCATCCATAATCCTGTTTTATTTATTTATTTTGATACATGCATTGATTGTCTTAAAGGGGAGTTAATTGTAAAAACTAAGAATGTGAGAGCCAACAAATGTGATGATGTGTATATGTGTGAGCCTATTATACTTATTGTCATGAGTGGATATGGGTACTCTATCACCTTCATAAATGATTCTCTAGATTTGGTTGGATAGATATCTTCTATGAGAAAAGTCTAGTTTCCTAGATGGTTTTTGAGCTTTCAGAGTTGCTATTGAATTGAAAACATGCAAAAAGATTAAGTGTGCACTAGTGCAAAAATGACATTAGAATTAGACATTTAAAGTCAGGCGCCCAGATGCCTGACTACATAGGTAGACACGGTGGCAAACTTGTAAATAAGTGGCAAAACTCGCGAGTATTAAGGTCAAGCAGATACACGCCTGACTTCTTAAGTGAAGAAATAGGGAAAAAATAAGACTTTAGAAGTCAGGCGTGTATGCGCCTGACTACATAAGTGACACGGTGGCAAACTTGTAATTAAGGGTGAAATTCTTTTTTTTCTATTTTAATACTTTAGAAGTCAGGCGCATGAATGCTTGATTTCTAAAATACTTTAGAAGTCAAGCGTGTATAAGGCTTGACTTCTAAAGTACTAAAATAGAAAAAAAAGAATTTTACTCTTTATTGGCAAAACACTGGAACCCTAGCATTCACGATCCGTTCTCTGTTCTCTCTCATTCTCACAGGCTCTCCTTCTCTCTCTGCAATCGCCCTCTCTTCAGGTTCTCCTTCTCTCGCCCTCTCTTCAATCGCTCTCCTTCTCTGGTTTTGACTCGTTCTTCTTCTCGCTTCTCTTCCGTGGCTTCCTTTTTCCTCTCCATCACCCTCGCTCTCTCAGGTTTATCTTCGTCGCGCTCTCTCAGGTTCTCACTCTCGCTCTCTCAGAGTTCAGGTTCTCGCTCTCGCTCTCGCAAGATTTGCTGATTCGTTGATTCAGGTTCTCAGTCGCTCTCTCAGAATCTTCAATCGCTCTCAGATTCGTTGATTCAGTCGCTCTCTCATCTTCAATCGCTCTCTCAGAAGCTGCTTCTCTCTCCCACAGCTTCCTTTTTGTGAAGGTGACCCCTAACTTTGCATGCATTTCTATCTATAGATGTATATATATTTTTTCCCATACTTTGTATCTAGTGTCCACATGAGATATTAACTATGTTGCAAATATTTTTTACATGAAAAGAAAGGAATTTTGGCTTCTTAATGAAATTCCATTTTGTTGATTTCTTCTTGTTTTGTCAGTCGCTTGTTAGGGTGCTGGAGTCTTCTGCTGGAAACACTCCCTGCTACTCTTTGATTTTATTTCAAGACCTGCTGGTGTCTACAACACTATCTCCCGTATGGTTAAATTTTCAAGTAAAATTTTGTAATTTTTATATAATTTATTGGGCAAGATGCTTGCTCATTCATTAAGTCACTCATTAACCTTGACTTTTGACTCTTTTCTCAGGATGACACCATCAACTTATTCACATATGCAGTGCTAAGGTTGACTCCACATGCTCTATCTTCTGGAGCAAGTTCATGGTCCTACTTACGGAAAGGGAATACTGCATCTAATGCTCTCACTGAGACTAATGTGGCCCATCCAAGCTCTATGCCTGAAAGTTTTTATGGATCATCTGATACATCCCCTGGGTGAGGAGTAAATTATATGTGCTTATATTTTATACGCTAATTGTCAATTGAACTCCAAATGTCTGGTTCTCTGCTCGAGTGATGTGGACACATTAGTACTATCATATGTGGTCATCAGGTAGAATGCTAAAATGGTAAAATACTCGTTAGTTTGTACATTTTTCAGAGTGCTGGTTTATTTCTACGTGCTTCTAAATGTTGTTTAGTGAACATGATTCCAATTTCTTCTGCTTGTTGATTTTGTAATCTTGTTGATTGACAATGGTTCTTAAGTTGAGAAGCATATGAAATTGATTCAGAGATATTAGCAAATGAATATTTTTCTCTTAACCCCGTCTTTTCTTTGCTGAATACATCAGGCATCACTTAAGTTATTAAAAGTTGAAGAGAAACTATCCAAAGGATTGGGTGGTGATAATGCATATCATGTCAGTGGGTACCGCTATTTATTAGTGGATGGTGATAGAAATGTATCCAGGGCTTCTCCAGCAACAAAAGTAACAACTTTAACTAAGGTATGATGTTGGCATTAGGCTGTATTCTGAATTCCATCTTCCTTATTTTTTTAAGCAGCATGTGATATGCATGTTATAAATTGAAAGATATGACATATTATTCAAACATCAACTTTACTCTCGAACTCTAGAGGCCAAACTTCTAATGGCACAGGAAATGCCAATGGCACTGCTTGGTGGCTGGTAGCCTGGTACTGCAAAGTGCATGTCACTGGTGCTCTCATTGCCAATGAACTAACTAACTTGAAAGTTGAAACAGGATAAACGTTGATTTATTTTATACCTGGTGCAGGAGTCCTTACTTGCTATGAATAAGCTTAGGCAGGAGGTTGAGTCAGAGAAGAGACGAGCAGAACTAGAGGGGCGTAGTTGTGAGAAAGATCTAGAGGTGTGCATTAGAGCAAAAAATAACTCTTGGGTTATTTCTCGAGTTACAAGAGGGAAGGAGCTTTACATGGTTCTAGAGAAAGCCAATGAAACTCTTTTATATGCCTCAGATGCTGTTGAGAAGTTTAGTAACAGGTATTC